>OY754327.1:68261714-68861714 GCA_963573305.1 Pyrrhosoma nymphula | reverse complement strand
CTTGAATGATATGAGGGGGACAAACAAGTTTTGAACATATTTATCTCCGCAACGGTCCATCTCGCCTAATTTTTACGCTTCAGTGCCTAATGCAGATGCAGTGTTGGACACATTTCCATGATACCCTTTCACCCTCTGACTCCCGAAGATTTGAATTTTTCTGGTGATTTAGGTCTGACCTGTAGCCGTCGAGCCTATATATTAGCCCCCAGTCTAGTCTCTCTCATATCTCTGTGATAATTTTCTGTTCGCTTGTAGGAGATTTAAACAAAGCTCGTTACTTATGTATGTGATTCATTAAATTTATGGATTGAGAGTGGAATTTGACAATGAAGGTACTTTCATCAGAAATGGAAGTCTTTTTTTCATATGTTATTCCGACGTTCGTGGTAGATCTGTCCTAGTTACCATTGACCCATACCATGGATGTACGTGTGCGTCGCCACGAATTGCATAATTTTGGTTTTTCTTATTTATGATATGACCGAAATATTCGAAGCAGTTAGGTAGGTATCTAATAGCATCGTATCAGCTAACTTTCGTATACTCTTATCAGAAGGTTTAGTATTTACTCCTTGCTCATACTTTCTCTGGGAACTTAGGAAACGACATGGAAATTGGAGCTCTGTGAAGACCGGCCTGTTAATATTTATGCGTTCTGGTTTCAAATTAAATCTTGAGAATGCCAGTGGTAGGAAGGAATGAGCATCGTCTGAGGGAAAAGGGATATGCTCAGCATGCCAAACGGACCAAAACCCGAAGCAGAGGACCGTTAAACGTGTTGCGAAAAAAGTGATTTTTGCTTTCCGCCTTTCACAGGTGTGTTGTTTGCACCTATATAACTGTTCGAGTAAGAAATTTCGAGAGAGGTTCCGCCTTGCAGAAGAACTAATAAAATAAGAAACGCCAATCAGTTCATTTCCTAGATTTTTGACTCGACAATACTATAATAACGGCGTATACACCCAGCCGAAATCATTTTTGTGTTTACTTCCTGTCAACTTACTGTATTATTTAATGCAAGCGACATTAAATTGGCAAAGCGGTCTTACTATAAATATGGGCTATTTAGGCCCTTATGCTAAAACGATCCTACATGGCTCTCCTCTTCTACATGCATTATTTACGGGTGGAAGTTGTGAGAAGTGCTGTGCATAGTTCATTTTAAGTCGCTACGGAGTGGACCCCCAGTCATGCTATCGTTCCTCATCAAGTTGAAATAAGAGTATAGAGTGCACCGAGGAGCTAATTGGGTTAATGTCGATAAGTAGATTTTATATTGATTGTGCCAATTATTCGCTCAATAATCTGAACGATCCTATTTATTTATGATCGCATCCAGAGCATCTGATTTTTATGCATAACATTTTACACTGCCCGATGGACTTTTCTGTAACACACGTGATGGAAAATTACCGTATTTCTCCGAATATAAGCCGCACTCGAATATAAGCCGCACCCCGTTTTTGGAGTCTCAAACAGGGAAAAAAGTTAATACGCGAATTTAAGCCGTACCCTTTTTAGTGCATCCCGTACTACCTACAGTATTAGACATTAGAATTTTATATCTGGTTTTCCATTACCTATTTAACTGTGACACAATGTTACGTATATTAACCTTTAATATATGAATAAATTGTGCACCAATTTGACCATTTTCAGCGTTATTTCTTACTTTCCCCGTGGCTTAGGCGAGTTTAGCTGGCGTCCGCGTGAATCCGAATGGCTGGTTTGCTCAAATCGGTTTTTTTTACGATTTTTTAAGAAAGTTCTCGAATTTAAGCCGCGCCTCGAAAATAAGCCGTACCCCGATTTTGGGGCTCCAAAATCGGGAAAAAAGTGCGGCTTATATTAGGAGAAATACGGTATATTTATCTGTTTTATTCCTTACTATTATTTACTATCCAATCTTGTTTTTGGCCCAGAGTAGAATCATCGTTTTTGAAGGTTCTCGAAGGAGAATCAGTTGGCAAGATCATCTTCGGAAAATCGCCAGCCACCAACGGTAAAATTTTACCTTAATCCTGGAAATTTTTTAATTTGATGTGCAAAAGCGTTCATTTGTTGTCATGTAGAAAGCATAATTAATATAGGCCTGTTCTGTTGCATAAAAATAGTAGCTTACTTGTAGTCTGCCCCTTTGTTCCCATATCCGTCGATGCCTTTTCTCTTAAATTTAATAATTTTCCTACAGAATTTTTGAATTTCGTGTAAAGTTTAAGTGGGTTAAGGCAGTGGGAATCATTAATAATTGAAAATTTTTGAATTTTGCATAAATATTAGAATATAATATCGTCTCCCTTTTTATGTTTCTATATTTTTATCCGCCACCCTTGTGGTGCTAAATTATTTTTGTATGTTTTTACTTATGTGGAGTTACGTTTACAGAACCGTCGCAAGTAATTTACACTCGCGCAGATGAGCGTATTAGATCGCAAGGGAATATCTTGTTGTCTTTAAATTGTAAAAAGCAGGAAGTTATAAATGTATAATTTGTTCATACTTATTGCCGCACGCCAATGTTTTTCGAAATGCTGTGTCATTTGTTGTTTTCTTGTTCCAAATCAAGCGAAGTATTCTCGCTTTCCGATATTAATTAAAGAAAAGGTATGTTAAGCGATGTTAAAACCGATATCAGTCAAGATGTCCAATGACCGATTAATCGGCAAAATTCCTTATAGTTCCAATAACCGATTAGCCGCCAATTAATCAGTTTAACCCTAATTGGAACGTCCCCCATCGCTCCTCGAAGAGAGCGTCGTTGGCGAAATGTGAGTTAAATGGCTCATCAGTTTTACCGCAGATGTCAATTATAATTTAATAAGTGACCAAATATTGGTTGTTTTATCCACGTGTTGATGATAAAGGTTTCCGTCGCTGATGGAATGTGAATTAAATGGCTCATCAGTTTTACCGCAGATATCAATTATAATTTAATAACGTACCAAATATTGGATGTTTTATCCTCGTGTTCATGTTAAAGGTTTCTGTGTAAAAGTAATTTTCGAATTGCCTCGCATGATATTTGCCATTTGCGTTTGAATTTTTGCTGACTTTTTAAATCTTATTTCGGCGAAAAATGATTTGATACTTGCATGCTTATCGGAAATACAACATTTTCGTTCTTCCTTATATTTAATTTGTACTCTCACTTGATTCTCTTCTTGTCTCGTTAAAAATTTGAGCTTGCACTAGTTAAAACAGCGCTGTAGCATCTTAACTCCTCCTCTTCTTTTGATTATCCAGTTTTGAAACTTGGAAAAAATAAAAAGTAATGAATGCAACTAGATGAAAAATAAGACTTTTTCCCGCAGTTAATCTCTCTTTGAGTTGCTTCGAATACATGTACTACTCATTATCTCCTGCACTTTCAGTTCATCATTTGATTGCACATGATCCATTATTTCAGGTTAATTAGAGTTGTGTTTTAGGAGCTTCAAGTGCAAATGTGGAATTTCTCTACTTGTCTTTGTCTTGACGTGAACAAGACATCCATGCCCGATGCGGTATTTGAATCTGCGACTATTGGGTTGCCTGACAGACGTGTTACCCGCCAGGCTAATGTGGTCGGCTCCAATACTTATGATTTTTTCTTGAATTGAAGGTTACTTGAGTTAAAGATTATAACTAAAAGTTCTACTCTTACGGTGGCGGTGGCGGCGGGGTTCAGCCTCGTCTGCTAAAAAATGGTCGCTGGTTCGAGTCCCGGCTCGGTGGATTTTCCCCCGCTAGGGTGTGGTCGCATGTGTTCGTCCATTGTTGATTGCTGATGATATTCGAAGTGAAAGGCCTTACGTGCCGTTTTCAGGGCCAATGATAAAAATATAAATGAATAAAAATAATAATAATTGTGACTGAACTCTTAATCGGTGGAATTTGATTGATTTCTGTAATAAATTGGAATTAAGTGACATGAGGAGAAATATGCCCCCTCTGATAATCTGAAACTATCGTGAGCTGCGTCAACTCCAATATTTCATTCTTAAATCAGGTTATTGGTCCACGACCCTTATCCAAAGAGTGGGAGTTCCTCTTTACACATTCGTAGTTGTCGTGGCTGCAATACCACACATTCATGACTTTCTGGGTTCATCCACGTATTATACGAAAAGATTACTTTTTTCTACGCAGCATTGGTCATACTTCACGCTGACTTCACACGGTTCGCTGTCATGCACGTATTTTACGAAGAGTTTGCTAAGACATATCCTAATGCGTAATGGGATGCACCTTAGCTACGATGAATGTTTGAAATTATTTTTTAATTGAATTTAAAAAAAATTTAAAATGAGAAAGACAAATGTTCTGGCCTAGAAATCCATTCCAACACCGGAAGAAAGGAATAATTAATATAAGTGAAGGTTCCTCGGGTTTCACACTGGGTAAGATTATTTAAATGGGTCAACATTTCGATGGTTGACTCAGCCATCCTGATGACGATGGATGAGTCAACCATCGAAACGTTGATCCATTTAAATAATCTTACCCGGTGTGAAACCCGAGAAACCTTCACTTATAATTCTTGTTACAATGTAATATAATACTTTTGTTTGATTGTTGCTGTATTTAATCCAAAATACACCATATATAATAGTTTTATTTTAGGTTTTCTTAATGTGTGACATTCTCAGTTATTTTTTACGAAATTTCTCTGAGTAATTTGTTTTTAAATTCTGTGTCCCAAATTCTGGTGAGGCATAATGAAAACGGTATGTTAAAATCTCTATGTAATACGCGCACCGTAGGAATACCTTACAAATGCGTTTCTGTTATCGTTATCGTCACGCAAAAGTAAAGTTGCAAATCTGCAAAACTTGCGCATCTACGCTAAAAGAATCAGTTTAATAATTGGATAATGATGAACGCTCCGGTTAAGTTTCCATCGTGTAACTAGAATATAAACTTAAAAAGTCTTTAAAAAAAGTATATACCTAAATGAAAAGAAAACTTGATTTTTCAGGAGTGTAGGTATTTGTAGATGAAGCATAAAGATGCTTGAAAATACCTTATAAATGAAAGGAAAACTTGATTTCTTTGTCAGCAGTGCGAAGTGTTTTGTTGCTCTTCTGAAATTGGCAAATGCGCAACTTAGCCTTTTTTTGTGGCGATGTCCGAAGGACTGACTGCGTGTCATCATGGCCGGAGGCGAGACTGGAACCCGCGACCTTTGGGTTTAGCCGGTAGGAGGACTAGCCCTCCTCCGACTAGCCCGTTGAGCCATCGTGGTAACATTGTTAAAAAGTGACGTGACTGAAGCATGACTCACAATTCTGTTGCCCTTGGTTGAAAGGCCACCCATCCGCTTTATGCCGTTACAATCGGCACATCGATTCGACGGCAATTTGGAGAATTTCTCGGCCGACGATTGAGAGAATTGGAGTCATCTCCCTCTCTCTCTCTTAAAAGTGCAGCCGCTCGGAGAACTGCTGACAGGTCTTCGCAACGCCCAACCCCCGTAAGGTCTCCCGACGAGATGATACGCCGTGGGGCGTGGGCAGTGCCATTCAAGGGGGGAAGGGGAGGGGGCTCCATTTCGCTTCCGCCCCTTTGGAATCGCTCAAGGGGGGAAGGCTTTCACCACGCCCCTCCTGGATAATCCCATTCTGCCCGAGTGAACCCCTTCTCAAGCTAATCGGCCATATCCTCCGGCCACTCCTCCCACTTTATATCGGGGGCTAAAGCACCATGGGGTAGAGAAAAGGAGGTTTTCTCATTCCTTTCTTTTTTTAAGACCCTGTGTTGGTCTCAAAAGGCCTTTGGGGAGGAATTCGAAAACTTTCGCCTTTTCGGAAAGCTTTTTCGGAAACCGGTCGTAGGAATTTAATTATTATTTCTATATCTACGATGACAGATGTTGACAATGAAGCGAATTGGTCTCGCTTTCTCGGGAGACAGAATCTGAAATCGGAACGAGGCTTTCCTAATTAATCTATCAGTCACTGGTCCTCTGTCAATTAAGGCAAACCTTCAGTGGGTTCTAATCGCCAGACCAGCGATGACAAAGAAGTGGGCAGTATGCCTGCCGCCTAAACCATGCCTTTACTCTCATTCCATATGCCACGCATCATCATTCCCTCATTTGGAGCATTATTCTTTCTATCCCTCCATTTCAACTCCAATGGCCTCTTATTACGTCCTCTTTTTCTATCTCCTATCTCCTCCGAAGTTACCCAATTAGCTTCCTTTCCTCCCCACCATCTACAAAGCTCCTTCCTTCGCCTTTTTTCTACCCTTTTCTGGCATCTATATCCTTCCCCGGAACCCACATCTCAAAAAAACCTACGATCTACGCTCATCCTCTTTCCTCCGAAGCCCAGGTTGCTACCCTCACAAAGCTACGCCCTGCGTTCTAGTTTAAAACAATATTTTCTCTTTGTCCAATGAAGCAACCATTAGACATTTTCCTCAGAATACATACTATTGCAGAGGCATGTAATATAATTGTATAATCAATTATTGTTGCCTTTAAAATAGCTGTTTAACTGTCCAAAGGGTCAGTCGATAAAAATTAAGTGTTGCCCATTACTCATAGTGAGCGTTTCATTCAGGCTGGAACGGTTCCACGAAATTAAACCTGAAGCAGTAGGTTTTATTTTCTCTCTCTTTTGTGCAGAGTTCTCCTCATCGACTTCCTTTCGGAAATGGTTTCTTATATAAAGGTATGTACTTAGCGGATAGCAACCTAACGGACCGTTCCGATTGAGTGACGTGTTTCCGATTTTCAACTCCCGATACCTAATCCTGATTTTTTTGAGAATTTTGTGATATTCTTAAGCCCGTTAAGAATCATTTTGCACTGACCAAGGCTTCATTTATGTGGAAACGCTCCACAATAAAGGAGTAAATTTGTACTTTCCACACCCCTTTATTCTAAAAAAAATCGACCAATGTATCAACAGGTAGCTGTCATTTTCAAAGCAACTGGTTAATCATTCATACTCGACCATGAGAAGGGCTTAGTGTTAAAGTGGGACTGATCCATAGAAATGAGTTTTAAGGAAAACGCGATTAAGTTTCGTATACTCCCCCCGTAAATCAGCTGTACTCACTCTCGAGAACGACTTCAATGTAGAGGCATGGTAGAGGCAAATATTCGAACTTCGGACTTGATTCTCTCTTGCACTTAAAAATATGTGACTCTAGCCATCCTGTACATTTGTTAGTTAAGAAATGGAAAAAAATGGACTTGGCCCAATTTAACACTGTGCCCTCCGTATATACCTCTTGACCTAGGCAAGACAAATTTATTAGTTGAGAGTAAATGTGAGTATACGTACCATGCCCTCCATATAATGTGTGAACACAATCTATTGACATGCGCTGTGAGTTTGCTATTCATAAGGTTCCGTGGTAGCCTTGCTTTTCTGTTACTCATTCAGGCATACTGGCTACATTTTTCGGAAAGACTGGTGAACGAAAATATCTATTTTGCATGTTGTAGTATGCTATTTTCATCTGCAAAATCGTCGCCATAACGCAACAATTTTGGCTTCTGATACTTGAAAACGAGGTAATTAGATGCCGCGGAGGTGGCGGATGCATTTTAGATCACGATTTTCCCTCGAAAAGTTCATATCGAGTTTGAGATTAATACTACAGGAACAACAACGCATGAAAGCTTTGACGAATTTTGTCGAAAATCGTCGTACTCTAGTATTTTTCATGAGATTTAATTATTTCTTGTTCTAAATGCGTTGTAAGAGGGACTGCGTCATTTTGTACGCGGATTTGTTACCTCTCGGTTGACAACGTGTGGCGATTCATGTGCGGCTTTAATTCAATGTCTTCAGGACATTATTTAAGGCTAAGCCTCAGTCCTTGAGTTGATTCTCCTTTTTAAAACTAAAATTTAAAAAAGTTATTTTAACGAAAAAAACTCGAAAGAAATATAACGTAAAAATTTCCCGTTTTTTGTTATAATGAAATATAATGACCTAAATTTTTGCTACTTCTCTGATGACCAAATGTGTTGCTTTATGCCCGGTGATAATTTATGAATGGAGTATTAACGTTATTTCAGATTCTGATAACTTCACTTACTCAGTTTTTAGGCCTCAGTCGTCGAGTCGATTCCCATTGTATAATCAGTTAAAAATGTGAAGAAAACTTTCATTTGTCAAATTATTATGTTTTTTCTCTGAATAAACAATGAAAAAATAAACAAACCTAGTTTTGTCTCTTATTGTTAGATCCATACTGAAGTGACTGTTTGTGCGTGTGAGTTGAGTGGAGGGGTGAAAGAACGGTTGGTGAGGGGGAATCGTGGGTGGGGCGGGGCCGATCCCCCTCCCTCCAGCTAACTTTCCTTTTTTTCCTGCCTCAACTTCCTTCCAGGAGAGGAAGACGAGACTGCGATCTCGTTCCTGTGGGAAGAATTCGCCTGTACAACATTCCGGCTAGTCCCCCTCTCTCTCTCAAAGCCTCTTTTGTCTCCCGTCTGTTCGTCCTTCCCTCATCCACTCCATCTCTCATCCTGTCTCCCTCACTCTCGGGCACAATACAAGTTCTCACAGTCCCAAATAACCCGGCGCGCCTTGTTTCACGATTACGTCGGAATGGGAATGAAGGGAGATGAGGGGGGGGGGGGGGAGTGTTGATGGTTTCCGCGGTAACGCGTCCTTGAGCGTGCGAGTCAGCCATTCCTCCCGTTCTTTCTTTCTGGGAGGTGGAAAAAGGGCGTCGAGCTTGTTATGTATACACAATCTCGCTTCTCAACTCTTTTTCGACTCCGTTGAAATCCGCTTCTCTCTCGTTCTCCCTCTCTCTTGGGGACCGTTCCGGTTAATTTATGTTGTTTAGCAAGTTCCAAAATCTTTTTCCAGTCGTTGGGAGGCCCGAACGCGCCTTTCTTCTTTTGCGTGCCTTAGATTGAATGAACTGCGGTGCCTAATCGACTGTGGTAGGATTTCACGTGACCCTCGGTATCTATCAGCGATTTTCAGGGCAAGTCTCAAGTAAAAACATTTGCCAATTGTAGGTAGATACTAAATCAAATATTTGCGTATAAACCTCGCGTTCCAACTCTCGTCGCGCCCTCCGAAATCTGCGTCGCCCTTAAATCGGGGCCGTTTCGGTTATTTTATCTTCTTCAGCAGCTTCCATAATCTTTTCGGTGCTTGCGATTCCCGATTTCGTCTTTCTTCTCTTGCTTACTTCGGCGTGCGTTCAATTGAAGGAACTTCGGTGCCAAATCGGCTGTACAATGATTTCAAATCTGACAGCGTACTCGTGCGCATCTCCTACTCGAATATGCGTACCCAGCGTTAAATTACTAACATTTGAAAACCTTATGAAATTGGGCCTGGGTTTCCCATATGTGTGCAAACGAAAAAGGTATAATCGATGGGAGCAGTTCCGATTTTGTGAACGTAGCCTCCAGCATCCCCTTGGGAACTGCAAACGGCCCCGTTCTCTTAGATTATTTACGTGAATTGTATCTATTCCGTAAGCTATAAAAAAGGTGGTGTTAGCGTAGTGATTAAAAAAATATATTCTCTAAGAATCCTCCTGGCTTAAGACTTGTCTTGGAGAAAGCACATTTCAAATTTCTGTATCGGAAGGAATACTTGAATGGAAAAGGAAATGACAGGTGTTTCGTGGCATTCTTTACTGTCCATATGTCCATGGTCGTTTAATACCTTTTGTTGTGAATTAATCATTGAATTTAGGAAGCCTTCGTATTCTTTGAATTCGGCTTCGGATTTACAAATCGGCAGCTATTGGCGGCATTAAATGAAATTTTGTCCTGATGATAAAAATAAGCAATTCTGGTGAAATTATTGTTGATTAAGGCATCTTCATGGAAAGAATAACTTTTTTTATAGGTATCGTGAGAAGCCTGTGTATGTCATTTTAGTTTAACGCTCTCATTAAAAGTACCATGCTTTAGAATATGTGCAACGTTGAATGTATTTATGTTGGATGTGCTATGTTGAAAGTAAACTATTAGTGCGCAGGTTGGATTAAAATTACCAAATTATATGGAATAAATAAAATATTAGCTTCAATGCAGTGGAATTGACTGCTTTCCTTAAGCGGCCTGTAAATTGCTCCATATAATGAAGGGATTAAGAAAATACGGGGGACAAAAAATTAAGGACATTCGACTTTCGCTGCATCAATTATCTTTTGTTTACTGTTGTCCTAATTTGATGCTGATGGCGTGCTTGCGTAGTGAATTGGGAGAATGGATACCGTCTATCTCCCGGGTTGGAATCCGGGAGAGGGCTCTGGGCAAAAGATTACTAACCCAAGGGAGGGAGGGATAACCTAGTGGTAGCCTCGCACCGATAATATGTTACTGGTTAAGGACCTCTATTTAGATAAGAATACATGTTGTATTTGTTTCTTCTTTTTATTAAAAATTTCTTAATGCTTTATTTATTTGTTCGCATTTTTTTATTTACTGGTTCTCACTCCATATATGCGCCTGCGGCCTCAAAATCCAAGGGGCGTATGTTTGTATCCCAGATCTTTCTAAGAGACCACTGGCGGCAGAGGGAAATAAACTGCCCCTCCACACCTTGATGTATGAATACACTTCCCGTTTGGCTTGTGAGCTCTACCCATGGTAGTACAAATACATGCATTCGTTACTACCATGAGCTCTACCATCTTGATGATATCTACCATCACCGAACAAACCGACCTTCGGAGTCGAAGACTGTGGTGTCAGCAGTTACTCTTAACCCTTTTAACTCATCTAGCCCAGCGGTTATCGTTTTGGATGGCATGTAGTGCTCGTATTTTCGCGCCGTACGCGTTGATGTTTCAATTTGTTGTTTCACCTGATTCTGATTCTGGATATTTAAATAATCCAAAATCTAGATTCATGAATATTTTTTGGAATTTTAATGACAAATTAAAGATATGCGGACATGTGAATATTTTGGCAGTGCCAATCAAGAATATCCAATCCATATGTCCCCAAAATTCGTCTCCACTTCGTCTCACTAGCGTCAACTCATACCTCGAAAAATGACACCAAATTCTCTTCCCTTCGGTCTCCCTGCGAAAAATGATCAAGGACGGCGATTTTGTTGAACAGGGTGAGGAATTAAACATTGCCAGAGTGATCGGGCTGGTGAGATAGTTACACTTCCGGCTTCCCTTCTTAAAGGTTCGGGCTCGAATCCTGGCAGTGGTCGAGATTTTCTAGTGCGCGATCAGGACCCCCAATTTGATGGTAGTTGGAGAGCACTTCAAGTGGAACTCTCTGTTTGTCGGATGGGATGTGAAACCAGTGTGGGTCTCCTTGTCGCCTTGGGTTTTAGATTAGAGTCGGATAATGCCGACGCCGGATTTCTCTCGGTCCTTCCTCCATCCTCCGAATAATTATTCCTTTACGTCTTTCCAGTAGCAATGACGTAGCCAGGGGGGAGCATGAGGTCTGTCCTCCCCCACCCTGAAATGCCTCTGCCTCTTGCGTGCAACCCGATACATGTAATAACACTCCGTCGGGAGATGTCTCATAGTCAAGGGGGAGTCGCAATCGTCACATCGGGACGGAATTTTCTCTTCCGTAACGAGGTGCGAGTGGTTCAGTGCGTAACGCCCAATGACTTATGCTGTCGGGCGCCTCCCCAAACAACCAGTGCATTGTAAATCTTTTTCTAAAATGCTTGGGAGATTTTTCAACCGTTGAAAAGTATTTTCCTCCGAGTACATGGCAGATGATTATACCGATGGTTTATTTACCCTAGTCATTCCTTCCTTGACTTCACGAAATATGGTCTGGACCCCTCCTGTTGCCGAGCATTGGCTATCGTCTTTTCCGGTCTATTAGACGCACGGCCATGTAAGACGAACCCTAGTTTTCACGGCATATATTAGAGATATTAAATAACTCTTTTATTGCCCTTCGATGGTTATGGTGAAACTGAGAAGGGATCTTTTTATGAAAAATTAAAACAAATAAGGCGGACTGACCGGATACGTCATTTGGTGCGAGATTCTTCAGCAGATTTCAACTATATTTTTTATTACTAGCACTTATCGTTGCCGTAGATTGCTACAACTGGTAACTGCTAAAACTATAGACTAAAACTGATAAATTTGAGGAAACTGGTAGCGAATTTCAATCGCAAATTGTCGAAGTCCGGTTTGCCGACACCGTGTGTCATTAAAAGCTCATTCGTGGTGGTCTTGAGGCCAAATCTGAATTTGTCATTGACTACTCAAGTCGCAGGGAAAGTTTTCGTGGAATTCTTTGTTTTGTATGTGGATGTTGTTAAATTTCCGTATTTTTTATTTCCAAGGCAAATGTTATCCCCTGCCATTTCGTGACCATAGCATGATTCTAGATTGAGAAACTGATGGCAAATCTGGCTCCATTGGCGTAGCTATTTCGAGGGGGACCGAGGGCACGACCCCTATCCCCGAGGAATTGAAAAGCCTATTGGATATTTGTGAGGGTAATTTTGAGGTTTCTTTTACGTTAGTGCGGGAAGAGGGAGGGGCTGCTACCTTCCTTGGTAGGCAAACTGATCAGGTGCAGACAAACTGATGGTTGGCTCATTCTTGTTCAGTGAGCTGACGTTCCTCCTTTAATTAATTGTACTATACCACTATCATGTACTTATCTTGCATTGTGGTATAAAATAAGTAAATTCTAAATTGGACCTGATAACCAGCAAGGGTTTGCATTATTTCAACATGATATGGAGTGAACTCTGTTGTTAGACTTTTATAGTTGACCTCTGAAGTTGAGCTGCTAGCTTTTCTCTAAACTAACCCAGTTCTTTCAGGAAAAAAATGCATTTTTAAGGCATAATGTAATAATATCGCTTAGTCAAGTTTAAAATGGTAAATTATTACTTGAACCATTATAATTGTTAATCTATTCTTATGTTCACTGTGAACTTGAAACCGTTTTTAATATTATTTAAGTCTTTTTATAACTATATTTACACCTCTAGTGGTCATTAAACATCATTACTATAGTTGTCTCATGAAAAAGGGCACAACTACTTTAGCATATCTTCAGTTTTGTAAACATTACAATTGAGTGCTACTCAGTAAGGATTTTCTCTTGTATCCAGTGGAAGCACTTTGCCCCTGGTGATTTTTTGAAAATTTTCAATTTATGGGCTCGTCAAAAAAATAATTGAATTTGAGTGAAATAGTGTTCTACATATTTTCTCATTGTATCTCATTCCATGCAAATTTATTAAATTTTTTTCTATTTTTTATAACAGTCACATGACTGGAGTGACATCATGGATCCCTCCTGTGGAAAACTGGCCTTGGAAAAGAAGAGGAGGCAGTGGGGGTAATTGTAAGGGCTCTGGGCGACAAGCTCCTTTGCCTTTTGGTTGGGAGGAAGCCATTGACCATCAAGAGAAATCCTACTTCATTAAGTAAGTTTTCATTCAACAACTCATCTTTGAATTCACTTTCAACTCTCATTTTTTTATGTTTTGAGCCAATTGCTCCTTTTTTATGATTAAAATATTTTTGCATTATCTATTTAGTCATTCCGTAGGTACTGCTAGTGATCATTCAAAATTTAGCTAAGTACATTTTAGTGTCTACAGTGAAAGGCTATTAGCCTTCTGCACTTTCGGGTTCTCCATCCACGTTCATTGACTTTGGCTGGCAACGGTTTTGATAGCCATCCTGCTATTATCTCCAGGTTGAAGGTGAAAGAAGCTGTTGGGGCCACCTTATATAGTAGATGGAGAACCCAAAAATGCAGAGCCCTAATGGGCATCCCTGCAAAAACCTACGCAAGAATGAAAGGCTATTGTAACCTTGGTGTTCAGTAATTTGTATACATTAACCTTCATATGTTTATTTAAATTTCAACGTATTTAATGTTGTGGGGATCATGTTGGTGTGGTTGTTAAGAGTATTGGTTTCCCATCCCATGGGCCTGGGTTTGAATTCTGGCGGTGGGGCAATTTTCTGTAGGAATCCTGATCCTTACTTGTCTGCAATGTAAAGAGCACTTCTAGTATTGTACTTTGTTCTTTGGATGGGACATTAAAGACCCCTTGGCACCTTTGGCTAGGATTTGGTATGTTATTGCCAATGTAAGATTTCTCCCGATTGTTCCTCTATTCACTAAATGATCCTTTCCTCTTCAAAGTAATCATCTATCCTTAATTGTGCTAATGACTTCAGTTGTAAGTCGCCCCTGCAAATAACTGACCAACCTTGTTAAATTTTGTGGCTTAGAAATATATTTTGAATGTGTGTCAGATTGTATTGTCAAATTAATAGATAAGCTCTGACAGGCAAGCAAGTACATATTTAATTAAGTTTTGGTCATACAGAGCCTTGAATCAACCTCAATATCAAAGAAACTGGTTCCCATACCAGATAAGTATTTGTTCCTGTACATGAAGGGTTTAATTATGGGAAGGATGATCACGTGTCAAAGACCATTGTTGAGTTATCATTAGCTTATTTTCAAGTGGCCATATTAACATGACAAGGTTTTCTATAGACACCTCAAATGGGATTGTTTTATGTAGCACTGAGTGTGAAGTTTGTTAAATTAACCAATTTTTTATATAAACCATCATTTATTTAGAGCAAACCATAATGGACCTTGATTGTTTTTCCCGTTCACCCTCCATGCAAGCTGAAGTGAGCCATTCTTTCAGCAACTGAAAGTGTTTATCTTGTTTTAACCTTGCTAAATTGCAGTCACGTGAACAAGACAACAACTTATGAAGACCCAAGGCGTTTAAGGGGGAGGATCAAGAGGATCAAAGCAGATGAGGGGGGAGGAGGGGGGCCAGGGAGCATTCTAGCCGATGGCAAAGGGGGTAGGCTGAGGGGCGGAGGGGGCGAGGGCGAGAAGGATGAAGGGGAGGAGGATGCTGAGGAGGTGCTGGAGGAGGACGAAGATGATGAGGCTGCTCCTTCCCCCAGAGTGGTGACCCTCACCAGGCATCCTGAGCTAGGCTTTGGCTTTGTGGCTGGCAGCGAAAAACCGGTGATAGTGAGGTGAGTGGGTGGAAAGTTAGATATTGAATAGATGGGTAGATATGGTGACATATTAAGATATGTCTACACTCTCTTTGTGCTGTCATAATGCTGACCTTCGTTTCATTTTAAATTATGCAATAATGAAATTGAATGTTTCCCTCAATACTTGAACTTATTTCTTTCATTATTCCATGGATCTCTATAAGAATTTTCTTTCAAAATCAATTCCTGTGGTAATAATTAATCTTTCAGCTCTTCATGTGGTAAAACAAAGCACAACTTTAATAATTTACCAACCATTTGTGATATAAGTAATACACCTTTCTTGTCTTTTTAAAAGTGTATAAAAAAGTCTTCATCAGCCAATGCTTGAATACATTCAATTCACCTCAATAGCAGATGCAGTCTCATAACTGTCACCATTTTGCCTCTGTCTTGATGTGGGATACAGTTATCTAAAAATACAGTGTTGAATTTGTTGATATTTTTGACCACTTCAAATTTGTGGAATGAACTCCCAGCTGCATAAAAAAGCTTTTGAAATGTGGTAATATACAATGTCAAAACTAGTGAGTGAAGCTCAACATGAAAAACACATGATCAGACACCTGGATACCTGGAATCCAATCCCACTCAAATTAAATGATTATTTTATATTTAATTTTCTTCTATACCCTCCCAACCTGCCCTTATTTCTCAGTACATCTTACATCCACTTTGGCTTCCCTACTTTCTTTGAATCTCCACCATCGCTTTCCTTTCCTCTTCCACTATATCTAACCCATCCTCTACTATACTTGTTCATAATTAAGCTCAATTTCTATTTACTTCAATGCTCTCAAATTTCCTAAAACCCATGTGGTCAGGTGATTAGTGATGTTGTCATTTTACTCATCTAAGATTTTATTTGTCTTATTGGTGAATTACTTGTCGAATGTATGTACCATTTAAGATGTGTGCTACTAATTTCTACAAATATCTGTAGTTCTTGTATGTTTTTATTGAATGTTTTTTTTTAATGAAAGGCACATGTTGACTTGATACATCTCAGTTTTAATGTGTCTTGAAATATTCCATTTGTTTTCTTTTTTAAGATTTGTCACTGAAGGTGGGCCCAGTGATGGGAAATTGCAACCTGGGGACCAGATTCTCAGTATTGGTGGCCAGGAAGTCAGGGAGGCTCCACGGGAGTACGTCATCCAGTTGGTCCGCTCGAGCCGTCATACTGTGACATTGTGTGTGTGCCAGCCTCCTCTTGACAATGTGAGAGCCTTTTCAACACAATAGACATTCGGATGAAGACCTCCATTTTACTTATATATCCATGTTTAATTTTAGTCTGGAATTTAATTTTTTGTGATTAGAGTCGGTACAAAATCCCTAATGCTTTTGGTCCATTGGTTGTGGTGATTAAAGAATAGCTATATCAATAATTTACTTACAGTAGTATAAGAAACCTGATGCTCCCAAAACTATTACATTGCGTTTATTTTGTGATGAGTGTGAATTATTTTGTCTCATTGTAGCGTAATTAATGCTTTTGAATGATTTTCCATGTAAATAGATGTGTAAGAATATTAAAACTTCAGAAAAAACAGTGTTCTTTTACCTTTGTGTAGAAAAATTTCTTTAGAAATTCAACTCAAGTTCAGGAAATTATATACTCCATCAGAATTCTCTAATTTAATTTTTTGCATACCATTCTGTAAAAGATCAGTTTAGAAGAGGATAGCCAGCTGCCATTTGCTCTTAAGATTTGAGGCAAATGGTTTTCTTTCAATGTGTGGAACCATTCATTGATGACCAATTCATTCTTGAATATTTAAAAAATAATTTTTCAAGGTCTTAAGTTTTCTTGAAGTGGTCCCATTAAAATAAAACAATATTATTTGGGAAGCAATAATATGCAGTGGAATTATTTTATGCTCAAGATTCAATTAACTTCAAATTGATGCATTTGAATGAGGAGTAGTATTTTAGTTGTTGTGGAGTGTATTGTATGTTGGATTAATTCTAATATTTCTTATTAACTTTTAGTCCACAAGAAAGTCGGCGTTACTTAGTGCAGCTAAGAAAGCACGTCTCCGCTCACATCCCCCGAGGGTGAGGTTTGCGGAAGGTGTTGTGGTTAACGGAGCTCCACTCTTTCCGGTGTGTGCAATATCTCTAAGCTAGTGCTCTTCACAGTATTTTTAAGATATTCCCTAAAGCCGTTCAATATTGCATATGTGACTGTTGGTCATAGTTGAGAGCAGTGAAAGGAAATTTTTAATTTTATGAATAAATTTTGAATGAAAAATGTAATTGTATTAGCCTAAGCCCTTCAGAATATTAGATTTGTATAGTCATACATTTGTCTACATATACAATTTACGGACATGCCAAATGAGTATGAATATGACATTGGAAGTTGGTGTAACAACGTGTTTTGTAAGATCGATGTATGTGTATGGAACAGAAAATTGAATTTCTGATGTTAGATGCTTAAAATTGTTTGGATTTATATTATCTTGTATTTTATTGTTGCTGTTTAATATTGTATGCTAATTGTATTCCAATGTACTTACTTGACTTGCCCTAAATCTACTTTAGTATACTTGTGGGGCTAATAATACATAATAATATATTTCTTGGACCCAAGGAAATATGTCTATCGTAGACTATGATCAATGTTTATGTTTGTAAATTTCATCACTTTTTTATTTTAAAGTTTGTTAATGATTTAAATGTTGCTTCAGGATATATGACTAATATGTGTTGTGTTCAATGTGTGTATCATTTCATATTTGCGTCATCATCCTAAAAAGCTAAATCTGACTCTCCCATCTGTTTTCAAATTTTTACTGATGAACAAAAATAAGTTCATTTATTCAGTGGCTAAGTCAAGGATTTAAGTTTGTGAAATCAAAGTGATAAAGTAGGTAGCCTTAAACTGCCCAAAAAATGTTTTATTTCATATTATGTGGGTACATAATTTGTTTATGATATATGTTTGTTGACATTGATTTTGCTCATTTCATGTAAAGCCATCGGCCTTCTCAATGGGAGATACTGGCATTTGGGGAGGTGGTCAAAGAGTTCCTGGTGTACCAGCCCCACCAAACCAGGGACCCAGTGCTGGACCAAGAAATGGTGCAAGAGAGGTCATGCCTCAGTTGGCAGTCCCCTTCTTACCGAATGTGCTCAAAGTCTTTCTTGAAAATGGACAAACTAAGTCTTTCAAGTATGATGCCTGCACAAGAGTGGCAGATGTTGCAGCTTCCCTTGTACAAAAACTTGGCCTTGTCCCGTAAGTACATTAGCTCTCTTTCTGGTTATGTATTGTGGGTGGCTCAATGCTTTACGATCTGTGTGTATTTTGATGTATGTCAGCTGGTCACAAAGAATCTGGAGATCCTAATTTTGGCCAGGAATAAACTTATAATAGGTGAAGTTCCTTATTTATCCTTAGCTTCATCATTCCTCAGTTAACCCTAACCTCAACCTTAACTGATATATTTTTGGCATTAATCTACTACTTTATGGTAGTTGATCATTTTCCAGATAACTAGAATTTCCTTTGTAAGTATGAATATGGCACATTGTTGATTGCCTTTGAAAATGTATAATTTTCTCATTTTTTGCAGAGGGCCTCCTCCAACTGGGTCAGAACACATGTTTTCACTTGTTGTGGAGCATGTTAAAGGACTGAGAAGAAATAAACTTACCCTTCTACATCCAGAAGAATCTATTGCCAGGGTAATTTCACATATATTTGCCTAATTGTTTGATACTATATATACATATACATATTAGATATGCTGAATTGCGAGGCAGTTGAGAAAACTGCAGACAGTTGCAGTACTTTAATTATATTTTATTCAAGAGTATAGACAATTGAATTTTTGTCTTAATGTTGATGGCAAATAATTTATTGTATTATATTACTTTAAAATGTATGTAATAAAAATTTATTGTTTTATCAATTAATATAAAATAATGATGGATATTAATACTAGAAGTTTTGCATGGAAATAAAATGTCAAATAACTCTTGTTCCAATTAAATTACAGATAGCAGCACGTCCTGGTTCGCACAATCTTCGTTGCCTTTTCCGAGTTGCTTTTGTTCCACGAGATGCATCAGTGCTTGCTCAAAGTGATCCTCTTGCATTTGACTACCTCTATATGCAGGTTAGTGCATGGTCAAGAATCTGAAGAAACTATTAATGTTGTTAATTTCACATTGCAAAACTTATGTATTTCTGAATGATTTATTCTCACTTTTATTTTTATTTCAGTGCTGCAATGATGTGGTCCAAGAGCGATTTGCCCCAGAATTGAAGTATGAAGTAGCTCTACGTCTTGCTGCTCTTCATATTCACCAGCATGCTCTTTCTCATAATCTGGCCACTCCTAAGGTGTCCCTTAAAACAATAGAGTGAGTTCATTTATCAGTAAGGCATTATAGTTCTATGTATGTGCTGCCTGGATCTCATGTCATTAAATAATTTAATTTTCATACCCTCAGGCGAGAGTTTGGCCTTGAAAGATTTGTTCCAGTGTCTTTGGTGGAGACAATGAAGCGCAAAGAGCTGAGGAAGCTCATTGGTCATTTCCTGAAGGGTGGAGGTCAAACTGGTAATGGAGCAAGGGCCCCTCTAAGTCAAACTGTTTCCACTCCACTGCAAGCTAAGCTGCTTTATCTTTCCACCATTGCAGAATTACCATCATATGGTGCAAAATGTTTCCCAACAAACCTACAGGTAGGTACTTATGCTTCTATTGACAGTTGTTTGCAATAGTAAAGAAAATGGGTTTCATTTAAAATTGCACATCTTGTTTTTTCTCTCCATAGGATTCCAATATGGAAACCGTTGTACTTGTGAGTCCAAAATTCGGTATCAGTCAGATCGTTGGAGTTCGTAATAGTGTGGTAAGTCATTTGATAGTTGTTTTGCATTTGATTAATCTTTCATTATATGCTTGCACGTAAAGGCACTAATCATGGAAGTACTGGTTCTGGCATAGCTGTGTATCCAAGGGTGACTTTAACCCTTCAGCTGCTTTGCCCACAACTTACATTGGTTGGATATATGTCTGTTTTCTACATATTCCATGATTTCAGCAGGTTAATGGATTTCAGTACATATTCTCCTCCATGTGTAAGGTGTGTATTCCCTGTCTAATCCTATTATTCTCTTTGCGTAGCTTTGTTGCCATCTTAGTTCAGTTCTTTTGTAAAGTGTGATGTATATGTTCAGTATTCATTAAAAATTGTATTTCTAATTTTGTAACCATTTTAACAATTAATATCTGAACCAAAAACATTGATCATTTTTGAAAGGCCTTGTGAAAAACATATCCCTGCTAGAAGGTTAATGTAATGGTAAAAAAGCACTTTCTTCATCAAAATTTCAGTTTGATTTGCGAGGGTAGAGTTCACAAAACACTGAGACCAGCTGTATCTGGAATACCTCCATAAGGGAGGCAATTTCTTTCCTGTTCCACCCTATGATTCCCTGAAAGATCTGGTACCAGAAAGCTTTATGCCT
The DNA here is from genome assembly GCA_963573305.1 of Pyrrhosoma nymphula. Classification (NCBI taxonomy): domain Eukaryota; kingdom Metazoa; phylum Arthropoda; class Insecta; order Odonata; family Coenagrionidae; genus Pyrrhosoma; species Pyrrhosoma nymphula. Next base: position 68,841,244 of record OY754327.1, on the reverse strand, counting down.
TGGTCTTGAACTAGTTGCATCTAAAGAGGTTTCATCCTATAATGATGTTATTTCGAAAAATCATTTAAACATTAGCTTATAGCTAAACTTTAGATGGAAGGTGGTATATGTTGACATTTATGATTGCTTTAATTATTCCCTCACAGCCAGTTCCCTTGGCACCATTGGAGCAAATGGGTCATGTGACAGTATCCAGGGAAGATGAGATATCACGTCGAGTAGCTATTACTTTACCTGGTTCTGCTGACCAAAAGGTAATTAACTTATTAGTTACCAATGTAGTTAATCTGATGAAAGTATCGCATAAAAAACGTTGGTCATTTCATGAAAAGGAAGAGATTTTCATTCTCCGTTAATGTATTTTGTAGTTTGTGGTTCAGTTTTATTAGGCTTTCACATGGCCTCTTTGTCATCTTCAGGAGCTGGTGCTAAGCCTGGAGGAGAGAGATGCTGAAGAGCTTGTTCTAGTTTTGCAAGGGTATTTCAAATCTCTGACTGGTCTGGAGTTGCCACTCTCTATAAACCTTCAACGTCTCTCGAGTAATTCAACGAATTCTGCCAAAGAACGTGCCAATCAGACATGGCTGAGAGAGGACTTGGGTAAGTCTTTGTATACCTCCAAAACTGAGCTTAAGCTTGAATGACCTTTTCAAGACGAGAAGCAACTACTGGCAACCACTAATCTTGTGATCCCATGTGGCTATTGAATATGCTGATGAATGCCATATTCCTGACATACTATATATATGACAATATTGGGAATGTAATTTACCAAATGTGTTATTCGTGTATATATAGGTCTGCATCTGGAGTTGGCCCCTCAAAATCGTTATTCTGGTGAGACCCTTGAAAAAGGATGCTAAATGCAAACGCCATTTATTAAAATCTGCGTGGTAGTGTAGAATTTTGAAAATATCGGCTTCTTGCTTTCGTTCATTCTCTTTCTCTATTTGGTGGTAAATATTTAAAATTTGCTTACTTTTTCAATCTTAGTTGTCAACTTGTTCAAGTTATCCTATTGGTGCTTTTTTCATTAAATTTGCTTCCCATTTAAAACTTTTATGATATGTCAAGGTTGGAGTGTTTTTTAACATTTTTATATTGTTGGGCTATGTACAGCTTTTTTAAATCATTTCAAGCAATTCTTGAATTCATTATTTCTAGTTTTGTGGTTGGAAAAATACCCTTTATGCCATCTCCATATTTTCTAGCTCCACCATATCATACTCAGCATCATGTTCGGCCATCTAGCTGGAGTTATGTCTCTGGTGCTGCTTCAACCACACACATGGTTAACTTTGCTGCTTTACCTCCATATCAACCTTTGGCTGGGCCTAATGCTATTGACATTAGTCTTGTGAGTATTTAATATATGTAATATTTTTATTTCCATTGAGCACATTTGGCCAGTCATTTGTTTCCTTGAGAAATCAATTTATTTCAAAAGTTGGTCCTTATCTGTTCTTAGTATAACATTAAATGTCATGAAAAAGGTAAGTTCAGCCCCACTCAGCCATGCAATGATTGCTTTATGTAGTGAATGCAGTTTTTGAATGAATCTAATTTTATACCCAATATGTGTTGTCTTATTTATTTCATTCAATCTGCTTTGTTGAACTTCTATTATCAAGTATATTTGTATGTACACCACTTTCGGGAAAAAAAATCATTCCAAATTTTTTAATATGAAGTCCATTCATATTTTTGTGATGAAATATTCAAGGGCTACTCTAATTCTGGGTATTTTTCTTTTGCCCAAAATTCAATTTGTTGGGGAGAAACTGTTGCAATATTTGCAAGACTTTGAGTTTAGAGTGAAGTGAAAAAGACCCTAGCTCAGCCCATCGGAAAAAGTAGTACTGGAAGCATTGAGCATCAAATACTGGGGTTAGTATTTCGTGAAGGCTTCCGTGGAGTTTCGTTGATGAAGAGAATGGTCTTTCGGGTTTCCATCCGCGTTTATCCATTTTTGGTGGACAATATTTCGCCAGCGTTCCAGCTAGCTTCCTCAGGTCCGTATCAGCTAGCTTCCTCAGGTCCGGTCCGAACGGACCTGAGGAAGCTAGCTGGAACGCTGGCGAAATATTGTCCACCAAAAATGGATAAACGCGGATGGAAACCCGAAAGACCATTCTCTTCAACTGGGGTTAGTACTCGGGTACTATTTTCACTAAGGCAGATGATAGTACTCTAGGTAGGGCAAGGGTAGTACTCATGTACTTAAGTACTGAAACTGGGGGTAGTACTCATGTACTAGTGGATTAGTACACATTGCTAGTATTGCCGGTACTTCTCATTGAAGTATTGGTATTACAGGCTAGTACAGAGTGCTAGTATTGCGAGCACTTCCCCTATGAGTACTACATTGAGGGATCCAGGTAATAATTATTCAGTGTAAAGCACTAACAGTGGAATCCAAGTACTATAGTAAGGAGACTTCACTACTTAGTACTGGCATCCATGTACTAAGTAATTGACTCTGAATACTACTTTTTGTTAAGAGAGATGCCATTTCATTTTCAATTACAGCTAGTTCACTCATCTTAGATTTTAATTTTGAACTAAATTAAATATTCATTTCTGAAATTGTATTTTTAATAATATATTTAATTATCTTAGTTGATATAATGTCTGAAAAAAAAGTAAATTCACTCCACTGAAGCCTTTGTCTCAATGCATGTCATTGTAGTAGCTAATATTAGGTAGGTGGATGTGTCTGGGAAAAGAAAATTGTGGAATGCAGTGAATGTATATTCTATTAAACATAATATTTAGTCTCCAATAATACTGTTCCACCATGTCATGCCTGAAACAGATGAATTATTTTTAACTTGGTATTCAAGTGGTCCTGATCAAGCTCTCCTGTCACATGTAGTCACCGTGCTGTATCATTTAAATTAACGATGCGATAATAATGGAAAAAAATAATTCTTTTTCCCTGCATTCTCACCCTTCTCTCAACAAGTGAATTGATATTTGAAGTGGTGGATTTAGGGGGGGGGGGGGTCATGACCCCCCCCCCCAAATTTTATCAAAAATTTTTAATGTTTATTAGTTTAATAGTTTTTGTATCCTTTTAAAGGAGAAAAGGGAGTGTATATGCAAATACATGGCTACAAGTCCCAAACGTGAGAGAAGTTTGAGTATGGAATACCCCGTGGGAGAAATCCCCTCTCCCCCGGGGGGTATTCCATACTCCCCGGACCCAGGTCATAACCCCCCCCCCCCAAATTTGATGCTGAATCTGCCCCTGGTTAAGAGTCTTCATTATCTTAATCATTCAAGAAAGCCAAATACTATTTTGAGAAAAATTTGACTGGTAATTCCTATTGCAGACTGACTAAACATATTTATTATGTATTATTTTTTTTTCTGAACAAAATTGATGTTTCTTAGACAGATTATAAAGGTTTTTGTTACACATATGCCTTCACACAACCCTTTTATTTTTTTATCAGAGCCTTAATAATAATAATAATAATTTATTTTTGTCCAAAGATCTTACAAAAAGTTATAAGACACGTCAAAAAAAGAGGAGGAGATTAATACAAGTTAGTAGTTCATAAACATCAAGATGAAATGTTACGTACAAAGTATATATTGAATTCACATACAATATATTTTCAACATAAAAAAAAGAAGCACTAGATTGTAGAGTCAGTTAGATATTCAGTCACAGAATAGTAATTCTTTGCAAGTAGGAATACTTTCAACTTCCTTTTAAAAGACACCAATGACTCACATGGATTTTTCAAATGGTGCGGAAGTTTATTGTAGGTTCGGAGTCCCATGTCTCTTGGACCTAACTTAGTCCTATTTGTCCTCACTGTTTTATAGTGAAGGCTTTGCCTATTTCTGGTTTCATACTTATGAAAATTGGAGTTAATTTCAAACATGTCCAGATTTTTATGCGTAAAAATTAGCAGAGATAATAAATAGACACATGGTAATGGGAGGATCTTCAAAGTTTTAAAGATGGGGTTGGAGGGAGCATCATAAGGTTTTCTTAATATAATTCTAATTGCCCTTTTTTGCAATGTAAATATTTTGGATGCGTGAGGTGATGAGCCCCAAAGAATTATGTTGTATGACATCAGGGAATAAAAAGCACCATAGTATACAGTTAGTAAGATATCTACATTAACAGAGTTTCGGAGGTGGCGTAAAAGGTAGCAAATAGAGCTAAGTTTATTGGCTAACATTTCAATATTCTTCTCCCAGGACATATTACCACTTATATATGAACCTAGAAATTTAGTTAGAGTAACATTCTCAATGGACTTTTTATCAATTTTAATTAAAATACTTTCAAGGAGATGACTTTTACACCCAAATTGAACAATATGCGACTTTTCAGTGTTTAATTTCAATTCATTATCAACGCACCAGCGAAGACTGTTTTGGTTTGCGGATCTAGAACTCATGATAAGGTCATTTTGTGATGGGGCAGAAAGTAAGATGTTTGTATCATCAGCATACATTACGACTTCAGCATTAGGAATATTGGCAATGGATGCTGGAAAATCGTTTATATAGATTAGAAAAAGAACTGGGCCCAATATGGACCCCTGCGGTACACCAACAGAAGTGGTACTACTCTCAGAGCAATATCTGTTACCCTTTACAGTGAGTGACACAGCTTGTGTTCGATTGGCGAGGTAAGAGTGAAGCCATTTGTTAGCAATGCCTCTCACGCCCAGTTTATTAATTTTGTTGAAAAGGCATGTGTGATTAACATAGTCAAACGCCTTGGAGAAGTCATAGAAGATTCCCATTTTTTTATGTTTATGGTCAAGAGAAGACAATAAGAAGTCAGTGGCTTGAAATAACGCAGTAGAAGTGGAACAGTTTTTTCAAAACCCATGCTGATTAGATGACAATTGGGCAAATTTTTCTAAGAATGATGTTAATTGGTTACAGAAAATTTTTTCGAAGACTTTGGACAAGACATTTTGAAGTGCAATTGGTCTATAATTATTTAAGTTATTCGAACATCCCTTATTTTTATAAAGAGGGATGATTTTTGAATGTTTCAGAGAAGATGGGAAGATGCCTTGCCTGAGGGATTCATTAACGAGAAATAAGAGAGGTTCTTTTATATAGGTATAAGAAAGATATAATATTTTCCCTGGGATTTCATCAGGGCCTGAGAAGTTTTTGCTGGCAAACGTAGATATTATGGCTCTTAATTCAGGTTCCGTACAGGGGCGAATGAAGAATGAAGAGGCCAAATGGGAGGTTTGATGATGGAGTGAGTTGTTGGAAGAGGTAGGAGGTGAGGTGGTTGATGATTTGACTGTAAAAAGGTCGTGAAATTCATTTGCTAGGTTTGAGCATTTAATGTGTAAGTCATCCTCTGACTGTGTAATTCCAGGGAGAAGGTGTTCATGGAATTTCCCTGTAGACTCCCGTATAATATCCCAAGACACTTTGGATTTATTTTTTGATGCAAGTACCCTATTATTGTTATAAGACGTTTTGGTATGTTCCAAGAGTCTCCTGTATTTCCTTTTTTGGATAGTGAACTCATCGCGTAGGAAAGGATCATTTGAATGTTTCACTCTTGCAGAGAGATTTTTGAGGAAAACGGAGTAGTAGCGAATTTGATCTGTTACCCAAGGTTTTTTAGGTGATATCAAAGTTTTTTTCATGGGAACAAGAGGGAAGGCAACATTAAAACTGTGCTGAAGGTAAACATGAAAAAGTTGAAAGCCTGCATCCAATGATGCACTATTGTATATTTCAGACCAATCATAAGACTCTAAGTTGGATAAAAATATGTCCTGGTTTACTTTAGAATAGACTCTAGAATAATAAGTATTCCTACTGCGAGTGAGTGGATCAACATTTATGGACGACAATAGGGGACAATGATCAGATATGGTTGCGTCAAGAACTTTTGTAAGCACATGCCTTGAGTGCAGGTTAGAAACAATGTTGTCCAGTAGAGATTTTGAATTAGACGTGATTCTGGTTGGTGTAGTATTGACGGTAGGTAATAAATTATAGGATTTAAGTAATCGCAGGAAGTCACGTGATGAATTATCATCAACTAACAAATTGCAGTTAAAATCACCAGTTAAAATAATGGAGATATTACAATCGATATTGTGAAGTCCATCAAGCAGATACCCAAGATTATCTAAGAACACAGAAAAATTTCCAAGGGGCGATCTATAAGCACTTACAATATACAGTTTCTCATCATTAGTCAAACATAGACACGTGACACAGCACTCGAAGGTTAACTCTTCATTTAGATGCATGCACAAAAATTGGCTTGATAAAATCACTGAGGTAGATTTCATAAATATTATAACACCACCATTTTTGCGATGAGTACGCGCATACGCATCTGCAACGATATATCCCGTAAGAGAGATGGTAGAAAGTTCTTCTAAGCTCAGCCAGTGTTCACAAATGCACAACACATCAGGTTCATAGTCATTTATCAAGGTTTCTAGTTCAATGAGTTTGTTTCGTAGGCACTGGATATTTAAATGCATCACGGTGAGCGCACGGTTCATCGCGAGATGCGGCGAGAGGCCTTGTCAAGAGGCATTCTCGCCGATATTTACTGAGTTTTCACTATTTGAATTTATCTCGGCAAAAAAGTTTCTTTTGAAACGGAACTTATTTACAACAGCGTCGTTAGGCCAAAATAGAAGGTCAAGCATTTTCGCAAGGTCGACGAGGCCTTTGAATGTACATTGAGATGACATATTCAATGTTAAATGGTTAATGGTTAAACTTCTTTGTGATGCTTACCCTCTCTAGTTTTCTTAAGTGATCTAATCTATACATGGATGCCATGTTTTGAATGTGCATAGCATCCATGAACATCACATACATACTCATACCACCAGGATGACCAGACGCCGTGAAATTTTTGGACATGTCCTACATTTTAACCTGATATTTGGGAGTCAAGAAATTATGCCCAAAAGTCCTACATTTAAATATGTCTTAGTTTAGGCAATTGTAATCATAATTTCTTTGTGATATGTATTGAGTAATAATGAATTACTTGAAATTATTTCATCCTCAGAAAAGTATATACTATCTTGAGTATAGGGAATGAGAAAATAAATATGTAAATGTTTTGCACAGAAATGTTTTTTATACCCCATTGGTTCTGCACAAACAAAATTAAATGACAAAAATCATTCATTTTAGAAAATAATACATTCAATGTGATGAGAGTAGTGTTTATTTATTTACTATGTTTTCATGGTTCTTCAGAAGTAAAATTTCATTTTCTGATAAAGTGTCCTACATTTTGGTGCAAAGTCCTACATTTCAAGTCTCTGCATTCTCATTTTGAGCAGTAACCCTACAAATCACCCTTGAAAAAGATAATTACATTATAACTGTATAGTGCTGGTAATGGCATTATTCTTCTGATGTAATCGTATCTCACTCTTTGATTAATTTACATAGTTCATATGGAAGGAGATCACATGATTCCTGTATTTACTTTACAGATTCATTGCCAACTTCTTAACTTGGGTTATGTATTTCATATTTTTCAGGGTAAGCCAAATGGCCACATTCCAGGGAATGAAATATATTCTTCTATTAATGGGACTGCATTGCCATTGTATCCTGATCCTTCTAAGTCAAATGGCAGTGCTATCAATCAACACCTTGACAACAATATGAATAACATGTGAGTTACATTTTTTATTTGCTTGATGGGAGTATGTGATGATTTGAATTTATGTTAGCCTAAGACATTAGCTGTGGAGTATTGAACATAATTCAACCACTCATTAATGTATTGCTGAGTTATCATAATTATTTAATCTACAACAACTGTGTCTGACATAGAATCACCTGGCTGGCTCCAATGGTAGTGATTTGATAATCTATGATCTGTTATGATTCTTCATCCCAGGTCATTGATCTAGGATTGGTGTTATGGAGCCATATTCTCATGACTGATTTTGGTAACCTATCCGCTTAGTATCCTTGCATTACTTTGCTTTTACATTGCTATAATTCATCTCTTATGTAATGACTTTCTTATGTCACCCTTCCCTACTGATTTTCCTTCATTAACTGTCTACTGTCAGGTCTTAAAATGTTTTACTGTAATTTAACCCTTTCGCGCCGAAGCCTCGTGGAGGGAAATTCTTCCACGTTACGAGTCTCTAGAAAAATTTTTGCACTCCCCTGTACGAAGCTCTTTCGCGTCGACGGAAGGCAGAGGTCCGATCCCTTACTGTTTTGTGACCCAACTCAGCGGGACGCCCATCCCTTTCCTCGGCCACTGTCCCAGACCCTAGAAGGATTATAGTCACCTTCACAGCGCGATTCCACGGTCATCTGACTGAAATTGCAGTGTTTTATACAAACAAATATTTGTTGCTTGCATCGATTTCTTTATACAAAAAATAAATTCCTTGTGTTTTTCTGAGCGTGCAGAAATTTTAAACGGAGTTCTAATGTTCATATTGACGGATTTAGTATATTTTTAATATCTATCGACTGATTTGGAGATTTTATATTTCACATCCTTCTTTTTCATCCGGGCTTTGGACCAGCATTGGCAAAGTTAAAAATATCTTTTTTGCTTTTTGTATTTTATGATTTTTTTTATATTTTCAGTCTTTTTTTACTTTAAAAGTGTTCTGAAATTAAAACTTTTCTGTGTGTGATAAATTTAAAACATGGAGCCATGCACAGTCCCGCGTCGCACTCCAAGCACATGTAACAAGAGTCGCATCTTTTACCTTGTATGCTACACACAACACATCGGGTGCCTTGGGAGGGGTGTAAAGGTTATGCGAAGTCTCTTATCTAGGACGCCGCGGCGGACCTAACCATCCAGCTCTAAACTGCTATTCTTAAACACCATCAACAAAAATCCAGTAGGATTACCAATGACGGAGTCTAAGTAATGATTTCTTTACGATTCACTTTCTAAGAAATGTAGAATTAACCTTCCAAAAGCAGAATGTGATGAAACAGGTTATTAGACATAACGTCACCACGAATATGCTTGTGGTACAAAGGTAGGTTAAGAAGCAATGGGTATCCCAAATCCAAAACTGAAGACAAAAGTGATATGATAGAATACGGGGACTCGAAAAGAAATGATGCATGAGGAAAAATGGAATGAGGTTATAAGTTATAACCAATAACAAACTTTGAATTGAACCACAAGTTTTTCCAAATGCGTACGTTAATGCCTTTGGCGATTGCCGTTCTCTAACTCCGTTGATATTAACGCTAGAATTTCGTTTAAAATTTCCATGTGGAAAGCAAAAAAATAAGAATTCATTTCTAACTTTAGATTTCTAAAGTAAGCAACAAATAATTTTTTAGAAAAAGCACTGCAAAAAGCTGTAGTTGATCGCATGGAGAGGATAGGAAAGGGTCGATCTGAGCGGCCGAGGAAGGGCCAGGGCTCGCGCTAAGTTGGGTCTCGAGGGGCGACCACTTACCTGGGTCTATTGTTTCCGCGGCGGTCACTTTCCTCCACCCCGCGCCGCATATACGCGGCATTCGTTCGTTTGCGTGGGAAAATTGACGCCACATATATGAGGCTTTCGTTCGTTTGCGAAGAAAATCTTCGCCGCATATGCGCGGCATTCGGCGCGAAAGGGTTAAAACTTATTTTCGATGTTTAAATCATGATTAGGTACCATATTTATTTATTAAAACACGAAAAAAAAGAAACTGAAGCCTTAAAATTCGGTTCAATAAACAGAATAAATTGAAACTAACAATTACAAATAACAGCAATATTCAACTAGGCAAGTGTGAGGCAGGGGAAAAAGAATGTTACACAGTGCATTTCAGTTTGTGGGAAAATATGTTACATACCAACGTGAAGAGAAAAGGTCAAGGGTGGGGTGATTCTCAGAAAGGGCATTGAATAATGAAGTTAGGCATTTAGGTATTGTGGGGAAGTGGAGAGATGGAATTTGGGTATGTGTAGCAGACTCACGTTGCGAGTGGTGTGGGTTGGGATGCGTAGTGAAAAACAGTGGAGAAGATGATCAGAGCGGAGGGACCCATTCATGGTGGAGTGTAGGAATTAAAGGTATGAGGTCAATTGGGGATGGGGAGGTATGAGCGTCCTTTAGATGATAGGATTTCCTCATGTGAGTAACATCTAAGGGAGGGCATGTGATGACAGACTATGGCATTGCAGCAGACTTTTCTGGATTCACGGGCAGTTTTCATTTGACAAAATCAATACAAACTTTGTAAATTTTACAATAGATTTTATTCAATATGACCGGTTTCATAGCATAAGCGACATCTTCAGGTAAATTTTCAAGTCAAGCACAGAATATATATACATGAACAGGGAGGGTATTGGGGGGGAGAAGGGAAGAAAGGAAGTGGGAGGGGAGGAAATGAAGGCTTAGGTTGGAGGAAAAAGGGGGGGTGGAGTATATATTTTGGAGGTTGGCGGGGGGGGGAGGGGTTAGGGTAAGGGATAGGGGAGGAGGGGCTGCATAGATGGACTTTGGGTAAGCAGTGTGCCTCACTGCAGGTGGGGGGAGAAGGGGGTGGGAAGGGTTGAGGATAGGGAGAGGTAGCAATTAAGGAAGTGTTTTGATGGTTATCACTAAGATGGGAGGGGTTGCTTAAGGGTTTAGGTTAAGGAAAGTGTGACATCTAAGAGGGGGGAATAATTTTCAAAAATATTCTCGTTTAAGAGGTGCTCTTCTTTCAGGAGTTTTCTTATCTCCATGTGCTCCAGTGAGTCCACCCTGCGTCCTTTTCTTTCCAGATGAAGCATCTCGGGCACAAAGTCACTTTTGTGGTCACATTCCCACAGGTGTTTTGCGAAATGGGATCTTTCGATCTGGCCATTCCGCCAATGTCTCTTATGCTCCTCCGTTCTCACTCTGATTGATCTTCCTGTCTGCCCCACGTACACTGCCTTGCATTCACTGCACCTCAGTCTATAGATTCCACTTTTTTCCTTTATGTTTATTTTGTCTTTGGTTTTACTTAATAATGTCCTTAGGTTGCCCCTGTTGTAGTAGGCAATGTTGAATTTTTCCTTGGGAAAGAGGTTAGCAACACTTTGGGTTAAATTCCCAATCACGGGAATTCCCAATAACAGGTTTGTATCACGGGAATATAACCTAAAGTGTTGCTAACCTCTTTCCCAAGGAAAAATTCAACATTGCCTACTACAACAGGGGCAACCTAAGGATGTGGTTTATGGAATCAAATGCTTCAGAAAAGTGTATATAATAGATGTTGAGTTCGACGACCCATTTTTGATGGCAGAAATTATGTGATGGTGCAAAATGGATAGGTTTTTAAGGCAGGAGCTGCCAGGAAGGAAACCATGTTGAAAGGGTGAGGTGTATGGGAAAGTAAAGTAGAGAATGCGGTCATGGAGAATATACTTAAAGATAATAGAAAAAATGGGTAGATGGAAATGGGGTGATAGTTTTCAATTTTATCCTTTGAACAGAGTTTCAAAATAGGGGTTATTATTTGTCTGAATATAGCCCCCCTCGTAATATAACCCCCTCCCCCTAACATTTCATCTCCATTCTTGGAAAAACACTAATTACTATGATGAGCTATCATTTTCATACAAGACACTACAATAAGTATATAAAAGAGTCATTAACTATCATAAAACCAGACTTTATAAATGCATGAACAAATTACTGAATATGTCCAACATCCACTTAGCATATAATGCCTTCAAATACTTATTTCTTTATGTATCAAGGGGCTGAGCTGGCTTGTCACTTCTTTATGGATGACAATAAAATCAGAATTATCTGCCTTGGCATCGTTTGTCACACTATCTATAACATGACCCGTGAAGGAATCTACTGCTCCAACATCGATGGCATTTATTAGTGTAAAATTGCTTTATAGGCATATATTGATATGGCTTACACATATTGTTATTTTAAAATATTTTGGTTTCAATCTTCATTTTTTATTAGTATCCCTATCAAGCGGAAGGAAAACCTTGGAATGAATGATATCGAAAATTTGTGTTGCAATTCATATTCCTTCATCACTGATTTACTTATTATTTTTATGCATAAAATAAGAAAAAACTTCACTCGTATTTAAATTTCAACGTGATCCTAGATATTTCGAATATGTATGTGGAAAATATTTACGCTGGAGTTGTGTAGCGGGTTGCATAAGGGCATTACCGCAACATAATAGGGCTACAGCAATATCGTCGTGAAGAAAAAAATGGGATGATTGCAAATGCATAAAACTCTGGCTGACTGCATGAACTAATTGCCTCGATTTTTTTATGTCTAATATGGTTGTTCATTAGCAGAAAAATATTCATGACGCGATTGTGTTGCGGGTTGCATAATGCCCTTGCCAAGTTGCTGTACTGGTATAATGATATCGTCATGAAGAAAAATTAATGAGACAATAAAAAATTGCACCTCATATTCCTAATAAATCGAAATATTAGCATAATAGCCATTTTGCTCTGCTATGTAGGGTCATTAGCCATGGAATTTCTGAGTGGTTGTCTTTCTTCATGCTCGGAAATAGCCCCCCCCACCCTACTGTTTGCATGTGATATTCGATAAAAAAATGGGGGGCGTATATTCTATTTATTTAGTATTTATTTTCTCATTTGGTAATTTTAGAACTTCTTTGTTTTAGCTTAGTGGTATTTAACACTTATTTCATTGCAATCATTTTCCAGAGGTACTTCAGAAGAAATACTTTCTCACTTCAGGCTTGAGCTTACAAGCTGTTAGTAAATTATTCTGTCAAAATACCCTATTTCTTTGAGCTATTCTATTATATTTTTTTAGCTTCTTTCATAACAGCTTTTTCTGTTTATGTTAATAGTGTTAGTCTTCCTCTTCATACTTTTGATTATCTTGGTATTATTTACGTATTTGAGTTTTCTTATGCTATTCTCCCTCTGACCATCTTGCTCCTGTGTACATTTGCATTTTCAGATTGTACTTGTCCTTCATCTTTCCCATGCTAACAAGCATCATCTTCTAATTGTCTTATTTTCCCTCTCGTTGGTACAGTGTCTATGTTTGGCAACAACTTTTGCTAGTAATGCAGTCACAAATTTTGCTGTTGCTTGTTTGGTTAATGCTAAAATGAGATTCAATCGAAATTAGCATTCTTATTTCTGTTCTTCGAAAGGTCTGGGCATGAAAAAGAGAGGAATGGGAGCATTGACTCCAGGGAAGGTAGCCATCATAGGGATGCTAATCGTAATGTGTGTGATGGCGAGGCAAGAACCAGAAGAGCAGTTGAGCTCTTGGAAAGGGACACCGCCATGCTTGAAGCCAGGAATAAAGAGGTGAGATAGTTAAGTTTTTTCATGGTCACTATATCCATGGTTATACCAATGCAATAGACCCTTGCCAATCTGGACCTGGATAGCATACATAGTCTGGATTAGTAAGTGTCTACTGTAGGATATAGTATCTAGTCATTTTAATAACTCTTACTTTTTGTCAAATAATTATGTATTGTTTGACCTGAGTTCATCTGGCGTGACATCGTCAAATTTCAACATTTTATGTATTTTTAATTTCAAGTTCTTAATATCATTTTTTTAAATTACTGCATGGATAGAAGGTCATGTGTAATTTGAAATGGCATGTGACTGAATTTATAACATTATATTATGCCTTCATGTCATTTTAAAAATAAAATGGGTGAAAACGAAAATCTCTCTAGGCTACATTAACCTTTATCAGCCAGATTTAAATCCTGGTGTTTTCGCCTGGCTGCCGGATTTAAATCTATGCATACCCAGAGTCAGGATGTTTTGGGCACTGACGGCATGCAGCGAAAACATTTAAAGGGACTTTTTGGGCACGCTAGATGTGTAAAGGATAAGGGATCAACCGGATAAGGGAGTTACTATTGCAAAATTTATAAGGCTTGTCTTATTTTGGAGCAGGAAAAAGGGTATTCACATGCTGATATGACATGAAGTTCTTTATCTTCACTTTATATGTTTTTGAACCTGTAGAAAGAGGCTGCTGTTCATGAGAGCTTTAATTAGTATTATTCATAGTTGTGAATTTCAAGAAAATGTTATGCATTGTTTTTAATATTTCTTGAGCTCCAGATAGGAAAAATCTTGGCTTTTAAACTCTTATTGATCATTTTCTCTCATAATGCTCTCTCCATACTACTTGTATTTGGCTTATGTAAAATTTAGGCTAAAAACAATGACATTTAACATCAAAATAATCTTGAAATATTTGGCTTATTTATTCCATTAAGTTATTACCGGAGAGTGATGGCTATACTCTATAAAAATGAGACCCCTTCTAAGCCAGATATTCTGTGAAAAATACATAGAAGGTTAGTGTTGGAATGGGCCTGTAACACGCTTAACCAATTATCCCTTTCTCTGATGGCAAAGCAGAAGTAGTTCTTAGGGTCCATATGTTCTTCTAATGCAGCATCTTTCTCCTTGTGTGAATCCCACTTTGTTTAGCCAATGTTTTCTGTGTATCATATTTTAGTTTTCATAGGTGTCATATGCATTTCCTTCAGTTTTTATTGTTTCCATATCTCAGGTTATCAGGCGTGTTGCTGAAATGCAAGCATTGGTTGAGAGCTCAGAGAGGTACCTCATCGCTGAGCAAGGCGAGGGTTGCTGTGATGGTGACTGTTGCATGGAAGCTCCTTGCCAAGGTCCTTGCTGTGTGCCACCACCTCAGCCAGTTCCACCCGTTCCTTGGGAAGAGGGTGAGAGTGACTCAGAGAGCTCTCTGGTGTCGTCCTCTTCGGAGAATGGGGGACAAAGTAACAAGCCAGGTTGGAACCATCACAAATCGGATGTTGGCCAACTGAAGCACAGTGATTCTCTCCTACTTCTAACCCAGGTTAGACTAAACTTTCACATCTCAATCTTATCCTGGTCTTAAGGGAATAAAACCTAAATTATCATTATATTTAAAGGGGTGAGGATGGTGTGGTGACTAGAGTAATGGCTTCCCATCCTAAGATTCCCAGCAATGGCAGAGATTTTTCTTTGAAATCTTAAACCCTACTTGGGTGATGTGTGGAGAGCACTTCATGTGCAGAACTCCATCCGTCAAATGGGATGTTAAACTGTGGCCTTTCGTGAAGAGCACACTAATGCTGATGCTGGGATCCTCTCAATCCTTCCTCCACTTTGTAATATTTTCTCCCTGACCAACCGAACCACCTGTCCTCAATGTTCCAAATGACCTCAGTTTTCAGTCACCTTCCCAAATAACCAACTAACCAACCATTAGATTTAATCCATGTTTAGCTTTAAAGTATTAATGTAATTGAAGCTGAGTTTTTTGCCCTCTTCATGCACTTTTTCAACTTGAATGATGATTTTCAATATCCTCTTCTCATGAAGCAGACTTCAATCTCACTGAAACTCTAGGATTTCATCTTTCATCTCTGAGGATGCATTCCTGTAGTCCTATTTGTGTGGGATTTGTAGATGTTGAGACTTTTTCTTTTATTATATGGGATTCAATGTGTTTTTGAGGAAGTCTTTCACTAATGCTGGAGTTCGATGGGTTGTGAGAAATGGATTGGCATTCTTTTTTTTACATGGATGTACCCAGAACTCACAAATGTGTAACTTATAAATACATAAGTAGGATTTGCTGTACATTTTCATGGTAAATCAATGAGTACAGATGGTGCATCCTTTTATGCTGCAGGGGCAGAAGCAAGTTAATACAGACGAGTTGAGTGAGGCTGTGAGAACCATGGAGTTGACCAACGGAGGAGGACAAGTTAAAGATGGGATTTCACAGGAGATTAACACAAACATGTATGGGACTTCAGAAAGTGATACAGATTCCATGAGCACACCCACCAACAGTCCATCTAGAAGACCTGGAAATGGTAGGATTTCAATTTTAGCTTTCTCTTGGAAAATGGCTCTATAAATTAATAGAGTTACAAATTTACTACATTAATTTTTTGTTTTAGGAGGGACAGCTAACAGCACAGGAATGACTCCTAATACTGCTCACATTAAACAGAGTGATTCAAGTTTTGGGCTCCACAGTCCTGATACTCTGATGCCTCTTGGATCAAGGCCAACAGATCATGAGTTACAGGTGAGGCTTGAAGCAAAACCTTTGGACTTATAAATAAAAAAAGGATCTGTTGAAGACAAATTCTGTTTCATTGAGATGGCAATGGTGTTTTATTAAGATGATGTTGAATGAACATGGAATACAGTAACATGCACAGTCATGCATGAGGTCAAATTCATTCCTCATTGGTAGTTTGGATTGTAAAAAATATTGGTGATACTTTGGAATTGCAAAAATTATGATTGAATGTTAATGTTTACATGAATGAACATGTATTATTATGAAGTTCATGGGTTTTGGAATGACAAATCAGTTCTCTAAGGATTATTTGTGATTTCCTGTAAGACACTACTATGTAGTAACAAATCTCTGAATCCTGGAAATGGATTTTTTTCTTTTTCTTTAAATAAATGTCAGGTTTGTGAATATAAATGACTAAGGTGAAAAGCAAAAGTTATTTTTCTGCTGTAATTAAGCCATGGTTTTAAATGGCAATTAATATTTGAGTAACAGCTTGGAATTTCAATTGCAGGAGCTGTTAAAGAGGCTTCAAGAGGATAAGTGCCTACCTTATGATTTTGCTGAAGGGACTCTGTATCTGGACCCTGACATAATTGATTTGACTATGATTCCACCACCTATCACTCCTGATGAGGTTTGTAAATCATTTAATGATCACAATACCCCTAATTTTATTTGTGCCAACCCTTAATATCTAGACACATCTATTTATATCAGTGATACTTATATTTTTGGTTTCAAGTTTTTTGAATTAGGTACATATTGTTAAGAGAGTTCATTTAGGTGTGTGTTTAGGTTAGTTTGTTGTAGTGCAATTATCAGTGTTAAGCTTTGTGTCATTCTTGGCCAGTTTTGGCTTGAACATACATCCATTTACCTATCTCTCAGCTGGTAACACTGCTTGAGTTATTGTCTTAGCTAGTCCTGGTGTATGTATTTTGATTGAATTGGGCCAATCTTATTTTGAAAATATTTACCTGCTGACAAAACTATTTTAGTCAAAATTTATTCAACATAACGATTTAATTATTATCTAAATTTTTAATATACTGTAATTAATGGCTCTCCAAGCATTTTATTCTTCTTATTGTTGCTGTTTTTATTGTGTCTGCTGAGCTACAAAATGTAGCTGTCAGGAATGAATTTGAAAACACAAGGGATCCTGTTTTACTGTTGTAGGATTTTAGTCTTTCCCGGCGAATGCTTAGGATGAATAGTTCTCGGGTTTCCAGCCGGGTAATGGTGTTAAACTGCACCGACGTTTCAATGGCGTAGTGTTTTACTGTTGTATTGTTTATGTATGAACTTTAAGTTAACAATATTTAAGGCTAAACTTGTGGTATGTATGTGTAGTTATGATTTAAAACTGATATTGTCATGTTGGATGATGAAATATAAAGCTGTTGTAGGATTTAAGTCTTTCCCGGCGAATGCTTAGGATGAATAGTTCTCAGGTTTCCAGCCGGGTAATGGTGTTAAACTGCACCGACGTTTCAATGGCGTAGTGTTTTACTGTTGTATTGTTTATGTATGAACTTTAAGTTAACAATATTTAAGGCTAAACTTGTGGTATGTATGTGTAGTTATGATTTAAAACTGATATTGTCATGTTGGATGATGAAATATAAAGCTGTTGTAGGATTTGTCTTTCCCGGCGAATGCTTAGGATGAATAGTTCTCGGGTTTCCAGCTGGGTAATGGTGTTAAACTGCACCGACGTTTCAATGGCGTAGTGTTTTACTGTTGTATTGTTTATGTATGAACTTTAAGTTAACAATATTTAAGGCTAAACTTGTGGTATGTATGTGTAGTTATGATTTAAAACTGATATTGTCATGTTGGATGATGAAATATAAAGCACCTTTGTGTACATTACTTTGCTTCGGAAAATATTTTTAGATTGTTAAAGGGTAAATGGCATTCATTATAAATTTTTGTCCAAAAATAAGCTTCTATTTATCCTTAAAATAAATAATGTAATGACCCTCAATTGTTTGTCAGGATGGATTTGGCATGATTGAATATCGCAATGGTCCACAGCCTCCCAGCTCACCACCCACCCCATTTGCTGACCGATCATCGTTTGAAGGAGAGATTCTTCGGAGGCAGTCCAATGGGATTTCTACTGGATACTGGAATCATTGGCCAACATCCAATGGAATCGGCCAGTGGCCAATTGCAGATAATCAAGGTTGATAGTTGTACCTCAGTTGCAGATCACTGCATGCTAAGAAACTTTATATGTAATTGATAATAAGTGGCAATATCATCCATTATTTCATATTGATGAGGTTGAATTAGGAAAAGGTATTATGTAATACTATTTTGAATGGTATACTATCATTTTTCCACCTCCTTAAATCAGTACTCAAATAATTCATTTGAATTCGTTTAATGGTTTCCACCGAGTATGAAGTCATGAAGCTTGTATTAGCATATTTGTAATCCCTCTCTCAAATATATTTCATTAGGAACACCATTTAATACCCCCAGTATTCATCTTAGGAATGGAATGCATGTGATGCTGTCAGTATTGTCCTCTATGTACATATTAATTAGACCAATAATAATTATGATCGAAAGTGCTATTAGGACATTGGCATCATCATGATTGGGTATTCCACAAGCTGATTGGTAGGCCTTATGGATTGTCCCTACCTTGAATTCCCATTTTTATGGTCTTCTTCCAACTTCTCTTTGTATAACTATACTTGCCTGCCATGAACTCCTCTCCTATGTTCCCCTTACCTTTCATTTCCATATACATATGTATCATACACCATTCCTGTCATCTTCTCCATGTTTACTAATTTTCCTCTCCACTGACAGTCTCTTTAACATGTACTCACCTCTCAATATGTCTGGCATCCACTGATGCTGCCTTTTCCAAATCTCCACCACCAATTTCCTTTCCTCCCGCACCATATCTAATATTTCCTCATTCATCTTCCCTGCTACCCAGAGCATAAATAAAACCTATTCTATTCTACCCAGCACACCAAAAGCAAATTCCCCCACACCATGTGTTGTCATACCCACATCTCAAAAGCAAATATGATACATGTATGGAATAAGATAAGCAAATTCTTCTCAATATTGAGAAGAATTATTTCATCTGTTAGTCCTTTCTGTCATGTTCGTCCTCCTATAATTTTACAGTCTGCGAGCTTCGGTTTTCTTAAAAAGACCAAGTTTCCAAACCACCCAGTTCCACTCTCCATATTAGAGTTTTCATATATTGCTTCCTCAAGTGTTGAGAAAAAATATTTCCTCTGTGAGTCCTTCTTGTCATATTCATTCACCAATGGTTTTTAGTCTGTACACTTCCATTTTCTGAAAAACCAATTTTCTGATCCATGCTGTTCCAATCTCCTTGTTATAGTTATCATCTTTAGTTACTCAAATATTGAGATGAGTTATTTCCTCTGTGAGTCCTTTCTGTTATCATGGTCACCCTCTGTAATTTTTCTTGGCTTTATTTGCTTTCAGATGTATATGGCAATGGGATAAGTGATATTCCATGGGCAGCAATGAACGGCACAGGTTTGGAAGAGTATGAAGCAATGGAGGATGACAAAGTGGAGGAGGATCTTGAGTGGTTCATAGCAAGGTCCACCATGCCTCCTCCCCCAGGCTCAGGAGATTCAAATGGTTTGGGGAGTGGAGGTGGGGGTGCCGTTGAAGAGCTCACCCCAGAAGAAATTCTCTCGTACATCATTCCTCCACCCCCTCCATCGCCACCAGCCTCATCCCTAGCATCACCCTCCTCCACCCCAACTTCATCCCTGTCCTCGCCATCATTCTCCAATGGTGGGGGAGGAATAAGACGAGACGTGAGTACTTCACTTAATTTTCACTCAGTGAAGAATTTATTCTAGGTCTTCCTCATGAAAATATTTTCATTCCCAAATGAACTCATTATGTTTAATTTCATCAGTACTTTCAGATCACTGGCTGAAATCAGTATTCAATTCTTAAATAGTTCAATATTTTCTTGTGTGATATTGGTCGATCGTGCATATATCTCGGGGGTGCCTGCCTGTGTGGGAAGTTGTTTGAGGGTTGTGCTTGGGGGAACGTGGGCCCCAGCAGCAGGAGCAGGACTCCATGAAAATGATGGGAAACTCCTAGTTTTGCTATGTTGGTGAATAAAAGCCCCAATCAAGCCTAAATTTAGTGAAAGTATTTCATTGTTTAACACATTTTTTATATTTAAGCATTAGTAAGAAACAAGGTTTGATTGGATTATCAGGAATCAAGGAATGACCAGTGAACCCAGATCATAGGATTATTTTAACTACGAAATACAAATGTTTAAGGGTGCTGTGACCCACAGGCGTGCACAGGATTTTGCTATTGGGGTTGCCAACAATAAAAATGCCGCTTTTTGCCCATGCCCATGGCCTTAACCAAAAGTCTTAACCCCGTGTGCTCGGAGGAAAGCCAGTTCCATAAAGCAACTCCCACAACAAAATCAATAGGCCCCAATGCATATTTGTGTAAAACAAAAAAGCTATATATTACATTTCTGTTTTAATTTTCGATGCTTGAATAAGATATTTCTTAAAAAATACTTTAAAAACTGCAATGAAATAAAGCTTGGATAATACTTGCATAAAATATCTTAAATAGTCAGTTACGTATTTACTTTTTATCAAATAAAAGCAGAGTAACTAATGGTAAGAAAATTTGATTAAAAATACGAAAAACTTTTTGTAATCAGATTTATCAGAATAAAGTTTTCAAAATACTAATACTATGCTACTTCTCGTTTTTACTAGCTCACAATTGGGCTCCATGCCCTATTTCAAAGAAGTACATGCAATGATAGTTTGAGTAGTCTTATTACAGATTTAAAAAAAATCAGACCTTTAAATTTTTTTAGATTGATTGGTTTTCCAGTTCATTTCAGCAGGACTCTCTTTCCCCCAAGTTTTCTGTTCCATCCAAATTTTGGCGCCCCTGCAAATTGTTTTGGGGGTGCCGCAGCACCCATGGCACCCACTGTGTGCACGCCTATGCTGTGACCACAATTTTTAATCGAAAAATACTGTGAAAATAAGAGAGAAATACCTATGTAGTGGGGAGAACAGCAGTTGCTGTACGCTAAGTTACATGAGCAATTTCTTGGCTGTTTGTTAAAATATTTTCATTATGAACGAAATATGTGCATTAGGTCATTTTAATTTAATTATATCAAAACTGTTGATTTGTAAAGGAAAATTTATAATCAAGGAAAATTTCTGTAGATTAGGAAAAATTTTGTATTATCAAATGATATTTTACCTCTTGTTTCATCTATATGTTGATGCATTTCTTTTTCGTCATTAATTTTCTTTTTTTGTGTACATTACCTACTAATTTCATTGGTTCTCGATACAAATTTTAAAAGAGACTTTACTCTCTGCTTAGAATAAAAGCTTTTCTTGTCAAGATGTCTGTCCAATATTAAGTTGAATAATATATGCAGTCTAAAAATTCTTTAAAAATGCATCTCTAAGGATAGCTGGCATACCTTGATTAAATACCTTTTTAATTTGAACGAAAGAGCACTTTAGAAAGTATACCTTCAAGGTAATTTTTCTCCTATTGATATAATTCCTAGGGAACATGAAAGTATGTACTTCAAATTGACATATTTTGCCATTTGCATAATTGCAAGCTAAGTTATTAGGCTTTGACAGTCCTTGTTATGAATGCTGTCCAAAATGCTTAATATGCACCTGGTTTTCCTGAATTTCTGTTGAACTTTCATTGCAATTTGTTGCAATTTTCCATAGTTGAATCATAGAGTGCATCACATGGCTTAGATTTAAGAAGTTGGATGAGTCAGCTGTTTTGTGTGTAACCCATGACTGTTTCCCCACATCCGCCTTAAGAGTGAGGGGCCATCCCATTGTGACTCTCGGTTGTGTCACCCTGGAGGCAAGAGGATTGCAGAGGGAGAGGGAGCGAGGAAGGAGGAGGGAGAGGAAGGAGTAGGAGGGAGGGAGAGGAGGGAAGTGGTGGCGCCAAGGGCTGAGGAGGAGGATGGGGAGGATGAGGAAGAGGAGCAGGGCGTGGGGACGGAGGAGGAGGAGGAAGGGGGTGAGGGGACCAGCCTGTACTGTTGTGGCAAGGGAAGTCGCAGGAGGAAGAAGCGCCTACAAGCAAGTGACACACCATCATCTCCCCTTCTTAGCCGAACGTCCTCTGGCTCTCGGGAAGATAAGGTGGGCATACATCCTTTATTTGCCATTTGATTGTGACACATATGCATTTGTTGTGTTACTTTTTTCTGATTTTGCTCCCTCAGTTGAAGTGTCCATCAGTCATTGGTTTCCCTTAGTCTCTGTCAGATTCATAGACCACAAGTTTCATAATATGATTGATTTTGAATTCATGTTAACATTTTTTGTGGACTTGGGAGTCCATTGGTTATAGCATTAGATTTAGTTTGGGTATTTACCTGGGGGTCTTGTATTAATGCCTGGGTGAAGCCTTTATTCCAAAGTTCTCAACTAAAATCCTCAGGAATGTAAATTTATGAGCGCTAGAACTTTCTGGATACCTTCCTTTCTTGTAGATGGTCCTGGAAAACGAACTCTCCTCCTCCATGGATAAGTGAATCTCAATTGCTTATCAATTTGGTACGATATGAGCTCTGCTTACTTCCAGGTTGATCACAGAGTCTGTGAAACATTTGTAGGTGTTTTTTCTAGCACAGAGCATTACTGCTGATTATTCTATGGTTCTAGTCACAGTTTTTTGCCTAATGTTTTTCATTTTTATCTGAGTATACTGATAAAATCTTGTCTTTAATCAGAATGGTGACTTCTTATCCATTCAGTTGACGGATTTTGAATCTTAGGATGAGAATTTCAGGGTGTCCGGCGACCTGGAAAACTCAGGGAAATGTTTTGCCCTGGAAAACTCAGGGATAACTCAGGGAATTTTTGTATTTTTCCAAAAAACCCTGGAAAATGCACGGCAGCCAATTTCCACTAAGGCAGGGAGAGAGATTTAACCTGCACATTTGTTTGCATTATGCTCGGCTCACAATCACTGTAGCCTCGCACTCCCTGTTCATTTCGTACTCTTTTTGTAGCTGTGTGCCTGCTCGCAGCTTGTGCTTTGTCACCCCTCCCTTCGCACAGTCCAGGGGGGCGATTTCATAACTGGGCAAATTCCACACGGAATAATTACCATGTAAAATGGCCACTACGAATGGAATCAGAATTGATGCCAAAATGCGATTATATATCTCCGTCAGCAGAAACAGATTCTACACGGAAATCTTGATTCCGTTCCGTATGAATGGATTAGATTGTTAGATTGTTATTGGGGGGGCCTTCGTCAGGAGCCCGGGCACTTAGACCTTTCTTGGTCCATTGTGCCAACCCCATGCCTGTCTGCCACTTGCAGACAGGGGACAAGGGCACCACGGTAGAGGTATAGAGGATTGACCTCCTCCGCCTCGCCCCAGTACCAGGGATGGAGGGTGTACTCCCTCTAACTCTCCCGGTCTGGGTATATCTCCCACCGGCCTCCCGGTGGTCTGGAGGGAGTAGTATCCTCTCCATCCACGCCTGGTGCAGGTATGGAGGAGGATCACCCATCCAACCTCTGTCCGGGCCCAACGTTGCTTAACTTCGGTGTTCTGATGGGAACCGGTGTTTCAACATGGCTAGGCCCTTGCCCCCCCCTCCCCCCCGTATGAATGGAAATATTGGTGTTGCCAAATTTACGAGAAATCTAAACGTCTGCACCTGCGCGGTGGCATTTCCCGCAGTTATACGAAAACCATTCGGCCAGCAACTTAAATGGATAATTGGGCATTGTTATATAATTGATAATCCTCTCCCAATAATCTCAACCCTCCTCGTTTTATTGTTTGCAGAAATGTTTTTGAAGGATTGGAAATACATTTTGCGGTCACTGCGTGTTGAAATCACGGCCCTCAGGTTCGGAGTCGACAGGGCCACTGTACAGGGGCAACCCAAGCTAATTATAATTCATGTATTATCCAACAAATACAATTTTATTCTAATTGATTTCTTTCAGGTGTTAGATCCGTACAAAGTTATCATTACTTCAGCTACAAAAAAATCACATGTTTATTTTATTTGCAAGTTCTTTATCAAACTATCTTGAATCTAGTTTATTGTGTTCTAATTGCACCTGACTAAAATTTGCTGTCAGTTAACCGTTTTTGTTTATTTGTTGGTTGAAATAAAACCAGTAATAGTCCACATTCCTTGTACTTATACTCTATTATTTAACTCAAAGTAGTTACCGATATTTCTTGTATTTTTCATTTTGGCAGATTATACCTATGCCAATTTTATTAGAAATTCATTATAAATATGTTAGAAATGATCGAAGTACAAAAAGATGCTGGAAAATGCAAAAATTTGCCTGGAAAACTCAGGGAAAAAAGAAATTGAGATTCACCAGACACCCTGAATTTTTATTTAATATTTTACATGAATTTCTCTTTTTATGACCTTCATTGCTGTTATAGTAGGAATTTGACCAATTTGGCAGAACAATTTTTTCCTCAGATGTAACAGAGTTATGCTTTATATATACTCTGTGCCAGAAGCTTGGATAAATCCTATGTGTGTATCATTAGCTAGAAACATATTATGCCAGGGTGGCGATTGTCAGGGAAAACCTGGAATTGTCAGGGAATTTTGAATTTCTGGAAAAGTCAGGGAATTCTCACAACAGTCAGGGAGAAACTGGGATAGGAAATTCAAGAGAAGATCAATGTATTTAAATAGTAGTTCATAATACAAGGTACGTACATTTCTATGCCTGACTGAACTCTAGCTTTGGTTCGGGGTGGAAGGAGCAACTTACTTTATACTTAAGATAAGTATTTTATAGACCAACACTAATTGAGGGTAAAAAATATGTATTTAAAGTGTATATAATTTGGATGAGAGTTTATTTTATGAACGTTTAATGTATTTTTTTCATTAGGAAGTAAGTACTTGTAGCTTAACATGTATTGATTTCAGCTTTTAACATTTTCTGAGTTTTTACAAAAATTTAATTCAGCAGAAATAAAATATTCCAATAATAGGTGACCTTTTGGCGATCGGTCAGGGAAATTGAATAATCCATCAGGGAAAAGTCAGGGAATTTAAAAATTGGATATCAGTAGCCACCCTGTATGTATGTATGTACTTTATAATATTTAGTGTCACACATGTTTTCAATCATTATTACTCTTAGCCAGTCTATGTTTGTAGTTGTAGGAGAAATTAAGTGAATTTTTGTGAAAGAAGTGAAGAAAATTTCAATTTATCATTACCAGGACCGACCTTCAAAACCTCAGACCTCTAAGAAAGAAGAACCCCAAAGTGTCTCCTCCCCTAAGAAACCCATCCCATCACCAAGGCAGTCTCCCTATGTTCCCGAGAGTTCATCTGGTGGTGCCAAAGAAAAAACAGTCCTCGCTGGTGATATCCCTGCAGGTGATGACTCTGTCAAAAGTAACAGCAGTGTTGGCCACTTCAAAACTCGGGATAAAACAGCTGAAGCTACTTGTGATATTACTGCTGGTTCATCTCCCATCAAGGCCCCATCTCATGTGGATCAAAATGGCAGTGAGAGCAGCCGTGTGGGTGAAGTGGCCGCATCTCCCAAAAAACCAACCGTCACTCCCAACAGCTCTCCCCTCCTTTCCAAAGTATTAACACCGAACAGTCTCAGGAAGGCAGACTGCTCCAGTTCTGCTGTCACTTCAAACCTACATCATGAACCAGTGCCCCCTGAGCCAAGGCAGAGGCTGCCTTCCAATTCATCTCAGGTTGTCCAGAAGCTTGTGTCAAAAATTGAGGCATCCTTGGAGAATGAGGAGTTAGGCTCTTCCCATTCCCCATGCAAGGCCCCGATTGTTCGTTCTGAGGAGATGAGTGACTTGAGGCAGGTGGCATTGAACAGGCACAAGCTCCAGGCGTGCTCCACTCTGAGACAAATTCAGACAGAGGATCCTGAGGTAGACAATGCCCCCCTCCTCAAGCCCCTGACGAAGAGAGGTGGCCCCGACACTGGCATCCCAGATGGTGAGGTGCTTTCTGGAGCCTGGACAGAGCTCTGTGGTTTACTAGTCAGATTGGAAGCTTGCTCCCCAGGAGCTGTGAGGGGGGGTTCTCACTCAGCTGAATTCGACACAGTCGATGCTGGTGGAGGCCTGGGGCGAATGGCACTGGAAGCTCGGCGCCTGGTGACAGAGTCAAAGATGCTGATCCGTGCTGCGACATTTGCCATTGGGGGTGGGCAGGCCCATTCTCCACTAGGAAAGCATGTGTGGCCTGGGGTGGCATCCCCCGTTTCATCACCTACCGGCTTGCATGCTCCCACGGTCCTTCCACTGCAGGGACAGCCACAGCAGCATGGAGACTCGGTGGAGTTGCACTCTTCCTTAGATCTGCACCTCAACCAGTGCCTGCTTCTGCTTAATCGGCTCACCCAGTTGTGTGAAGCATCCTCTTCAGGGCCAGGGTGGCAAGTGGCTCGTAAAATTGCAGATGTAACAGTCGCATTTGGTGAGGCTGTAAGGGTTGTAGCCAGTTGGGTCAGTGGATCCAGTGAGACTGGTGACACGATGGCGATCGAATGTGCAGCAGAGAGTTTGGCTGGAGCCCTTGCTTCTTTACTGAGGAGTCTAAGAGTTGTCCCTCGATAAATGAGGGAATATAATTACCCTTGGAAATGTACTTATCATACCTAAATTGTGCCTGGTTATTGAGTTTAGTCTCGAACATCATCATCAAAAAATGCAATGTAGTATAAGTAATGGCCAGAAGTACATGTTAATATATTTTTCATTCAAGTCATTGAAATTTTAACTAAATGACAGTCACCAACTAGTAATGACTGATGAGCTTTAGGAGCATTTGATTTAATGGTGCCATAGAAAGATTAAATCAGTATTTGTAAGTGACATCTTTTAATATATTCCAAGCATATCTCTCCTTCATTTGAGATCTGTTACCCTTGAACATTCTTGGAAAGCTGTATAATATAGAGGCACTCGTAAACTAGGGTACATATTTACAATGGACAGTCATGTGTAGTTAATCTATTTCCAGCTCTCTAAATAAGAATGTAATGACAAAAAATAGGTCCATGCTCAATTATCATTATGTGATTTCTGATAAATATTGCTGACAATACTCGAGCACTGTCAATATTTTCTACAGGTAGAAAATTTTGTGAGGGATATTCTTGAACTTAATGTGCAGACCAGTATGCTGATTGTCATATACCCATTAAGGAGGACAATTGCTAAAGAAAGACAAATCAAATGTTTTAAGGATAGAGCATATATCAACTATTTTCCAAAAACAGTATATGTTTAGAGAAATTTTAAAAACCAGAGAAATGTCATTTTATTTGTATTATCATGATTTCTCTTTTTATTTTTCTGATGAAGCAAGAATGAAGTGCACACTTGGCACGCAACATATCTTTTATGAATGTGAATGACTCATCTAGGTTTAATGTATTTTATTTCTCCTTGAAATCCACCAATAAAGTTATTCGTAGATAATTTATGTCAGTTGTCAATCTGGCTGCATTAAGCATTGGTTGAGGTGATGTTAGGAATCATGGAATATTTAAGGTCGTACTCGCATTTTGTGTGAGTGTGAATGAGACCACTCTGTGATTGGTTAAATATTTCACATCTGTTTGAAGCACTAAAACTTGTAAGGGTGAAGGATTGCAGGTATCTTAAACTCGTGTTACTTTGGAATGCACTATGATATTGCATGGGCTACCAGCAGTAATAATTGTAAATATACATAGACTAGCACTATGTGATCTTTGTCCACTATGGTGTAGATTTATTTATTTGCATAGATAGTCATTGTTATTAGCAGCGATAATTTCATTTCATCGTAAGAGGAAAAATAATTCCCAAGTCATGACGTTGGAATCATCAGTGGGCTCTATTCTATCCAATTATAATGATAGGATAAGTAGCCAGACTAGTTATTTTTAGCTATTTTTTTATTTTCTGAATGAAAAATGAGTATCATCAGGCTCAAACACAATGTTTCATTTACAGAGTGTGTATTAGCATATTTGCTCAAGTTGTATCTCTCACATGTACATTATTCCTCATTCGTTATGTAAATTTCATCTCATTATCTTTACTGAATCATTTTGTAATTTTTATGTGTTACAATGTATGTTTAAAGTTTATTGTAAATTTGTTGTTAACATCACAGTTTTAGGCCTATTTTCCCCTTGTACAGATACTTTGGAAGATTTAGGTAAGATTTTTAGAATGTGTGTGCCAAATATGTCTTTGTTAGAAAAGTTGTTTGAATTTTATATTGCCTATTTAGATTCTATTTACAAAACTAACCAGTAATTGGTTTGTGAAATCTTGTCATTTAGAAAACAATAGTTACTAATGAAATGATGTGTAATTATGAATGGTGCTAAGTGTTTTGTTGGAGACTGATGCCATGAAACCTGTTGCTTATTATTTCATTTATAACCCATATGGAAGTGCATTTCTGGACTGCTTGTAACACATCTACTGTGGTTCATTTATTTCAATTAGTGATTCTACTGTTTGCTATATTTTATGTGAATACATTCAAAGAATATGTAAACTGGCATTAATGTACATATCATGACTTGATGATTAGCATATCCATGCCCTTTTACTGTTACCACTAGACAAGAGCCAGTCTTGATATTATTTAATACTTCCATTGTTTCCTTTTAAACTTGAAATACATAATCATTCAAATAAATAGAATTGTCCTTATAAACCATGATTCCTTGTGTTCTTGTAAATTAAAAGTATAACTTAGTTATTCCACGTGGAGTAACTTAGTTATACTTTTCATTTACAATGTTAAGCAAATTCCACCAAATCACGCTCAAGACAACGGAGTATATCCTTTTGTTCTTTTCAAAGTACAAACTATGATTCTCAATGCATACATACTAGACAATTATTATAAGCAAGTATGTAATCTCATGCTTAGAACTTTTATTACTATATGAATTACAACCTTGGCGTGGTGGAAGGGCTTACGTGCATTCCAATGACCCCTAGAGCTGGACTGGCAGGAGCAATTATTATTGCTCCTGGTAGGGCACCTATGCCAGATAGGTTGAAGGGTAGGAGCCAGACAGAAGGTAGTTCCGTTATGGTGTCACATTAAAAATACTGTTGAGAAGTGGTGTGGGAGTCCCTCTCAACTATCATTTCCCAGAATATGAAAGTTATTCACAGAGAATTGATTCCTGGCAACTACGGGACGCCACCCACTAAGGTGGGTGTCGTGCCTGGCAGCGGGGGAGGCAAGGCCTCCACGGTCGTCATCACACGAAATCCTTGCTCAACATCATCATCAGAGGATACTAGGAATAGGAGGGAGAAGAAAAAGAGAAAGAGGAGGAAAGCAGCGGTAAAAATAGGAACTTGGAACGTAAGGACAATGATGAGTGCCGGTAAGCTTGAGAATATGAAACAGGAAAAGTAAAATAGATGCTTTGGGTCTGTGCAAGGTGAGATGGAAGGATAGCAGATCTATTGGAGTGATAGCTACATGGTAATCAATAGTGGTGGAGATGAGAGTCAACGTGGGGTAGGTATGGTACTGAACACAAAATTGGGGCTTAGGGTGGTAAACATTGAACAGCTGAGCGACAGGATATTAGCGGTAGAAATAAAAGCACGCCCGACTAATTTTTTACTGGTCCAGGTATACATGCCAACAAGCAACCATAGGGAGGAAGAGGTGTATGAGCAAGTAGAAGAAATAATTAGAGAAGTACCGGGAAAGAAAAACCTGATAGTGATGGGTGACTGGAATGCAGTGGTGGGGGAAGGGAGGGACGTACTAGAAGTGGGAGGGTATAGGCTAGGAACAAGAAATGATTGTGGTGTGAAGGCAATTGAATTTTGTAGAAGAAATAAATTAGTAGTGACAAACACTTGGTTTAACCCTTTTACTGCCAGCGGGCTGATGTATCGGCCCACGTTGGATGTGCGAAAACTGCCACGGGCTGATTTATTGGTCCAACTTTAAATACCTGAATTTAATGGCCTTCCTTTAAAAACTTAAAAAGAGCCTTAGCAGTCTTTGCACATCCTACCTGAATTTGGCTGGCATCAAAAGGGTTAAACATCAGCCCAGGTGTAGGTACACATGGAAAATGCTGGGTGATACTGGGAGATACCAATTTGATTACATAATGGAAAGGCAGGGATTTAGGAACAGAGTAAAAAACTCGCGAAGCTATCCGTGGGTGGATGCGGACTTGGATCATAACTTGGTGATAATGGACTGTGAAGTAAGATTCAAAAGGCTTTGTAAAGGTAGGAAGATAACGAGATGGAGGGAATACCAAGAGCTGGTGGAAAAGAACATAGGAGAAGCAAATCATATGGGAACAATAGGGAGAAGATGGGGGGATATTAAAACAGGCATTATAGGAGCGGCAGAGAAAACAATAGGAACAGTGGAAAAGAGGAGGGTTAAGAAGCAGTTGGTTACGGAATAAATGATTAAGAAAATGGAGGAGAGAAGGATGTGGAAAGATGTCAGCACTGACCTAGGCAAGAGGAAGTACAAGGAGTTAAATAATAAACTATGATGAGTGACCAATAGGGCAAAGGAAAACTGGTGGAAGGGACAATGCGAAGAAATGAAAAAGCTGCAGGAAGAGGGGGAAGTGTGCCGAAGTGAAAATGTCATCGGATAGTAGGAGAGGGCAAATGATATCAAAGGTTAAGGACAAAACAGGGAAGATATTAATTAAACAGGAAGATACCCAGAATAGGTGGACAGAATATGTAGAGGAGCTATATGATAGCTAGAATAGACCGGTTACCCTAGATATAGAGGATGGAGGAACAATATAAATGGATAACCTCGGACCGGAGTAACTTTACAGCGAAGTAGAGGAGATGAGAGGGAGATAAGGGGTAGAAAAGCCACGGGAACCGATAACCTACCTTCAGAACTACTGAAGAATCTAGGTATGTAGTAAGGGGAGATGATGGTTTTTCGAACTAATTCGTGGGATATACAAGGAAGGAGAATGGCCAGAGGATTTTGTGAAAACAGTATTAATACCTATCCTGAAGAAGAAGAAAGTGTCAGAATGTGATTAGTATAGAACAATTAGTTTACTTTCTCGTGTGGAAAATTTTTTGCTAAGAATATTAAATAGAATGTTAGAGAGAAGAGCAAATTACTATTTAGGCGATGACCTGTTTGGGTTCAGGAAGGGGAGGGCAACTTGAGACACGATTGCGGTAATGAGGGCCGATTATAGATAGAAACATACAGTATAATCAGGATGTTTTTGCTTCCTTTGTGGATTTCAAAAAGGTGTTTGAAAGGGTAAATTGGTAGAAACTAATGCAGATACTGGGGAAAATAGGAGTAGATTGGCGTGATAAGAGACTCATCCAAATCTTATTTATGAGTCAGAGGGTACAGGTGGGGGTAGCTGACGATGAATCAGAGTGGGCAGTGATAGGTCATGGGGTATGGCAAGGGTGCCCGTTGTCGCCATTGCTTTTTAACGTCTATGCAGAGAAAATGGTGAGAGAGGCATGGGAAGAGCTAGATGTGGGAATCAAAGTAGGAGGCCAGCTCATAAAGTCAGATTCGCGGACGACCAGGTATTGGTCAGTAGATCATCGAAAGGATTGCAAGCTTAAGGAGATGCATTGGAAAAGCAGTGCAAGAACTACGGGATGAAGATTAATCATAAGAAAACAAAAGTAATGAGATTCTCTAGGGTAAAGAAAGCGAGGCTGGTCATTAAAGTAGGATGACACAGACTGGAGCAAGTAGAACAATTTAATTACTTGGGTGGTACGCAAGGAAGAACAGGGCATATTAGCAAAGACATTAGGAGGAGAATAGTGCTAGCGAAGGAAATGTTCAATAATAGAAGGGAGTTGATGATGGGGACCTTAAGTAAGGATGTAAAAAAGAGGCTGGTGAAGACCTTGACATGGATTGTGGCGTTGTATGGGGCAGAAACATGGACCTTGAGAAAGGAAGACGAAAATAGATTCGAGATGTGGTTGTGGAGGAGGATGGAGAAGGTCCGTGGACAAAGAGAAATGCGATGGTGGGTGGCGTAACATGGTGGAACTCCTTCATGATGCACAAAGGGTAAGAAAAAAAAGACTTTGCTGTTCCACAAAATAAAATATATATTTGCGACCGGTTTCAATACGGCATATCATCATCTGGCCAGATAATGATATGCCGTATCGAAACCGGTCGCAAATATATATTTTATTTTGTGGAACAACAAAGAGAAAGACAAATAAGGAAGTGCTTGACATGGTGGGTGAGGAGAAGAAACTTATGGATGAGATTAGGGGAAGGCAGGGTAGGTGGCTGGAAGGGGTAATGAGGGGTGATGGTTTGCTGAAGGCAGTGATAGAGGGAAGGATGTTGGGCATGCGGGGAAGGGGGAGAAAGAGAATAGGTTTTATGGATGGGATGAAGATTGGTAGAACTTACGCTGAGATGAAAAAAGAAATACTAGGGCTAGATAAGGCCACGAATATAGAGATGTATAAGCCATGGATAGAGGACTGCACATCTAAGAGTCTGTTTGATTTTCTCTGACTTTCGTCATAACCTACCTTTAACCGGTAGATTACTCAGGTGATAGTATTATTGCAGAATATTCAGTTGGGACTGTGGATGTAACTGGATTTAAAGGCAATATGTACCTAAATAGTTGTAAATAAGTGCAAACTAGGTAGTAATAATAATAATAGTAATAATATATTTTATTTTCCCAATTGACAGTACATAGGATACAATCACTTAGCAAGTGTATATGGCACGTCAAAAAAAGAAAAAAGAAGTTACAATTCACATAAATATTCCTTGACACTATAAAAGCACTTTTGCACTAGGTATAATGAGACAGCCTTTTTAAAAACTGTCAATTTTTCAATACTCTTTATAGTGGCAGGTAAGTTATTAAACAGTTTCGTGCACATGGAGTGTGGACCTTTTGATATAAGGGCTAAGTTTCTGGATTCCACATGAATGTCTCTGCTTCATCTGGTTTCATAAGGGTGAAAAGTGTCATTCCTTGTGAAACTTTCACCATGTTTTTTTACATAGACAACGCAATAAAATATATACACACACGGTACAGTTAACATTTCTAAACTCTTAAATAGTGGGCGACAATGGGCATGATATTTTACATTGCATATTGTTAGTACTACCTTCTTTTGTATTATAAATATGTACATCTTTCAATAAGGAGGTTTATCCCCAGATGACAATACCATAGGTAAGCCTTGAGTAAAACAAGCCATAATACAGAGTTAACAGAACTCTTGAGCTTACACTGTATTTTAGCACAGAGATTAAGTGGAATACTGAAATCAATTTTTTACTAAGGTACATAATGCGTGAATCCCACTTAAGATTGGAGTCAACATATATTCCAAGAAACTTAATTTGCTCCTCTATATTTAAATTTATATTCCGGCTTGAAGATAACTTGCCGTAGTCATGGATATTCCTTGTAGAGAACAATGTTGTTTGAGTTTTTGCATTGTTTAAGATCAAGTTATTATTGACACACCACATTTGCATGTCTTTCATTAGGGATTGACAGGATTCAAGTAAAGTACTTATGTTCTTTCTTTTGGTTAAAATGTTGACATCATCTGCATTCATTCCACATTTCATGTTACCAGTTACTATTCTCCATGGTACATCATTGATAAATATTAGGAAGAGTAAAGAGCCCAGCACTGACCCCTGAGGTACTCCTTTTTTGACCTTTTGACAACTAGAGAGGTAAATTTTTCCATCTTTTTTATAAGCTACCCTTTGTTTTCGGTCATCGAGATAAGATTTAAGCCAGTTGAATGCAGGGCCTCTTATGCCAATTGATACACACTTATTTAGTAAAATGTCACGATCTACAGTATCAAAGGCATCTACTCATGTCGAAGAAAATTCCCATTACCCTATTTTTGTTATTTAGTTCTTGTAAAATCTAGTCAACTGCATTGAAGAGGGCTTGTTCTGTTGACTTTCTAGGTTGAAATCCGTATTGATGGAGAGATATTATGCTGTAACTCTCAAGATATTATAAAATACAAGTTCAAATAATTTGACGAACTGTCCAACAAAGTCCATTGACCAGTCCACACAATGACATATGTTCCTTCAAAGGGAAATGGAAGAAAATTTGGCATAAATGACAACTTTTTTCTGTACATTAGAGATGTGGGCTAGTAGAAGAACAGAGAGTGAGCTGAGTAGTGATGAAGATGAACAAGGAAGCATTGTACATGGTAAGATAGGAAAGGAAGATGGTGCTGTAGATCAGAGAAGGGAGACGAGATGGAGAGTGGGTTGAGGGATTTTAATGAAAATAAAGTTTTGCGATTTCTGGAAACATTTCATCAAATAGTGAGATTCATAGAGCTGCAGTCATGAGTGGTAACCTTCACCTTAAGTCAATAGATAAAAAAAATTTCAACCCCATGTGTCCGACAATTCAACTGTATCTGACGCTGTGAGGAATGTTAAATTGGATAGGTAGGAATATTATGATTCTCCATTCAAAGTGGAATAAAGTAAGAGTAATTTGAAACCCGCCATTTTAACTCTTACCACACGAGCGCCTCCAGCGCCTCCGTCGATTTTCAATAGAAGCGCGATATTATGCAATGCGCACAGTCACATATCACGCACGGATATAAGAATTCTTTTAATTACTTCCTGTGTTCACAATATATTATATACTCCCTGAATATCACGAATATAGAAAATATGTATATTCGTAAATAATATCATATTCCCTGGCAAAAGGCCCTCGAGCGTCAGTGAGTACTATGTTGGTCAACACCAAAAGGTCGCTGATTTAATGAATTTTGGAAAGGGAAGAATTTCCCTTTCAAGGAAAGGGCTGACAATGATTAGCAATCATGAACATGGGTTTTATTTCCCACCCAGGGATATTCCCACCTTTAAATTCCACTGATATACGCCCACGCTCCCCACGCTGCAAACCTGCAAATAACTAACAAATGAACGTCTTAAGGTGTTGTCAAATTCGTGTGGGTGGGTTCGGGTGGGTTGCTGCATCTGGTTGAAGCATTTTATTTAAAGGTGAGTTTTTTTGGCTTATACTGCAGTTTATTTGGGTAAATTTATCTATGGACTAATAAATGACCCGTTAATTGGCGAAATGATGCTTGAATACAAGTATTTATTTGTTATCCACTGATGTGATACCGTCTGACAAAGTGCATTCTACAGAGCTGGTCAAATCTTTGTACGACGAAATTACATGGAATGCTCCGAAAGATCAACATATATTTTGCTTGATAGTGCTGTTAGTTATGGATTGCATCGTCCTTTTGCATTTGTGATTCTTGCTCTGCCGTCATCATAATTCCAGGCTTACATTAAAATTATGCATCTCACATGAAATAATACTGTGGATGTAGTGGCCATACTCCACTAGTATGTTTAGGCGTGTAGATAAATTAATAATTAAGTCGGAATTCTGGATTATTTAACTCTATTGGTGTTCGTTGAAATTGCCGAATTTCAGTGGTGAGCAAAAATTGACCATGCGACGCTCAGGCGAATATTTATCCGAGGATTCATTATATAGCCTCAAGGCTCGATGAAATAATTTTGTGCAATAGAACTCATAATCTTTAAATATGTTTAAGTGCATTGATATTGCAATAATTAAGGCTGAATGAAAAAATAGTTCAAATTATTGCCATAAACAAGTAGATATATATGTATTTTTGAAAATCTTGAGCGTCCCATCTTAAGGTTTTTAATGAGTAATTATGTCAGATAATCTTGGGTATTCATATTAAATTTACTTCCATCAGGTTACGTTGCCCTTATAATATAAGGTTGCTTCTGATATCAATAGGTGGACTAATTTATTTATTTATTGGTCCAGGTATTTTCCAATAAAAAGTAGGAAAAGTCATAAATTCATTGAAAATAAAGGAAGAACAATAGTTTGTGAATTAAATTCCAAAAGACACAAAATATCCTGTATATTATATTATACCTTTCCGAACAAGAAATGATTAATTTTTTAAAAAGATTCATTGGAGGGGGAATTTTTTATGCCAGATGGCAAATAGTTGTAGACTCTTAGGGCTTCGAGGTAGGGACCTTACTTAAATAATGCTGTTGAGTGACAATAAAAGTGCATGTCCCATCTTTGCTGAGTATTGTGCCCATGTATTTGAGAATTAGTAGTGAATTCACCCTCTTCCCTTGTACTACAACCTTGCCGTGGTGGAAGGGCTTGCGTGCTCCAATGACCTCTAGAGCTGCACTGGCGGGAGCAATGCTCCTGGTAGGGTCACCCATGCCAGATTGGTCGAAGGTTTGGAGACAGACGAATGGTAGTCCGTGCAGTGTCTGTACCTCAGTGAGGCGGCTGCAAAAGGCTTGTGACCCCAGTGGGGCGGCCTATGAAGTGATGGTGTCATGTAAAAAACACTATTGAGTAAGGCCACGGAATACTATCTCAATTGAAACAAAAACCTTGAAATTATGGACAGTTCTCAAATGATAATGAATCCTGGCAACTACGGGACTCGGCCCGGTTGTCATCACACGAAATCCTTGCTCAAACGTAATAGCAGCAGAGGAAAAGAAGAGGAATGAAACTATCAGAATAGGCACGTGGAATGTTAGGACCTTGCTGAGGGCAGGGAAGCTAGAAAATATAAAGCAAGAAATGGAGAGGATGGGTGTAGACATCATGGGTCTGGGTGAAGTAAGATGGAAGGATGATGGGGACTACTGGAGCGATGAATATTAGAGTAATTTATAGTGGAGGGAATGAAAGTCAGCGCGGGGTTGCATTCGTAATGAAAAGGAAACTAGGTAGAAAAGTAGTGTATGTAAAAGAGGTGAATGATAGGATAATAGTCGTGGAACTAAAGGCAGATCTAAGGAATTTTGTTATAATCCAGGTTTATATGCCTACATCTAATGATAAAGAGGATGAGGTAGATGCGGTATACGATCAGCTAGAGGAAATAATTGGTAGGATATCTGGGAGTAAGCACTTGGTAGTAGTGGGGGATTGGAACGCGGTGGTGGGCGATTATGGGCTAGGCAGGAGAAGCGACCGCTGCAAGAAAGCTGTGGAGTTTTGCCGTAGAAATAACCTGGTAATTACAAATACATGGTTCAGACATCATCCTCGACGTAGGTACACTTGGTAGAAGCCGGGAGACACAGGTTCCAGATACACCAATAGTGTTAAAAACTCGCATACTTATTCAGGAGCTGATGCAGACACAGACAACAACTTAGTACTCATGAAATGTTGGGTAAAACTGAAAAAGATAAGAATAGGACAGAGGGTATGAAAGTGGAATACGGAGGCATTAACTGGGGCAATGAAGAAGAAGTATCGTGAGAAGGTTTATGAGATAGTGGGTGAGGATCATGGAGTTAGATGAGTGGAAGATGAATGGGGAAGTTTGAAAAATGGAATTGTAGAAGTGGCGTAAGCAACGGTAGGCGTAGTGAGTGCAACTAAAATTAGAAAACCGTGGATCACAAAGGAGATGATAAGCAAGATGGAGGAGAGAAGGAAATGGAAGAGCATAAACTCAGAGCTAGGTAAGAGAAAATACCGAGAATTGAATAACAGGCTTAGAAAAACAAAGAAAGCAAGAGAGGTGTGGTGGAGAGAACAGATCGACTCGTTAGAGAAATACCAAATAGAGGGAAGAGCAGATGCATTATATAGGAAAGTAAAGGAACTGACGGGTGGTAATAAGGGAAGGGGAATTACTACAATAACAGAAAAGACAGGAACGGTGATCGTAGAACCAAAAGAGATCCAGGAGAGGTGGAAGGAGTATGTTGAGCTGTATGGTGAAGAAATAAGGTCTAATAGGTTAGATATAGATAGAGAAGACGATATCGACAGAGATGGCAACGGACCAGGTATCCTAGATAGGGAAATCGAAAGAGCTCTGCAAAAAATGAAAAGGAATCTGGCGGTGGGATTAGATGACATACCTGCAGAGTTTTTAAAGAGCATGGGGAAGAATGGAAGAGGAAAACTTTTTGCACTTATTCTTAGGATTTATGAGGATGGAGTGTGGCCGGAAGTCTTCGCAAAGGCTGCACTA
This sequence comes from Pyrrhosoma nymphula, assembly GCA_963573305.1. Classification (NCBI taxonomy): domain Eukaryota; kingdom Metazoa; phylum Arthropoda; class Insecta; order Odonata; family Coenagrionidae; genus Pyrrhosoma; species Pyrrhosoma nymphula. The sequence goes on along the minus strand of OY754327.1, from coordinate 68,803,003 downwards.
ATTCCGATACCGAAGAAGAGTAGGGCAAAAACGTGCGAAGACTATAGGACAGTAAGCTTAATACACCACGCGGCCAAAGTAGTTCTGAGAATTATAAACAGTAGGCTAGAGAAGAAGGCAAATGAATACCTGGGTGACGACCAGCTCGGGTTTAGGAGAGGGACAGGAACATGAGATGCTATAGCGGTGATGAGGGCACTAGTAGAAAGAAACCTAGAGTATGGGCAGGATGTTTGTGCATGATTCGTAGATTTCGAGAAGGCTCTTTTAATCGGGTGGAATGGAGGAAATTAATGGAAGTGTTGAAGAAATTAGGGGTCGATTGGAGGGACAGGAGTGTGATTCGGAATCAGTATATGAACCAGATGGTGCAGGTTAGGGTAGCCAATGGAGAATCGGGATGGGCCACAATAGGACAGGGAGTGTGGCAGGGGCGCCCGCTATCGCTTCTGATTTTTAACGTGTATTCAGAAGAAATTGTTATGGAGGCATGGGGGGAGGAGGAGGTAGGAATTAAGGTAGGAAAGGAGCTGATAAAATCAGTGAGGGTTGCAGATGATCAAACATTGGTTATTCAGTCTGCAAAGGGGTTACAGTCAATGGTGAATGCATTAGAGGTGCAGTGCGAAAGGTATGGGATGAAGATCAACCACAAGAAAACGAAAGTGATGAGATTTCCTAGAAGTAAGAAGGCGGGGCTGAATATAAGGGTGGGAGGGCAGAAGATAGAGCAGGTCTAGCGGTTTACGTATATGGGTAGTATTTTAGAGGAGAATGGATTTAGTGGTAGGGACATCAGATGCAGAATTGCCGTGGCTGAAGAAGCATTTTCGATGAGAAGGGAATTGATGAGGGGGGGTCTGAGGAGAGACGTAAAGAAAAGGCTGGTGAAAACTCTGATATGGGGCGGAAACTTGGTCATTGCAAAGGGAGAATGTGCGTAGACTTGAGGCGTTTGAGATGTGGGTTTGGAGAAGGATGGAGAAGGTGAGTTGGATAGCGAGGAAGATGAACGAGGAGGTATTGGATATGGTCGGAGAGGGGAAGAAGCTTGTGGCAGAGGTTCGGAGAAGGCAGAAGAGATGGATGGTGGAGGTTTTGAGAGGAGAGGGCATGTTGAAGAGAGTGATAGAGGGGAGAACACTGGGGAAGCGTGGAAGAGGGTAGGAATTCTGGATGAAATAAGAAGAGGTAGAAGATATGAAGAATTGAAGAGGGATCTAATAGCGGTCCATCCTTAGGAGGGAAAGTGAGACAGTGTCTATGAGGTTGGGATGCAGAATTGTGACTGTCCAAGAACCTACCAATCAGCTGGTAGAATACTTAATGAAGTGAGTTCACCACTGTTATCCTTAATATACATATAGACATATGTAGTAAATGTACAAGCATGGTTGGTCAAGAATTTTCAACTCTCTATAATAGGCTTTACAAGATTGCCAAGCTGGTATTTTTGCAGCTTGCCTAATACCGCTCTTTTGCATGACAAATACTTTTAGAAAACCAGGAGATGATCCCCAGAAAATAATACTATATGTTAGATGAGAGTGGAAGATACCAAATTATGCCATTTTCCTCACCTCTAAATCCACACTGTACATAAGATTTCTTAAAATATATCCACATTGTGCAAGTTGAAGACATAACTGATTAATAGCTAACTGAGGCACTTCTCTCTTTTTATGTAATTGAATGAAAGTGGTTTTTTGTGTGTTGATGAATTTATTTATTCTGAACCAATTTTCCAGATATTTTAATGAGCTTTCTGGCTTGGATTGTAACAGTTGAGGATCCTTGAGACTAATTGCTTAGGATGTATCATCTGCATACAAAACTATGTTGTTATTCAAAGTACTATTTGGAAAATCATTAACATGGAGTAGAAACAGGAGAGGTCCTAATGTGTTTTTTTTATGACCCGAAACAATTAGTATTTTTTCCAACAGTCCCTGCTTTCTGTGAACTGTACATTGCCCTTTAGGCCTATTTCATTCATTTTTTGTGATATACGAAGGAAGTCTACTCTTTTCTATTACTATTTTAGGTCACCACTCATTGAATTCCCAATATAAAGTATCCTTTCTTGAAATCACATCATCTATGTTTTGCAGTCCTAGTACTATTGTGTGCACAACTTCTGTAAATTTTGTGTATGTTTCCACTTTGTAAATTCTGTACAGTTAGAGATTGGATCATTAATAGTGCCTTTCCATCCTCCCAGTCACAGACAATGTTATTAATTGCGTTTGGCATATATTTTACTGTGCCTTTGAGTGTTGTAGCATTCTAAAATATCTTGATAAATGAGTAGGTACTTAAGTTGGAATTTGGGTTGTTTACTTAACCATAAAATTAAACATATATCAAACTCAACACGCAACAAGCAATGCAAAACAAACACATTAAACACATTTCAAATTTACTCAAGGCTTCAGTTCTCTTGTCGCCTTGTTCGCCTTGTTACACATGAGCAAAGAACAATACGACAGTGGAAAATCTGTGGTTGGCATGTTAACTACATGATTGGCTCATTGCAAATAAAATTATTTGTATAAGAGAATTAATTATGAGTCATACTTTAGCGATTGAATTACACAATGGTGGACAGTTCTTGAAATGACAGTTTTTATATAATTAGTGATCTTATATTAGTTGTAATTTTTCAGTTCCAAAATGGCAGGAGTAGATGCGACAATGGTGCAGGAGGCCATACAGGGGCAATTAATCAAGGTAGTAGAACAATGTGTAGATGCTGAACTGGAACATTTAGAGACATTGGAAAAAATGGATTCAGATGACTTGGAGAGGTTGCGTGAAAAACGACTTGCTGATATGAAACGCCATGCCAAGCAATTACAGGAGTGGAAGGCTCTGGTAAAGTATATTAACATTATCAAGTATATTCATCCTCCATAGACTCATTTGCAATGTACATTAGTGATGGTATTGTGTAAAATTGGTTATTGAAACTACACCTCTAATCTATTTAAATCATGCTTATTCAGGGCCATGGAGAATATAGTGAACTTACTGAAGAAAAAGAATTTTTTGAAGCCGGCAAAGTTTCGAAGGGCATTGTATGCCACTTCTACAAAGATGGCAGCCCTCGCTGTAAAATCGTTGATCATCATTTGAGGAGACTTGCCCCTAAGCATCCTGAGGCTCGTTTCTGCAAGTTAAATGTTGAGAGAGCACCATTTTTGACTGGTAAGTGTTAATGTTGACGATGTGAGCTAAATCTGGCTTCTATGTGCGAGACCAGTGCATTCCTGATTCCTGAGACCAGTGCATGCCTGACAATAATTTTAATTCTTCCGATCATTAAATTTTCCTGGAAATTAATACCATAATAGGTACATCGTGAAAAATGAGACATTTTGCTGCCTTATTAGTGACTGTATTTTTCAGTGCCACAATTAATGAAAATTAATTCTTAGTGCGTCCATCGCAACTTTTATTCTTATTTGCATAATTTGTTCATCATGTTCAGGAGTCTATTCATTATTGTTAAACATTTTCTTCAAGCAGAAAAACCTCATTCACTTGTGCAATTTTTTGAATGTGCATGTAGAAAAATGAAATTTCTCTTGATTATTGTAGTCTTGCTATGTATCTCATGAGTGTTGATGGTGCTCTGCTGAGTGCTGCAGGCTATTAAAAAATATAATTCCATATTCATATTTTAAAAGGATGTTAACAATGGTCTGGAATGCAAAATCATCCCATCCTTTGTAAAACATTTGGTTATGGTTTACAGATGGTGATTATTTTAAGAATTTCCAAATCTCAATGCTAAAATGTCATTGTACAATTTGCTGGAACTTGGAAATAGAAAGAAAATGCCAATTTTTGAAGTGGAAAGTGTTAAGCACTTCAGGTTAATAGTTGCTCTAAATGTAAAGTCTAATTGGATTGAAAATTTAACCTCAGACCTCTTGCTCAAAGATTCACTGTTGGACGTGTGGTCCAGAAAACCATTTTCCTTCATTAATTTTCAAGATTTATGTGGTGTATTTGATGAGCCTTATAAGAAATATTTAGGAATAGTGATACTTTATTTCAAAGGAAAGTTAAATGTTAATGAAGATAGTAAAATCATTAGCACAGATATGAGTTAATATTGGAGTTTTTGAAGCATTTGTTAGAGATTGGCATAGAAGGATTTGTATCTGCAAAGGATGAATTTACCATTGAGCATTCCTGGTTTTCACTTTCCCACAGTGCTTGAGGATAACAGAATACATGGCTCTACATAATTCTCTCTACCTATATTTCTCTCAGTTAACAGCCTTATGCTGCTATTTGCAGCCCTACCGATGGATATGGACTTAAGAACTATGTATATAGAAATATTAAAGATTGTTCAAGCTCTGAAATGTTATCATAAAGAGGAATTGTTGAGGTTTGATAAGATCAGCAAATAAAATGCGGATTTTAAAGGCATACGTTTAATAAAATGCCAAACAGTCACATGTCACTGGACCACAAGAAACACTGGAAGTACAGGAAGGCAACAAAAAAAACCCATGCAGCAGAGACACCTGCGACAAAAAAATACACTACAAATATAAACAATAAATAAATGCCATACAGCTATCAGTTTACATATTGTTGTCAGGTAAACACCAACATGAATCATATAGGTTTTATGACTAATGCTCAATTTTATTGGTGATCATAGTGGCTAATGCCAATTTGGTCTTCGTTTGGTCCTTATCCTATTACTAAAAATAGTGAATTAATATTTTACATCGATTGTATTATACTTCAAATCAATGACTATGACGAAAATGCCCCACACCTTCAGTTCAGTTCACATTATGGCTTTCACTATCTTCATAAATAGGTTCATTCTCTGTGATATCCAACGCATTGCTTGTCCCACATTTCTTAAAAGATTTGACGATGATCTTTTGTTTCACTGTTTCCCACGACATTTTTACCCACTGACACACCTTTGAAATGGCTAGGTCTTTTCATTTGTCCCGAATTTGTAAGTTCATGTTGTGTTTCATCACACATATATTTATTCCATTCTTCACGCATGAAGGCTTAGAAGGGTTTGTTAATAGAAACATCTAATGGCTGTAATTGTGATGGAAGTCCTCTGGGAACAACTGCTATTTCTGTTCTATAATTGAAATTCTTTTTTTTTCTGTAATGTGAGATTTGAATGCATCTAATACTAAGAAAGATGATTTCTTTAACAAATCACCTTGACACATATTTAATGAGAAGCAGTAACTTTATAATTCCACTTGTATTTATTGGAAATGACCTAGGTTTCGACGTAGCATGTTATCATCAGGTACAAATACCACAGAACACTCAGAATATATATGCCTGAGACAATGGAGTTGACAATTACCCCACACATTTTTAATCCAAAGCTTCATGCCATCTTCATCCATCCAACCTATAGGTTGAGCATGCACATGGATGCCACTTGGTATGTTCTCCTTTGGTAATGTTTTCCTTTTAAAAATTACCATTGGTGGTAGTTTATTTCCATCTGCAGTGCAGGCAAGAACCGTGGTATAACGATTTTTTTCATGTACTGAAGTGTTAATATTTACTATCTTAGCACAGTTCGATTCCACAGTTTTATTTGAAGGAACATCGCATGTGAGAGGTAGGTACTTCATCCATGTTGCCAATTTTACCCATTTCAAAATTTAACTTGCCAATTTTACCCATTTCGGGCATTTTTTTCCAAAAGAGGCTGTCTCATCTACGTCAAACACCTGTTGTGGGCAATAACCTTTGTTTTCAACAAGTTCAAAAAATTGTGTTTAATATTTTTCTGTGGCTTCTTTATCTGCACCAGCAGCTTCACTGTTATAACACTTAAATGCCCGAACATCCTCCGAAACCATGGAATCAATCTTTGCTCGTTTTGAAGTCTTTGTAGCTTGCAGAACTTGTGGGAGGTGCCTTAGATCTTAGACCTTTCAACTCCTTCAACTTATCCATGATAACAGGGGTCTCTCCATTTAGGAAATTGTCTCTTTTTAGCAGTGTTGGATCAATCAGACACTTTAATTTCTCTCAGGTGCTCTTTCTGTTTAATTGTTATTGATATAGTGGACTGTGACTATTGTAATAAAGTGCTAACTCAAGTACCCTCATCGTGTTTCTTCACTATCCCCTGCTTGGTTTTCAATGTTATTTTCTGCCAGCATTGCACTTCAGGGGTTATGGTCACTACAGAAACTTCCCACAATAAACTACCAACTTCTGGTTAGTTTAGTTATTGAATGGTTGATGGGGTTTGTTAAGAGACTTCACAGTATGAACTATGCCTTTCGTTGACAATACCACTTCACAGGGAAGGCACTCGAAGACTAATCTTCACCCAATGGTGGAGTGCATCAGCAACCCAGATGGCAGTGTGATACAGATTCTCTTGTTATCTCTGTGCGAAGTCCTAAGGGGTGTGAATTGTACACAAACTTTGATAAGTCATCACATTATGTCCCTATCATTCACCAAGAAATGTTATGATATTGTTCAGCTCATTTAATTGATTTGATTTATTATCTCGCAACAGCTGTATCCATTAGGCCTTAACCCTTCCAGCTGATCAACACATTTAGGGTGCCTTCCATTCGCTCCTAGTGCGCTACGCACTTCGTAACACTTCAGCGTAGATGCCATCCATTCGTTTCGAGACTAGCGCACTTCAAAACACCTCGGAGGCAGAGTTACTGTGCGCTGAAACAAAAGAAGTTCTACAACCGCCTATCTATCTATCCTGGAATTAACCAACTGGTCGATATTAACCAACATAGAAGTTAGCATGCTTTTCTGATATAGCCGGCGTTTAACGATTTGAAGTTAGATAGATAGATTTTTCTTTATTTCCTTATAAATTGTTCATATTAAAATGTAAGAAATCGTCAGGTGCTGTCAAAATACAAATAAAATACAAGCAAAAACAATCATTTTGCATAGTAGAAACTCAGCGTTACGGTTAGCTATTTACCATGTATACACATATTTATTTACATTTTGTAAGATACTCTATACATATTCATCTACCGAATAAAAACAATCATGCAATACCTAGTAATTTACATATTTTTTTGTTTTAAGGTCTTTTCACAAGTAATTGTTTTATATTTGATGGGAGTGCATTAAACCACCATTTAACTTTTATCTTAGGCTGTTTTTCAATTAATGTTAATCTATGTTGTGGCTCGAAATAATTTTTCCTGCCTCTGGTTTTGTCTGGTCTCATCATCATTCCCATCGGAAATTCCATGTCAGAGGATGAACTCCTTTCCGGAAGACTATCTAACTCAAAAGATTCATCGGTACTGGAATCTGGAGTCTCCAGTCCGTACTCCAACAGTCTTCGGTCCAATTAAGAAATGAGGGCAGGTTATAGTCTTCACGGCAGACTTTTGAAAGACTCGAGGCAAGATTGTGCGCATATTGCTGTTCTCTTGTTGTTCGAAAACTTACCAGTGCAAGTCATTCCATTCATCAACATTCATGTGCGCTGGAGTGCGCTGATCTGTGCTAAGCAAACAAGCTGAATGGAAGGCACCCTTAAATAGCCAGGCCCCACTCTCGGTATTCAAATTTTTAAAAAATCGCATTTTCTGCACATTTGCAAACCATTATTTATATCTTTGTTAGTTTCAATTGTTACATCGAAAAAATTAGTATGATATACTAAAATGTTGTATTAATGTAATAAATATTTTACTTAAGTCTTTCTTTATAATTTAGCTGGTGCATTCACTTCAAATTGGAAAATTTGAGTACTAAAAGTTAACTTTGGTGTGATAAAGTTTGAAGCACTCCTCTAAACATATGCCAGCATTGCATTCAGGGCACCAGTACACTGATTCCCTCCTTTTGCCTCTAGCAGAGCACACTTGGCATCTTCTCTAAGGCCTGGACTTCTTCCCGGCAGGCAGTATTTTTTCAATGAAATGTCTCTCGACTAAACGGCGTGGTGACGGATTTGTGGGAGGCCTCCTAGTAGTCGATATATTGGAGCTAGCTCCGTATTTTCCAAAGAGCTGCTAAATTAGCTGAAGACAAAAGTTTAGATGCCTTATTTTGACCGGTACCTTATCTATCTTATTTTGACCACTATTGAATATTACTAATACGTTGTGAATGGAAACATTCAATAACCTTCTAAATAGTTTTTTATACTATATCTTAGTGTTTTTGCGTTCTTTCATTCTGAAGCTTTTGGTCTTTAAGGTCAACACCACCCATTGCGGTGTTGTATTCTATAACACACACTGGTTTAGTTTTTCCATCTTTTTCACGAAAAGTATTGCAATGGAAGCTTGAAATAAGTAAAACTGGCTTTTTGTCTTTCCACGTCATTACCATTATTCCGTCACAAACTTTCGCTATATGTTCTCCTTTATTCAACTTTGCTAACTTAACCGCTTTTGGAATGTTTTTTCGAGATAATCGTAAAGTTCCTGCAACATTTGTACCATGATCCAATAATAACTTTTCCAAAGCAGGTGAATTATTGTAATTGTCTAATCATAACGAATAGCCTTTTTCAAATAAGGGTTGTACTAACTTTATCACTATTTATAACTATCACTCACACAAGTGTTTATTGCACACCCAGAAAATTGTGTGAAAATTTATAAAGTATTTTTTCTTGTGATAATGTTACTAGTCACTCATTTCCACAAGTTGTCGCCTGATACTTTAACCTTTAAAAGACGGCTTTAAATCCCAGATGTATCACTGCATGGCCGGGCATTTAAATGGCCTAGGTTTAAAATATAAGCAGCTCTCCAGTTAATTATAAATAACGAAACTCATTATAAGCCGATTTTAAACGAAGTGTGTCTCAGAGGTCCCTAAAGGGACCTCAAGGCCATAAACGAAAACATTAGGTGGTCCATTTTGGGACCGCACGGACGCTAAAGGTTAAACTTAAAGTGTGTCGCAACTTCGGCGTCCGGGTGCGGTAGAGCAACCCACCCCGGAACGCGCGATCGTGTTCTCATTGGAACTCGGCGACAAGCGAAGGTGCCTGGGTCACGATGCGAGTGAAATCAAAAGCCGGACAATAGAGGTTTAAACATTGACTGGATTTATTCAGTACTGTACATGGAGTGGTAAATGGGGGTCCCCTATAAGGGGACCGAAAAAGAAGGGCCTGAAGGGCGAGTCCCGGCTGGGTGCCAGAGCTTAAGGCTCTCTAGGCGCCTCCCGGGATGTCCGGGTGGGCCTCTCGGGGGAGCCGAAGAGGATGCGGGTCACCCGCGGGTCCCGGATGCGGCACGGCAACGGCTCCTGCTGCTGGTACGGGGTCACCGGTGACTACAGGGGCCGCAGACGGTACTCCGGCGTTGGCGACGTCAGGGGGGCTCAGGAGAGGCCACGGACTCCGTCCCAGCTCGTGGAGCCACTCCCAATACTGCGCCTCCGTGGGCGCGGGGCTCCGACGAGCGGCGGCTGGAGTCGTCCCTGCTGCGGGACACGGCGTGCGGCGGCGGCGCGGAGTCTCTTCCGTGCGTTGCCTGGAGGGCGGGTCCCGGATGGGACGGGGCGGCCACGGCATCCGTGGGCGTCCTCTGGCCGGTGCGGCGGAGAAAAAACGTTCCGGGTCTCAGGGGTGCCGGCGTTGCGACCTTCTGTGGCGTTGGGCAGCGAGGGTGCAGGTTAAGGGAAGGCCCGAGGAGTTTACTCGCTGCGGGGGTGTCTTGCCCTTTGCCTCCCTCCGATCTTCTGAATTCCCTGGGCCAAGGGCCCGCCTTATATTCGGACCCTGGCGAGGACGGCGGCCAACCGGCGAGCTCCGCCGGGGTCACGTGGAGGAAGGGGTGAACGCCCGTCTCCTCCCACGCGCGTGGGAGAAAGGGGTAGAGGGGAGGAGAGTAGGGGAGGGTGTGACGTACGGGAAATTCCGTCACGTGGTCGCTCGGCCGGAGGAGAGGGGCTAGTTGCGGTGGTGCCTTAACTAGGTTGTGGCTCGCATGGGCGCCCGGCCGGGGAAGGGGAAGCGAGAGCGGTGGCGCGTAAACTACGACGCGGTCGCTCGCGTGGTTTATTGGCGCGACGGGTGGATTCGAATTATCTGCCGCCGCGTGGGGCACATCAAGTGTCAATGTTGCTTTGATTAAAAATGCTGTCAGTTAACAAACAAGGCTTAGAATGCTGAATGAATAACATTATGGATGCAAAAGATAGCCAAAATGGGAAACTTTAAGGGCACATGCAAAATCAGCGCCCTTTATCATTCCTAGCATGCAGATCGTAAAGTGAACCCATTGTAAATTGGGGGTCTGCTGCATGGGTCTACTGTATATGTTTACGTAGCTTAGGTTTGTGAATACTTCTTATGTGTGTGTGTCTATATGTTGTTATGAGAGAAAATGATGGTGGTTTTAATGTTTTTTATTGCAGAGCGTCTTCGTATCCGTGTCATTCCCACTATTGGCCTTGTGGCAGGAAGCAAAACTAAGGACTACATTGTTGGTTTTACTGACCTTGGTAATCGTGATGACTTCACCACTGGTGTTCTTGAGTGGCGAATTGCCCAGTCGGGAGCAATTAAATACGCAGGTGATTTGTCGCATCCTCCTGATCCGGATGAGGAAGGTGATTGGGAAGAAGTTGGATCAACAAAGAAAGTTAATCCAACAAAGACATACAGTTCTATCAGAGGTGGATTAGATGATGATGATGATGGCTTGAGTGACTAGCTACAATTTGCATGGCAAAATAATCAATTGGAACCTGTAACCTTAAGTGGTTTTGTGATCACTCCTTTGAAAATGAACGAATGCTTGTTTTCAGTTTACGGTGTCTGAATCCAGCAGATGTATGGCTAAATTTCTTGGATAATTTGTAAATTCTCACAAGGGGAGTGTCCGATAACCGGGTCGCAGATCTTGATGAAAATTGGTATGCATATAGAACTCTGAATGCTTTTCACGAATCACCCCCCATATGGGCGTATATATTCAATAGTTTAAACAAAAAAGGCGTTTAAAGATTTATAGATGTTATAAAAACCCTTTATATCACCGGGCGGTATCAAGGTGGTTTGGTCCAGTGGTTAGCGTACTGGGCTTCGGAGCGGAGGGACCGTGTTCGATTCCCGTCGGCGACAGATTTTTTTATGCTTATTTTCTTTGTTTTTCTGTCGTGGAATTCTCTGTTAAAATCTAATTTTTACTTTTCTATTCGAAGTTTTTTTTTATGAGTGGAAATATTTTTTTCGCGAATACCATAGGGCTTATTTTTTCTTCTTTCGCGCGAAGTCAACGTAATTTCTTTGTTTCCCCATTCTTTCACCACGCAAACTTGATTTGTTCCTTCATTTGCAAGATATCCTCCTGTTGATATAATAATAATACAATAGTCTTAATATTTGTTACATCATTATTTATAAGTCCCACGATCAAAGATCCCCGTTTTCTTGTTTTGCCGTGCATTGAAAAAAGGACGGGAAAGTGTGATCGGATTATCTACTAATTTCTGTAATCGAATCACCATTTCTCGATCTAAATACATACAAATAAATACATTGTAATAAGGCTCGTGTTGGCGAGTGGCGAGAGTGACCACTTGCAGAAAATGTCCATGGCAGCGCAGGAAGGAACCCCTTTCCCAGCGCATCCGTTCGACCATCTAACTGTTGTTTTCCGAAGGCATTATTGGCCCTATCTTCGACCCTTCCTCAAATCCTTTTTTTCGTCAGCATTCCTAAAGAGAGTAACCACATCACGAGGATTGGGAACCGAATGGTTTTTCAATGAAACATATGATATTAAGCACGGAAGTCAATTGAATTCTGTCTCAATATTATAATTAATATAATAAATAATAAAATAATAATAAATTTACAAGGTAAATAAGTCAATCGCCAATCGTCAATCTTTTTCTATCATTGTTGGCATCTCTCCGGATAGTAGTCGTCAAAAAGACATTTAAAACACAAAAATTTAGGACACCAAGAACACCTTGTGAAACTTTGTTCACCACAATCACATTTTGTTTTCAAAATATCTTCTGGAAACAAAACTTGTTTTACATTAAAGAAAACCTGTCGCTCACTAGAGAGTCTGGAAGCAAACCATGATTTCATAAGCATTGGTCGAAACACTGGCGCGGACAACTGTTTGTGAATGAGCGCATGAACTTTTATCACTCTCGCAGATGAGTTGTCACGATTTGAATTCGTTAGAATAAATATTTTTACTTGTCTATAGAAATAAACGTTACAGAGTGCAAATCGGAGTAAAATTTGGCGGAATAACCTTAATTGTGCTGGTAGGTTCATTGGAGTCGTCCTTAAACCGTTCGTCGTACAGTGCCTGATTCGTTTGTCCCGCCCAGGAATCGGTGAAAAGAAGAAACTTTTCTTTTTTCGCGAATGGCGCCAATACCTTGTTCAAAGCATTTAATACGTGCTTGTCAAAAGTTTTCCAGATTTGGAACAAGTCACAAATAGTGACTTTCCTCTGTCGAATCTTATGTTTTTGTTTAAAACGATTTGTCCACGTCATTGAAGCGTTGAACTGAAAGTCCTCGGCCAAAAATTGAGATGCTGCTGCCACAGCCCACTGCTGTAACATTCTCGTCGTCACATGCTCGCCATTTTCTCTGCATTCGCAAAACCTGTCATAAGTCCATTTGTCGATCATATCCCACTTATCTCTCTTGGTTCCACCGGAACGGATATCTTTTTCCCAGGATTGTAATTCCTCAAGGCGTTTTAACCGTCGTGTCACACGGCAGCGAACTGACTTCAATGACCACCGAGGATTGAGTTTAGCCACAGTAACCGCTTTAATTTTCGTTTCCAAGGGGACCCTGCGTCTTTTCTTTGGTGAAGGTCCGAAGTTAACGTCACTCGAAGACGACGACTTCTCTTCTTCTCGACTTCTCCTCTCCCCCATTGTCATCCTCCGTCGAAGGAGACGATAATTCCAAATATTCTTTCGTAGCATCGGGGTCATATTCTCCCACTAGTTCGTCAAACGTTTCAAAATCCATCTCATCCATTATTTTCAAAATTCTTGAAAATATTTCCTCTCCTACTGCTACGGAGCGCGGGGAGGGCTCTTCATTAGCAGACTCCGAAATGTATCCACCTTCACGCAAGAGAAAGCCACAATGACGGAAGGCTTCAGAAAACAAGGTCAGATTTTCCTGACCATCTTCATTGCTGGTGGAACTATTTCTTTCGGAAGATGTTCCAGGTACCGAATCCATAAGTAGGAGAAGCCTGAACTTTAAATTATACTTTACCATACAGATGCATACCAAAGAAATTTCTTCATTAATTAAATTTATCATAAAATAATTTAAATTTTAGATATGTGTATTGCGAATTAAAACTCAAATAGCATATCTAAATTCAGGATTTTATGAAACCAAATATCCTCTCGGCAACTGAAGACTTACGACTCCGACAAAAAAAATCGCAGACGCACTACTGCTTGAGAATCACAGCTCCTTGCGGTTCAAATGTTGACGGTGAACTGAACATGCAACGAAATGCACTCTCTTTCTAACACTGGCGAGAGTTTTTGGAGGAAGAGTCGAAGAGAGGGCCAATAATGCCTTCGGAAAACAACAGTTAGATGGTCGAACGGATGCCCTGGGAAAGGGGTTCCTTCCTGCGCTGCCATGGACATTTTCTGCAAGTGGTCACTCTCGCCACTCGCCAACACGAGCCTTATTACAATGTATTTATTTGTATGTATTTAGATCGAGAAATGGTGATTCGATTACAGAAATTAGTAGATAATCCGATCACACTTTCCCGTCCTTTTTTCAATGCACGGCAAAACAAGAAAACGGGGATCTTTGATCGTGGGACTTATAAATAATGATGTAACAAATATTAAGACTATTGTATTATTATTATATCAACAGGAGGATATCTTGCAAATGAAGGAACAAATCAAGTTTGCGTGGTGAAAGAATGGGGAAACAAAGAAATTACGTTGACTTCGCGCGAAAGAAGAAAAAATAAGCCCTATGGTATTCGCGAAAAAAATATTTCCACTCATAAAAAAAAACTTCGAATAGAAAAGTAAAAATTAGATTTTAACAGAGAATTCCATGACAGAAAAACAAAGAAAATAAGCATAAAAAAATCTGTCGCCGACGGGAATCGAACACGGTCCCTCCGCTCCGAAGCCCAGTACGCTAACCACTGGACCAAACCACCTTGATACCGCCCGGTGATATAAAGGGTTTTTATAACATCTATAAATCTTTAAACGCCTTTTTTGTTTAAACTATTGAATATATACGCCCATATGGGGGGTGATTCGTGAAAAGCATTCAGAGTTCTATATGCATACCAATTTTCATCAAGATCTGCGACCCGGTTATCGGACACTCCCCTTGTCAGTCTCAAAGACATTCCTTGTTTTACTCTTACATTTACACTTTGCTAAGTTTTTTTTAACAATTATTGTTAAATACTCATCATATTTTAAGAATTAATATAGCACTATTTATAGCACAAGACAAATTTATTATGCTTTTATATAGAATTGTGGACACTGAATAAATAATATTTTGAAATAATTGCCTCAAAATCACAACTTTTTCCCTGTGGCTGGTGACGTATGCCACCTGTGTGTATTTTGGCTTTAGAAGACTTATAGGTCTATCCACATGAAATAATCTGAGTCTGATTTTTGCCAGTCATTGAGTTGAGAGTTTAATTCAAGGTTTGAAGAATATTTTCTCCTTGTAGGTTGTATCTGTCCCTTTCAAAATTGCATTGCGAGTATTATACAATGAAAATAGTAACTTTTATATATATATGTATGTGTGTATACATACAATTTTATGTGTTTCCTATCCTCTTTCTTCCACCCTCTGTTTGAACGAAATTATTTATTATTTACATAAAACACACATACACACACACCAAATATAAAAAAGTAGTCAAAAACTTTATTTTTTTATTTTTGGAGAAGAAATAATAATACCTTTTTATTTCACGAGGAATGCAAATTGTTTTTGTGATTATTCTGTTCAGGCAATTATTGAATAAATTGCTTAGCATTAACAAATATGCTGCATTTGACTGCTAAAAATTACATATTTACTAATTTTGCGAGTACCGGGACTAGCCACGTTAGTACCTTAACGGAGTCCCCCATAAGTGTGGCAGTTGTGAATATCTTGTTCCTTGAAAGCCCAAAATGTTAGCTGGGGAGAAGGATGCCTAGGTAGCTTAATGGGCTAATGCACTGAGCACAATATTGAGGGATCCAATTGTCCTGGTTAAGTTGATGGATTTTTGCACTGACTTTTTTATTATAGAAGTTCAATAAGATTAGGGGAAATGCAGCACTGCTCTCAAGAAAGATTTGAAATACTGAGAACATAATTTTTTTATTTTATATGGCTGGTCAAGTATGGCACCTCACACAAAAAGTTTAATATTGAAGTTAAACATTTATAAATGAATTTTATGCCAAATTATTAGGCTTAGCTGATTGTTATTGAGTCTCCAGATTGGCTGTTAAAATGTGCTTTTTTATGCGCATTTGCTTTGAAGATGATTTTCCTTATTCATAGTTCACATATTGGAGGAGCTTAAAGAAACTTCTTTACTGAAATTAGCTCCGGAGAAGAATGGCCTCAAAATTATGAAATGTTGTATAATCTATATTAACATACCCACATGTAATATCAACATCAGCAAGATATAGTAGATTCTCACTAATCAGGAATTGGATAATTGGGTCATGCCTCCTACCATATGGAAAGTAATTAAAAGCTGTAAGTTAGAGAGGGGTTTACAAATTAAACTCAATAAATGCTCCTTTAGATACATCCCTGAATAACCTGGACTTTGTGCAATCCAGACCTCTTATTCCAAGTAGTCTGGGTTAGTGAGAATCTACTGTATTCCTTTGTTGTTTCCTGATGTACTTCCCGATTTCTTGAGATTTTTTTTACACTGGAAAAAGAAATTTTTTCTTTACTTATTTGTACTACAATTTAAAATTTTCATTTTAAAAGCTTTTTGTGCATCAGTTTGACAAAATCCACATTGTTACTGGCCATGGTGATAGCTGTGTTAAACCCTCTCCTACTAACTTGAGGCCATAGGCTCGTATCCTATCAGGGCGGATTCTTCATCATTCAGTTCTTCATCTGGTTGTATTCGTCTCTGTGTAGTGATGTGATAATGTTGAGTGATGTTTAAGGGTGACCACACACTATTTAAATAGAATATCTTAAGAAATAGATATTTGTTATTATAACAAATATAAATTTCCCTAATGCTTCATCATTTTATAGGAATAAGTTTTGTGATCCATTACCTTTTCGTAAATATCCTGTTTAAAAATGGATTTAGATCAAATCTTTTGGAACACTCGTGCACAAAGTGACTGATGTGCCAAATAAGATCGGGTGCTTTCCTGGCGAATGAGATTCAGGTACTCTTCTTGGGTTTCCTACCAAGTTTATGGCTCCATGACCAATGTTCGGATGTTGGACTCTGGAATGGAAATGTTGGCGTACATGGAGCCTCTAACCTAGTGGGAAATTTGGGAAAAGTTCCTACATGACTACTGCACCATTTGATCAAATTCCAGGTAAATCACTTTTTCTCTTGTGCCACAATAGTAATTTTTCCTTTATCACAAAAAATATGAAATAATCACAATGTATTTATGTCTTATGTACTATTTTTTTTAAAGAGCGTTAGGTGTAGTTAACTTGGTGAGTCATTGGATCTGTCCCCTGTGTATTTATTTTTGAAACAACGAAAACTTATCATCAAATAAAATAATACAAGACACTAAAATCTCCTCTAAACCTGAGGCTGAGTATGTACTACAAGTAATTACAGGGAAAGAAAAATACCTAGCAGTCATGGACAATGAATGAGTATAAATTATCATCTTATTACCTGATTCTTGGTCAAGTAGCAAAACAAGCTAGGAGTTACCCAGTGAGAAATGGATCATCGAATCTACGCCGATTCGACGTCGATAGATCGATATCTGGTCGACGTCGATTTTATTTGTTCAATCGACGATTTTTCGACGTGTTATTCTGATGAAGAATTGCATTCAGTTTTCCTGGATCGTCGTATCTACGTCGAATCTACGTCGATTCGACGTTATGTGGTTGACGTCGATTTTATTTGTTCAAACGACGATTTTTCGACGTGTTATTCTGATGAAGAATTGCATTCAGTTTTCCAACATTATCTGTGTAGGCACTTTTCTGCTGTCAAATTTCCCAGCAACATTGCTCTATCTGTATATTAGCTATTATAAACTATTGTGAAAGAAGAAAAGGTTGCTTCATAATCAACGTCGATCACAGCATAAAATAAAATTAAATTTTATTCGCAGTAATATTGCATTTATATTCATAATATGTGGCAACATAGGATAACAGTTATCTGGCATTAATTAATGGCAAATAACTTGTATCAAGATTTTATGGCATTTCCTTCAAACTATCACGGAATTATCATTTAATGATTATAGTTCTCGAAGTCACATTTATCCACATAAGTGACTACATATATACGCCTTTCTCAACACTAAACGTTCAAGAACGGGTGCGAAAATAGGTGCGTCGAGTAGTAGGTTAGGTATATATGCGATACATATTCCACATCGATCGGTAGCTATGAGTTAGTATATATCATACGTACTGCAACATGCCATGGCGCAATAGCACATTCAAAGAGTTAAATGGTAAAAAATCTTTTTTTTTATTTTGAGCGAGCAGCGAAATCAGTGGAGAGGCAATATGATATTCCGACTCGTGAACGTTTTCGTCAGCTAGGTTTCCAGCTCTGGAACACTTCCATATGCTAGGCTTCGGAGACGGTTTGGTTACGGTTCGTTCATATTCCGATTCGCTTCGTGCACGCTTAAATCTCCGTGATATATCACGTCGAAATGACGTCGACATCGAAAAACACGTCGATTTTCGGACCATATAGGCATCGATCGATGTGTTACCATCGACGTTTTATCGAAGACTACTTCGACGTCGAATCGACGACGATTCGATAACTCATTTCTCACTGGGGTTATGCCTCTAGAGTATCGTGGTTGACTGGCTTGTGTTTATGGGAAGGAAGTAAGGGATTTTTCCAAATCATTCAAAAAGGAAAAGTCACATGTTAAGAGAACCAACTGTGAACTGTGTCACTGTCTTTGAGTTGAAAAATTTGACAATTTGAGTGTAAAACTGGTTTTGGTCTCTTTCCCTTTTTGTTTATGTCCTACATGGTGCGTGCTTCTTAGATACCTTCAGATGTAATGTCTATACATTTTTAAAAACCATCAGGATACCACGATGGCGATGGAAGCTGCAGAAGTGAATAACAGGTATTAGGACTTAAGGGATTTACATTTATGATATTAACAATGAAAAAGTGCATTCAGTTATTGCTTTAAATGTCCAGGGTTGGAGGGGGTATTTGATGTTTTTATTGATGACATTAATGAAATGCCCAAAGAGATTAATTTTAAAGAATGGGTTGGTGCAGATAGAGGACGGTTAAAAAAAGTAACACATACTCAATGAATTTTTATTTGGTCTAGTAGAAAAATTAATGTCTTTTGGAACCCATTTTATTCCAAAATGCAACTTTTCCCTCAATGACTGTAACTCTGTCCTCATTTTCATATCATCCGCTGCTGAGATATATTGACTGCTCCTTTTTCTCTTATTTTTATCCTCTTTTCTCTTAATACTTATCCCATACTTGGTAGTATTCTTCACTATAAATGTAAAAAGACATGATGGCTGTTTCAACTACTGGGTATGATATCAATGACAATGGAATAAAAAGAATCATTATTTATCATAGGAATTGTAATATTTTACTCCTGACAATGACAGCTGTTGAATCAATTTTTGTTCCCAGTTCGAACATTGTGTGAGACATTATACCATCCTTATATTTTGTCCAATTTGAGATATTTTCGGCAGATTCTTCCACAAGGCATTGAAAGAACTCGTACTTCTTGTCAATATCTGCATTTAATGTTGACTTCAGTTCAAGTCCTCAGGGATATTAACTATTTTGGAAATTACGTTCCTTATCTATTACTTTGCATGCTTTGTATATTTCTGCTGCTTCCCAGATCAATGTCATTATAGCTAACTTTCCTCCCCCTGGTATTAGCCCAACTTCTCATTAGTTATGATGCCAATGCCGTATAAAATCATACCTTTAGCCCAATCCATTGAGAAAATTGGTGAACATGGTTAATTTTCAGTTAAAATGGACATGTGTTCATAGTATTTGAGTCGAGCAATATCTAACAAAATTAGTAATACAGTATTTTTCTATCATTTCACTTACTTTAACACAAGCCCTTCATGTTACTTGAGGCTCCTCATTTCTGCTGCCATTCCATTTTGGAGCATTGGATTGAAGAGGCTCGCCTGATTCAGATGGTAAGATTCTGTGTAAGTATATTGCTGATGTGATTACGGAGGGATTTTTGTGTTAGCATACTTAAGATAATTGGGAATCAATGGAAGCAGATTTACAGAAATTTTTACCATTACCTTATTAAATTAACAGAAATTATTTTAAGACAAAATATTAAATGGATCCTGTCATCATGGTAACTCATAAGTTAAGCTAATTAAGCTGAAATGAACACCCCTGCGGGTAGGGGGATGAAGAATACTCCCGCAGTATCCCTGCTTGTCGTAAGAGGCGACTAAAAGGGTGGGGGGAAAGCCTCGAACACCAGCCCGCAGTTCAGATAAGGTATCATGTATAGCACATATCTGATCATACCATCCATATGAGATTGATGATTATCTGGATGCCCCCAGTCCAGCTAGCCATGCATTTTCATTAACTCGTAATAGCTCTCTTAAATTGTTAAATGCAACAAGGTAGAATTAAGATAGCAAAACTAGCATAGTTCAGGCTATCACTTTCGGGAGTGGCAGCATGTGAAGCGTTGTCTTATGTGCTTTCTTGTCCATGTTGGGCTGCATCATCAGGGATAAAAAGAAGAGTTGACTGTAGTTATATTCCCAGGCATTTATTAGGGTGACCTTGCCCTCTCCTTACCCCCCTCTGCCCTTGTGGTTAATTATCTGTGTTGTTATCTGTCCTGCTGACATCAAGTGGTGATGGATGGGTCTTGTTATAGTGGCCTAAGAGGAACTTTTGAGGTATTGTCCCCTCTCCTTCTATTCCCAGTCTTGTTAGGCATGGGCGTAGCCAGGGATTTTGGCTGGGGGGGGGCATGGGACCACTCACACTACGGGGTTGTACCCCCACTTCAAGAGGGGGTGTTTCTCCCCCGGAACTGTTTTTTAATTTAACTTTCTCAGAACTGAAAGTAAGCCTAATTTCTGATGACATTTTTGTAAAATACAGAGAGGGATTGTTGTAGGCTATAAAATTATCACACCGAGTTGGAAAATAAAATAGCTTTTATTTTCAACGAGGTTTCACACATTTTCAGAGGGATCATAGTAAACTTTGGGATGGTTATCTACTAATAAATTAAATACTCACAATTTCATTATTAATTTAAAGTTAAAACAAAGAAAAGTAAAGAAAATTTTGGTTTAAAGGAATTTCTGTTTTTTTGACAAAAATGTTCAATGTTGGTAGTGCCGGGAACCTTTCTTTAACAAGTTCTTTTTCGATATGAAGAATGGATAGATTTGAAAATCTTGATTGGCCGGTTGTAGACCGAACCCACGACGTGATTCTTCCAATGACTGAAAAACTTCTTTCACATCCGCTCGAGCTGATGGGCAGACCGATTGCTACTTGGAGTCTGTAAACATTCGGCATGATATCTTCATTTATTTCTGCTCTGACATTTTTAAGTTTGACCTCTAGTTCCTTGTTTTTTAATATATTTCTCAATATTGTTGCCTCGGCATATAAGGAATGGGTATCAATATTCAAAATTTCTTTGTAATTATTTATGAAATCTTCAGCTTCAGTCAAGTCCAACTGTGTAAAGGCATCCGCTGCCTTTGCCAGGGGAACGGACTCAAACCTGTGCTGAAAATGTGAAATAACTGTAGCGTCAGACGATGTTCATAAATGATTAACACCTATTCAACACACTTCTGCTTTCTTTATTCTTAAATTCATCAGAGTAGCTTCCAGTCCTGCTGTCTCCCTCTCCCTCACAACCCATCTCCTCCAAAACAAAAAACCCGTCACCAAAACATTTTAACAATCAACACAAAAATAAATGAAAACATTCAAAAAAAAACTATACCGAATCAAACAAATCAAAAACAAATTAAAATAATACTGAGGTACTGTTCAAACGCTACATAACGTTGTCCAAAACCCTGTTGTACACGTTGATTTTCCAGTAATCTCGAGTGTTGGGGTTGGTGTCAGATGGTAGGTCGGTCAGTTTGCTTTTTCCTACAGTAGTTGTACTACTTAAGCTCCCCATTTCTTTCCCACCCTTAATGCCTTGCTTCTTTTGAATCTGCGAAGATGACATGATTACCAGGTTGTGAATAGTGTATATGGAGGGCTTCAAGAGTATTGAAGAAAATGTAAGCTGACTGGATATAGTTGCAGGAATGGACAATGGCCAAATTTACTTTGTGAGCTAAGCAGTGGATATAATTTGCCTGTGGGTGTAACTCTTTCATTTTCACCTGGAGACCTGCGTTCTTTCCTGACATTACGCTGGCACCATCGTATGATTGTCCAATCATTGGTATATCGTCCAAGCTATATTTAGCTAAAAAGTCTTGAATCATTTGGCTTAGCGACTCGGAATCTCTTGCTGTGGAACAATTTAAGAAACCCAGAAACCTTTCGATGGGCTCCATTCCTCTCTCTCTCATTTCGATGGGCTCCATTTCTCTCTCTCTCTCTCTCTCTCCCTCATTTAACTCTCATGTACCTCAAAACTACTGACAAATGTTCTTCTTTGTAACATTTGGCTTCATCGACCATCAATGAATAAAACCCACACTCCCACACTTCCTTTACAATTTCTTGAAGAGTTAGACCGGCTGCAACTTCTATTATTTCGTTCTGAACTGTAGGGCTGCAGTAGTTCAGGCACTGCTCAAAATGTTTAGCAAAAAAGGTCATCATACTTTGCAAAAAGCTTACACAATTCAACAAAGTTTCCCCTATTCTGAGATTCAGAGCTCTCATCATGTCCTCTCAGTGGCATGCCTTGACAACTGAGATAGGAAATGATGTCAGCTACTTCTGTCAAGTAAAGTTTTTTCTCTTCAATCTCTTCTTTACCCTGATTTGCGACTCTCTCGTGTACAGTACCAGATGCGTTACCCCATTTGGTACCCCAGATACTTTTAATGACAATCCGAATGAGATCCTGATTTTTCGTGTTTTTCGATCGCATCTTTTAATTTTTTCCATTTGCAAAACCTCGTTTTAATAAACTTTTCGTTTTGGTCTCGCACAACCCCGGTAAAGAAAAGTCTACACACAAAGCAATATGCTCTATCTTTTTCCACACTACGCCAACCACTGGTGTTTTTCATAGTAAGCGTCGGAAAATGATCGGTGTCTGTCACTAACTATCTTTCAATGTGGCACCGGGTCACTGGTAACTTCGCCGGAATCGGAAACTATTTTTTTGCACAACACAATTATTTCTGCATAATTTAGGCATAATATTATAATTTAATCATTTTTCCCTTTTTTCCGTAAAAATAAATAGATTATTTTAAGACACATATGAATGTCATCCGTGCGAGGGTACGTGCCGTGGGAGGGTTTTGTATGGTATACAACCCGCATTGCGAAGCCCGCGATCCCTTCCTATGCTGAAATTTTTGGGAAAATCTTGCCATTAGATACATGTATCTCAATTAAGTTCTCGGCGGTAAAAGATATTGGATCCATTTACTCCAAGAAACTTGAATCCAAATACGTTTGTTGTGCTTGATCCACTTACATCTGTAATTTGAGTGATTTTCCGTAGGAACGCTAATAATTTGAATATTATTGACAATGCTGACTATTATGGACAAACATGTTTTGGATTCTCGTTATGACATAGCTACTTCGATGGCATTTGCCTTATTGAAATGATTTCCTACATTTCACCATGTAAAATATGATTTTAGCCATCTTCTTTCAAATAAGTTGCACGAAAAATCTCGCGTATCCATGTTCAGAAAATTTATTTTTATTTCAAGAAAACAAAATATAATTTCTGAATCGAAGTTCTCTGATCAGAAATTGTAATTACCATCCGAGGTAAAAGCATCCACTCAATCCTGCATGTTTGTTCAGGTAACTATTTACCTTGAAATAGCAGCAGCCACGGTACATAATATTTAGATAAACATTCGTTTTCACTCGGACATCCTATCTGAATCTCTACCGCATGCAACAAACCTGGGTTATTCGTAAGAATGATGTGTTTCTAGCTGTTGTATTTTGAAGTCCACTTTGATAGCTGCAATGCTCTGCAACCATGAATACCCCTGGTTATCTATTTCTATTATCATTTTCCGTATGCATCTTCTCTTCCTGTGTTTCACGACGCCTCTTCTTCCCACCACCCTCTTTTTCTACCGTAGTGAGCGCTTAGCACGCCTTATCAACATAATTTCGCTTCCTACTTTTCTCTATTCGACTGTACTTGTTGCCTCTTTTTTACTCTTTCGGAGTCAGGGTACCCATTGTAGTGGTCCACGGCCCGCCCGGATAAAACTTTGGGCCGAGAGAAATACGTACTATAAAAAAACCCTCGCGAACCTTTCCCGCACGAGATCCGCGGGGCAAACCTGCGTCACCTGATACAGAAAATAGAGGCCTCTAAGAGAGGATAAGCGGGTGGGGGGTCCCCGACCTTGTGCAATTTTACATGCTCCCTGGCTTTACCACCGGGGCAGAGCGTACTGTGGGTAGGAAAAGGATGTGCTAGGGGGTGATAGGGAGCCTCGCCTCCTGACCCGTAGATAAGGATGAAACACACACTCCCATTCATTTAACCACATTATTATTGCATAAATCGGCACGTTTTTACAAAAGATGATAACCCTTTTTTAAAACTAATGAAGGAGGAATGGATGAAATGAATTTGTTAACATTAATGGCAAAAGAGAATGCAAAATAACAATAAAAAAGGAAATATCACCGTCGTAGGCGGTGAGTAAGCGGCACAAGTTAAATTATTACACCAATTGGCGGGAGGTTATGCGTCCTTCCCTATCTTCTTTAAACACTCGGCCCACATCAGCAAGATTAATGACACAGGGGCAAGGGGTATTCGTAGAAAGGCGAGTGCTGTAGCTGAACACATTGGGGGGGGGGTGAAAATCTGTCGGGCGGTGACAATCTTACGTGACCGCACGGCGACAGCCACGGCCTGGAGATATCACAGCATCGGCTCTTCCGACTGCAGGCTTCTTCTCGTCGGGATCGGAGCGGCGTCTGGCACACGATGCTCTGGACTCTCCTTCTGGCCGTGCTCTTCTTCAAAAATGGGGGGGGTGTCCCTTGTTATGGACCGTACGTGACGATTCAGCAACCACGTATTGGTGTCAGCGTAGCCTCTTCTCCTTCATGGATGTCCTTCTCGAATGTCCGCGAACTAATATCCGTCACTCCTTGTGCCTGGCGACGGGAAGAAGCTCCGCTCGCATACAGTTTTCTTAGTCAATTCCTCTCTCTGGCGTTGCTGCCGCCTGTCTTTATACCCCCGAATGTTGACGGGGTGGGATTCTCAATGTGGGGGGGGGGGATTAGGGGGTGTGGGTCTGGTCAAAGGCCCATAGAACTTCACTTCCTTATCATTCGACGCCGCACAGTGGGCGGAAATCGAAAAAAACTTGTCAAAACTAATATCTCCGTTATTATTTAACGTAGATTCACGATTTTTCCATTATTAGTGATTTTTACCTCCTAAATCCGAATCTAATGTTTTTTTGCCGTAGAACAATCAGGGGCCTCTCTGAAACAATATGGCGGAAACAGTAAAATGCCCTCCTTTAAATATTAAAAGGGCGTTCAACCAGCATTGATGTCTGCACATAAGATACTTATTCTTACAAGTACTATCAATGAGTTAGCAACATCAATACATAACCCTGAACAACTTTTCCGTGATGTATCGATTCGCGGTATCGATACTATATCCCATATAGTAAGGATAGGATTTTTATCAATGTATTTCACGGAAATTAATGTAATTTTTTTATTATTTTCATTAGGAATTAAAATATATTTCTGCATCTGAAATGAATGACTTATTACATGGAAATAATACATAGATGAGTAAATACAGTTAAAGGTCATCGTCATCTGAATCAACCTCGTCGCTGTCTCTGTCCGACTCTGTGTTCTCATCAATCAGAAGGAGATTCCTAGCTTCTTTGGGTACTTTCACATTTCCCTGATTTGACTCTGTCGACGATGATATTATCGGGTCCGAAGATAGAAGTAGTCTTCGAAAAATATCCTCGAATGATACCATTCTTGAAAACTTTCGGGAATGCTGCTCCCGGAACCTCCGAATATCATTATGCCTCGATTCAAGGGCCTCCTCCGATAATTGTCCAATAGGTAGCACTGCTGCTTTTACAATAGACGCTCCATGTATAAGAATCTTATGTACAGTTGGAGGCATAAAATACCATGAATAGTGCTCCACATAATGGGCAGCAGTGGAAGAGCAATAATCGCGGAAACACTACGTCAATTGGAAGTCCACTAGATAAGGCTTTCAGAATGGTCGAAAACCTCTCAATCAGCTCCTCATTAATACCTACATGTAAAAATATGACGACCAGGTATTATTTCTATGTAGTTTTTTTCACTGAGCACGCTGATTTGAATAAAAGATTATGAAACACAAAACAACACAAGTAATTGGTTATTTACGCACCAGAAATTTCCGCTGACAGCTTTGGATTGGAGAAGAAGCGTCTCGCGGTATTTCTATCATTTGTCGTTCAGCTACCCGGTTTTGGAATGTCTACTACAAGTCCCATTCTTGTCCTGAAAGACTGTTGCAATTCTTTCTTCGTTCTTTCAACTTCATCTTTACTGCCATCAGCTGTATTAGTCTAAACATGAAAAACGATATTGTCGTATGATAAAAATTTTTTGATACTGTTTTTCTGGGTTATGTATGATGCGATATAAATTCAAAAAACGTACCTTCCATTTTTTTATGTTTAGCCTGTAAGCAATTCGCAATAGGCTTTCAAAAAACGAATATAGCAGTGAAGAGGGGACAATCCAAAAGAATATTTTGTTTCGTCTACAAGCCTCTCACTCATCCGTTCCAACTGGTTCATTTATGATATTTTAGCACCACAAACGTAAACATTCATGGAGCTTGTATTTGTTAGAGCACTGCATATCTAAAACAGGAACATGAATGATCATTTATGTTCTAAATGAACGCCATAAACTTAGCGTATTTACTGGCAAAGCCTGCCTTTCCATCCACCATGGGAGCATTTTATAATTCACGGCGATGCTACCACACTCAAAAGTTTGGAGCTTCTTTGTTTGGCTATTTATGTCTTTAGTAGAGTAACTTCGACAACTGGCAGCCAAACTATGGGTGAACCGAGGGGAACTCCTCTCTCGGTAGTCAATCTGACTAAAAGACGTCGATGTTTCTACACTCACCAGCTAAGTTAGACTGACCCTATGAGTAAAACTGAGGAGGTAAGAAATTTTCTAGGCCAAATGGACGTGCGTATTTTTGGGAAAACCCCCTTGTAAATTGCTGGCTAACTCGTTCACTAGCGTGTTCCAGAGAAGCGATCTTTTGGAGGGCATTAACCGATGCACATACGCTACGGTCGTAAAACAATTAGCGGCGACTTTTCAAAGAAACAGCCAAGTCCCATACACGATATTCACGACCCCCACATTTTCAAGGAACAAAGTATTGGAGAGCACAAGAGATGTTGCTTATTAAAAAACGAGTAGTGCAAGCGGATTACGGCCCCAAGGGATAATTGCGGTATGCCGGTCGTGTGCAATGCTTCGATTATTTTCCCTCTTCTCAACGTCGGAGGGATTTCTGATTTGAAAGGAGCTTAAGTGCGGGAATTTCCCTGTATCCATGTGAGAATGAGTAGGAATAAAGGAAAAATATCCACTCTGCAGACATTTGGTCACATGCCCTCATCGGGCTCATGGGTGACCGGCGGCCGCGGCGAATTTTCTACTTTCAATATGCCACAAAGAGAGTGTGAATGTACTTGAGGACAAATATTTGCCTTTATTTTTAAATTTGGCATCTTTCCTAACATTGGAGTAAAATCATAGTGGAGGTAACTTTATTTGCTTAAAATTAGAGCAAAAACCAAATCAGGAAATTCCACGGCTTATTATCGGGCCGGGCGGCTTCCTTGTCTTCTTATACATATCCCATCCTTAAAGGAAAAGGTGCAAGTTGGAGCAAGATTTTTCTTTTGAAACATATAGTAAATATTCATGTCTTTCTTGGCATATATATTTTTCGATCGAGTCTCGTCGGCCTCATAAAGATTTTTTCCACTTTATGAAAAAATAGTGAACTTTTGAATGTTTAATTATTGTATGAAAAATTAATAAAAACAAATAAATTTTTCCGTATAATTCTTAGGAAACGTTTATCCTTTCAGAAAATATGCTTTGAAATCTATGGAAAACCAGCTTAACGACTCACGAGCGAAAGTAAAAACTCGTTTTTTGCAGAAATTCGGATTTGAAATTTTTTCTTATTTTTTCTCATTTTTAACGGCTTCTGATGGTTTTATGGAAAACCAAAAATTTAAAGAGCCGTAGTTCCTTAATCCTTGGACATTATACTATCAGACTGAACCATTTTTACTTTCCAAAAAAAATAGTCAAAATTTAGGGTTTTGGCAAGGTTTTTTTATTTCCGCCCACTGTGCGCCGTACTCATACACACAGGCTCGCACGCAGTCTCACCTTCCTCCACGGGTCGAGTTTAGAGGGGGTAACGCTACTTTCACACAGCACGGTTTCGCCCGTACGGGGGAAAACCGTACGGTTGTAAGTGGTTTAAAGTAGTTTTCACACAGCACGGTCCCGTCGTACGGTGAGGGACTTCAGTTGAGCATTGGCTTGAGTCGGATATGTACCTGTCTGTGTGTACTGCTTAACTAAAATGGATCGAGAACAAGCAATTGCGCTGTGGTTGTGGTACCGACGTCGGAAGAGACGGAGAAGAAGTCGTCGTATTCACTGGGTGCACCCAATTAATCAGAGAAGAGAGGAAGCTGGACTTTTTTATACTTTGTTTGATGACCTAAGAAGAGATGAGAAAAAGTTTTTTAATTATTTTCGTATGTCATGTAGCTCATTTGACGAACTTCATGACAAACTACGTGACTCTCTTCAACGCCAATACACGAACTGGAGAAACTGCATAGAACCAGTTCAAATGCTGGCCATTACATTGAGGTATGCAACATTGAATATTTAATACATGTGGTGCATGAATGTAGAGTATTTTTCGATAAATTTAAAACTAATTCGCTATCTTTTACTAAATTTCACTTACTTTTCAGTTGTCTAGTAAATTAAATAAACTTTCAAAATTTGAATTGGGGAAGGAATTGAAATAAATAAGGGCACTAAACTGTTCTGTCTGTACTGAAATGACAATGCTTTATTTACAAATTACCTTTTCTAATTTACAAATCACTTATGTGGTAAGTGTCACCAAAATCAAATTCATCTGACGCCGGAGAAATTGTAGATGGTGTAGGCGTCTCGTGAATGTCCTGATTGAATTCTTTTTTCCCTCTGGGAGCTGAATAAGACGGGGGTGGAGGTCGAGCGATATTTGAAGATCTTACCGGGAAAATAGGGTTGGGCTTAATAGGAAGCGGTTGCACTTGGGTTGAAGTTCCTTGCTGACTGAAGTTGGGAAAATATAACGAGGAAAATTGCTGTTGGGGAGGCTGAGGAGCAGGGTGATTGACAAGTGGTGGATTTGGAATTGGCATAAACAAACCCTGTTTTTGCATATTTATCTGTTCGACCACTTTCAATACTCCCATTTGGAATTGCAGAAATTCATTTTTGTTGTATTTCTCCAAGTGAGGCATGAGGCTTTGAAAAAATGACATTTTCGAACAGGTCGCCTTAGGTTCCAGAACCTTCAGCAATTTTAGTTCAAATTCGTCTTCTTTCTTGTGTTTTCTTTTGGCTGCCGGAGTTCTGACCGTTGGTATTGGAGTGGCTGAACCATCTTCAGCAGTCGGTTCTGGATCATCGATATCTTCTTCCAGCACAACTTCTGTATTTTCTCCAGGATTATCTTCCAAACTGTCAGTAGTATCTCGGACTTGATACAGTTTGTTCAAGAACTGCATCTGGTCACTAAATACATACTTTTTTACCTTTTTAGCAGCAGATCCGCTCTTCTTGTCGTCTTTGGTAGCTTTCTTTGACTTAGCATAACTGTCTCTGAGGTTCGTCCACCTTTTAATTACTTCTTTTCCTAAAAAAAAGCAAAGGCTACAATTATTTGTAAATTTGTCATAAGATTACTGATGTAAAAAAAACATGCTTTTTTATGATTCAAGCATGGCATTGGATAATGAGATGAAGAGTAAATATTCTAAATCTCATAACGAAGAGATTGATACGCTTATCATTTTTTAATGATGAACAATATCGCAGGTGTACATTCAGGCACGGCGGAACGATTTCAGACAAGGGGGGTCAGTAGTGTTAGCAAACAGTTACAGAGCCAACATAGTAAACGTAAAATCACCGAAAAGTTTTAAAATCGGAACGATGTTGGTATTACGAAATGTTACTTTACTATATTTTGAATGTTATTTGTGAAAGCTGACACCCCTGACCCTACGATTCTGTAGTCCCTACGTACATTTGCAAGCGTACTAATTTAGTAAAAATACATAATTTTTTCAGGTACCTGGCAAGTGGTTGCACTTTCACAGACTTACACTACAACTAACGGATTGGAATTTCTACTGCTGCAAAAATTGTAGAGGATGTTTGCACAGCAATCTGGTCTATAATGAGAGAAGAGTGAATACCAATACCCACAGTTGAGACTTGGGAAAAAATAGCTTCTGATTTTGAAAGAGTTGCCAACTTCCCTCATTGTTTAGGTGCTGTCGACGGAAAACATGTACGTCTAACTTGCCCATTTAATAGTGGATCTATGTATTACAACTACAAAGATTATTTCTCCATTGTACTTATGGCCGTAGCAGACTCTAATTACCGATTTGTCTACGTTGATGTTGGAAGCTTCGGTAAAGAATGTGACCCAACAATTTTTAAGAGATCAAGTTTGTGGAAGTCTATTGAAAATGGAACTCATATAATTCCTGAGGAGAGGGTTCTTCCGGGAACTGTAAGTCCAAAAATCCCTTACTTTTTCATTGGAGATGCAGCCTTCGGCCTACACAAAAACTTATTAAGACCTTATGCGGGGACACAACTGGCGGTTCCGAAGAAAGTATTCAACTACCGACTAAGCAGGGCTCGAAGATATGTTGAATGTGCCTTTGGGATTCTTTCTAATAAATGGCATATCTTCCATCGTCCTATTAACGTACAGCCTGACTTTGCTGTTTTAATTGTCAATGCTTGTATAGTATTACATAATTTTGTTCGCGATCGAGACGGCTACATACCTGAAGACACGAACATTATTACAGGTTTAGAGGACATGGAACCACAGAACAATGTAAGAGGAGGTTTGGCTGCAAACAATGTTAGGAATACTCTATGTGAATACTTTGTATCAAGTGCTGGAGGTGTTCCATGGCAAATGTCGAAAATCTAGTTTTGATGTAGTAGCTCGTCGGGTCGGGCCTGCCATTGTGCTGGTCAACCCCTCCGGGCAGGTAGTCTGCCTCAACTTAACCTGAGACACACTAGAGTTGGTTACGGACATACACATTGAGTAAAAACCACTTTGCGTTTGACGGCTATATGTTTTTCCCATTCTAGTATAGCCTACATTGTTTGTTTAGAAATCAACAAACTTAATTTAGATTAATAATATGATTGTAAAAGAACACTGTAGGTGAATTTACGATTGTTAAATATAATAATGATTGATTGTTAAAATACACTTTTATTCTGCAAATTTTTTATTAAGTAACATCTTATAATAACATAATAATAATTATGTTAATATAACAATAAAAACATTTTATTGAGTATAATTTTTTAATGTACCTATAGTTATACACTGATATGCAAAAGCAATCCATTAGTTGTATTGTAAAGAAAATACAGTATTTATTTATTTGTTGTTTAAACTTAGAAGGATTTTGTTAAGAACAAAAGATGTAATTTTACTTACCAAAGAGATTTTTTTCCTTATTGTCGATGACATCAAAATCAGGTTTCAGCGCCAAACAAACTTCACTCCAAGCATTTCGCGTCGCATTTCTATCTTTAAATACTTCAAGAGTCTTGTCCCACAACACAGGCTTAGATTCTACCAAAGATATAAGCACCTCAGCGTCCATTTCATACATTTTTCCACAGAGAACTGAGCAGCGTGCACTCACTAGCGAACCAACCGTACGACTGAAACCGGGCTGTGTGAAAGGGGCTGTTTACTCCAATGCGCTACTACGCAGTTCGACGGGAACGGCGCCCGTGCGGTTCTAGTGGCAGACGGCAGCTGCATCACGGCGAGAAACCGTCGCCGTATCAGTGTGAAAGCTCCGATCTGATTCTTTGCGCCACTATTGGAATGTGCCCCGTACGGTTTTCCCCCGTACGGGCGAAACCGTGCTGTGTGAAAGGAGCGTAAGGGTATGGTCGGGTCGATGGAAGGTAGGAATGCGATTAAGCAAGGGAGCATGGTGTAATGTGTCCAACCATTACACCATATGGGGAGGAATTTCTACCTTTTTATACCATTGCATTGGTTTATGTTGGCAGGTTTACTATTGTACTGTCACTTTTTAAATCTAAAAATTGATAAATGTACTTTCTGTAATAATCAAGCAATTTAAATGTTTTATAAGCATGCACAAGGAGTTAAAAATGCAGTAAGTCTTCGTTATGGAAAATTTTGCTAACTTACAAA
The DNA here is from genome assembly GCA_963573305.1 of Pyrrhosoma nymphula. Classification (NCBI taxonomy): domain Eukaryota; kingdom Metazoa; phylum Arthropoda; class Insecta; order Odonata; family Coenagrionidae; genus Pyrrhosoma; species Pyrrhosoma nymphula. The sequence continues at coordinate 68,770,979 of OY754327.1, read as the reverse complement.
ACTTTTTTTGACTTGGTGGATATAAAAAATGGGTTGGTACAGTTCTGTTAAAAAAAATCGTACCGCCGAAAATTTTTAAGTCCCAAGTTTTCGACGATGTGGCATCGTGGCCAATCCACGCCCCCCTGAGACGGGGAGCAACAAACTTTCCAAGCGGAACGAGAGCCATACCTTCCCGTAGCTGGGGGAGTTGAACCACCCACGGAAGGAAAATTTTGACCTGTGAAAAGGATTTCCGAGAGGAGGGGTAAGGTTTCTTTTTCTTGTGATGTGCGAGTAAGAAGAAAAAGTGAGATCTGCGGGGGAGCAATACTCTCCACGCGGAACAATCCTCCTTCCGAACTCACTTGCCGAGAGGGAACCTCCACCCGAAGAACGGTTTTGACCTGCTAAGGGATTCCTGAGGAGATGGGTTGGAATTCGGGCTCCTGTTTGGTTATGTGTGAGCGAAAACGAGTAGATGAACGATCGGTCTGTCGGCCAAAATCACCCGATCTCTCTCGTAATAGAAAGCTATCATGTAGAAGCCAGGACTCAAATATCCATTGAAAGTCTCCATCTGAGTACGGGGAATAACCCCGCTGCAAATGACATATCTTCCATTATTTTTTCTCTATAAAAGGCTATTACCGCGAATCGTCGCTCGAAGAGATCGAATCGTGTCGAAGAGAATTTATGAATTATTTCAATTATATTTATTCAAATAATTCCTTGAAAATATCATGATTTTCTTGGTATTCTGCTAGTTTCGACATTCTTTTATATGTTATAAGTCACATCTATGACGCTTTAGACAGACTTATAAAATGTAAAACGTATAATACAGCGGAAAGCATTTTGACGGCATAAAAGTTTTTTTTGCGTCACAGGAGCTAATTACTGTTTCGCGGTGGAAATTGGATTAAATTTCCTTGTTACCATAAAAGTAACCTGATACCAATAATTTTACTTTTCTAATCTCTCAAATCGAAGCTAGTAATCAGCCTCAATGCGAATCTAGTAATCAGCTTCGATTGCGGTATGAAGAGGCTAAAGACGGAGCTGTCCGTGAGCGTCAATGCTTTCCAACTTGGGGGTCACCTTCATTCAAAAGAGCGTTGTGAGCGGTCGTTACCCTGCTCAGTGCCATCTGTTTTCTATTACCTCCCCCCCTCACTTTTAGCAAGAACAGAGAGGAACTCGACTGACCCCCCCTCCGGACCCTCCGTTCTCTTAAAGCCGAGGCCCGGGTGTTGCCAGTGTGATTTCTGACGCATCCAAGAGTTGAGGGTATCCCCGTTAAAACGCCTCGCTCGGTTGCGACTGCTCGCCACCTTGAGGATTTTCTACATAACTATTCCTTTCCAGTGGGTAGGACGCTTCCTCTTAAACTTAAAACTCGTTTATCTCTCCACTCACATTCACTCCCACAAGCTTTTTTTAACACTTCATTTCGACACTCTGTTGACCCTCTGACCGTCTGAAATGCACTGCCTTTTTAGGGCATCCACATGTCTCTTTATTATTTGCTGGACATAATTTCCTATTATTCTTTTTTACCCAGGCTTGAGATTGTTAAGCTTTATCAATGGCCTAATATGAATCAAAGGCCCTACACTCAAATTTCTACTTTTCTTGAGTTTAGGTAGGTAGGTTTAGAGGTTTAGGGTGCGTCGACAGCTATGGTCATTTTTGTCATTTTGCACCATGCACAATCTAGTTTATATCAATTTCTTCCGTCTGTGTCGAAATGGTGACCTTGGCAATAAGAGGGGAAGCGACATGGGCGAATGATTTGGAAGAAGTAGGAGCAACTTGTGCTCTGTACTTTTTCCGAGCCTCTAAGTAAGGGATTTTGTCAATCGTCTTGATCTCCATTATTTTGCGCTCCTCGGTCATCTTTGGACATTTGCGTGAGTACACCGGATGTGCACCCTCGCAATCGACGCAAAGAGGGTCACCTTGTGCATTCCGTACCCTCATGCTTCTCCAGGCCGCAGCGGGGACAGGTGGCCTTGCCCTTGCACTGTGTGGCCATGTGGCCGAATCGCTGGCACTGGTAGCATCGCATGGGTGCCGGTATGAATGGCCACACTGGCACCGATTCATAGCCGACAAACACCTTGTCGGGGAGCTGGTCACGCGCGAAGGTGAGTACAACAGATTTCGTGTTTACTCTTTCTCCGTTGCGCTTTGTAGTGAGTCGACGAGCATCGATGACCCCCTGAGAGGCCATCTCCTGCTTGATCTCGTCGATCTCAACATACAAAAGGTCGTAATGACTGATCACTCCCCGACAGGTGTTTAAGGTGCGGTGCGCCTCGACCTTGACGGGAATATCGTGCAGCTTTTACATTTTCAATATTTTTCACTTTGAGCCGTTGTTGCCGTTTCGATGAGCAGTGTGCCATCGCGAAGTTTCTTGGCTGATTTTAGTTCCCCCGGAACAGAACCAGACAGTATTCTACGAATAAGGAAGGGGGCCACCTTTTTCAGGCTCTCCCCTTCCTTCTGACACCTCATCACTAAATAGCGCAGATTAGCGCCGGGAACATTGACTCCCCCGCCCGTATCCGGGCGGGATCTTTTTGGAGGTGGAAGATTTGTTTCCGCCATTCCAAATTATTCTTCATCCCCCGGGCTCCCCACCCACCATAGAGCCACACATTCGGGACGCCGCACTGCAAATCGGGTGCGGTCGCCAGGGCTACCCGAGGGGATATAGCAATCGCAGGCCAGGTGGTGTGGCCGCACACAGACAGTTGACCCACAAGACTGTCCGGGCTCAACCCTTGCTGGCTCGGGGTTTGTTTTCGGGGTTCTCTCCCCGCCCTTTTAGTCGCCTCTTACGACAAGCAGGGATACTGCGGGAGTATTCTCCATCCCCCTACCGGCAGGGGTATTTCTTGAGTTTGTTTCCTACTAACTTCATCTGTGTGTAAATTTCAGTCCAGGCTGGGAGTCTAATCTCTTTTGAGACTTCATTCTTATGACACAAAATTTCTTCTTTTGTTTTGCTGGCCTGTTGAATTAAGCTTAAAATGGGGTATAATGATCTTGGGTCCAACGTAACTCTTTTTTCACTAGCCCAAGCCATAAGAACATTCCAATCTGGCGCCCAATCGGCTAAGACAATCTCTTCTTCAACAACTGTGACTATCTTATAGGTTGTATTGTATTTCTTTTCTTTCCAAAGCTGAGTAACCACTAATGAGCGTAGTAACTCTGCATTGATGTCATACTCTAATTTGACCGATCCTTTCATTTTGTCTACCCCTTCCTTGATCGCTGTGTAGACTTTTGTTAGATATTCGTTGTCTCCACCAGGAGTTTTGTTTGGTCTTGGCACCTCTGCTTCGGTTTCTGCGTCCATTGTCGAAGTGCTGGCTATCATCTTTTTCCAATATGATTTTGTTTTTGTTGAGTGGGTTTCAGTTTAATTAATGCCCGTTTTCACTTGTTCACTTCTTTTACCAAGGGCCCCAATAATCTGAATCCCTTTGACTGGTAATTACGTATTCTTAAATACTCGGTGGTTTTCCTGATATAATTGTTCACTAATGCAGGTCAATTCTGAACCCGTGTCTATCAGTGCTGTTGCCTGTATCCCCTCAATTAAGACTCCTATCTCCGGGCATTTCATCTCGTCATGCTCCTTCTCCTCTCCTTCCATTAAAAAATCTTTGCTATTCAAAGACGTTCAGGATTGTCTTTTCTTCAGCCAGGTACCCCCCTCTTGGATTTCCTCCGGGATTCTTGTCGGTCCCACTTTCCGTCTATATTTTCTTTTCCTCTTCCGTTTGATCCTGAGCTCGTCCCCCTTTTTACCGCTTTTGGCCACTGGCACTATGGGACGTTGGTGGTGACATGCCGCTAATAGTTTTCCGCCTGGTCTCCATCCTCCTTGAACCCGTCCTCCCTCTCGATCATCATGTAGTTAATCGGCGACCCTCGGTTGGCTCCTTGTGCGTGGCCGTTTCTACTTCCCGGCTGTGGATAATATCCACGTCCTTGATATGCATTACTTTCCTGTCGCCTTTGCCATGGCGGTGTCTCGCGCTCCGCTCGGTTGCCATATCCTTCTCGCCTTATCAACGGCTCCTTAGGTGGCCTCGCCTCCTTAGCGACGTCGTCATATCGCGCTAATAACGCTAGGAATTCTGGCTGAGCCTTCACATGATGCGAGATGATTCCCGTGCTAACTTCAGATCCAAAATGCATTCGGATGCGGTGTGTAACTTCTGCATCTCCCATAGGTGGAGTTAACTCTTTTGCAGCACTGATCTTCGCTATGGCGTATTCCACTCCGCTCAAGTTTCCCTTATCATTGAATGTTCCAGTGTCTAACGCTCTTCTCACTCCCATATGTCGTTCCTCGCTCCAGTAGTGTCCTAAAAATGTGTCCGCTAACAACTCAAAGGTTTCGTACAGGTGTGACGTCGCAGTAAACCACTCGCTTGCCAGCCCCGTCATCCCTTGCCTGACTACCCTCAGTGTTTTCGCGTCAGACAGCTGATAAATTCGTCTATATTCCCCCAACTCCTCCATGTAACGCATCGGCCTTGAGTTCTTCCTTCCGTAGAACGTCTGGTGTCCTTAGCTGTATCATTCCCGCTGTCGCCCCTTGACCATGTCTTCTCACACATTCCTCTCTCGCTCTTTTCTCTTCCGATGTTTGTATGCTGCATCTCAAGTTATTTTGTTCTGCCTCCAGCTGCTCTACCCTTTGATCGCTTGCGTCTATCCTCTCCTTCAACTCTTGTACTTCTCCACGTACCTTGTTCTGTTCCTCTTCGATAATTGTTTTGTGTGTTACAAGGGCCACATTCCACTCTAACCTCATATTTTCTTCCCTCTGCGCCAGTACTTCTGTAAGCTCCTGTAGTTCCCTTCGTCTATTTTCTTCCAGTTCCTTTTTCTCCTCTTCCTTCTCCCTTTTTCTCTCCTTCTCTCTTTCTTGGTCTCTCTTTCTCTGCTCTTCCTTCCATGCCTCATCTTTCTTTTCCTGCTCTTCTTTTTCTTTCATCAATTGCTTATCACGCATCTCAGACCCTGACTGAGTCTGCGAACCTGAAATAATCCCTTGTGGGTGTTAAGTGTCAATACCTTGGCCGTCTCTGAATCAACAGATATCTGTAGAAAAGCCAAGGATAAATCTAAACGGGCCAAAACCGTCCACCGGCTAGTTTGGCAAGGACTTCATCCATCGTAGGCAACGGGTAAATGTCCCTCAGGCAGTTCGGGTTTACTGTAGCAGAATAATCCCCACATAGTCTTATGGAACCATCCCTCTTTTGGACACAAACAATTAGGGTTACCCATTCGGATACATTCACGGGTACTAAAATACCCTCAGTCACCATTCTGTCCAATTCGGCACCAACTTTTGGGAGGAGGGCGTATGGTACTGGCCTAGCTTTCTTGAACACTGGCTTGGCATCAGGTTTAATGTATATGTGAGCAGGTGGGCCAGTGTATTTACTTATCCCTGGGGAAAACACTTCAATGAAATTGGAAATCTCCGCAGGCAATGGAGATTAAGAGGAAAATTGATTTATCCCTATAACATTGATGCCCAAGGGATCAAACCATGAGCGACCTAATAAAAGGGGACCAGCAGTTGAGGCAACCAACAACAATAAATTCTCGCATTTACCATGGTAGCGAGCTTTGATGATGCGTTGGCCCAATAGTTCTCATTTCTGGTTGGACCAAGTCGCTAGCTTAATTGAACTCGGGGAAAGTTCCTGATGGGGAAACTTTGCCTCGAACAGCGAACTGCCAATGATAGTGTGCCCTGCACCGCTATCAACTTCCATTAAGACGGGAATGTCATCTAATTCAACCCAAACCTGAAAAGGGGGTGATGCTGCTGCGGAGGGGGTGTAAAAAAAACAAGGAATTGAGAGATTCTTGCTCTGGTTCTTCAGTGGTGACGGCGTGTGTTGGCACCAAAGCATGTCCTTTGCCCCGGTAGGCATTGTGACCCTCGGACCGCGAGGACGCTCCGCGCTGACCCTCATGGGATGCTAGGCTCTGCTGCGGCATAGACGTCCCACCTCGATACTGCGGCTGATTGGAAGCCTCGAACGTCCCCGGGTTGGTCCATCTCGCAGGCCGCGGATGACCCGAGGCAGCTTCGGTTGCTGCCCGCTGCTTTGCGAGACACACCCTTGCGATGTGTCCCTTCTTCTTGCAATAGTGGCACACATCATTCTTTAAAGGACATTCATGGATCACTGGGGCCCCACAACGATAACCTTTCGGTATTGCATCACTTGTTTGTCCATGAGACCAAGCCGATGAGAACTGCCGCGTCATTGAGTCATTTGTGTTCATACGCACACTAGAATTAATAGAAAATACACCGCCTGACTCGCCGCTAGGAGCACCGCTTCTTAATTGACTAATATGATGTCTAGCCTGCTCGGAGGCAATCGCTCGATTTACAGCAACCTTAAGGGTTAAATCCTCATATTTTAGTGAGAACAGTTGTTCTTTGAGGCTCAAATTTCTCATCCCTCGCAGCACTTGCCTCAATAATGCTTGATCTAGCACCTCGAACTTACAGTTTTCGGCCAGTTGACGGAGGTCCGCGAAAAAGTCTTTAAATGTCTCGTCCGGCCCTTGAACTCGGGCATCAATCGGTCCCTCTCAACCCAGACACACGCAGTAGGAATGCAATGAGTAAAAATTATCGGAATGAGTTCGTCAAAGGATTTTGAACCTGGCCGGTCGGGAGCACAAAGTTTTTTTGCAAGAGCATAAGTGGGAAGCTCGGTGCAGGAAAGGAACACCACTCGTTTTTGACTGTCTGAGACCACGTTATTAGCTTCAAAGAATAACATTAATTGATCTTTGAAATCTTCAAAATCTTCCGGATTATCGGTAAAATTAGGTACCATGCCTATGTTTGCGAGAGGGACGCTCGTCGCAACGACGCCATTTTGATCGGGAACAGCCATTTCAAAAAGAAAACACTTTACTTCAAATTATGACGCCGACATTTCACAGACTACCGATAAATTAAGGTTTCAATAGAATTCAATTATCACAGCACTACACAAATACCACTCCAGACACTTAAATCAGCCAGTACGAACGAAAAGACGACACAAGCGAATAAGGAAGAGGAATCACTAACTCCGCAGAAGAAAAAATCAAGTCTACACTGTGCCAAAAAACAGTCACTCTCCCTACAAATTCACAAACAAATAAGATAAGAAATCGCACAGCCAAATAAAGTTACAATAATCAGAATATTGAGCAAACGGGACACCATGCCAATCAGGCAAAAAACTATGTCCGCCAGAACAAAATGATATGCAAAGCCGAACAGGCAATTAGTTATGCGACAGCACACAAGTGATAAAAGCAACACACCGAACAGGCAAGCGTAATAAAATAGAGCAAAAAGTGCAAGCACACGTCTACATAGCCATGACGCTCGGACAACGTGGGGCAATGAGTTCACAACTCGAAATCACCCACATAAAGTACTTTTACCGATCTGGAGAAATCCCATCCTCGTCGCCACTTTTGTGTCGGGCTCGCCACCGGTAATAATAATAAAAAACAGAAGTAGGAATACAGATGGTTATATTGCACTTTGATACACAACGAGTAGGGGAGGATGGGGTACATTGTGACGGATATCTTATTTACCAAGTATCTCGTAAATGGATGCGTATATCAAAAATATCCTTAGGCGGTTAACATTCTTTTGAAGCAAGGAATCTTTGGTATAATTGTCAGACTTTTAAATGTAATGATACAATAAATATTGGCACTGTCATAAAGTACCCCAATTGTCACATCCAACCCCGGACCGGGGTACAATGTGACAGGCCAATTGTACTATGTGACTGGTCCAGAAGTGTGCTCAGGAATGTTGAGGATTACCACAAAATACAAATTTTCTTTAAAACACTTCAATTTAATAAAAAAATAATGATGTAAAACCTCATAAAGAGATAAAAACAGAAAATATATTTTTTTTCTTAGCACTGCTAACTTGAAATCCTTATCTGAAAAAATCTGAGGGTTAAAGGAATAGATGCCACAGGCTTACAGCCAGACCTAACATTTTAGGCCGTGATTCCTATTTCAATGGCTTGTTTGACTCAAGCGGCAATATGATATATGGTTACTGTCTCTCCTGGGTGCGAAATCATCCAAACATTCAAAGCTTTGTCATATGCCATGCTAAAAGGTCCAAAACCTGTACGGTCCAAAGGTTGGCACATTTGTGATGTATGGGGATGCAGGGTTAAAATAGTAATGCCATTTTCTTTGCATAAATCAATTGCTTCTAAGGTGATATAGGCTTCTAGATTATCCATTATAAGAAGGGATGGGTTTTCTTTAGAGGTATTTGTGAGAGCAACGTATCTACTCAAAATCTTCAGGAAATTGACACGATCCATCCATCCAGTCGGGTAATCCAAGCCAAGTGTTCCTGGGTATGATCCGCAAATCATATGGGTCTTAAAATATTTCCTTGGAAATATAATTATGGGTGGTAAGACAGATCCAAGGGCATTAACTATCACACAAGTTGTGACAAGCGTGCCCCTTTCAGCACTTGCCTTAACTGATACTCTTCGCTGTCCTTTGGGAGCTAATACTTTAGTTCTCACTGACTGAACTGTTGTTGTGCCACATTCATCCAGATTGGTCACTCTCAAGCCACTTGCAAAGTAGGGGTTTCTCTGAAGGACTTTATCCAAATTAGCAAAATAAATTTGCATGTTATGCTGATTGAAAGCTGAGCTTCGACCCATGCTGCAAGCCTCTGGCTTCCTTAGAGAAATTGCAGGGTGACATTTCATGAAACCTAAAAGACAGTCAATGCCTGTCATTTCTTTCTTCATCCATGAATCAGGAACTTTTTTTTATCATTTCTAGCAGCCAACTCACAAGCTAGGTTTCTAGCCACATTTGTAGCTAGACCATGGCCAAACTGGGCAGCAGAAATGAAATACTCAGCCAAGAGTTCCTCTTCTCCAATTGAAAAAACCTTACGATTATCATTATGTTGGTTTAGGTCGAGAACCTCATTACCATAATCATCTGAAACAGCCTTCCTGTTACAGTATCTTCATAAAGTTTCAAAATTTACATGGAACCTTTTAGCTGCCTCTCTTAAAGATAAACCATCCCTTTTGGCCTGGACTGCTCCCCGCATAGCCTCTTTGTTGTGTACTCGTTCTGTTTTTCTTTCCCTTTTCCTAGGCATTGTTTATCTGCAAACAAAATCACATATTATCTGAAGGAACAAATAATTTTGAGGCTATAGCTTCAGGCCTAGAAGGTATAGTGCCAACAAAACCAATCCTGAAGCAACGAAATTACATAATTTGCTTTCGGAAATAAGCCTAACCAAGAAAAAAACAATTAGGTAACCTTATTAGGAGAAAAGGACGCTGCCACATAGCACCCCTGGCGTGGCTGTCACGATGTACACCGAATGTAATACTTCAACATAACCTTACATAGTATTGAACACAGGCGCCACACGCAAACAGGAATGAGCTTAAAATCAGCCCCAATGTTGGCTCTCTCTCGTACTGACATTCGTTTCAGTAAAAATTGGAACGACTTACCTTGAGGAGAAAGTTTGCAGCGGACCAATCAAATTTCTGGTGACCTGGTTTTTTATTTTCAGACTGTTGCCGCCATAATACTTATCACAGCCTTATGAAACTTTGTCACAACAACATCCGTATCTATACCGCTCATTTGATCACGGCGATGTTGAGCTGTGCGCGCATGTTTGAATAGTAGGATCGATAACACATAGTACCCCGTGTCTCAATGTACCCCATCATCCCCTACACGTCACTTTCGTCCATCTCCTATTTCATCCAGCTTCCGAGTGCCAGTCCCGCTTTGCACCTCACGTCCGGTTCGCCTGGTGACGTCACAAACAAAACCCTCGCTAAACGCGCTCAAAACAACTGAGCGCCCCAAAACATACACAACAAGTAGTAGTGGTATTTATTACACCATTTATACATACAAAAAACACGATATTACAATTGATTTGTGGAACAACAGACACCCCTGAGGTAAAAGAAAACATGAGTTGGGATTGTCATAATTTAAATTTGCCAAATGCAACTGGCTGGTGCGAGGCAACAACATAAAAGTATTACAATTAATTTTGCAGTGGAGTCAGCATGTTACATATTACAATGCATTTTAAAGTGTGTTCACACAATCATACACCAGGAAACAATGGGAAATAAAGTTATAAAATATCACAAATTGATCAAATACGTTCCATAGTTACAGAAATTATTCTTAAAGTTAAAAATAATGTTCAATATTTGTAACAGAGAACAGACATGTTTTTAATTATTTTAGAAATATTCTAACCGACTTAGATGAGGCAATTTGAGCTAGTAGGCGGTTAAATATGTTGGGAGCAAAATAACAAAAGAATCTCCTAAAGGCTTCATTAATTGGTTTGGGAACATTAACTCTATTCCGTGGCCTCAATCCATAAAACGGTACATTCACAAAACCTGCGACATTCGCTCCTCTGACATAAAACAATCGTAATACTCTGAAAATAAATAAGTACCTGAGGGGCAGTATAAGTGTTTTAAATAAAGGAAAGGATGAAACATTTCGTTTTTCACCCATTACCAATCTAGTCCAGCCGCCGAGAGTTGTCCCATGACAGGCAGAAGGGCTGAGTTTGGGGCGAGGGCTAGGTTGCCGCGTTTCCGGAGAATTTCTTCCATTTGAAGCCAATTTTCCGCAGTACAAATCGCAGGCTTGTCCGTCCACCCTGAAAAAGGTCCGCTTCTTTTAAGGAAGATAGAAGTTTTCCGATAGACGGATAATCCCTCCTCTCATAGTAACTATATACATGCCTGCGGATTACCTCCTCGTCGAAATTGTCCCCAGAAGTTTTTTCACTTCTTATTGGCCTTATTTTGGCGGGTGTTCTCAAACAGCATTCGGTTCATTTTCACCGTCGTCTCCATTTTTTTCTTTTAAAATCCTCCCAACTGTTTTCCTGCTGATCCCACATGCTTGGGCAGTTCTCTCCATTACCTTTGCCAAAGGAACAATGAGGCTGGAGCTTCTCCTTCTCGAAGAAGTCGTGAATATTCACTATCAATTCGAGAGTTATGAGCGCAAAGGCACACCCTTACCACTTTTCTTCCCGCTCAACTTTGTACACGAAGCAAGGCAGAAAATACTCAGTTAAATAATATCTCTCAGGATGATTAATCCAAAAGGCTCCGGGAAGATGTCACAAAGCACGGTAGAAAAAAACTTTGTTGAAAAGCACTCGGCACTACCCTAAGAAAACATTACTATATAACTATATATAATGATTATGTATAGTTTTCTATAATCACTATGGATATAGTCCTACAGTTATTTGGAACAGTGATTATAGGACTATATATAGTCCTATAATCACTGTATATAGTCGCAAATAATTAAGGGAGAGGGAAGCAAAGAAGAAGCCGTACAGTGTGTGGCAAATGTGAAAAAGGTCTTCATGGTGCATGCTATCATGAACATAAGTGTGTGTTGAATTGTGTGTGGGACATTTTAGTAAATTCAATGTTATTATTTAACGTATAATGTCAAAAGCATTCAAATTTGTTGGTGAGCTAGTAAAAAAATAGAAAACTAATGCTGATGAAATTAATAATGTCAAACGAATTTTAAGAGGAAATTTTCCAATCTGAATGTAAAAGTTTAATTTTTTAAATAATAAATTTTTAAATATACATTTTTTCATACATTTATAGGAGAGATAACAACATAGATGAACTTTCTTATCATACCTGAACGTTTATAGCGTGTATATAAAAAATCTAGCTTCAATAAATAATTAATAGGCTTAATATAAATTTCTCAGTACAAAAGTACAAGTTCGTCAAAAAAGCTGTGGCATTTTTCACGCATGGGACATTTAAGTAAATTCTATGTAACTATTTTTTGAAAAATGGCAAAAGCATAAACATTTTTTAGTGAATTAATAAATAGTAGTAGAAACTAATGCTAACAAAATTATTACTGTAAAAAAATATTAAAGAACAAATATTCTAATCTAAATGCAAAAGTTTAAATTTTTAAATAATGAATTTAAAAATTTACATTTTTTAAATAAATTTATAGGAGAGAAAACAACATAAATGAACTTTCATATCATACCTGAAAGTATTTAGAGTGTATGTAAAAAACTAGCTTCAAACAATAAGTATTAACCTAAATATAAATTTCTTAGTAAAAACGTGCAAATTCGTCAAAAAAGCCATGGCATTTTTCGTGTTTATAAGGCAAAAGAGGCTGGCACTATAAGGATCATGGCATTCTTTTGGCAAGTGCTCGTGAGGCATTATTTTATTTCTGCCGAATAATTCCTTTCACTTCTCCCCTGCGGGTAGGGGGATGGAGAATACTCCCGCAGTATCCCTGCTTGTCGTAAGAGGCGACTAAAAGGGCGGGGAAGGAAACCCCGAAAACAAACCCCGAGCCAGTAAGGGTTGAGCCCGGACAGTCTTGTGGGTCAACTGTCTGTGTGCGGCCACACCACCTGGCCTGCGATCCACCCGCATGTTTGCCGTGTGCGGTGACCCGTAAGGAGGAGAAGGGGATCCTGGAGGGTGAGGTCTATGGTTTCCAGCCGGGTGTCGGATGCCCGGTATGGACTATGGGCCAATACCCCTCTTTGGCCCCGGATTCTGTGTAAACGGGCGGCCAGGAGCTAGCCACTCCCGGTCAATCGGCTTCCGATACGTTCGGTGGCGAGTGCCAGGGAGGTGGGGGTCTGCGTAGGGCGGTCGGAGATGCACGAGTTTGGTGGGCTCGTGCGTCGAAGATCCAACCCGAAACAGGCAACCATCTCTAGGGTGCTATATCCCTCGGGTAACCCTGGCGACCGCACCGGTTTGCGGTGCGGCGTCCCAGATGTGTGGCTCCATGGTGGGTGGGGAGCCCGAGGGAAGAATCTATCATTGGTATGGAGGGTAAAATTCAACCACCAACAAAACGATCCCGCCCGGATACGGGTGGAGGAGAAACTGACTCGTCCGCCTGTAGGCGGTTTCTAATCATGAAGTGCGCGAAAGAAGGGGAGACACTTAAGCGAGTGTCCCCCTTTCTCATTAGAAAAGTTCTATCGGCTGCAGTGCCCGGAGATTTAAGGTCTGCAAAGAAGCTGCGTGACGGAAGCCTCTTAATTGAAACGGCCACTCCACAACAAAGCGACAAGCTGTTATTAATGAAAAATCTCCATGATATACCAGTTCACGTTGAGGTACATCGCACCCTCAACACCAGTCGGGGAGTAATATCACATTACGACCTGCTGTACGTTGAAGTCGATGAGGTCAAGAGAGAGATGGCTTCTCAGGGAGTAGTTGATGCTCGTCGACTAACAACGAAGCGCGACGGCGAAGTAGTAAAGACTACTTCAGTCGTTTTAACATTTGCGCGTGACAGTCTCCCCGACAAGGTTTTCGTCGGATATGAATCAGTACCAGTGCGACCATTCATACCGGCGCCCATGCGCTGCTTCCAGTGCCAACGCTTCGGCCACATCGCCACGCGATGTGAGGGCAAAGGCACCTGCTCGCGCTGCAGCCTGGAGGAGCATGAGGGTGCTGAGTGTTCCAAAGATCCACGTTGCGTGAACTGCGAGGGTACGCATCCAGCGTATTCTCGCAAGTGTCCGAAGATGATCGAAGAAAGAAAGGTCATGGAGATTAAGACAATTGATAAAATCCCTTATTTAGAGGCAAGGAAGAAGTTCAGAGCCCTTGTAGCGCCGACCTTTTCTAAATCCTTTGCTTCCATAGCAACTGTCAAGAAAACTACCCAAGGAACACAGACCGACAACAATGATAATACGAAGACAGCCGATCCGAAGGAAGCAGCCAAGCCGGCTAAGGCAACAAATCCGGCAAATAAAACACAAGCCACCGATCCGGGTTCTCCTAAGAAGAACCCCACTAAAACCACCGCCGGGGCCGCGCAAACGAAGCGTGGCAACTCAGTATCCCCCGGACCATCTGGTTTAGCCCGACTCCAACCGGAGTCAATGGAAGAGGACGAATGTCTCTCGGAGACAGAGATCCTCCGGGCTAGAACCAAAGGTAGGAGGAGGAATCGCATCAAGCGTTGATCCTCCAACTGTGTTTTACATTTTAAAATTAATTAATTAATTTATTTATTTTTAAGTTTTATATTATTAATGGCTTTTATATTACAGTGGAACTGTAATGGTTTTTATAGGCATAAGGAGGAGCTGGCTATTTTAATACGGGATCTTAACCCATCTTGCATATGCCTGCAAGAAACCCATTTTAAAACTACCGACAATGGTCTTTTAAAAGATTTTAAAGTTTTTAGATTTGACGATACCAGTGGTCAACGTGCCCAGGGTGGAGTGGCAGTTGCTACTAGGGAGGCCCTTTACACCTCCCGAGTGCAGCTGACAACGCCTTTTCAGGCAGTTGCAGTGACGGTACATGCCCCAGAGGCTGTGACATTATGTAATGTTTACTTGCCAGAGGGGGCACCGGTTACCCGATTCAATCTTGACGCCCTTATTCGTCAGCTACCGAGACCTTTCGTTTTATTAGGGGATTTTAACGCTCACGATACCCTTTGGGGTAGTTCTTGGGAGCAGTGCAACCGTAGGGGCAAGGTTTTATCTAATTTTATTAAAGATTTTAATTTAGTTTTAATGAGCAATGGGGAACACACTCGTTTTAACTCTTTTAATGGTCAGTTTTCTACAATCGATCTTTGTATCACGTCGAGTATCTTGACGAACAAGCTTTACCTGACTGTTCATAATGATCTGTGTGGGAGCGATCATTTTCCACTTTTAATAAATAGAGAAAATAATTTTAATCCAAATTTTATCATGCCGGGCAACTGGATTGTCCGGAAAGCCAACTGGCCGGTTTTTAAGGACACGTTTTATTACGAGTATGACGAAAGCCAAAACGGTGTTTTAAACATAGATAAACTAACGTGCAGCATTATTGAGGCAGCCAACAGCAGCGTTCCAAAGTCAATGCGAAACATTCTTAGGCCTGCAGTCCCGTGGTGGAACGAGGAATGCGCAAGAGCCATTCGTCAGCGCAAGAAGGCTCTAAGGATTTTTAATAAATTTCCCACGGAAACGAACCTTGCTTCCTTTAGGCACCTCCGAGCCAAAGCTCGAAGGATCGTGAAGGAAGCGAAAAAAGCCTCCTGGATGGAATATGTATCCAGCATTAATTACAGAACACCCCTCGGGAAATCATTATCAGCTCAGCGTCCCTTTCCTCAACGTCGGCGGCAATGTATTGACATCTCCGTCTGCTATTGGTGAGGTCTTCGGTCAGTTACTCTCCAAAACATGCAGCGACGCCACGTACGAGGAAGCCTTCCTCTCCATCAAGAGACGCACAGAATCCTCCCCACTCATCTTTACTGAGATGCGTACAGTGGCCGAGTATAATATCCCTTTCTCCCTCTGGGAACTACGATCTGCCTTTGAAGACTCCCGAGACACAGCCACAGGAAATGACGAAATCCACAATGCGTTTCTCCGGAATATTCCGGAGAGGGCACTGTTGGAGGTCCTACGCTCCCTCAACCAACTTTGGGCTGAGGGTAGCTTCCCTACCTCCTGGCGGGAGTCCATAGTTGTACCCATACTCAAACAGGGTAAAGATAGAGCTGACCCGAACAATTACAGGCCTATTTCTCTTACCAGTTGCCTGTGTAAGATAATGGAGAGAATGGTGAATCGGCGCCTCGTTTGGTGGTTGGAGCGTCGAAATCTTCTCTCCACTATCCAATGCGGTTTTAGACGTGGCCGCTCGACCGTTGACCACCTAGTCAGGGTCGACAATTATATCCAGGAGGCTTTTCTTCTCCGCCAGCACGTCGTGGGTGTCTTCTTCGACATGGAGAAGGCATACGACAGGGTTTGGCGGCGGAAGATCTTAACGACGCTGCACGAGTGGGGCATGAGGGGAAATTTACCTGTTTTTATAAATAACTTTTTAAGTGATCGTTTTTTTAAAGTTAAGATAGGCAAGCACCTATCTGAACTCTATTCCCTAGAGAACGGTGTGCCCCAAGGGTCCGTTCTAAGTGCGACACTTTTTGCCATTGCTATCAATGATATAGCAAAGTGTATCAAACCTCCTCTCTTGGGATCACTATTTGTAGACGACCTAGCAATATTTTGCAGGTCGTCCAAACTTATTAGCGCGGCCAGAGTAACCCAGCTGGCTCTGAACAGACTGGAGAATTGGTCCCAGAGAAATGGATTCAAGTTTTCTACGGAAAAGTGCAAGTGCGTCCATTTTTATCGTGTGAGGGGAGCCTACATTCCACCAGCACTTTTACTTGGTGGTAGAAATCTACCCTATGTGGAATCAGCTCGGTTCCTCGGTATGACCTTGGACTACCGACTCAAATACCGTGATCACATACGGGGTTTAAGGGACAAAAGTCTACGGACACTAAACATTTTAAAGTTTTTAAATCACTCATCTTGGGGTGCCGACCGCAGGTCATTGCTTTTATTATACCGCGCACTCGTGCGTTCCAAGCTGGACTATGGGTCGTTCGTTTACAACTCCAGCCGCGATTCCTATTTGAGACCTCTGACATCAGTGCACAACGCAGGGCTTCGGATATCCACTGGTGCTTTTCGGACCAGCCCGGTCCTCAGCATCTATGCTGATGCCGGTGAACCGCCGTTGTCGCACCGTAGAAACATTTTAATGTGCTCCTATGCGGCCAAGATTTTAGCGACAAAGAACCATCCGTGTTTTAACGTGATTTTTAACCCCCGATTTTTAGAACTTTTTAGCAGACGGACAAGGGCCACCAAGCCGCTTGGTGTTCGCTTTAATTTATTTATTCAAGCAACCGGGTTAAGGCTCCCAGATTTATATCCGATTGGGTACTCAAGTTACCCACCTTGGATAATTCCGTCCCCTGAAATCCACATGGGTCTCAGTAGACGCTCGAAAGCTTACACCACTGATCTAGAATACCAGCGTCTTTTTAACGAATTTCTCTTTCGTTACTCCGACTTCATTCCCATATTCACTGATGGTTCTAAGTCGGATGCAGCTTGCTCATGCGCGGTTACCTCCTCTCACCACGGGGTCATCGAGGCCAGACTCAGCCCGCTGTGTAGCATATACACAGCCGAGCTGCTAGCCATTAAGATGGCTCTAGATGGGATCGGGAAGAGTGCTAAAGCGATTGTCATTTGCACGGACTCGATGAGTGCTCTTCAGTCCATTTCTGGCTTTTCATCCGAACACCCCATTGTCCAGAGCATACACTGTAACCTCCTATGCCTTAATAGAAGAGGAATTGCCATTAAGTTCCTCTGGGTCCCTGGTCATGTGGGAATTGCCGGGAATGAGAAGGCGGATGCAGCTGCAAAAGATGCTCTAAATATCCCTGAGCCGACGACGACGCTGGTACCCTACCAGGACCTGCAATCTACTTTACGTAAAGTAGTCCTAGATCAGTGGAGTGAACTATGGAGTGATGTCCCAAACAACAAGTTACGGACAGTTAAACCGGTAACGACAGGGTGGCCCACTTCCATCAGGGGTAATCGCAGAGAGGAAGTCGTCATCACACGTTTAAGAATCGGGCATTGCGCCCTGACCCACTCGTTCCTCTTTACAGAAGAGAAAATTCCTCCTCGATGTGATGACTGTGACTGTCCTCTCAGTGTGCGACATATCCTGATGGAGTGTGACAAATATCGGGACACACGAAACAGGCTAGGCATCAGTGGCGACCTAGAACAAGTTCTAGGCAACGATGCCGATCGACTAAATCATGTAATTTCCTTTTTAAAGGAAACTAATTTAATAAGCAAAATCTAATATATTTTTATATTTATTATTTTTATATTTATATTTTTTATATATTTGGGCTTTTAATGATACCTTTTGTCTAGATTTATATTCATTCATATTATTTTTTTATATAAACTAGATTGTGCGTGGTGCAAAATGACCATAGCTGTCGACGCACCCTATAAATCCAAATCTACCTACCTATCCTTTCACTTTCTTCAACAGTTCAACATCACTCCCACATCGCTCTGCATGCTTTGATTTAACGTAACCTGAAATTGAATAGTTGCAGTGCTTAGTCGAATTTAACCAACATATCTACTAAGAATAAAATGTATTTGAGTATAATTCTTAAAAGAAAAATTTATAATTGCTCATCACACGTTAAATGCATATCATATAAGGGCACTGAAATCAGTGTTGTCTTTATGCCAGTGTAAAAGGAAAATAGCTAAGTGGATGCTAATAGATAAGCATGAAGATAACTATTCCTATTTTGACACTTAAATAAGCCCATAGCTTCTATATGATCTGTTTGGATATTTTATAAACATCTTAGCATCAAAGTATAGTGAAATATAAATGAACCTTGTGCAGGAAATGAGTTTGGATCTGAGGAACCCATAGGAAAGAGTACTGGTGAAATCCATCAGTAAAAGGCCGATATTCACCAGTAACTGGTGAGTGATTATGGTTAAGGAGGTCCCACTGTGACCAAACAATTCAAAACGAATATTTTTTTTGCAATTGCTGTTTAAAGAAATTTTTACTTATCCTTCAATGCTAAAATCAGAACTAGAGTACCTACATAGAATGTGGACACTTCAATGCAATGAAATTATATCATGGAAAAGCCCTATTTGTTTGATAGTCAGTGGATGAAGAAGAAGTCGAAGCCATCCATGATGCCTGATGCCTGTGCCTGATGATCCAAAAACCAATAGATTTTACCAATACTTTTTCCAAAGATAATAATTTATGTGCTCCCCAAGCTGTGCAGACTGACATATAACTAATAATCATAACTGAAACCACACCTGTATATCATGGTTAGACCTAAAATTTCTTTTATTTGTTAAACTTACCCATTATATCATATATGACCCCTTTGTCCATTTCAGCCTTTGCTTCTATACCCTTACTTTTGAAGCGGTCAGGGAGGCTGCCCGTCAGGGTCATTGAACCCATTTCCTCCCTTGAGTATATGCAGCTCAACAGCCCCCCACGAGCAAGTTCATTGATGAATGGTCAATCTTAAGAACTCTCTCCATGCCAGTGTAAAAGCTTTAAAACAAATTTAGAGCGGAAATTGAGCTAAATGAAAATGAGAAGCACAATTAATAAATCATTGCCAAAACACATGAATGTGATACAAATAGATACAAGTACCTTCCCTCTCCAGGGTAAATGATTAGGAACTTGAAGAAAATTACTGTCAGCTAATTCAACCATAACAACATTTCATCATCATGCTCCCTCATTCAAGAATACTATCCAAAATTCTCAAAATTTCAAAATAATATTACTGTGTCTTAAATACAAAGTCAATCACAAAATAATATTACTGAGTCTAAAAAGTTTGGTTTCTACGTTTTGGAAGCATCATTTATGTATGTTTTTTTTTAAACTGTAGTTTTACGTATTTAGGAATCATTTAACACAAGTCTTTACTAAACCTAACAATGATACTTTGTTTAGTAAGGAAAAAGGTATAAGACAACCAGTAGGCTTCCATAAGAAACTGACCTCGACACCATTGACATCACTGACAGGAGGGGTGACGCTCCGCTGTCGCACACACTCCTGCGAATAGAATGATAAGACAATAAATTCTCAGCAAAATAATGATTCAAGAAAGTTGACATTTAATTTTGATCGACAATCAAATTAATTAAATTTGGATATTCTTTATGTACATGACCTGAACTATAATTATTTTCCTCACCTGAGAGTCATTTACATGTCTAATGGCTGCTGATGAGCTGCCTGATGAACTTGACGGTATAGTTAACTCCATGGTTGTGGGCTGTCTCCGCCTGTAGGACAAAGAGTTAACCTTAGAGTGGACAAATAAGAGCAATATATTTACTTTTCTTTAAAGGCACAAGTCAGACAGTTTTACAACCAGCCATTGAAATCCTTTGTTAAGTTTGTTATTGAAATACATAGGAGGTATAATTATAATATTATAAAATATACAAAGTGGAAAAAGATGTGATCCAATTGAGCCATTCATAACTATTCCAACTGGTTCAATTCTTGGACCTATTTAGTTTATTGATAAATTGAAGTGCATTCATATTTCTGAGTATGTATTTGAAAACACATCAGGACAGGAGTTAAGGGAATGGATAGAGGAGTATAGGTAATAGACAGTAGGTACCTTCTGATCATTATCCCCTCCACTTGAGCTGCAGGACTCAGATGATCTCATCTCAGAACGCCTTGATCCTGAATGCCTTCCCTTCATGTGTCGCCTCTCCGCATGAAAATCTCTCACTAACTTCCTCACACCACTCTCCAAGTGTGGAAAAACTGGAAAGTACAATATTGTATAAACTGAAACGTAAATATATCAAGAGTAATAGACATGGAATAGGTATGTACAATGCCTCATCGAGCATAGTGAAAGTAATTTCCAGTACATAAAAATCCACACTGCTTACTTTCAGACAGGGCCTTCATATTCTTGAAGATGCCAAGCTCATTCCTCAGCCGTTTTTTCTCTTCCTTCAGCACACTTATTTCTAATTCCAGGTCTTTTTTTGTTTTTGGCCGAACATGACTCTCAGATGCGCTGTCTGAATCCTCCTAAAATACAATCATGATTGAAATATATTTGCAAACAGACATTACCAACAGAATTACCACCTATATTACTTTCTCTATTGCAGTCAGGATATCCACCAGTGGTTACCTATTTACATACCTCCACAGAAAATGGTCTTTGTGTCCCTCGAATTATATTTATTTCCTGTGTCAGCTTGGCACACCCATCCTTCTTAGGTTGATTGGATGTCTTTCCTGTAGGCTGCAAAGGAACAAACACATCATCACATCTATTCAAGCCTGCATCCCTTATCCAATTTCTTAAAATAATGGCTAAATCATTTGAGTGGAACTCAGTGATCCACCAAAAATAGCATTCGACTCTACAATTAAGTATGAAGAACCACATAAACTCTTGGAGCCATTCAAACATAGACACTCGGAGCCATTCCTAGACATTTGTGTTCTGTGAGGGAAAAATATTGCTCGGTGCCCATTCAAACAGAGGGTCTGAAATGGCCCCCATGCAGGATAGGGTTGAAGGGGTTAACCCCTTGAGGGGAATTACTATGGGGTTACACCCATGGAAAAATTTGAAAATACTACTCAGTGCTCAATGTGGCAACGAATGTTGCTTACGTTAGATCAAGGACCGGCCCTGCGTACATACCATATACATATGCTGTAATGTAATATGATTACTCTCTAACATGACTCACAACATTTCAGCAGGTTCCCTTATACAGGGAATATTGCAAAAAATCCTGAGCGTAATACTGGATGGTATCCCTGTAGGAAGGTTCCTCCTGGAACCATCTCAGGGGTTAATGATGAGGACGGTTCCCCCTGGAATGGTTGCAGGGGGAACTTTTCCATTTAATTTAGAGACAATTAAATAATTTGGAATACAATGGTACACACGCTAATTGATGGCCATGATTTTAAAGCAATTCATTTGTGAGTAAAAAACATCTAATATGATAAAAAAGCCTATCTTCAATAATTATATTTCTTATCCCACCTGGTCCTAAATTTCACACAAAAGAGTTCTGCAGTAGCAAGAAAGACTAACAAAATTTGGCATTGATACGTCAATTCTACATCCTGAACAGCTGAAAATAGCAAAGGCATTCCATACAAATCCTACAGTTCTTTTAACCTTGAATGGCGATGGCATGTATTAATATTTTATAAAATGAATAAGCCAAATATGAGCTTTTTACGATGATGGGAACTGGGTAGTTTGCTTTTTACATACTATGTGCATTTTTAATAAACTAATGGAATTACTCATAAACAAATTAGTTTCAAGTAGGCAGTTGCTTTTCTCAAGGAATGAAAAATGTTCGAACTTCATGAAATTTGATATCTTATGCAATTATTTAAACAAATTATTAACCGATTTCAATTTACAAGTCCAATTAACTGTTTTGAAATACTGTAAAAGCAAAGTAAATTTGAAACACACATTAGCTTTAAAGTCCCTGAACTACCTAAAAAATATTCTTCTTATGTTCCTCATTAAATCGTTGTTTAAACAATGTTCCAGCAGTACACAAGAGGACCAAATGAAAAGGCTAATGTTTTATCAATGCATCTATCAAGTTATTTAATTTGGAATGTTTTTTTTCTAATTCTACTGGACTAAATATATTCACTCAGATATGGAGGGTTGTGGAGGGATATTATATGTTATAGTAAACAACATTCCTACATTGTTCGTTGCTAAGTAGGAATTTCCTTAGAGATAAGAAATGAATAATGAGATCAACAATGTTTGGGTAAGAGAATGGGGAAAGATTTTTCCCATTGCAGAGAATGAATTAAAACATGTTGAAACTGTTTCTTCCCTGGACCAAATTATGTTAAAAAAGAGGATAACACGTTTTCCGTGGAACATGAGGGTTTCAGTATTTTTCCAGGGTTCTAGGGTGTGTTCCTGGAGGAAACACCCTGGAACCTTCCCAAAGGGATCTTGAAAGTAATTGCACATAACTTTACCTTGACATTAATATCCTCCAAATCCTCCTCAACCGTTTTCTTCAGCAGCCGGCTCCTCTCCGATTTTGTAATCATCGGAACACCGTGCTTATCCATTGTGCGGAGTGACGCGCACATTTCCGTCCAACCTGGTAATTATAAAAAAAATAAAACGATACTCTGCAATAATTCTGTACGGTTGCGATTTTATAAGGCTATAACATCGAAAGTTCTTTTGATTAATGAAAAATTACCTCCTCGAGCCAGTATTTTAGCTTCGTGCGTCTCCCACGAAATTCCAGACTTTTCCAGCTTCTTAAGGTTTGCTGGCGTGGGTGCTCCGAAAGGGCGATTCGTCCACTTGCATTTTATAATGTCTCCCACTTTTTCATCTCCATCTCCAGTAAGCGACTGCAAGATCGTTTCCCTCATGGAGAAATTCCAACAGAACTCAATCGTCGGCTTCATTGGCTGCACCTTCCATTTCCTGCAACTAGGAATGTAGCCGAGTAGAAAAGAACGCACTTGATTGTATCAACTCACAGGCGATTTCACAAGTCGATACAGTGGATATATAAATCGCAATATGCACTGATGGCACTGATGCACACGATCTTCACGATTCGCACTTCCACCGACGCTCAATTATCCTCCCGCGTCTTCCGAGTATTTCGGTGAGTCATTGGTTATACCCCAGTGTTGTCAAATTTCGCGAACTTTCAACTTCTCCGGACTCTTTCAGCTATGGATACACGGAGTATGTGGAAACCTTGGCAACAACCTATAGCGCGCGCAATGCGATTGGAAGAAATAAACGTTGTTGTCCGAAAGTTCGTTTCTCCCATCTAGTGCAGTGAAAAGAAAATTCAGTGGTCTAATTTAAAAGAAAGGCGAAGGTTTATACCGACATATGCGGTAGTCTTCCATATATTGTAAACATCATGGATCCTACACGTCGCTATTATCGGTATTTGGAGGGCCAAATACCAGTTCCGAGAACAACTCGATGGCGGCGCAGAATGAAATCGGAACAGACCTTGCGTGGAGCTGATATTCCTGTCGAAATAAATCAGGTAAGGTTAAAAATATTTTATTTTGAAGTATCTACGCCACACTTTTAGCAAAAATGAATAATAGCATATTTTTAAAAAGCTAAATAAAAACCACGGTGCACTTATAATACGAGACATACATGTATTTGCCTTCCAATAATACAATGACCTATCATAACCCTAGCCCTTGATTATTGTTTATACACTTAGAAACTTATATGTAGCCACTTACAAGTGGTATCTCATCTAAACTTCCCTCCTTGCAACTCGAGTGTTGAAAATGGTTGGGATTCCATTATAATTCACTTGAAAAAACAATGAAGCACTGTTTGGAATTAATAATATAATATTATTACAAGTAATCTACCGGTTAGGGTAGGTTTACATGGAACTAATTATCCCGGCCTAGCTGTCCCCCTTACCAATTAACACCACTTACCACTCACTGACTTAAGTGTCAATCCACCCACTTTAACTCCGACATCTAACTCTTCCCAAGTTTGCCTTACCATCTCCTCGACATACACGTTCAACAGTAGGTGTGGCAGCTGACAGCCTTGTCTTACACCATGGCCTATGATTACCCACCCAGATTCTCTGTTGGCCTCCTTCCCTCTGTGGGTATATCTAAAAAATGTACTACATGTATATATTGTCACCTCCTCACTTAGCCGGCTCGGAGGTGCAACAAAGAAAGGGGGGGGGTAATGATGGGTGGAAAGTTGGGGGGGGGGGAGGAGATGTTCAGGGACGGGGAAATGGGGGGGGGGAAAGGATGACTGCTAAGCCATTGCCTCCTTTAGCTTACGAGCCGTGCTGTTCAAATTGGCAACGTTGCACTAGCTGAGAAGGTAGTCCTATCGTAGTCTGATGTATCGCTGGAGTTCACCTGGTAATACGTACTAAGTTTGACAATGAGAATGCATTGAAAGACCGAAATTAATAGTGAAATGCAATAACTGAACCTATCAAATAAATAGAAAATTAACGATTTTAATCGGGAATCAATGATTGCGGTGAAAAGCTTTCCAACTTATCTTGAGAAGAAGCTTTCGTTCAAGTCTTGCGGGAAATAATTGATAGGAACTAATATTTTTTTTACCTTTGATGAAATCTGCAGATGGAAGTTCCAGGAGGCTTTACAGTATCTGGTTTAGATTTTAATCACTCAGAAGAAATACGCCTTTTATCTGAACAATGGAAAAAGTTATAAAATTCAGAATTTGATCTTGCAATGGGAATGAAAACGCAAGCTTCACTGGGATTATAGTTCCTGAAAGAGCAGTAAAAAAAGGAAAATTTTCATGGGCATTTTCATTATCAATTTATTCAATAAGATTAAATTATATCACAGGTGAAAATATACACAAATTCGACTACAAATGACATAGTAGTAGTTGACATTTGAAATTATACAGCTGCATATAATAATAATTTTATTTACGGGCAAAGCTCTTTTGCATGTAAAAGTACAAAAATCACAGTCAGCTGTCATATTAAAATACAGAAGCACACAAAAATAAATACAATAGGTATGGAGTACATTATAATAGAAATTTCAGGTAATAATATCATACAAGGAATTGAAACAAGAATCAGAGACAACAGTGTAACGCATTAATAGTGTAAAAATGAATACAGAAACACACTAAAATAAACACACTAGGTATGGAGTACATTTTCATTATAATAGAAATTTCAGGTAATAATACCATACAAAGAATTGAGACAAGAATCAGAGACAACAGTCTAACACACTTATACAGTGTAAAAATGAAAAAATACCTATTTTATGCAACTAATTAAAACAATATTATTTAACATTGGACCTTACATAATTTTTAAACATAAAAACAGATGTATTAAAATAATCAGTGTTAGCACAGAACTCATTAAATCTCTGATCATTATTCGATATAGGGGTGAAAAATGAATATAATTTCTTAGTAAGTGGGGTATGTTAAAAAGATCAGGGTTTCTAGTGGAAACTTTTGGGCAATTGAAATTTATGAGGGATAACAGTTCTGAACATTTAATATTTCCATTTAGGATATTGTATAAAAATTTTAATCCTAATTGTTTCCTCCTAGAGGAGAGAAGTGGTAAGCTCAAACAATTTATATCTCCTCATATTCACCACGATTCCTATCCAGATTGTATTTAAATAAGATAATTCTAAAGAATTTCCTTTGAATATTTTCCAATTTAAGCTCATATTTGGTGTAGTATGGATTGCAACGTATCGAACAATATTCCAAGATGGATCTCACCAAAGATACATATAATAATTTAATGCAGTTAATATCAGTGAAGTCCCTAGTAACACGAAAGATGAAAACATAATCTTATATGCCTTCGTGGCAATAAACTGAATATGTAGCTGAAAACTCATTTTGTCATCAAAAAGCACTCTTAAGTCAGAAATATTTTGGACTCTTATTTAAAACAATATTGCGAAGAACATAATCATATTTTATGGGTATCTTTTTATTATGGTAAGTAAGTAAACTGCATTTTTTAATATTCAAGCCTATGAAGTTCATATTGCACCAGTCGACCAGCCTATTTAAACAATGTTGTAATTCAATATGATCACTAGGATTATCAATAGGGTGAAAAATCTTCAAATCATCAGCATACAACAAATATTTGATAGGAATTAAATGTTCACCTTTATCATTAATAAATAAGAGAAACAGTAGGGGACCTAAATGAGACCCCTGAGGAACGCCTGAAGTTGCAGCGAAGGTATATGAAGTGGAGTCAGCTAATTTAACTTGCAATTTTCTATTAGATAGGTAGCTCATAATTAAGGTGTAAACATTCCGATATATACCATAGGCCTTTAATTTAATAAAAGTATTTGATGATTGACCCAATCAAAGGCCTTGGAAAAGTCAGTATAAACTGTATCTATTTGCCTATGCTGTTCCAAAGCTTGAGAAATGAAGTTATGAAATAACAGTAGATTGGTCGTCGTCGACTTGCCACTAGAAAAGCCATGTTGCTCACTGATTAAAATTCTGCACACTGAAGGAGACAATTTATCTAGAAGGATACTCTCAAAAACTTTAGCTAAAACAGGTTGAATGACAATAGGTCTGTAGTTACTAACATCATGCTTGAATACACATTCTGCAGGAGCAATTCAATATATAAAAAGAAAAAAATTGTATCAATTGAATTTGGTGCAGAGGGAATATGCGTTATATACAATAGTTTAAACATGAAATATTACTTTTAATAGTACATAATACAATTGAATATTTTATACTCTTTGGAGGGTTTGAAGTTTCCTTTTTTTCGCGAGTTGTTTTTTTCCTGGGTTTGTTCATTTATGTACTTGGTGTAATTATTTAACAAAATATTAACAAAAATAGAAATTACTTTGTGGAAAATGGTTCCCACTACAGTTCCACAATGGCAAACAGAATCAACATCTGAAAACACTCCAGTTTTCTCTGAACTTAAAGTAACCAACTCAGATAAAATTTGTTTTTGGTCTCCACCTTTTAAAAATTTGTTTTCCATATCATCATAATTCACAATTCCTTGTAATACAGCACACACATGAGTGTAAATCATCTTCACGTAATCTGATGGAACATGTAAACCTCCTCTTTGAAGGGAATCAAAATACACATTATTTGCTTGTTCTCCTTTAGAGGTACTGAGCAGCTCAGAGCATAAGTTGCAAGATGTCGCCCCTTTTAAACTATGTGATGCATATCCACATACATAGAGCATAGTGGATTCCTGAAAATCGAGATTGTTGAGGTAGTCAGAACCCAAAACTGGTAAAAAATCAGAAATTTCGGAGGTGGAGCACCTTTTCACCTCTTTACCTGAGTTCTTAACCTCCTGTAGGATAATCGGATTTTCTTTCACCATTTCAAATATTTTTCGGACCCTTAATTTTTTCTCAGACTCAAGAACCTCCCTGAAAGATACCTGATAATTAGTACCAGGCAAGCGCCGATATAAACTGAACCTTTCCTCAAGATTGTCTGTTTGAAATTTACCAGGCAGAACATACTCAATTGGTAGATTTATCAAGGAATCCTCAATGATAGCTAGGAGCACTGATGTACTCCGTTCCAATGCTAAGGACGTGTCCTTGGAGAGGCCAAATTTTACATCCATAGTCCTCCATTGGATTACCCATTGGATAAACTTCTTAAGAAATATAAATTTCTCATCACTGGAGCCATAAATAGGACCTGCCCATTTGTTTCTTTTGGCAATCCCCTTAATTTTACTTTTACTGTTCACAATGTCCCACCAAGTCTTCACAATTTCCAAAAACAAATACGTATCTTGGTACTCGGGGACAGTTTTTATGGCTGCAATAGTTGAATGGTGGAATATATTGTCCACATAAGAGACATTTTGACGTTCAAAATTACTGGGGAACAAGCTCTTAATATTTAACTTAAAGGCCTCCTTAATGAGGCTTTGCTGCTCATTTCTGTAGAATTGTCTTAAATGTTCAAAGGAGGCTGATCTAGGCTTGCCAGTTTCAAAGTCAGGATAAATAAATTTTTTGACGTCATTTTTTATATTAATCCAATTGTTTCTTATATTTTTGAAAATATGAACAAAGTCATATGTTAAATATACTTTTTGGCCATCATAGCTAGGATTAGGAATCGAAACACTATCAGATAAAATTTTGTACTTATTCTGATTAATTCTATTGTTGTCAGTTATGACACAGAGAACCCTAAACTGAAATGACTGAATAAAGCTGATGACATCAATAGTAGCCTCTTTCAACTGACCACCAGAAATATTGCTGACAGGCAGTAATTTCACGATTTCCTTGAAGCGCCCAAATGGAGATGCTATCATGAAACTCACAACAGTTTTGGCAGTTTTTTCATTATTTTCCGCAAAACCCACAATGTTTTTATTCTTGAAACTTAACTGGCTACTTAAGTAAATTTCATCTATCATCAAGCACACAACATTTTCTTGAGGGATTAGATTTTTAGAAATTTTATGCAAGTAATGTGAGGTGCTTGCAGGGCCACTTTCTGGGGACACTTTTAAAGAGGAAGAAAGTGACTGGAGGTACCTTTTATGTGGCAATAACAAATGTTCCGGAAGGATTGTACACACGTTTTTTAGAATTAAGCAACCTAATTTGATCTAAAATGATGCATAGCATCTTACTGCCCACAGAGTTGTCTCTGTCTGCCAAATTACTGGCCTTTTCCAGGTTTTCCTGAGCCTTCTTTAAGTAATAGTTTACATCAATACTTGGACAGGAAGCAGATAAGTGTTTGTACCGGACCAAGAGATTTTCAAACTGTGACCACTTCAGTAGTCTCATGTCAGGGGACAGTGCCCAGTTTAAATCATGGGCAGGAATGTCAATTCCTTTCAGATTAACCGTAATTGCCAAACCTTTATCCACCATAACACTACACACCACCTTCGACACATCAACCTCTGAATCGTCAATATTCAAAAGATAAAAATAAACACACTCATTACCCTTTAATTTCCAATTCCAGCATTGGGTGTCTAAATGCTGAGGAAATTCCTTGATAAAAACATCATACCCCGTAATATCATAGTTCCTAAGGAACGTATTTACCTGTTCGTTATGACGCTCCAATAACTCCCTACACCTGCAGTCAGGTTCCCTTCTTTGAGTGCCCTTTCCGTTCGTTAGATACACAGGCAAATTTTCAAAAATTCGAGGCACTGCATCGTCACACAATTTTGGGAAGGTGAGAGGAATATTCTCCAAAACACCATTTGTGCTTTTGAATTTTTGGGACTTAATCACATCCGTCTCTTCGAAATGCAAGACGCACACGGCAGAAGTTGATGATGGAATCCAATCTTTGCGTGGAATAGCACGCAGCCATAACTCTCTTCTTTTGGGATCTTTGGGGAATCCAAATGTCGAAACAGGAGCACATCCTTTCAAAGTGCTATCATAATTAGATTTACACCCAGGCACACAACACCTTCTCGGCATCTATTGAATAAATATGATCATAAAACACGTAAATGTAGAAAAAAGCTTTCATAAAATATACGTGCACGGAAGTATTACTTTAAAAGTAAGCACGGAAAACCTTACCTTGCTAGAACCGTTAACCGCACGAAGAAAAACGTTAAGTATTCCAACAGTTTCTCGAATACTATTGACAGAATAACAGTCAAATAGACTAAATATACTATCAGTAGATAAATAATAATGATAACTGTAGAAAATCAGCAACAAATCTCACGAATAAAGCGCTCTTGAATCGTCACAGCTCACACCGCTCACTCTCAACGTGGTCTTCTGGGATTACATAGGACTACCTCCTATGTTGCCAAATTTCCAGCATCACGGCTCGTAAGCTAAAGGAGGCATTGGCTAAGCTCGTCGGAGCACTTGGTGTGGGGTGGGTTCTCGGTGGATGTGAGGCATTAGCGATCACGATCGTGTGGGTAGACGAAACACGACGCGTTTCCACGGTCTCCTTTTTCTTTTTGACTTTGGACGGGACGACGTGAGGAAAGGATGGCACGACTGACAAGAAAACTCTCTCAAGAATAAGATTAGCAATATTACAATTTATTCAGATCAAACGAAATACGCGAGAACAAGCAAAAAAAAACAGCCTAGCAATAATAAAAAAAACAATTCAGCTAGTTACCTGTGAGCTCACACACAAAGCAAATAAAAAAAACAAATAAAAAAAACTCTCAGTTGTACACAGGATGATCCCAAAATGATAACAGCTCAAAATCTTGTGATGGGCTCCCTAATATCTTCAAGCACGGCAATGTGCGTCTTACTAATGAGATCTAGTCACCCTTTTCTTCACACAAAATTTACCCTATACAACAAAAATGGTCAGAGTGCAGCTTTCATGGTCTGTACTTTTCTTCGTCGCCTTACACTCGAACAAGCACACGGGAAAAGGGAGGGGTGAGACAAAATGATACGAGTGGGAATTAACTGAGCACTTTCTTCTTTCGGAGAGGATTGTGAGAACTGGGTTTGGTTTAAGCATGGGCGGCGGGCTTAAGCATTGGTGGGACTTTGGGCAGTACTTATCGTGGTAGGAGGAAGCACGGCTACTAGGCAGACGCCTTGCGAATAGCGACCACTTCTGCAGGGCCAGGCTGCGGGATGCGGAACCTCTTCTCTAATTCGGGTGGCGACCTCTTACCTTTCAATCCTCCTATGTCGCTGCACCATTCCCTTCCGTCGATCTACCGCTCCAGCCTCCGCCTTTCTCTTCTCGCTCGCTTTCCGTCTCTCTGCCGAGGGTTTTCGCCGATCACTCCGTCCTTCACGCCGTATAGCTCCTGCCACCTTCCAACTAGTGCCCTCTCCAAAATCAGTCGTCAGAATTCCCTTAAGAGCGCGTGGCTCCCAACTTATATACCTCTCACCCCGGTTGGGGTGAAGAGGGGGGGGGGAAATAAGGGAGGTGAGGGGACGTAGCTTCGCCTAGAACCAAAATCG
Source organism: Pyrrhosoma nymphula (assembly GCA_963573305.1). Classification (NCBI taxonomy): domain Eukaryota; kingdom Metazoa; phylum Arthropoda; class Insecta; order Odonata; family Coenagrionidae; genus Pyrrhosoma; species Pyrrhosoma nymphula. Next base: position 68,739,849 of record OY754327.1, on the reverse strand, counting down.
CCCCGGGCGCACTTGACCCCGGTCGCGACGCGGCTCATGCCGGTGACTTTGGGGCAAAAGGGGAAGGGGGGGGATAAAAACACTTAGCATCCGGCCGTCTCTGAACGCCGTGGTTGCTCGCCGGTTGTTGAAGGGGAGGGGGAAGGTGAAAAAAACTGAGGAAAGGGAGGGAGGGGAAACACTCACATTCACTCACACAGAAATACACGCCACAAAAATCTAACAATGAGAGAAACAAAACCAGGACCATCCTTTTCACTCAACCTTGTAGCCGCGTCCAAACGGGACCGATTACAATATGTACTATAGTTTCAGTTATCTGTCGCAGTGTTGCTTGCTATCATTTTCTCACATGCAGTCTCCAGTTGTTCGTAATTTAATATAATGTTATTGTTTTCAGGGTTTTCCAGATCAGTGTAATATTACTGAATTAGACACTGAGGTAATAAGTGATACAGACAGTTATTCAAGTAATGATACATCTACAATGGACACTGTTGAAATTGAGCCTCAGGTAAATATGAATTTAATGGCATGATCACATAAAAAGTTAATTTAATATCTGATCTTAGTTTCTCAGCATTTGTACATATCTACCTTTGTACATTGTGACTTGGTATTTTAAACTGTGGAACATGTTCCATTTCAGGATGGGCTTGACTACTCTTCAGATAACAGTTCTGATATTTGTGAAACAGATTATGACAGTGACCGAGAAGATATCTTGAATCATTAGAACTTCCTGGATCCTGTAGACCAAAGTTCTGGCAAGGTGATTATTTATCTTTTCGGTTATGAATCATTTGCTGTATTTTAAGTTCCTACTCAAATTTTGGTACTTAAGGTTTTATATCAGGTCTTTGCTCCCACAGGATAAAAGAGTACCTCTGTATGGGGGTGCCAGAATAACCAGAAAGGAAAGCGATTTGTTAATTCTGAGTTTTGCCTTCCGTCACAAAACTTCGGATCGTGCACTGGAAGACCTGATGGACCTGATTGACTGTCATCTCCCAGAGAATACCCTTTCATCAAGGTACAGCCTTAAAAAGAAGTTTCCAACAGCTAGCACTATGGTCAAAAAGTTTTACTGCCCATCCTGTACTGATAAAATGGAATTCCGTGATGATGCACTAGTATCTGAGTGTGGACTATGCAAAGGGAACTATAACAAAAATGTTTTGGAAAATAATGGAAATTATTTCATATATATGTCTTTAAAGGATCAATTACAGCCCATTATGAACAGTGATTTGTACAATAAGTTAAAAAAAGCCAAATTCATTGGACAGTGACATTGTAAATGCAGCAAAATATCAGCATTTCTTGAGCAAAATACCAATGGAGAAATATTTTGTAACTTTACAATGGAACACAGATGGTGTCCAAGATTTTAACTCCACAAAACTTTCAATATGGCCTCTTCAAGTGGTTATTAATGAGATGCCCTACAAACTGCGAAGAGAGAACATAATGCTCTGTGCTCCCTGGTATGGGTCTGGAAAACCTAAAATGACCACATTTCTCGAGCCATTCATAGAAGAGTTAAATACTCTGGGGACAGATGGAATGTACTGCCAAATTCCAGGAGCAAATGCACCTGTGCATCTTTGGGTTTATCCCTTGATTTGCACGGTTGATTCCATTGCTCGGCCCCTTCTTCAAAATATGGTACAATTTAATGGGAAATATGGGTGCCCCTTTTGTTACCATCCTGGCGAGCGAGTTGCGAAGGGGAGAGGTTTCTGTAGAATATACAGCGGGGGTTCCAACATAGCCAGGACTGCCAAAAGGCATATTGAAGACTGTGAGCATGTTATAACCTTGAATAGACAAAGTCGACGGAGAGTAGTGCGAGAGAGTTTTCATGGAGTTAAGGGTCCATCCAGTTTAATGTTATTACATTACCCATTTAACATCATCACTTCCTTTTCGATGATTACGTTCACAGTGTTTTGGAAGGTGTAGTAAAGAGCTTTGTGGAGGAGTGGTTTTCACCATAGAATCATTCTAAAGTATGGTATCTTGGGGGAAAAGTTAGGGAGTTTGACAGTAAGCTCCTTACTTTGAAGCCCCCATCTGAAATCACTCGAACGCCTCGAAGTATTAAGGAAAGGAAGTTTTGGATAGCGTCAGAATGGAGAAATTTCCTCTTGTATTACAGTCTCCATTGCATCAGTGAGTTATTACCTGAGCAATATGTTAACCACTGGTTATTACTTGTGTATAGTATATACACTTTCCTCCAAGAACGTATTTCTGAAGAGGAGATTGAGAAATGCAGGCATGCATTAGAGAAATTTATAAGCAGTTTGGATGAACTGTATTCTCCAAATTGTGTAAAATTTAATGTTCATTTACTTGTGCAAATATCTTCCAGTGTGAGTCTGCTTGGAGCCTTGTGGGCACACTCCACATTTCCATTTGAGCACTACAATGGTGTCCTTAAAGGTATGCTGAAAGGGTCAATGCCTGTGCCAGAGCAAATTTGTAATTTATATGCTAGATTTAAGATGGTGTCAAATATGAGCAAGGATGTATTTTTAGAGGGAAATTTCTCCCCTGTGGCTAATGAGCTATACACTTAACTTTTGGGCAAATACCAATCCAACCAGAGTTTCTCTAACCAGGAGGGATTGAGGCTCTTTGGAGCTCCTCAATTGATGAGACTTGATCCAAGACAGAAAGTAGAATTAGAAAGACTTGTTGGCCAGGAGGTATTTGAAACTGTGAAGCGGTATAGGCGTTTCATATATGAAGGTAGTTTGTATCACGCCTCATCATTCAAAGCTTTGACAACGAGAGAAAATAGCACTACTTTATTGAAAAATTGAGAGTTGATTACCATAAATGAAATTGTGTGTGCTCAAACAGTGGATTCCCATGAGGATAAGTGTGTAGTCCTGGGACATAAGTTACTCCTCTGTAATAAAAAAATTGCATTGGATAGGTCTGTAGGGATTTCTTCAGCCTGCAATAATTTATTTCAATACATTTGCTCTTTCTTGACCACTTTGAGTGCATAATATAGGTATCTTCTGAATAAAGAACTTCTTGATCAAAACTTGGGCAGTTTTCCTTTACAAATGATTTCCAAATGCAACCCCATAACCATGGTTTTGAGACTTTTCAATCAATTAGATTTCAGAATGTTTTGCATTTCAGATTCATAATTTGAAACCTCTCTCTTACATGTCTATTATAGACAGCATGGTCCAGGAGAATATGTCCGTATATGAGAGGTCTATGTAATTTATATATGTATAAACTATTGAACTTATACCCATACCTAGTGATTATAGAAACTTCCTTATACTAATAGTGACTATAAAACTATCTTATACTGATTATAGGACAATAGGAATACATCCTATAGTCATAGGACTATATAGAACAATGCGCCATAATGATTATAGGACTATAGAACTGTACCCCATAGTGATTATAGGACTATAGAACTATACCCTATAGTGATTATAAAAATTTTTTATAGTGATTATAGGAATTCTATAATCACTACATATAGTTCTATAGTATTTTTTTCTTAGGGTACTCATAGAGCGGCTCGTGTCCTAACACCCCCCGCCACACGCCTATTGAGGCGGCTTGCGGGCTGGTGCGTAGATGTAGATAGGAACTAGGCAATGGCTCACGAAAGCTTCAAAACAAAACGCACGCCAAAGAATTTGAAGAAGTATTTAAAGGAAAGGGTATTTCTGGTGATTCGTTGCCGCCCGCAAGCTATTATCTAGCAACTAGTAGGTAGGTACTTACTTTTGAGATGCTGCTTGCAACGTCAACGTATCATGTAAAACTTGTTGCACGGCTACGTTCCGGCACTGCTCCTTGTAATTCTTATAAAAGCGGGCGCATAAAGCCCTCTTATTAGTCCGAACCATTTTCAGCCGACTACAACACTGCAAAACCATAAAGTAATATATACTCGAATAGCATTCATGCCTGAGGATTCTATATGGTGATGCATTTGAACAGTGGCGGCTTGTGATCTGAAAATGTAGTGGTGTACAATTCATGGGTGTCACTCAAAGGGTTTTGAAGCTACTTCCTTTTTCAGACGAGTTTTTACAACATGAAGTAGCAAAATCATGAAATATTTGTTCGCGTAGGTACCGGAATTTATTATTGACAATTTTGTTCCATCAATAACTATTTCTTATATGTAAACACTGTTTACGAGGCTAATTAAAAGTATTTTATGAAACTCATTTTCACATTACCGCAAAAAATTCCATACGTTTCACATATCGCAAATAAAACGAGAAAATAAATATGAGTTCGCCCTCTTTCTTATAACCTGGCATTCCCAATCAATGTTATCTGTAGAGGGCTACAAATATACTAAGTATTTTAGCCATCCAAGAGAAATATTTCAAATAAAATAATTGTGATTGCCTAATTATAGAGAAAATCCATCCTCCTCGACTTGGCTCCCAGGGAATTTGTCAATGACTTGTTCATTGAAATCCTTTATCTGCAACAAAAAGTCTCGTTCAATGGTCAGTATTGCGAGGGCAGACAATATTTTCTGGGACATAGAATTTCGTAAAAATGTTTTTATACGTTTTAGCAAAGAGAAACAGCGTTCAGCCTCTGCTGTCGTCATAGGTATCGTTATTAACACTTTCAACAACTTAATGCACTCACTGAAATTGTCACAGAGGTTATTCTATGTCAAGAAGTCCAGCAAACTCACTGCTCCATATATGGTCCTAAATTATTCCATTCCGTGAACAATGGATAGCTCCGCGCGAAGTTTTTTACGTCTAAAAATGAGTATACCTCGACCGTCTTCATCAGTAGTAAATTAGGAAAACTTGCATTAAAATTTTCCAATTCATTTGACTGAAATAGGGAAAATGCGACAGGAGGCCCAGTGAACCTATACCTGTTTTTAGCCTGGCATGTAATTATGTCGCAAACTTCCACTTCTTCTTTTTCCCCTTCGGAGCTTATTTCTGCGGCACATCTCGGTTTCTTCGGCATGCCACTGATGTTTGAAGAGGAAAATATTTCTGTGATGCTTTTTTTTATTATCTTCCACTCTAAGGCTGAAATATGATTTCTTATTGTTGAAGGATCAATTGGCGCTTTTGGAGTTGACTGCATAAAATATCCACATAAACCATTTCTCGGTGAAAAAAGGACAACCAAAATATAAAGTTTAAGTTTTTAAAATTTCTACCGGCCCCGATGCTTGTGCTATTGTATTATAATTTCGTACTTCATCTCTGGTTTGAATGGCTTTCATACATTCGATTCATTTCTCCCTATACTCAATACGGTGTTGACGCTTCGGGATCGAAAATTCCATCGTGTGTGAACTAGTCGAGGCAATCGTTTCTTAACAATTTCTTCAATAATTGCAGTTCTTTGAGGAGAGCTTGAAAAATAGGTACATAGTCCATGAAGATAAGCAAAAAATATCCTAACATTCCGATTAATATATACCGCATTTAACATGATTAAATTGAGTTGGTGAGCATAGCAGTGAACGTAGTAAGGTGCCTGATCATAAGTTTCTCGTATAAGTGCTTGTACCACACAAGATGAACCACCCGTAACTGCAGCTCCGTCGTATGCTTGAGCAATCAATTTTTCTGGGCTTCCTTGGAGGTGATTACTCAATTCCTTAGATATACAGATTACCAAAGATTGTGTGTCATGTGGTACAGGAGTGAGGAAATCCCAGAACCGTTCCACTGGCTTGCAATTAATAATACGATCGTATATGTATATACAATGCATATTTGAAGCATGCAGACTACATCACTCGTTTCGTCAGCCATATTCGTCTTTTCTTCACCACACCCCATTGTCCAGCGAATACATACTACCGTGTTATCCCTTAATAGAAAGGAAATCAAAGTTATTTTTCTCTGGGTCCCAGGATATATGGGTATTACTATAAATAAGAAGGCGGATGCCGCTGCAAATGAAGCTCTAAAGATCCCTTAGCCGGCGACGACGCTGGTGCCCTACCAGGATCTGCAAGCTACTTTACGTAAAGTAGTCCTAGAGCAGTGGAGTGAACTTTGGAGTGATATCCCAAACAATACGTTACGGACAATTAAACCGGTAACGTCAGGGTGGCTCACTTCCGTCAGGGGTAGTCGCAGAGAGGAAGTCGTCATCACACGTTTAAGAATTGGGCATTGCCCCCTGACCTAGGCCTGGGCGGTTAAACCAAACTCAATATCAATACTCAATACTCAAAAGTATTGAGATTGACCTCAATGTCAATATTGGTAATTGAGTCGTCAATTATTGATGTTGATGTTGAGATATTGAGCAATCAATACTTCAATATCTCAATATAAATATTGAGGTCGGTATCTCAATATCAATATTGAGATATTGAGGTCAATATCGCAATATCAATATTGAGTTATTGAGGTCAATAACTGAATATTGACATTGAATAAGCGAAAAAAAACACAGCATTTGTGCATGTCGAGATGTCGCGATTTAAATGTATCACTAAAATACAAATGAAAAATAGGGTGACTTCAATAACAAAAATAGTTGTGCCGATATAGCACAATATCTGAGCTGTATTTACATTGGGATAGGGCAGTGCTCAATGTTTTTGGAGATAAAAATTAGCATTTCGGCGTTGTGTCCAGTTAGTGAAGTTCTAGTATCTGTAATAATGTTTCCCCCGGTGCTGAACAATCTTTCTGAGGGAACACTAGATGCAGAAAGCTTCGGAAGCGATCCACTGTGCAGATGCCACCAGGACTTCCATGATCAGGATCGTCTTCATTTTGAGATTCCTGATTTACTCTCCTCTGTTGTTGTAACTTAGCTTGTAGCCATGCGGAATGGGTCAGTGGGTGCCTCGACTTTAGGTGACTCACAACATTCGATGTGCCACCGTTGTTGCATGGCAGTATCTTCTGGCACAAAGTGCATTTCACCTTTTCGCGATCAGGCGGGTCAGTATCTTTAAAATGTCGCCATATTACTGCTGTACGCTTAGCGACGAACATGATGACACGCTTTGAAACTAACTTGAACACCTGGACTGAACGAACAACGTGCTCCACCAGCAAGCGGTGTTGTGGGATGAAGCCAGAGCTGAGCCCTGCACCAACGCCGCGACAGTTCCTATCTTTACGCTCGGCAGTGTTCAGGTCTCCGGCCGTTTCACGAGCCAACTCCCGAACATTGCTGAACGCCCCCTACCACTCCAACACCCAATGCGACTGCCATTGTTGTCCTCTGCTGGGGCGTGGAGTAGCGTATAGTTAGGAACTTATGAACTGTTTCGGTGGTGGCCGAGGCTTGGCTTGGACGAGAGAAGGGAGGGAACGCCGCGCTTTTTAACTGCTCGATTGACACCCACGGAAAGAGTGAATACGTCAATATAAAAACGAACTCAAAATTCAATATAATATAATGAAACCCCAATATGGAATATTGAGCTCAAACCTCAATAAAGAATATTGAGCTCAAACCTCAATAAAGAATATTGAGTTACAAAACCTCAATATTTAATATTGAGATATTGAGGAACAGAATATTGACTCACATCAATATCATATTTATTGAGACTCAATATTAAAAAAATATTGAGTTATACTCAATATATTGAAATTTTGCCCAGCCCTACCCTGACCCACTCGTTCCTCTTTACAGAAGAGAAAATTCCTCCTCGATGTGATGACTGTAACTGCCCGCTCAGTGTGCGACATATCCTGATGGAGTGTGACAAATATCGGGACACACGGCTAGCCATCAGCGGCGACCTAGAACAAGTTCTAGGCAACGATGCCGATCGCACAAACCATTTCGTTTTTAAAGGAAACTAACCTAATAAGTAAAATCTAATATATTTTCATATATTTGGGCTTTTAATGCTGCCTTTTGTCTAGCTTTATATTTAAGCATATTTATGGATATAAACTAGAATGTGCGTGGTGCAAAATGACCATAGTTGTCGACGCACCCTAAACCTACCTACCTAATTCCGCACTGAAATTATTTGAACCACGGAATACGCCAGGGTTTGTAGAAGTAGAGAAAAGCTGAGGACGGGCGTTGTCGTGAACAAGCACCCTTCCCTCGTCAGCGTTCCCCTCCTTTTTTTAAATAATCCTTTATGTTTTTTAGGGTTTCACAGTATCGTTGTGCATTGATGGTCTCCCCCTGAGGCAGATATTCGACCAAAATGATACCTTTTAGATCCAAAAACACTGAGGCCATGATGTTTTTGCCCGAAAATGTGGTTATGAATTTCTTGGCAGTTTGGGAATTGGTGTTACGCCACTGTAACGACTCTTTTTGTCTCATGCGTGTAATGAGACACCCACGTTTCATCACGTCATAATATAGCTCAGAAAATCCTCACCTTCCAATTCAAGTCGCTCAAGAAAGTCGCGGGCGCTATTAATCCGATTTTTTTGTGATGCTATGTCACCTATTTTGGGAACCATATTGGGCACATTTTCCGGTATCCCAGCGTTTCTGTGAGTGTCTCGTATAAGAGAGTTCTGGGGAGTTGTGGAAACGTCGAAATTTCATCCACTGTCAATCGGCGGTCTTCACGAACACTTCCCTCGATTTTTTTGCATCAGCTCATCAGTAAAAATGGAAGACCTTCCAGTCCTCTGTTCGTCATAAACATTTGTTCTGCCTCCACTAAACTCCCTACACCACTTAAACACACTCGTTCTGTTCACAACACATTAGTGATATCATTTATGATATGTTGCTGGTCATATTGAAGGGCAGAAGGGACAGTATTTGAGAATAACTGAGTTTCACTTCACTTCTTCACTTTTTGCGTTCACTTCTCTTCACTTTTTGCCTTTACTTCTCTTCACTTTTTGCCTTTACTTTTTGCCTTCACTTTTTGCCTTCGAAAAGGTTCGGATGTTCCTGTGTGACTTTCGGAATAAGATTTAATTCATTCTTCAAATATAATAGCTTATGAAGGGAAAAGCTGAAATTGTAATACCATTAGAATATAGAAATCCACTATCAATGAAGTGATTCCTAAGTAATTTCAATAAATGGGAAATATATTAGCCATTAGCCTATTCGTTGACTGAATAGTACAACTTTTTCAGTAGCATTTCTTTAATTTTACACTTAAAATAGTATTTTTTTTAATATCTTTGTACCTTGTTGGGAGTTTATTATAAAGGTGAATCCCCATAGCTCTAATACCAAGGGAAGTATTATTCGTCCTTACAAATGGAATATGTAAGTTATTCCCCATTCTTGTTGAATAATTATGTACATTTGAGTTCTTTTCAAATTCAGCAATATTAGTCTGTACATACATTAAAACATAATATATACAAATACAAGGTAAAGGCAGTAATACCAATGCCTTGAAAAAAGGTTGACATGGAGCAATGATAGAAGAATTTACAATTAGTCTAACAGCTTTCTTCTGCAGTTTAAATATCACATTAGTACGGGAGGAAGAACCCCAAAACAAAATACCATATACCATGCCAACGATCAACGATTACCAATCAATTAGGTGCTGACTTTGAATATTCATGATGCCAATTACACATTTTTGTAGTCCACATCTAAAATCATGTTTTGACATCCAAGACTTCAATGTAGTCACACGAGGAAGAGAAAAGTTCAAGTGGCCCATCAAATACCAATAAGCCCTAGCACTGACATATCATAACGATATTGATGAGGAAATGTCACTCTTACAGTTCGACCAAACCATTCGTTTACCCAGGGCCCGATCTAGCCATTTAGCCGCTCCGGGAGAAATAATATTCGCCGCCCTTTACACTTAACACTTTTTGTCAAAGATGGGATGTTGTATATATGTTACTGTTGGAATTGTATAATATTCACATATGCTATCTTTCTCATCCGTAAGGTGCTGTCGGCCTCAATTCCCGGTGAGCTAAAATCTGGGCGACGTAAGTCTCCTTATCGAAACTTGTAATAACGCCCAAAGTGAAAAGCTATTGGTACTAAAAAAGGTCCATAACATTCCTGTGAAAACGGAGCTGCACCGCACTCTCAAAACCTGTCGGGGTATAATATCTCATTACGACCTACTATACGTGGAAGTCGACGAGATCAAAAGTGTTCCTGCGATGCTCGCCCTGGTCAGTAGATCCCTCTCTACAACTCATTGTTGCCAACCCAGAAAGAAATAAAAATCTAGTGCACTTGTAATTGTAGTACTAGTAATAAATACGTCGTAGTATTCCCTTATGAAATGGCTGCAAACTCTTGCTTCAAATCACTCTTAATGTGGTCATCATATTAGCCATTCCATCTAGCACTCTATTTTGCTTCTAGAGATTAGTTCCAAATGCATGTCGTGGACCCCTTTGATCAAAGAGCACAGTAGGGTTGAAAATATCAAAAAAATCATTGATCAGCTCAATAAACTGGGCCAAATTAGTGATATCATTTATGATGTATTGCTGGTCATGGCAATATTGAACGGCAGAAGGGACAGTATTTGAGAATAACTGAGTTTCACTTCACTTCTTCACTTTTTGCGTTCACTTCTCTTCACTTTTTGCATTCACTTCTCTTCACTTTTTGCATTCACTTTTTGCCTTCGAAAAGGTGAAAGGTTCGGATGTTCCTGTGTGACTTTCGGAATAAGATTTAATTCTTTCTTCAAAGATAATAGCTTATGAAGGGGAAAAGCTGAAATTGTAACACCATTAGAATATACGAATCCATTATCAATGAAGTGATTCCGAAGTAATTTCATTAAATGGGGAATATCAGCAAACACATAAATGTTCTGGTTGCATCAACTTGGTTTAGAGAGTATTTTAGGCCTGCAGCGGAACCCATTCCCTCACTGAGGATGTCTCCATAGAGATGGACAGGTAAACGTGATGCGGGGGAGTGCGGCAGATGAGGCTTTGCTCCTGGATTCGTGGGAAAGGCCAAAATAATTATTCCTAAGAAGTTGGGGTTTTAGGTGGTGAGGAAGAGGAAATTGAAAAAGCATGGAATACGATGGCGTCTATTTTCTTCGGTCCTGCGCTGCGTGAGGGACCGATGGAAGAGGAGCTAATATTCTGGGGTGACCAAAATACCCTCATGCTGGGTGGACCCCCCTCACTTTTTCTTTCCGTAGTATTGCACTGAACCAAACATTGAGACCATCCGTACTTTCCCACTAAGCTTCCTTATACGTCATCCTCCGCCTACTTTCTTCCCCCCACAAAAACTGATTGAACTTCTCCCCACCTCTAACGACCCACTCGAGCTAGATCTTCTCGGAATGAGGGGAGGGCCACCCCGGGACGGTTTGCGATAAGGCGCGGATTCCCTGTCCCTCACGCAGCGATGGAAGGATGAAGAAAGAGCAGCCGATTGTGTCTAATTCTAACCTTGCACTCTCAACCTTTCTTCACGATACGGATTTTCTACGCTTACCTGGCCTAACGATCCCGGTATTCCCTGATCCTTGGCGGTCGACCCACCACCATGTATCTCCACCCCTTCACCTCAAAAATACCTCCATGGAATAACCCACCTTTCTCCTCATCACTCACCCCTTCACGTTAATATGCATTGAACGACTAAAACCTCTGTGCATTTCAGCACACAAAAAAACGAGAAATATATTTACAAATTTTTACTATGTGGTAAATCGTCTATGTATTTGTTCATCATGAAAAGATTTTTAACGTGTAAATACTGAGCGAATATCTCATACAAAATTAAAATATAAGCAAAAGTTATGAAATATATCAGTACCATGCACAAATATTTGGGAAGATTTAATCATGCAATTTATTTTCAAATAAAACTGGTACAACGATATATTTTTATACATTTATTTGCATTCATTACAAAGAAATTTGAATGGTATTTGCATAAATGTTTTTCACAGGAGCTGCAAATTTGATAAATACGTCTTTTCACCACACATAAGTGACACTGTGACAAAGTTTTTTTTATGATTGCTTACATTTTGAGATTTCACTGAATCTTCTTGAAAATCAGCGCTTCAAATTTTTTGTTTTGGCATTATGTAGCCGTCTAAATATATACGGACGGACTAATTCCTCTGCTAGTTGTTACACATACACTTCTTCTTTCTAGCTTCTTTTTATTCCAGTTCGGGAATAAGGTTGTAAATAAAATAAAGCCAGCAATGCCACTTACTTTTAAAATATTCATAAAGAAGACAAATGGCCACCGATTGGTTTTTTCTTTGGCATATATATGAATGTGCCATTTAGTCCATGAAATCTGTACTTCCTTTCGTTTCATTATAATGCAACACGATTTCTGGTTTGCTGTGGCTATCATCGCTAATGATACTATCATGATGCATTATTGACAGCAGTATAACAGATTTTCCTCTTTTGGGGACATAAAAAACCAATGTTAGGCTTGTTGTGAACCCAAATATGGAAGAAAGTTCCGGTCGAGATCGATTTGGTAAAACATTAGATGATATGTAGGGCTTGTTTTTCCTGAGTGTTCCCACGAGTGTTAGACCACTGTTTTTCAAATTCAGTGCCATCTTCAAAGTCGTGAAGAAATTATCGCAGGTCACGTTCCGATTGGAGCCAAAATATGGGGCACAAAGCTTAACCACTACACGTTCACCTAGGTTAGGCGCTGCTATCTCTCCATTCTCCTTTCATAGGTAAGGTAAATCCCCCAATGGGTAGCCTGTTGCCGAATCGTTAACCCACAATATCTTCATACCATATTTATCGGGTTTTGATGGAATATATTGCCCGATAGGACAACGCCCACGAAAGCCAATTAGTTGCTCATCAACAGTGAGTGAGAGTCCGGGCACAAAATAATGTGGAAAATCGCCATCGCAAACTTCTGAATCGCCTCCCGAGCTTCAGCTACTCATTCACCGGGAAATTTCCTCACGAAGGTAAACAGGCATTATTGTATGAATTCTGAGAATACATTGTGGTTAAAATTTCTTGGGAAAAAAACCTCACTAAACGGCGCAGAATGAATGATCAGGCAAAAGCATTAATAGTAATAATTGCTTGCGCAGCCGTGAAAAAAGGCAGAAAAGGAAACGAAAAAGGTGGTGGACTAGGCCGTGGATTTTACTAAGATATGTTGGAAGAGGACTGCTATCACTTCTTCAAGATGAACTGAGGCAAGAAGACATGGAATCCTATAAAAACTTCTTACGCATGGGTGAAGCCAGTTTTGAGAAGTTACTACAGCTTGTTGGACCTTTTATTCGAAAACAAGATACCAATACGAGGCAGGCTATATCAGCAAGAATGAGACTACAGGTAACATTGCGATTCCTTGCAACTGGCGAGTCATACAAAAGTCTAATTTATGTTACAAGAATACCTTTTCGCACATTGGCTCGGATCGTACCAGAAACATGCAGGGAAATATACAGTGCTTTGAAGAGAGATTATTTTCAGGTGAACATCAATTTATTTATTCTACAACTCTAAATCTTTAATCTGGGCCTCCATAATTAATTTTTGAATTGAATGCTTCGTTTCCAATTGAAGTTTAGCATTCTGGATGTTTTTTATTTCTTCTGCTACAAACTTTCCAAAGCTGTCCTCTGCGCTGCTGGAGTTGATTCTTTGAAGTATTTCAGAAGCTGATGTTATAATTTTATCTTCTTAAGATATTTTTCTTCTCTTTTTTGAGGGTCCTAAAAAAAGGAGCACATAAATTCAGTTTCAAATGAAGTTACAATCTAATTATAATACTTCCATAGTTTTTCTATAAAACTAAAGAATCATTATTATAAAAAGACTCCAATTCAATGGAATATAAGGGGAGGGTTAAGGCCGCCACACACCGAATGCTATGCTAAGCGTGAGAACTGTTCTCGCAACGGACGTCCGCTATGTGCGCGCACACACCAGAAACTAACCATGCCGTGCTATATAGCAAGATGGCGGACAGCGTAAAACGCACTTCTCAGGTTTGACACTTGACTATTCCGTTAATATTGACGTCATTGCAATGATGAATGATTTTATACAATGCGCATAGTGTGCAGAACTAATGTACGTAACTTAGTTGAAATTGCTCTGTTGTAAGTAGGTTAAAAATGTATTTGAGATGGCTGGACGGACGAAAGCGTTCATTAACCGCAATAGATACTGCGCATGCGCCATGAAAGCTAAGCGAAGAGGAAATCGCCGGCCGAGCCATCCCCTGCGATATAGCGCTATGGAAGTTCGCATCGGTTAGCGTGGCTTGCATTTGGTGCGTGCGAGCAGTGGGAAATCGCTTTACGGGATCATAAGACACGTGGCGAAATCTGGTAGCGCGCTTAGCATAGCATTCGGTGTGTGGCGGCCTTTAGTCATGCATTTGTTTAACGCATTCCTTTCATTTATCATTAAAATAAATTTTGTCACATCAAATTCATATGTTTAAAATATCAGCTGGCAAAATGTGCTAAAATAAGGTAGTTCTGACCTGTACTGTCATACAAGCCACTCGTCGATGTAGAGAATGACGTTGGGGTTCCTTGATCATCTTCACCTTGGATTATGCATAGTGCACTCTCATCAAGGGTGATACAATCTTCTATATCAGGTTCATCCTCCTGTAAATTTGAAATGGTTTCATTTTCAGGTTCCAGACACCACTGACAAATGGATAAATATAGCTAAATGATTCAATGACAAATGGAACTTTCCTAACTGTATTGGTGCTTTGGATGGCAAGCACATACATTTTCAAGCACCGAGGTCAAGTGGATCACTTTATCATAATTGTAAAGGAACAGAAAGCATTGTTCTTCTAGCTCTTGTAGATTCAAACTATCGCTTTATCTACATTGACATTGGAACAAATGGTCACGTGAGTGATGACGGTGTATATCAAAGGAGTTCATTGTGTAGCTGTGCAAGGTGGATTATTGCATTTTCCTCCAGCCTTTAATCATCCAGGAACCAACCACAGGATGCCTTATGTAATGGTCGCTGATGACGCTTTTTCTCTATCCAATAATATAATGAAACCATTTGGGTATAGAGGGTTGACAAAGGAACAGAAAATATTTAATTACCGTTTGAGTAGGGCAAGATGTGTGGTTGAAAACTAATTTGGAATACTGGCAAATGTCTTTCGTGTTTTATTAAACAAGATTTCTCTTTCGGTGGACTAAGTGGAAGACATCACGAAAGATACATGTGTTTAGCATAACTGTCTTCTGGCGGAAAACAAGTCATTGTATATGCCCCCCACAAGCATTGATGAAGAAAACATAAATGAGGGTACAATGCAACGTGGGTCATGGAGAAATGATCATGGTATGGATGGAATTCAGAGGCAAGGCGGAAACAGAGCTGCAGATGCACCACTGAAAATTAGGAACCATTTAATGGAATATTTAAATAATGCTTGGCAGGTATCCTGGCAGGAACGTTGTATAAACAATTATCGATATTGACCAACTACCTACTAATTAAATTGTAATAACTATGAGGTAAAATACATGCTTTGTTCACTGGGAACATCGTATTTATTCAAAAAATTAATAATCGATATAAGAAGCCGCGTATGCCATACAATTAAATTTCAAACAATGCCTAAATATCCATAGGTCAGCTTGGGTCAGTTGTTTACAAGCCACTTGATTTTAACGTAAATATTTACAAAATTAAATCAATCATAATGTGCAGTATAACTGTACTAAATGTTATAAAATTACGTCTTATCACTGTTTAATAAATCTAGTTAACAAGCCGATCTATCATAGTAAGCTGATTCCTATACTGACTAACACGAAGGAAAGAAGCAGGCTTACTTTGCTTGGCGATGATATATTTTGTGGTGGTGTTTGCCAATTATCGACGAGGTTAGAGGAACTACAACGCGCTGAAAGATTCTTTCAAAAAAGATATTCTATTGTACCACCGAAATGATGGCTTTTACATCTCTTCAGTACCCATTCCACTGCGGCACCATTTAAGACACTTATTTCTGAAATGTAGTTTAGAAAATTTTCGTCGGCAAAAAGATTCTCGGTAGCGCAAATTCACCAAATTATGAAGTTTTAATCTCCAACCTAATTATGAACTATTATTAAACGATCATGGAATAAGAGAGTATTTATCATGCACAATATAGCTTACCTTTCATTGGTAAACTATGACCTGAGGCTGTTGATCTTCGCCTTCACATCTGATTGTGTAGTTCCAGATCTCACATGCTGTACATTTTTGGCGATACTGGCCTCCGCATCGCTTCTTGCGCTTCTATTATGGTACAGTGGTGATTTCACCACATAGAGGCACTCGTGTTTATGGTACTCATCAATTAAGAAGGAAACTGCGTCAACGTTCCGAGAACCTCCAGCCATGTTTGATTACTTTTTCCTTCTTTGGCTTCCCATGGGTACGAGATTATCAACGCGATGAGCGGAACATCTCATTGGTTGTTGTATAAAACGGTTTTATGGTAATAGAACATGTCCTATTCCGTAAAACGTTTTATAAAACCAGGTTTTATAAAACGGTTTTTATCGTTAGCAAGCTCATTTTTATAAAATTAGTCGATTTTATAAAACGTTTTACCGAAAATTTTTACCGTGAGCAACAGGCATAAGAATTATTCTTGCAAATAGATTAAGTTTTGTTAATGAACATTATAAACAGGCAAAATTATGATAATTAGATAAAAGACGAAGTAAAATTGGCATAGTAGAATTTTCCCTTTACAATTTCAATTTTGTTTATAAATTTTAAATATTTCAACATTATGATTATAAATAGAAGATACCATTTCAAACGAAACATAATAGCTTTTAAAATAGTATTGTTCAGTCCGCGACATTGCGATGAGGAAACTCTCGGCGCCGTAAATCAAACGACGTAACTTTTTTTATTAGTGGCCAATAAAATAAAAACTATAAACACTATATATACAAAAATATATTTATAGCCTAAGAAAGCAGAAAAAATAGACTAGTAAAAGTTTCAGAAAGATCCATGGGAATGGAAAATTTTAAAAGCATTTTTAAAACCACGAGTGCCGCCAAGGCGCAGAGAATCCATATGAGGGTTAAATTTTAATGCAAATAAAAAAATACTTAGTTATGTAACGCTACAAAACTAATCAGTCATTCTTAAAAACAATCAAATTAGTCAAAATAAAACATTTTTTTCTGAGAATGTTTTAATAGAATAGAATAAAGATTTATTCAGCACAAACTTACTTACAAAATTTACCTTACAAAATGTACCTTATATATATAGGTGTAATGTCTAGCATTACATCCATATATACACCCACATATTAAACCCATCCATCGTAATTAAAATAATTTTTTTCGCACTCTTTGCCCTGCAAAATCTTTAATAATTTCTGATAAATTTATACTTTCGCAAACCTTATGTTCTATTGAAATCATAGCCAATCCAGATAATCAATTCTATGTCGCAGACAATTTTTAATTTAGAAAAGCTTCTTTCACCACTTGTAACTGTTACTGGTGAAGTTAAAAGAATCTTGAGCGCAATACTGATATTTGGACCAATTCTTAAATCTGTTACAAATTTTAAAACGTCTTGAGGGGACAAATTAGTAGTTAAAAACATACAAAGAACTGATAACTCCTCTGAAAGATCTAATGCATGTATATCACATGAGTTCTAGTGAGTTAAAGTAGTCTCGAGGTTGTTACAATGTTCTTACAATTCATTTTTTTGGGTGTTCTCTTTGGCATATATGCTATACAAAAAAGCTAAATGTTTACTATGCTCAGTAATCTGGGGAAACCTTAAATCTAAGGAATTTATAGCTGTATCTATAATGTGAAAAAATACTTCCGTTTTATATTTTTGACGAGGCTTAATAATTGGTTCATCACATCCCCTGCGGGTAGGGTATGGAGAATACTCCCGCAGCATCCCTGCTTGTCGTAAGAAGCGACTAAAAGGGCGGGGAGACTACCCCGAAAACATACCCCGAGCCAGAAAGGGTTGAGCCCGGACAGTCTTGTGGGTCAACTGTCTGTGTGCGGGCAACACCTCCTGGCCTGCTATCCACCCGCATGTTTGCTGTGTGAGGAGGAAAAGGGGACCCTGAAGGGTGAGGTCAGTGGTTCCCAGTCGGGTGTCGGATTCCCGGTATGGACTACGGGCCAATACCCCTCTTTGGTCCCAGATTCTGTGTAAACGGGCGGCCGGGAGCTAGCCACTCCCGGTTAATCGGCTTCCGTGGCTTGCTTGACGATGGCGAGTGCCAGGGAGTTGGGGTTCTACGTCGCAGGTGTACGGGTTTGGTGGGCTCGTGCATCGAAGATCCAACCCGAAACAGACAACCACCTCTAGGGTGCTATATCCCCTCGGGTAGACCTGGCGACCGCACCGGTTTGCGGTGCGGCGTCCCGAATGTGTGGCTCCATGGTGGGTGGGTGCCCGGGGGATGAATTTCTCATTGGCATGGCGAAAACTAATCCTCCCATCTCCCAAAAGATCCCGCCCGGACACGGGCGGGGGAGATATAAGTTTACCCGCTTGTAAGCGGTTTATAATAATGAAGTGCGAGAAAGAAGGAGAGACTCTTAAACGGGTGTCTCCCTTTCTCATCCGTAAGGTGCTGTCGGCCTCAATTCCCGATGAGCTAAAATCTGCCAAAAAACTGCGCGGCGGAAGTCTCCTTATCGAAACTGTTAACCCTACAGAACTCGCGCCCCTTTTCGGAACGCGAGTACTCGCGCTGAGCCTGTCAGGCTCTATTTTCTTTTTGTGGTCTCAACCTATGAAAGTCGACTATTTTTATTCTTTTGTTTGTTTAAATAAAATTAATAATACTTAAACGGTCCATTTCATTGAACCAAGCCCATTTGCGTCTGATAAAATATTTAATTATTACTTCATTTCGGTTGGGATATAAAATACATTGCCATTACTTGTTATTAATTTATTGACTCGTAAAACCATTACACAGTGTTAATATTAGGATAGAAAGAACATTATGAGAAAAAATTAGCAATGAACATTATTATGCAAGCACGCAGTGCATAAGAAATTTGCATGCTCGAGACAGATACACTTTTCACAATTTTCGCAGACATATCTGGTAAATCTATTTTTCCTGTATCCACAGTCCGCACACCTTTTTCTAATTCCAGTGCTCTTTGGGTTCTCTAAATTTTTAGATGCCTTTGGTTCGTCCATTCTGGTAGAGTCTTGATAGGCTCGTCTAATATTTTCCCCTAACTCTTTGGGGAGTGTTTTTATAGTTCCCCTTCTTTTCACATAATAATAATAATAATAATAATTGCGTCTTTATTTAATCAAGTGTATTTAGGACCATTGGGTCCTCTCTTACAATAAACTTGAACAATCACAAACATCCATGTCCTGGGAGGAGAAAAATCCTCCCCTGGCGGGATTCGAACCCGCGACCTTTGGGTTGGCAGGCGATCACACATGTTCATCTACGAGCTCAACTAACAATTGCCTCAGATACGCTCTCCGAGATTTTACGTCTAAGTTTTTGTTTCCGAGGTAAACAATGTAGGAATTTACCCCAGCAATATTTAACATTGCGTAAAGAACTGTCATAGGCCAACGCCGTGTATTTCTTGATACATTGTATGCCGCGCATAACTGATCTCGTGCATCTACTCCCGATATTGTCATGTTATAAAAAGTTATTATTTCTGGCTTTCTTTTATCGCCAGTACATTCATCAATTTTTTTGTTATGGTGCATGGTTGAAATCATAATCACATTCTTATTATTTCTTGGAATGTATGACGCTAATGTACAATCCCTAAGGAAAGCAAATAAACTGGATTTTTCAGGCCGATTTTTTGTTTCAACGAAACAAGGAGGCAATTCCCGCTTATTTTTGCGAATTGTTCCAACCACGGTAAGTTGGCATTTCAAGAGATCATTTGCCAAACCAAAACTGGTGAACCAATTGTCAATCGTTATATTTCGACCGGTACTGCCAATAGGGGAGCATAACCTCTTAACGACATCAGAAGGACTGTTGCTGACTGAATACGGTCCATTGGGCTGTTTACCAGCATAAATTTCTAAGTTATAAGCATAAAAAACTCTAGCATCTACCAAAGCAAAAATTTTTATCCCGTATTTGTTAGGCTTACTTGGGATGTATTGCCGGAATGCGCAACGACCTCGAAAACCCTCAAGTTTTTCATCAATAGTTGTGTATTCACCAACAGTGTAAGCACTCTCACAATTGCTGACAAATTTTTCAAATATCTCTCGAATCGGAGCTAGCCTATCAATTTGTTTTCTGTCTTCCCTGGTGTTCTTTTCGTCAAAACGTAAACATTGCAGCAAAAAATGGAAACGTTTTCTTGACATAACCACTGGAAACATCTCAATCCCAGTCTTATCAGAAGCCCAAATGTCAGCAGAGTTTAGGCGATTCATTTTACGGACACCAGCTAAATAAAGATGGCCAAATAATGCTCTAATTTCAATAGCATCTGTCTCCTTAGCATCTCGATCTCGGGTATAACGATCTCCAACGGATTGAATTTGGATATTTGTATTATCCGTAATTGTTGCCAGCATTTTATTATCAAAAAAACACTGCCAGCAAGCTAAAACAGAATTAGCATTTTTAGCCTGACCTTTTACCCCAGGACGTTGTGAAAATTGTGTTGTGCGCTCTTGTTCGAGCGTTTTTAGGCAGTGAATCTGTTATCCACTTTGTTACTTTGTCTTTACCTAGTAGTTGAGCTGAAGCACTAGTCTCAGAGTCACTGTCACTATTGTTCTCCTCACTGCTGTCCATTTCCTGTTCAGTCTCCGAGCAGCCTTCCCTTTCCTCAACGTTGTCCTCTTCATCTTCCAACTCCGCTTCGGACGACTCTGGTTCAGATGAGTCAAGACACTGAGTAGGCAACCGCGTAATTTCTTCTACGTCTGATGGCTTATTTGTATCGTACTTCATTTTCTTTGCCATTACTGAAAGATGAAAAAAGTACTAAAATGAATATAGTTGCGCCTTGAAAGTAAAGAATTATTATGTCGTAAATGTAAATAAAATTGTATTGAAAAAGTATAACATGCTAAGTAATAGCGATAGAAAATTTCTAATTACAAGTATAATTCATGAATTAATTTTTAGATGAAAGGAAACTCACGGTTTTGTGGCGGAAACTCTGGCGCAGTTGAAACTTCAGCGAGGAGAGCACCTCCAATTCCTGTACACTCTCTATTCGGAATGACCGTGTCCTTAGAGCCGGGTTGCGAAGTGATTTATTGGCTGCCGAGTTGTGAAGTGAATAAACTTTTCGAGAAGAGGTCTATTTATACAAGCCATCACTGCTAACATTGTGTCAAACCATAACATGTAGCTTATATTGTGAGAACTCAAGCGCGCTTGAAATTACAGCAGGAAGAGTAACAATGAGTTCTCCAACAATCCTATGTGAATAGCTTTGAATTTCAAAATATCAAGCTGATTAGGCAGAAGAAGACCCTTTATGAGAAGTAGAGTGTTTGAAGTTAGCGATAAAAGATTACATTGTGTCTATATACGCAATAAGCAAAAAAGAAAAGACTAAGAGTGAGAATAAAAAATGTAACGCGAGCGCTCGCGTGGAGCCTGACGGGCTCAGACTGCGTGCATATGAAGCAAAAGTATCCTAATACAACCTGATGATGGATTGATCGGGATATACTGGGAATGTAAAACGTTACTAAAAGAGTAAGGAAAAGGTAGAGGAAATGTGAGCGCATTGTTAAGAATTGGTCGGGAATTAGAACGAAAATATTAACAATGTGAGCCTAGCAGGCTCAGCGCGAGTTCCGCAGGGTTAATAATGCCTAAAGTGAAAAGCTATTGGCACTAAAAAAGCTCCATAACATTCCTGTGAAAACGGAGCTGCACCGCACCGCCTGTCGGGGAGTAATATCTCATTACGACCTATTACACGTGGAAGTCGACGAGATTAAAAGTGAGATGGCATCTCAAGGAGTTACAGATGCTCGTCGACTTACCACTAAGCGAAACTACGAAGTCGTAAACACCTCTGTCGTCCTAACATTTGCGCGTGACTGTCTTCCCGACAAGGTATTCGTCGGCTATGAATCTGTTCCAGTGCGGCCATTCATACCGCTGCTTCCAGTTCCAGCGCTTCGGCCACATCGCTACACGATGTTAGGGCAAGGCCACCTGCCCGCGCTGCGGCGTGGAAGACCATGAGAGTGCGGAATGCTGCAGGGAACATCATTGCGTGAACTGCAAGGGTACGCATCCAGCGTATTCTCGTAAGTGCCCCAAGATGCTAGAGGAACGAAAAGTCATGGAAATCAAAACAGTCGAAAAAATCCCATATTTAGAGGCGAGGAAAAGGTACAGGGCCATGGCAGCACCTATCTTTTCAATATCCTTTGCCTCCGTTGCGAATACTACAGTTTCCAAAAGCCTCCCAAGGTACGCAGATAGAGATTGTGTGAATACAAAAGCCGCAGAAATAAAAGAAGTAGCCAAGGCACCAAATAAAATCGCCACCACCACTGGTTCTCCTAAGAAGAACCGGCCGAAATCTTCAGCCGGGGTAGCGCTGAAACAGCGCGAAAAGACGCCACCCCCCGGCCCCTCCCCTGTCAATTTCTGTAACAATAATGCCTGTTCGTTGTCTGTTCGGCAGGCTGTTGGTTCCCTGTTCCTTGTCCGAGAGACAACAAGTAGACAATTGTTGCTAGAATGTAAATTGGAACGCCATGTCTGTTTCATGTCTGTGAGAAGAGGGTTGCTTGTCTCTTCACTCCCTGTTGTGGGTAGTGGCATTCTCTGTTCCTTACTTGTTGGACCACAGCCAGTGAACAGGTAGGGGACTGTGCGCTGTCAGTTCGCTGCCTGTTTATTAGGCTGTTAGTTCCCTGTTCCTTGTCCGAGTGACAACAGTCAGGCGATGGTTGGTAGAATGTAAATTGGAACACCTTGTCTGTGAGAAGATGGTTACTTCTCAGTTCAATCCCTGTTGTGGGTAGCGGCATATTCTGTTCCTTACCTGTTGGACCACAGCCAGTGAACTGTGCACTGCCTGTTCGCTGTTGATAATTTTTTACCAGACGGTTCTTTCCTGGTTATATTGTTGCCTCTTTGCTAGCTGTTAGTGTATATCCTGTTTACAGCCTGTTCTCAAGGCGTTACATAACGGTGCTCTGCCCCCCTGTGGGTAGGGGGATTGAGAATACTCCCGCAGTATCCCTGCTTGTCGTAAGAGGCGACTAAAAGGGCGGGGAGAAAACCCCGAAAACAAACCCCCAGTCCAGCAAAGGATGCGTCCGGAAAGTGTAGTGGGTCTACTATCTGTGTGCGGCCATACCAGCTGGCCTACGATCCACCCGCATGTTTGACGTGTGCGGAGACCCGTAAAGGGGAGAAGGGGATCCTGGTGGGTGAGTTCTTCGGCACCCAGCCGGGTGTCGGATGCCCGGTATGGGCCGGAGTTCAATACCCCACTTCGGCCCGGAGTTCAATACCCCACTTCGGCCCTGGATCCCCGGTAAACGGGCGGTCAAGATCTAGCCAGTCTTGATCAAGCCAGTCTTGATCAATCGGCTTATCGACACGTTTCGATGGCGAGTGCTGGAGTGATGGGGATGTGTGTAGGGCGGCCAAAGGTGCTTTGGTTTGGAGGGCCCATGCGCTGGAGGTCTAACCCGAAGCAGACCTCCTACACAATAGTGCTATATCCCTTGGGTAGCCCTGGCGACCACACCGGTTTGCGGTGTGGCGTCCCGAATATGTGGCTCCGTGGTGGGTGGGGAGCCCAAGGGATGAAATTCAGTTATTTCATGGAGAACACCCCTTCACCTCCATTGAAAAGATCCCGTCCAGATACGGGCGGGGGAGAATTGGAAATAAGGGAATGTACGCGATTCCTAGTGATGAGGTGCCAAGAAGAAGGTGAGACCTTGAAAAAGGTGTCTCCCTTCTTAATCCGTCGAGTCTTGTCTGCTTCCGTCTCTGGAGAACTGAAGTCAGCTAAAAAGCTCCACGATGGCACACTGCTCATAGAAACGGCCAACCTATCCCAAAGTAAGATGATACTTGCTATGAAACGCCTAAACGACATACCTGTTTCAGTCGAGGTTCACCGAAGTTTGAACACTTGTCGGGGAGTAATAAGTCACTATGACTTATTATATATAGAGGTCGATGAAATTAAAAGAGAAATGTCGTCCCAGGGCGTCACTGACGTCCGTCGGCTTACTACGAAGCGCAACGGCGAAGTGAAGAACACTTCGTCCGTTCTACTTACCTTTGCGCTGGACCAGCTCCCCGACAAAGTGTTCGTAGGTTACGAGTCCGTACCTGTGCGTCCCTTCATACCTGCTCCCATGCGGTGCTTCCAGTGCCAACGATTCGGCCACATCGCTAAGCGATGTGGGGGCAAGGCCACCTGCCCACGCTGCGGCCTGGATAGGCATGAGGATGCAGACTGTAAAAACGATCCACATTGCGTGAATTGCGAGGGTGCCTACCCGGTTCACTCTCGCGATTGTCTTAAGATGAAGGAAGAACGACAGGTCATGGAAATCAAAACAAGAGATAAACTGTCTTACTCTGAGGCTAGGAAAAAGTTCCGCGAAATAGTTGCCCCTGTCTTTTCCCGATCATTTGCCGACATTGTTACCGCAGTAAGCAAGACCACTATAGGAATCCAAACAGATGAAATACAGGTTGTAAAATGTAACGAGTCGGCCAAGCCGGATAAGGACTCAAAACCGGCACAACCAAAAAAACCCTCCAGTATGAGTACTCCCAGAAAAAATACGTCTAACACTACTCCCGGGGTAACAAAGGGAAAGCTTGAGGAAACTCAATCCCCTCCGGTTTGGCTAAACAGAGTCAACCGGAGTCAATGGAAGAGGATGACTACGTCTCTGAGACAGAAGTCTCCCGCATAAGACAAGGAGGAAGCAGAAGGCACCGTATCCGGCGCTAACTCTTCCTTAGTACGGACGGACTACTTATGATTTTAAATTATATTTATATATTTATTCATTTTATATTTTAATGGGTTTTATTTAACACTGGAACTGTAATGGATTTTACAGGCATAAGGAGGAGCTGGCTATTTTAATGAGAGATTTTAACCCGTCTTGCATATGTTTGCAAGTGACACATTTTAAACCGACGGATAAGGGTATTTTAAAAGATTTTAAAGTTTTTAGATTTGACGACACCAGTGGCCAACAAGCCCAAGGTGGAGTTGCAGTTGCTACTAGGGAGGCCTTATACACCTCCCAAATACAACTGAACACGCCGTTCCAAGCGGTGGCAATAACCATTCAGGCCCCGGAGATGTTAACGTTGTGTAACGTTTATCTGCCAGAGGGGGCACCAGTCACCCGTTTTAACTTAGAAGCCCTTATCCGTCAACTGCCGAGACCTTTTATTTTGCTTGGAGATTTTAATGCTCATGACCCCCTGTGGGGTAGTGCCAAGGCCCAAAGCAACAGGAGAGGCCGTATTATATCGTCATTTATCAATGATTTTAATCTTTTTTTAATTAACAATGGAGAGAAAACTCACTTTAACAGTTTTAATGGGTCGTTTTCGGCCATTGATCTATGTTTATCAACGAGTAGTCTGATAACTAAGATGAAGATGTCCGTACATGATGATCTTTGCGGGAGCGATCATTTCCCCATATTTATTACCAAAGACCAGAATGTTAACCCTATTTTCACCCATATAGGCAACTGGCAAATAAAAAAATCTGACTGGTTGGGTTTTAAACAAAATTTTAATTTCTATCATGATAAAAACCTAAATGGAGAAGATAACGTTAAAAAACTAACCAATAGCATAGTTAAAGCAGCCAATAACAGTGTACCTTGTTCCAAAAGTACCATTTCACGGTCGGCAGTTCCGTGGTGGAACGAGGAGTGCGCCGATGTCATCCGCAAGCGTAAAAAGGCGCTGCGTATTTTTAACAAATTTCCTACCTCTACTAACCTTGCAGCTTTCAGACGACTGCGAGCCAAGGCCCGGCAGGTCGTTAGAGAAGCAAAGAAGAGATCGTGGACGAAATACGTTTCCAGTATTAACCATCGAACGCCTTCTACGCAGGTCTGGAATAAAATAAAATCCGTGATGGGCAAACGCAATTTCTCTCCGGTCTCAGGGCTAAAACTAAATGGATCCATTCTTTCATCCCCTATCGATATTGCGGAAGCCTTCGGTGAACACTATGCCGCTATTAGCGCCAGTGACAGGTACCATCCATCATTTAAAAGCCTTAAATCCAGAGCCGAAAGAAGGCGTCTTAATTTCTGTGACGTTAAGAACTCCGACTCTTACAATAACCCCTTCACAATGTGGGAGTTGAAATCAGCCATAGAAAGCGCTAAAGACACCTCACCTGGGAGTGACTTAATACATAACTATTTCTTGCGAAATCTCCCTCACTCTTCGTTGCCAGAACTACTTGCCACACTCAACCAAGTGTGGTCGGAGCAGGTATTTCCGGTGAGCTGGCGAGAATCCATTATCGTTCCGATCCCCAAGCAGGAAAAGGACAAATCTCTCCCCTCTAACTATCGCCCAATATCCTTAACGAGTTGTTTATGCAAACTGATGGAAAGATTGGTAAACAAACGGCTAGTGTGGTGCCTTGAAAGCCGCAAACTCCTATCGAATATCCAGTGTGGCTTTCGACGTGGCAGGTCTACTGTCGACCACCTGGTGAGAATCGAGGCCTTCGTTCAGGAGGCATTTCTCCTTAGACAACACGTAATCGCGGTTTTTTTCGACATTGAAAAAGCATACGACACAACGTGGAGACATGTAATCTTACAGTCATTACACAACTGGGGTTCTAAGGGCAATCTACCCATATTCGTGTGTAACTTTTTAAATAGGCGTTCCTTCAGAGTCCGAATAGGAAATACCGTCTCCCAACCATACGTACTGGAGAACGGAGTTCCTCAAGGTGCGGTCCTTAGCGTTACACTTTGCTATCGCAATCAACAGCATTGCAAAATGCGTTCAATCGCCTGTAACGGCCTCACTCTTCGTCGACGACCTGGCGATTTTTTGCAGGTCATCGAAATTGTCAACGGCTGAGAGGCAGGTCCAAATGACCCTAAACCGCCTACAAGACTGGTCCCTTGCAAATGGTCTCCGTTTTTCTGAAGAAAAAACGAAATGCCTGCACTTCCACAGGCTGAGGGGAATCTTTCCTAGTCCAACCTTAAGGCTTGGAGACAAGGTCTTATCGTTTGTGGAATCCCATCGTTTCCTCGGCCTTTATTTAGATAAGAAACTTAACTGGCGAGATCACATTCTACACACTAAGAACGCATGCCAAAATATTTTAAACATTTTAAAATTTTTAAGCCATTCGACATGGGGCGCAGACCGCTCCATGATGCTTTTATTATACCGTTCGCTGGTGAGGTCAAAACTGGACTACGGGTCCGTGGTATACTCTGCTGGAAGAGAATCTTATTTGAAACCCTTTAATACCGTGCACAACAGCGGACTCCGACTAGCCATTGGTGCCTTTCGGACATCACCCGTTCCGAGTATCTACTCGGACTCAGGGGAGCTACCTTTGGCCTCGCGAAGGAAAATTTTAATGAGTAACTATGTAGCAAAGATTTTATCGATGAAAACGCACCCCTGCTTTGATATAGTTTTTAAACCTCGGTTTATAAATGTTTTTAATCGAAGGCAACGGGCCACACGTCCACTTGGAATACGTTTTAGAGATTTTATTGAAGAAGTGGGCATGTCACTGCCCACAGTGCATCAGGTTAAATACTGTAACCAACCACCTTGGCTAATGCCCCTGCCTAACGTAAACCTCTGTTTACAAAAATACTGCAAACAATTAACGACCCCTATTGAATACAGGCAGATGTTCAAGGGACTTCTAGAAGCTCATCCCAGCTTCATACCTGTTTACACTGATGGGTCCAAGTCAGATCTCGCGTGTGGGGCTGCAGTGGCATCCGTACATCACGGCGTCCTTAAGACGAGGCTAAGTCCACTCTATAGTGTATTTAACGCAGAACTGTTCGCCATAAAAATGGTTTTATTTAAGGGCAGTCAAGGATCTTTCCTAATCTGTTCTGATTCCTTAAGCTGTTTGAAAGCCATATCAGCCATGTACTCAGACCATCCTATTATTCAGGAAATACATTTTGTCCTCTCATCCCTTACTCAAAAAGGAATCCAAATCCTTTTTGTTTGGATTCCTGGCCACGTAGGCATTTCAGGTAATGAAAAAGCAGGTAGAGCGGCAAAAGAGGCGGAACCCGTCTTGGACTTGGTTTTATCGGAAGATGTCAAGTCCATGCTTCGACGGATCGCCACTAAGCAGTGGATTGAAACTTGGAGTAGTATGGAGGGAAACAAGCTGCGTAGGATAAAACCTGACACTCTGGCTTGGCCTTCTTCAGTCCGAGGTAATCGGAGGGAAGAAGTTATTATTGCCCGTTTGCGGATAGGCCAATGCGCCTTGACACATTCTTTCCTATTCACGGAAAGTAAGATACCCCCCTACTGTGATACATGCGATAAGCCTCAGACAGTGAAACACATCATGGCGGAGTGTGTTAACTACCAAGATGCTCGCAATCTTTTCGGCCTAAAGGGGAAATCTTAAATACGATCTGGGTGATAACGCTGACCGACTTAATCAGGTAATCGGGTTTTTAAAAGATATAAATATCTACCACTCAGTAAGATTTAGTGCTTTCCCGGCGTATTAACTTGGTGAAGCTTTCTCGGGTTTCCAACCGGGTGATGGTCTCCATGTAGGCCGACGTTTCGATGTCTGACTCAGTCATCGTCATCAGGGCTGATGAAAGGATGTCATTTCTGCTCGTTGGCCGACTTATATATCTTAGAGTCGCGAGTTCCGCGGCGCTTGATTGTCCGTAGTGGCGGGAAAGGTGTTGGAGCCTCCTGATTGGTTGCTTTGATTTTTCTTCTTTCTGGCTTCTTTCACGTGTTTTAGTATAGGTTTCCAGGCATTACTGAGTGAGTACCCTTGGTCCCTGTTGAAGTTTCGGTTCTCCATCCGGATTTCGATGGCTTCTTTGACTACTCGTTCCCAGTAGCCACCGGAGCGGGCGAGTAATCTCGCATCTTCGAATTTGATGTTGTGGTCCATGGAGATGCTGTGCTCTGCGATGGCTGATTTCTCTAATTGTCCTAGACGGAGGTGCCGCCGGTGTTCTTTCAGCCTGGTTTCGATGGTCCGTCCAGTCTCCCCAATGTAGACTTCTCCGCAGTCACACGGAACCTGGTAGATGCCTGGCGTCTTCAGGCCAAGTTGGTCTTTGGCTGTAACGAGAAGTTCTCTGAGTTTTCCGGGTGGTTTGTGGATCACTTCAATCTTGTGTCTCGCCAGTATCCTGGATATTTTCCCTGAGACTGAGGACACATACGGTAATCAGGCTCTTGCTAATGGTTTTTCCTTCTCCTCCTCCGTGGTGCGCTCCCGTGGCGCGCTCCCTGGTGCGCTCCCGTGGTGCGCTCCCGCGCTCCGTGGTGCGCTCCCACAGCTGCCGTTGGGGAATTATTACTGAAGAAAGTGTCAGAGAGGCAAAAGAGAAAATTCGCCCGGTTACCCAAGTACAGGGACGCCATAACATCGCAGGACCGCCAACGACTCGTAATCAACCTGACGAAAACCAGTTTGGATGAACCCACCACCTCAGTCCTTTCAAAGGGACTGAACTTTGCACCAGCTCCTCGATCTATTCCTTATGCCGACTTTATTGGAGGCATTGAACAGGCGGCCCGAAAACTTCCCAGCGAAGCAGCAGAGGAACTGAGGAATGAAGTCTCTTTGGTCCTTAAAAGGGCCGTGCCACCCAAACCCAACACCACCAAGGATGAACGCGAAGCACTCAAGACCTTGCGCAAGAATAAGACCATCATGATACTGCCAGCGGACAAGGGAAATGCCACTGTCATCATGGCAAAGGAGGAATACCATCACAAAATACAGGAGATTCTTTCCGACAAGGCCTACTTAAGTCTACCCCGGGATCCCACAGACGCCATCATGAGGAAGACTATCGACCTCATCAAGAAGACGGGGATACCAGCCGAGACCGCAAAGAATCTCAGACCTCAAGCACCAGTACCTCCAAGACTATATGGATTACCCAAGATCCACAAGACAGACGTACCACTGAGGCCAATAGTGAGTGCCATCAGCTCACCAACCTACAATCTAGCGAAACATCTTACCGGCATCCTAGCTCCATATGTAGGCACCTGCGAGCATCATATCAAAAATTCAGCAGAGTTTTTTAAAACCCTGGGTGAGATCCATCTAGAAGAAGGGGATATTTTGGCAAGCCTGGACGTCGTATCCTTATTTACACGAGTTCCTCTTGCTGATACCTTACGCCTCCTGGAAACCAAGTTTGATGCTGCCACAATAACGTTATTCCGCCATGTGCTTACATCCACCTACTTCCTGTACGACGGACACTACTTCGAGCAAACCGATGGAGTAGCCATGGGATCTCCACTCTCCCCTGCCATTGCGAACTTCTTCATGGAAGATTTTGAGGAAAAGGCGCTCAAATCGGCCCCACTACGCCCGAAGCATTTCTACCGTTACGTAGACGACACATTTGTGGTTTGGCCACACGGAAGAGACGCCCTTGATCAGTTCCTAATACATATGAACGGGCAGCATCAGCAAATCTCCTTCACGATGGAACTGGAAAAAGACGGCCAACTACCCTTTCTCGACATCTTAATCCAGCGGAAGAGTAATGGCGCAATCGGACACAGTGTGTACCGCAAGACCACACATACGGACCTGTATCTGAACGGAAATAGCCATCACCATCCCGCCCAGCGACGAGCAGTGCTTAATACACTATTCCACCGAGCCAGGGCCATTTCCGACGTGAATAGTTTACCAAGTGAACTGAGACACCTGAGATCAACCTTCCGCCAAAACGGATACAATGCACGTGACATATCACTGGCCCTGAAAAGGGCCTTCAATCCACGGGAGCGCACCACGGAGGAGGAGAAGGAAAAACCATTAGCAAGAGCCTGATTACCGTATGTGTCCTCAGTCTCAGGGAAAATATCCAGGATACTGGCGAGACACAAGATTGAAGTGATCCACAAACCACCCGGAAAACTCAGAGAACTTCTCGTTACAGCCAAAGACCAACTTGGCCTGAAGACGCCAGGCATCTACCAGGTTCCGTGTGACTGCGGAGAAGTCTACATTGGGGAGACTGGACGGACCATCGAAACCAGGCTGAAAGAACACCGGCGGCACCTCCGTCTAGGACAATTAGAGAAATCAGCCATCGCAGAGCACAGCATCTCCATGGACCACAACATCAAATTCGAAGATGCGAGATTACTCGCCCGCTCCGGTGGCTACTGGGAACGAGTAGTCAAAGAAGCCATCGAAATCCGGATGGAGAACCGAAACTTCAACAGGGACCAAGGGTACTCACTCAGTAATGCCTGGAAACCTATACTAAAACACGTGAAAGAAGCCAGAAAGAAGAAAAATCAAAGCAACCAATCAGGAGGCTCCAACACCTTTCCCGCCACTACGGACAATCAAGCGCCGCGGAACTCGCGACTCTAAGATATATAAGTCGGCCAACGAGCAGAAATGACATCCTTTCATCAGCCCTGATGACGATGACTGAGTCAGACATCGAAACGTCGGCCTACATGGAGACCATCACCCGGTTGGAAACCCGAGAAAGCTTCACCAATCTACCACTCAGTTTAATAATTTTTTTTAAATATTATATATATAAATTTATATATATTTTAAGTATTTTTTAAAATACTTATTTCTTTTTTAGTTTATCTCTTTAGTTAAAACTATTTCAGTTGCAACAAAGAGCCTACAGCCGCTCAATGCATTGACAGCATTTATAAATTGGACGTGGTGCAAAATGACCTCGGCCGTCGGCGCACCCACAACCCCAAATACTACTACTACTACGGTGCTCTGGCTGTGAGTTGTCTGTTGTGCCGTGGAATAACAAACTTAAATTTCTTAGATACGTTTATTACAGCTTCACGTTCGGAGACGACTGCCCGACTCCCTTCCTTGCTCCTTTTAAAGGGAGACGGGCATTCGCCCCCCATACATTGTGCAAGGTTGGGCGTTTAAACCCCTGTTGACTCCGAGCCGAGCTCGGCTTGGCTCATCCTCCCCCGCCGTAGTGCATTGATGGCTTCGCCTCGGCTCAGTGTTGGGGGTGCGGCTTCGAAGGTACTCGATCCCCATGGGATGGCTCTCACTGTCGTTCCTTCGATCAATTTCCTCGAGTAAACAGAATTTTTCTTCGGTGAAGTTAAAGGTATACTTGTTACTCATAAAATTCAACACCATCCCGGTAAATTCCATGAAGTCAGTTCCTAGTATCACTGGAAATGACAGATTTGGTGTCACTAAGAAGTTATACTTCCATGAGAACCCCCTGATTTTTATTTTTAGTTTTACGGTGTACACCACGTTTAACGGCTCTCCTGTTGCTGTTACACATTGGACATCCGATTTAACGGCCACTTTTTTCCACTCTCCCTCTCTCATTCTATTAATTACCGATAATCTTATGAATGATCTCGTGGCCCCGGAATCAAGTAACGCTTCCCAGTTTCTATCTTGGATGACACAGTTTATCGTCGGTTTAACTGCTTTCTTCGTCGCAACCAGTACCTTTACCTGGCATGCGTTATCATTTCTTCCTTCTTCGGCTACCAGCGCTCTTCGTTTCCCGAGTTCGTTCTAGCACTCCTGTCGTAACATCTCCGGGCGAAATGACCTTCCTGTCCGCATTTCCAGCACTTAATACTGGCCCCCTGGTTCGGCCGATCAACTATGGGTCTAAACGGCGGATTCGCTGGCCTACCCCGCACATGTGAGTAATCAGGCCCCCCTCTTTGCGACCGGTGGGGGAACATTCCTTCCCTCTGACGTAATGCAACCAGAGAATCGTCGACAGCGGCAGTTAAGCTATTAAGTTCTGCAAAGGACTTAGGTTTACTGTAAAAAACCATTGAGCTCCTTATCTCGGGATTAATATTTTGTAATATAATATTAATTATGTCTTCTTCCCTTTCGCCATATTCTAAAATGTCGGCCCACGTTTTTACCCTACGAACAAAGGTTCCTAGATCAGTTTCGGGTCCTTGGAAGTTCCTAGTTATCAGAGTTCTCACGAACTCTTCTAATAAACGAGGTGGAATGAATTCCCGGAATATTGCCCTTCTCAGCACCGTCCACTGGTCCGCTTGTCTGCCATTCGCCCATATTTTGGTGAGACGCCCCTTGGTTTTTGGTAATACGTAGACATGAATATCTTCAAAAGGGAACATATTTAGTTTTACTAGGTTATGTACTGCCTTACAGAAGTCGAGGAGCAATTCGGGGTCACTCCCATCACACCCAGGTATGTCACTCACCATTTCGTTTAGTACTCGTTGGGAAGGCTCGTCTATCTCTATCCGCCTTGACCCTGTTTCCATGTGGCCAACTCTAGGAGCAGCTCCACCGGATGGCTCAGCTGGTGCTTCCACCGACGTTTCCTTAAGGAAATCTCGGAACCTTGCTCTCAGCTGGCCAAGTTGCCCACTGTCTCTTCTTCTTTCATTCCCCCTTTCTTCATCTCTGACACCAATTCTTCCTTCGCCAGCTCGTAGATCCACGATGTTCCTTTCGGAAAAGCCATACGTAACCACGCTCTGCTACCACTTGTGCCGTGGAATAACAAACTTAAATTTCTTAGATACGTTTACTACAGCTTCACGTTCGGAGACGACTGCCCGACTCCCTTCCTTGCTCCTCCTTTTAAAGGGAGACGGGCATTCGACCCCCCATACATTGTACAAGGTTGGGCGTTTAAACCCCTGTTGACTCCGAGCCGAGCTCGGCTCGGCTCACTGTTCAATTAGTTCGTTGGTCTACTCTAGCTGGCCGTTCTTTGCCTGTTTGCCAAATTATATTAAATTTTTGATTATTATAAACTGGACTAGTTAGCACTTATCGATCCTATTGTCAAATTTTTTCAACCTCAACAGAAATATAAATTGTTGCATCATTAAAATATGTAATACTTCAAGACAGATTGACACAAAAACTGGTACAAATCATCTACTTAAATGCATCTTCAATATATTCAAGCCACCAGAGATAATGCTTATACTCACAGGATTCCAGGATGTAATGTTTTCTCCTCCTAAAATACAACGTAATTTGCAGTGTTGAAGCTTACTAAATGAGCAGAGCAATGTGGTACTGCTTCCAAAACTGAATCCTGATGACCACTCTGTATTTTTATCTCGCAGACACACTAATATTAAACTATGGTAGTTGTCGAAGATAAATCAAATAAATGATAAAATAGTAGTAGGTTTATTAACAACATTTTTTTATTTAAAAGACAATCTTGGATTCTGAGGTATTCAATACATAAATTCAATAAATATTTTGAGGGGAAGTTTCGATGAAATAACGACCTCGATTTGAAATAGTGAAAATAGCTTTTATTTGTGTAGCACACAATACAATTGCCGGTTGGCGTAGTTGCCGTCGCATGCGCACAGGCCGGCGGTTATAGGAAGACTGGTGTCATAGCGTCGCCCTCGTGGTGGCGTGGTAGCCGGCGACGACCTCTGGCGGCCGCGTCGCGACACTTGCCAGACAATTGCCGGTCACCTGGCGCCCGAGCGGCTGGCGCGCGGCTTACAAATAGTGCCGCTACATCATCCCCTCCGCAGTCTTTAGGTCACTAAAGAAGTATGGAAAAAAATAATAGCATTAGTGACGAACGTATTGGGGTGGAAAAGGAGCCACTGAGTAGCTAGCTCCGCCGGTGGTATACAAGGAAAATGAGCGATTAATTGGCGAATTCCTCCATATGCCTTGGGAAGTGGACCTTCCTCCCGGAACGGGTTGCTCGTTGCGCCTAGGCTGGATCGGACTGCGTTGCCGCAGAAGGGTCGATGGCAGCCGGTGTTGTGGTGCCTGCTGGCGGTGGTCCAGTTGTCCTATGGACGTCATGTTGTCCGTCCTCCTCTGCCAGGATGTAGGAGGGTTTCAGAAGGTCGATGGATACAGCTTTCTCCTTACCCTTCCTGTCGACCACGTAGTATTTGGCGTCGTGTCTGACGACGCGGAAGGGGCCCTCGTACGGCGGTTGCAGTGGGGGCCGTGTGGCGTCCGTTCTCACGAACACATGAGAGGCAGATTTCATGTCTTGGTGGATAAATACTGGCTTCTTACCGTGGTGAGATGCGGGAACGGGTTGGGTTCGTCGGAAGTGCCGGCGCAGCTTCGCGACGAATGACTCGCCCTCGGTATCGGGTTTTGAGGGAGCGAAGAACTCGCCAGGAAGCCGAAGTGGCTCTTCGTAGAGCAGTTCCGCTGGTGAGGCGCCGATGTCGGCTTTCCATGCCGCTCGAAATCCGAGAAGCACTGCAGGTAGAGTGTCGTACCAGCTGTCGGACTCGTGACACATGATAGCAGCCTTCAATTGCCGGTGGAATCGTTCCACCATTCCATTGGCAGCCGGATGGTACGCAGTTGTACGTAGATGGCGGGCGCCGGTGAGCATTGCAAGCCGGTGAAAGAGAGCAGATGAGCAAGTGGCACTCATGTTCCTCGTCGTCACGCGATGCGACCAAAATGTCGTCCAGATACGCATAGGCGTGATCGAGGCCTCGCAACACCTCGTCTATGAAGCGTTGAAAAGTCTGCGCAGCGTTGCGTAGGCCAAAGGGCATGCGAGTGAACTCAAAAAGGCCAAAAGGAGTGGTGAGGACGGTCTTCGGGACGTCTTCAGGGGCCATAGGGATCTGATGATAGGCACGCACTAAATCTATCCGCGAAAACACGCACTTACCGGCTAAATTGTGGGCAAAGTCCGTTATGTGTGGCACCGGGTAGAGGTCAGGAATGGTGCGCGCGTTCAGTGCGCGGTAATCACCGCAAGGACGTCACTCTCCATCCTTCTTAGGCA
Organism: Pyrrhosoma nymphula; assembly: GCA_963573305.1. NCBI lineage: Eukaryota > Metazoa > Arthropoda > Insecta > Odonata > Coenagrionidae > Pyrrhosoma > Pyrrhosoma nymphula. The sequence goes on along the minus strand of OY754327.1, from coordinate 68,703,904 downwards.
CAAGGTGTAGTGCCGATGCCCAACAGCTGTCGGACCTCTGCACTGTGCCGTTCAGCACCATCTCCTCGAATTCCCGTCTGGCGATGTTCGCCTTGTCCGGTGCAAGGCGGCGGGGCTTGCAGGCGACTGGTGGACCTGACTTCGTCTTAATGAAATGCATCGTCGTATGGCGAAATTCAGTGTCGTATGGCGAAATTCAGTGGGGGTCCCTGGTGGTCGTGTGATCTGGGGGAAATCAGCCAACACCGCATGAAAGCGAGAAGTATTAAGTACTGTCCTCAGTTGTGGGTGTGAGCAAGTCACTTCACGGCCGCGGGTCGTCAGTGAGGGATGCCGTCAATTAGTCGACGTTGGCGGATGTCGACGAGGAGCTTGAAAAACTACCTCTGCGGGTAGGGGGATGGAGAATACTCCCGCAGTATCCCTGCTTGTCGTAAGAGGCGACAAAAAGGGCGGGGAGGTAAACCCCGAAAACAAACCCCCAGGCAGCACAGGGATGCGTCCGGATAGTGTAGTGGGTCTACTATCTGTGTGCGGTCATACCAGCTGGCCTGCGATCCACCCGCATGTTGGCCGTGTGCGGAGACCCGTAAGGGGGAGAAGGGGATCCTGGTGGGTGAGTTCTCCGGCACCCAGCCGGGGCCGGGGTTCAATACCCCACTTCGGCCCTGGATGCTCTGTAAACGGGCGGTCAAGATCTAGCCAGTCTTGATCAATCGGCTTATCGACACGTTTCGATGGCGAGTGCTGGAGTTATGGGGGTCTGTGTAGGGCGGCCAAAGGTGTATGGGTTTGGAGGGCCCATGCGCTGAAGGCCTAACCCGAAGCAGACCGCCTACACGATAGTGCTATATCCCCTGGGTAACCCTGGCGACCACACCGGCTCGCGGTGTGGTGTCCCAAATGTGTGGCTCCGTGGTGGGTGGGGAGCCCAGGGGACGAAACCCCGTTCTTTAATGGAAAACAACAATCCCCCTCCATTAAAAAGATCCCGTCCGGACACGGGCGGGGGAGAAAGGTTTAACGAGTGCACACGCTTTTTGGTCATGATGTGTCAAAAGGAAGGTGAGACCCTTAAAAAGGTGTCTCCCTTTCTCATTCGCAGAATTTTGTCGGCTTCGGTATCTGGAGATCTGAAGAGCGCAAGAAAATTGCGGGATGGCACACTTCTCATTGAAACGGCCAATGAATCGCAGAGCAAGAAGATCCTGCTCATGGAACGGCTTCATGATATCCCGGTTTTGGTGGAGGTGCATCGCACCTTGAACACTTGTCGGGGAATTATCAGCCACTTTGACCTTCTTAATGTGGAAGTCGACGAAATCAAGAGTGAGATGGCCTCTCAGGGGGTGGTTGATGTTCGTAGGCTTACCACCAAGCGCAACGGAGAAATAAAAAACACCACGTCCGTAGTCCTAACTTTTGCGATGGAAAAACTCGCCGAGGAGGTGTTCGTCGGCTACGAATCGGTTCCAGTGAGACCGTACATACCGGCTCCCATGCGCTGCTTCCAGTGCCAACATTTTGGCCACATCGCTACCCGATGTGAGGGCAAGGCCACCTGCCCGCGCTGCGGCCTGGACAAGCACGAGAATGCAGAGTGCAGCAGCGGATTACACTGTGTCAATTGCGAAGGTACCCACGCGGTCTACTCTCGCGATTGCCCTAAAATGAAAGAAGAGCGCCAGGTTATGGAAATTAAAACCCGAGGCCGGATATCGTACTTAGAAGCACGCAAAAAGTACCGCGAACTCGTTGCCCCAACCTTTTCCCGATCGTTTGCGTCGACTGTAACTGCAATAAGTAAATGTAGTATGGCCATCCAGACAGAGAAAGAAGAGACCGGAAATCCTGAGAACCAAGCTCAAAAGTAGGCCAAGCCGGGTAATGGCTCCAAACCGGCAGATCAGAGAAATACGCAAGGTTCAATTTCTCCCAAAAAGAACCCGCCCAAAAACCCCGGGGTCGCGCCGCCCAGGCGTACAAAAACGCCATCCCCGGGTCCCTCCGGATTACTCAAACTGGGTCAACCGGAGTCCATGGAGGAGGATGAATGTCTCTCCGAGACAGAAATCCTCCGGGCTCGAACAAAAGGGAAGAAGAATCGCCAGCGTATACGGCGCTGATCCCCCAAGTACGGATAGACTGCTGTTTTTTATTACTTATTCAATTTTAATTAATTTTTTATGGCGTTCATTTTACAGTGGAACTGTAACGGCTTTTATCGACATAAGGAGGAGCTGGATATTTTAACGCATCATTTTAACCCGACCTGCTTGTGTTTGCAGGAGACACATTTTAAAGCTAAGGACAAAGGATTTTTAAAAGGTTTTAATGTTTTCCGACTTAACGACACCAGTGGCCAACGTGCCCAAGATGGAGTGGCAATTGCCGTTCGGGAGGCCCTATACACCTCCCGAGTGCAGCTGACCACACCCTTTCAAGCGGTAGCAGTGACCGTGCACGCCCCAGAGGTGGTGACGCTCTTTAACGTTTATTTGCCAGAGGGTGCACCAGTAACCGCTTTTAATCTTGAAGCGCTTGTCGGTCAACTACCCCGGCCCTTTATTTTAACGGTTTATTTTAATGCCCATGATTCCCTATGGGGAAGCACAAGAGCTCAGTGCAACTTAAGAGGCCGAATTTTAGCTAAATTTATCGATGATTTTAACCTATTTTTATTAAACAACGGGGAAAAAATCCGTTTTGATAGTTTTAATGGGGATTACTCCATCATTGATCTTTGGATGTCCACGTGCAGTCTTATGACAAAATTAAGTCTATCCGTACATAATGACTTATGCGGGAGCGACCACTTCCCAATTTTAATATACAGGGGACGGGGTTTGAGTGAGAATTTTAATCGTCTTGCCAATTGGCTGATTCGTAAAGACAATTAGCCACTTTTTCAGCAGAAATTTAATTTTATTTTTAGTGAAAATGAAGACGGGGCGAAGAATGTCGAAAAGCTTACAGGGAGAATCATTGAATCTGCGGAATCCGCTGTACCTAGAACTAAGAGCTACATTCGTAGGCCAGCCGTTCCCTGGTGGCACGAAGAATGTGCAAACGCCATTACTGCGCGGGGAAGAGCCTTGCGTATTTTTAATAAGATTCCTACTGCGACAAACCTTGCCTCCTTTCGACGCTTACGAGCTAAAGTCCGGAAAGTGGTCAAGGAGGCAAAGAAGGCTTCCTGGGTAGAGTATGTCTCCACAATAAACAACAGAACTCCTACATCAGACGTTTGGAGAAAGGTTAAAAGCATTTCGGGTTCTCATGTAATACTCACTGCCTCCTGCTTAAAAGTCGTCGATCGGATGGCCAAGACCAGCAGCAACTCAAACTTTGACGCAGCATTTGTGAGTATGAAAGAAAAAGTCGAGTCAGCGCCGCTTCATTTTAAAACCATAGGCCCTAATGCTGCATACAACGACCCATTCTCAATGTGGGAATTGACATCCGCCATCGCAGACTCCCGTGACAGCGCGCCAGGGCTGGACCAAGTTCACAATGCCTTTCTTCGGAATCTCCCAAAGGCTGCCCTACCGGAAATTCTGCGAGCTTTTAACAAAATCTGGTCTGATGGGAGCTTTCCGGAATCCTGGCGCGTTTCCGCTGTGGTGCCCATCTTTAAGCAGGGAAAGGATAGATCAGACCCGAATAATTACAGGCCCATCTCACTTACCAGCTGCGTCTGTAAGGTAATGGAATGAATGGTAAACCGCCGACTCGTCTGGTGGTTGGAGCGACGGAACCTTCTCTCAGATATTCAATGTGGTTTTCGCAAAGGTAGGTCAACCCTTGACCACCTTGTCCGAACTGACAATTTCATACAGGAAGCCTTCTGTTTACGCCAGCACGTGATCGGCGTTTTTTTCGATTTAGAGAAAGCGTACGACCGTGTTTGGCGGTACAAAATTTTAAAGACGTTGCACAATTGGGGATTTAGGGGAAACCTACCCATTTTTATTAATAATTTTTTATGCGGGCGTGTTTTTAAAGTTAAAGTAGGAAAATGTCTCTAGATTTTATCCACAAGAGAATGGAGTACCTCAGGGCTCCGTTTTAAGTGTGGCGCTATTCGCTATTGCAATTAATGATGTCGCAGAAGGTATCCGTTCTCCTGTTATGGCTTCCCTGTTCGTTGACGACCTGGCTATTTTCTGCCGATCGTCTAAAATTACTAGTGCCTCCAGACTTATCCAATTAACGTTGAACAAGCTGTCCGACTGGTCTCAGAAAAATGGGTTTCGTTTCTCCGTGGAGAAAACGAAGTGTGTCCATTTTCACAGGATAAGGGGATTACACACTCCACCGGCCCTGTATCTCGGCCTTCGGGAACTTCCCTATGTAGAATCTATCCGATTCCTCGGGGTGACTATTGACCAACGTTTGACCTGGCGTGTACATTTTAAAATTTTAAAAGACAGATGTGTGAAGGTTTTAAACAATTTACGGTTTTTAACGCATGCGACATGGGGTGCGGATCGCACTACAATGCTTTTATTGTACCGAGCTTTAGTGAGCTCTCGGTTGGACTATGAATGCGTAGCGTATTCTTCTGTACGTGACTCATTTTATTAAACCATTGTCTGCCGTGCACAATACCGGACTGCGGTTAGCCACTGGCGCCTTCAGGACTTCACCAGTCCTGAGTATTTATGCGGAAGCGGGGGAGCCGCCGCTCGCTACTCGTCGAGATATGTTGACATGCAACTATGTTGCCAAGATTTTATCAGCAAAGAATCACTCGTGCTATAATATTAGAGAGAGAGAGAGACTTGACTTTCATTTATTTTAACTGGGTTAGATGAGGCGAATACGCCCCTCTTCCCCTAACTCAGTGCTCTCACTGGTACAATGGTTTGTACATTTATTCATTGAAATTAGTAAACAGTATTGAGCTTCAGGAATGAACATTTTAGTCAGGCCCCCCCCTGCGGGTAGGGGAATTGAGAATACTCCCGCAGTATCCCTTCTTGTCGTAAGAGGCGACTAAAATGGCGGGGAGAAAACCCCGAAAACAAACCCAGAGCCAGCAAGGGTTGAGCCCGGACAGTCTTGTGGGTCAACTGTCTGTGTGCGGCCATACCACCTGGCCTGCGATCCACCCGCATGTTTGCCGTGTGCGGAGACCCGTAAGGAGGAGAAGGGGATCCTGGAGGGTGAGGTCCGTGGTTCCCAGCCGGGTGTCGGATGCCCGGTATGGACCTGGCGCCAATACCCCTCTTTGGCCCCGGATTCTGTGTTAACGGGCGGCCGGGAGCTAGCCACTCCCGTTCAATCGGCTTCCGATACGTTCGGTGGCGAGTGCCAGGGAGGTGGGGGTCTGCGTAGGGCGGTCGGAGATGCACGAGTTTGGTGGGCTCGTGCGTCGAAGATCCAACCCGAAACAGGCAACCACCTCTAGGGTGCTATATCCCTCGGGTAACCCTGGCGACCGAACCGGTTTGCGGTGCGGCGTCCCAAATGTGTTGCTCCATGGTGGGTGGGGAGCCCGAGGGAAGAATCTATCATTGGTATGGAGGGTAAAATTCAACCACCATCAAAGCGATCCCGCCCGGATACGGGTGGGGGAGAAACAGACTCGTCCGCCTGTAGGCGGTTTCTTATCATGAAGTGCGCGAAAGAAGGGGAGACACTTAAGCAAGTGTCCCCCTTTCTCATTAGAAAAGTTCTATCGGCTGCAGTGCCCGGAGACTTAAGGTCTGCAAAGAAGCTGCGTGACGGAAGCCTCTTAATTGAAACGGTCACTCCGCAACAAAGCGACAAGCTGCTATTAATGCAAAATCTCCATGATATACCAGTTCACGTAGAGGTACATCGCACCCTCAACACCAGTCGGGGAGTAATATCACATTACGACCTGCTGTACGTTGAAGTCGATGAGATCAAGAGAGAGATGGCTTCTCAGGGAGTAGTTGATGCTCGTCGACTAACAACGAAGCGCGACGGCGAAGTAGTAAAGACTACCTCAGTCGTTTTAACATTTGCGCGTGACAGTCTCCCCGACAAGGTTTTCGTCGGATATGAATTGGTACCAGTACGACCATTCATACCGGCGCCCATGCGCTGCTTCCAGTGCCAACGCTTCGGCCACACCGCCACGCGATGTGAGGGCAAGGCCACCTGCCCGCGCTGCAGCCTGGGGGAGCATGAGGGTGCTGAATGTACCAAAGATCCACGTTGCGTGAACTGCGAGGGTACGCATCCAGCGTATTCTCTCAAGTGTCCGAAGATGATCGAAGAACGAAAAGTCATGGAGATTAAGACAATTGATAAAGTCCCTTATTTAGAGGCAAGGAAGAAGTTCAGGGCCCTTGTAGCACCGACCTTTTCTAAATCCTTTGCTTCCATAGCAACTGTAAAGAAAACCACCCAAGGAACACAGACCGACAAGAATGAGAATACGAATACAGCCGATCCGAAGGAAGCAGCCAAGCCGGCTAAGGCAACAAATCCGCCAAATAAAAGACAAGCCACCGTTCCGGGTTCTCCTAAGAAGAACCCCACTATAACCACCTCCGGGGCCACGCAAAAGAAGCGAGGCAACTCAGTATCCCCCGGAAAATCTGGTTTAGCCCGACTCAACCAACCGGAGTCAATGGAAGAGGACGGATGTCTCTCGGAGACAGAGATCCTCCGGGCTAGAACCAAAGGTAGGAGGAGAAATCGCTTCAAACGTTGATTCTCAACTGTGTTTTACATTTTTAAATTATTCAATTTAGTTATTTATTTTTTATTTTTAATTTTTATATTATTAATGGCTTTTATATTACAGTGGAACTGTAATGGTTTTTATAGGAATAAGGAGGAGCTGGCTATTTTAAAACGGGATCTTAACCCATCTTGCATATGCCTGTAAGAAACCCATTTTAAAACTACCGACAATGGTCTTTTAAAAGGTTTTAAAGTTTTTAGAGTTGACGATACCAGTGGCCAACGTGCCCAGGGTGGAGTGGCAGTTGCTACTAGGGAGGCCCCTTACACCTCCCGAGTTAAACTGACAACGCCTTTAGAGGCAGTCGCACTGACGGTACATGCCCCAGAGGCTGTGACATTATGTAATGTTTACTTGCCAGAGGGGGCACCGGTTACCCGATTCAATCTTGACGCCCTTATTCGTCAGTTACCGAGACCTTTCGTTTTATTAGGGGATTTTAACGCTCACGATACCCTTTGGGGTAGTTCTTGGGAGCAGTGCAATCGTAGGGGCCAGGTTTTATCTAATTTTATTAAAGATTTTAATTTAGTTTTAATGAACAATGGGGAACACACCCGTTTTATAACTCTTTTAATGGTCAGTTTTCTACAATCGATCTTTGCATGACGTCGGGTATCTTGACGAACAAGCTTCACTTGACTGTTCATAATGATCTGTGTGGGAGCGATCATTTTCCCCTTTTAATAAATAGAGAAAATAATTTTAACCCAAATTTTATCATGCCGGGCAACTGGATTGTCCGGAAACCCAACTGACCGGTTTTTAAGGACACGTTTTATTATGAGTATGAAGAAAGCCAAAACGGTTCTTTAAACATAGATAAATTAACGTGCAGCATCATTGATGCAGCCAAAAGCGGCGTTCCAAAGTCAATGCGAAACATTCTTAGGCCTGCAGTCCCGTGGTGGAACGAGGAATGCGCATGAGCCATTCGTCAGCGCAAGAAGGCTCTAAGGATCTTTAATAAATTTCCCACGGAGACGAACCTTGCTTCCTTTAGGCACCTCCGAGCCAAAGCTCGAAGGATCGTGAAGGAAGCGAAAAAAGCCTCCTGGATGGAATATGTATCCAGCATTAATTACAGAACACCCCTGGCACAGATCTGGAACAAAGTAAAACGTATTTCGGGAAATCATTATCAGCTCAGCGTCCCTTTCCTCAACGTCGGCGGCAATGTATTGACATCTCCGTCTGCTATTGGTGAGGTCTTCGGTGAGTTACTCGCCAAAACATGCAGCAACGCCACGTATGAGGAAGCCTTCCTCTCCATCAAGAGACGCACAGAATCCTCCCCACTCATCTTTACTGAGATGCGTACAGTGGCAGAGTATAATATCCCTTTCTCCCTCTGGGAACTACGATCTGCCTTTGAAGACTCCCAAGACACAGCCACAGGAAATGACGAAATCCACAATGCGTTTCTCCGGAATATTCCGGAGAGGGCACTGTTGGAGGTCCTACGCTCCCTCAACCAACTTTGGGCTGAGGGTAGCTTCCCTACCGCATGGCGGGAGTCCATAGTTGTACCCATACTCAAACAGGGTAATGATAGAGCTGACCCGAACAATTACAGGCCTATTTCTCTTACCAGTTGCCTGCGTAAGGTAATGGAGAGAATGGTGAATCGGCGCCTCGTTTGGTGGTTGGAGCGTCGAAATCTTCTCTCCACTATCCAATGCGGTTTTAGACGTGGCCGCTCGACCGTTGACCACCTAGTCAGGGTCGACAATTATATCCAGGAGGCTTTTCTTCTCCGCCAGCACGTCGTGGGTGTCTTCTTCGACATGGAGAAGGCATACGACAGGGTTTGGCGGCGGAAGATCCTAACGACGCTGCACGAGTGGGGCATGAGGGGAAATTTACCTGTTTTTATAAATAACTTTTTAAGTGATCGTTTTTTTAAAGTTAACATAGGCAAGCACCTATCTAAACTATTCCCTAGAGAACGGTGTGCCCCAATGGTACGTTCTAAGTGCGACACTTTTTGCCATTGCTATCAATGATATAGCAAAGTGTATCAAACCTCCTCTCTTGGGATCACTATTTGTGGACGACCTAGCAATATTTTGCAGGTCGTCCAAACTTATAAGCGCGGCCAGAGTAACCCAGCTGGCTCTGAACAGACTGGAGAATTGGTCCCAGAGAAATGGATTCAAGTTTTCTACGGAAAAGTGCAAGTGCGTCCATTTTTATCGTGTGAGGGGAGCCTACATTCCACCAGCACTTTTACCTGGTGGTAGAAATCTACCCTATGTGGAATCAGTTCGGTTCCTCGGTATGACCTTGGACTATCGACTCAACTACCGTGATCACATACGGGGTTTAAGGGACAAAGGTCTACGGACTCTAAACATTTTAAAGTTTTTTAATCACTCATCTTGGGGTGCCGACCGCAGGTCATTGCTTTTATTATACCGCGCACTCGTGCGTTCCAAGCTGGACTATGGGTCGTTCGTTTACAACTCCAGCCGCGATTCCTATTTGAGACCTCTGACATCAGTGCACAACGCAGGGCTTCGGATATCCACTGGTGCTTTTCGGACCAGTCCGGTCCTCAGCATCTATGCTGATGCCGGTGAACCGCCGTTGTCGCACCGTAGAAACATTTTAATGTGCTCCTATGCGGCCAAGAATTTAGCGACAAAGAACCATCCGTGTTTTAACGTGATTTTTAACCCCCGATTTTTAGAATATTTTAGCAGACGGACAAGGGCCACCAAACCGCTTGGTGTTCGCTTTAATTTATTTATTCAAGCAACCGGGTTAAGGTTCCCAGATTTATATCCGATTGGGTACTCAAGTTACCCACCTTGGATAATTCCGTCCCTTGAAATCCACATGGGTCTCAGTAGACGCCCGAAAGCTTACACCACTGATATAGAATACCAGCGTCTTTTTAACGAATTTCTTTTTCGTTACTCCGACTTCATTCCCATATTCACTGATGGTTCTAAGTCGGATGCAGCTTGCTCATGCGCGGTTACCTCCTCTCACCACGGGGTCATCGAGGCCTGACTCAGCCCGCTGTGTAGCATATACACAGCCGAGCTGCTAGCCATTAAGATGGCTCTCGATGAGATCAGGAAGAGTGCTAAAGCGATTGTCATTTGCACGGACTCGATGAGTGCTCTTCTTTCCATTTCTGGCTTTTCATCCGATCACCCCATTGTCCAGAGCATACACTATAGCCTCCCTTGCCTTAATAGAAGAGGAATTGCTATAACGTTCCTCTGGGTCCCTGGACATGTGGGAATTGCCGGGAATGAGAAGGCGGATGCAGCTGCAAAAGAAGCTCTAAATATCCCTGAGCCGACGACGACGCTGGTATCCTACCAGGACCTGCAATCTACTTGACGTAAAGTAGTCCTAGATCAGTGGAGTGAACTGTGGAGTGATTTCCCAAACAATAAGTTACGGACAATTAAACCGGTAACGACAGGGTGGCCCACTTCCATCAGGGGTAATCGCAGAGAGGAAGTCGTCATCACACGTTTAAGAATCGGGCATTGCGCCCTGACCCACTCGTTCCTCTTTACAGAAGAGAAAATTCCTCCTCGATGTCATGACTGTGACCGTCCTCTCAGTTTGCGACATATCCTGATGGAGTGTGACAAATATCGGGACACACGAAACAGGCTAGGCATCAGTGGCGACCTAGAACAAGTTCTAGGCAACGATGCCGATCGACTAAACCATGTAATTTCCTTTTTAAAGGAAACTAATTTAATAAACAAAATCTAATATATTTTTATATTTATTATTTTTATATTTATATTTTTTATATATTTGGGCTTTTAATGCTACCTTTTGTCTAGATTTATATTCATTCATATTTTTTTATATTAACTAGATTGTGCGTGGTGCAAAATGACCATAGCTGTCGACGCACCCTATAAATCCCAATCTACCTACCTATTATAGTCAGGCTCTTTGTTTGCCTTCTTCAAGCGTCCATTTTTTAAATAGTCATTATTTTGAGCACTTAACACACCGCATAGAACATAACCAGCACAATCATTTATTTTGTCGAATGTTCTTATTTAGACATTGTAAATTTGAGCAGGAATTATCAATCCTTCTTGAACATTCCATGGACGTCATGCTGATTGTTCTTCACCACAGACCACTAGGAGCAAGCTTTTCGTTAGGGTGTTAAATTTTGGGTCCCATTGCTGGTTGGTGCTCATTCCAACCATAGGAAAATAAATAAAGAAAATGTTAATTCCAACACCGGACATTTTCAGAAAAAATTACTTACAAGTAATTTAAGAAAATGAAAAATTACAATGTATCCCTCTTTATTTATCCAACTTGCACTTAGAGGCAAAGGATTAATGTAATAAATGGATACTTGTCATGATTAAAAAACTCATAAGGTCTTATGGTTAAAAACATCCATCTATTCGCAGTTAAAATGAGTGTTAAAGGACAAGTAAAAAATTGTAGGTAAGTCATGTAATGTAAAAGAATCACTAGATAAAACTCTCTTAAAGGAGAACTGTGATAAAATCAAGAAATAGTAAAATATAAAAATGCCATAGGGGGGAAATAAAAACAATAAATGCAACTGTAAAAGCTCATTAATATAAAACCAAGATGTAAAAGATGGCAGCAAGGGAGGTACGTTGGTTAAAGTATGTGATAAAAGGAAATAAATAAACATGAGTATAAAAAATAAATGAATACAAAGGTTATAAAGGTAAAATAATACTTTAAAATAGGTTGTAGAGTGGATAAAAAATAGGTTAAATATGGGAAGTGAGTGTGGAAAAGAATAAATTAGAATAAATAATACAGGGTGGTAGGTAAGGGGATAATAAATAGATAAAATAGGTGAAAAAGATAAAATGGCAGTAAAATAAAAAATGAAAAGTAAAAAAGTTAATGATATGGAGGAGTAGTAAATGAAACAATTTAGGGGACGTCTTCTGTATACCCCCTGGCCAGGAACTTTTTTAGCTTGCTTTTAGCACAGTCCCTTTTCAATACTAGAGGTAGTCCGTTAAACGCCCTGGCGAAAGTCGCAGCGAAAGAGCCACACATCCTCTTTGTGCGCTGTTCTGGAGGCAGGAAGGAAGATGTCCCCAGCCTAGTGTCTCTGCCGTGCACTTCGTCCATCGTTGTTAGTATCTCGAACAGATACCCAGGGACCTTGTGGCGGCGCACTGCGAGCCCTGTCAAGAGAGTGTAATACTGTCTCCTCTCCTTGATCTTTAGGAAATTTTCCCTAACGTAGATAGGGGTCACGTGGTCTCTCAGCCCGGGTCGGAACGCGTACCGAAGACAGGCGTTCTGCGCCACTTGCAAGCGACTGATGTCCTCTCCCGAAAGGTCGCTGCATGGTAGGAGGCAGTAGTCGATAATAGGCTGGATCATCGTTTTACATAGAAGAAATTTAGTCTTTTTACGAGGTCTGAAATGCATACCTCTCAGCTGTCTCAGCCCCCAATGCACTATTGAGATCACTTTTGATACCTGCCTTTCCCAGGCCAAGTCTTTGCTGATGATAATACCCAGATACCGGAAGGAAGAGACGAATGGAAGGTCCTCACCTGAAAGCCTAACTTGAGGGGTGCTAGGGGAGAAATAGCGGCCCAACAGACGTTTTTGGCCAACCACCGTCGCAGTATACTTCCTTGGGTTTGCGGCCATTCCCCTAGAGTCCAGCCATGCTTTGATCTTTATCAGGTCCTAATTCATAACCCTAATACCTTCATCTAGGCGCGCGCCATCGAATGTAAGGAAGAGCAGGATATCGTCTGCGTACAGCATAATTTTGCTCTTGATGGGTAGTAGATCGGTGAGGCCGTTAATATAAAGGTTGAAGAGCATAGGCGACAGGCTCGAACCTTGAGGCACCCCATCCTTCAACACACGCTAGCCGTGAATGGTTCCCTGCCCCACCCGAGGCGTCACACGCCATAAGGCCAGGTAGTCCTCCACCCACTTCACGACGTCGAGGCCAAAGTTGAGCTTCCTAAGGGTGGCGAGGAGAGAGGTGTGCCTGACAGAGTCATACGCTCTGGCCAGATCCAAAGTCACCACGATGGAGAGACGCATTCTATCTATAGCCCCCCTCAACTCGTCCAGAACCCCTGCCAGGGCCGTTTGGGGGCTGTAGTGGGGTCTGAAACTAGATTGAAAGTCGCTAAGGATGTTGTTGTTGAGAACGTGGGAGGTGACCTGTTGTTGCACGATCTGGTCCAGGAGTTTTCCCCAGGGCATTCGCAATCGCAATCGGGCGATAGTGAGCGCAGGTAGTGGGAGATGGAACCTTGGGCAGGGGCAGGGTCACAGAATTATTCCACACCTTGGGGTACCTGCCCTGCGAAATAGACGCGTTAAATAGGATGGTCAAAGGGCGCTTCAGTACCGATAGCAGCATTTGGACCATGGTCGGCGAAATTTCATCAGGGCCTGGGGTTCTAGAACGTTGCGCAGAGGCGGCGACTTACACGTCCCTTTCGGTTATCCTCCGGAAGTGGAATTCCGGCAGGGTACGATCGAGGCAAACGTTATAACTTCCGGGTGCCCGAGGGTCAGATAATGTAGGGACGGTCACGAAAGTGTCCTGGAGGTCTTCTGGAGGTACGGTGAGGTCATCAGTGCTGGAGCGTCTGCGACCAACGCCCTGTTCCCTTACCACCCGCCACAGACCGCTGCCGCCTTCCCCACGCTGCACAGTGGTCTGAAATCGGAAAAAGCCGGACAAAAGTCCAAAATTGCGTTTATTGAGGTAGAGACTTGAAACTTGGCGTATATGCTAAAGATTAATTGATGATTATGGAACAATAAGTCATTTTTCCTAGATCTCATCCATTACTGAGATACAGAGGACCAAACATGAAAAAATTTCCAAAAACACGCCCGATCTCGTTTTTCTTCGAAAAACGAGATCGGGCGTGTCATAAAATGTCCCTTTTCGCACGCTCCTCCTCGGCGAGGGTGAAAAGGGAAAGAATTAGTAAAAGAATCCCGGCTGTTGCCTTTCTTGGTAGCTGTGCAAGGCAAGCTTCGAGAGAAAACTTAAATCCTACCCAAAGGTTGTTCCTAACAAGCGACATGATTCCGTTAAGTTTCGAAACCAAAGCATGCTTACAAGAGTTACGCGTTCAGTAACCAAGTAGATCGATCCAATATACTAGTAATATCTTCAATTAAGTATTTCGGGTCAATAGAGACTGCAGTGTGCTTAAAATGACGATTTTAAATAATTTAGTTCCAAACGACGTGATATATCCAACGGTGTCTAGGCCCCCGCGTCGCGGAGCCGGGACGTGAAGCGTGATCAAAAACTTGCGCTCATTTTTGCAGCCGCAAACTTTTTTCCAAGATTTTTGCTTCATACTCTTAACATATCTGTAGTAAATACTTAGATGAAAAATTGGAGAGCAGTTATTTCTCAAACGAAAGATACTGTCTACTTCATGTCAAATTTTGCCAGAAAAAAGGTTCCGCCATTTTGCTACATTATAAGACACCAATATTAACCAAAATGTTCAAAAATAATGAAAAATGTAGATAAAGTACCATATTACCGGAATATAATGTTTTTTACTTCGTTAAAATCCTTCCAAAACTCTACCAGCAGATTAACTCCTAAGTTTTTCGAAGAAAAACGAGATCGGGCGTGTTTTTGGAAATTTGTTCATGTTTGGTCCTCTGTATCTCAGTAATGGATGAGATCTAGGAAAAATGACTTATTGTTCCATAATCATCAATTAATCTTTAGCATATACGCCAAGTTTCAAGTCTCTACCTCAAAAAACGCAATTTTGGACTTTTGTCCGGCTTTTTCCGATTTCAGACCACTGTGCGCTGGATCGAGTTCGTGAAGAACTTTAACTTTGCGTTCCTCAGGGCCTTTTTTATTTTGTTGCGCTGAAGCCTAAAGGCGGCCCAAGCTTCTGGAGACTTTTTAACTGACCAGATTTTGTGAAGCCTGTTTCTTTTCTTCATCCCCTCCTTTAACTCCTCGGAGATCCAGGGCGCAGGGTTCCTCGCAGTGGAGCGTGATCTGATTGGGGCGTGCTTATCGAAGACCCGGACAATGATGTCACCATCGTCCAGGTCCCCGTCTTCTGGGAAACATTCCAACGGAGTGAGTTCCGGGTCCCGCAGGAGTGAAGGGACGTCGACCCTCTTGAAGTCCCTGAGGCGGATCCTGGAGGGAGGGATGGGGGGGGACCGATACAGACAGTGTGCAAAAGATGAGATCATGATGGGATAAGCCCGGTGCCGGAAGCTGACCGTGGTTGTGGTTAGGGCTATTGTCTGTAGTGATAATGTGGTCGAGGGTATTGTGGGAAGTTGCGGTATGGAAAGTGGGTTGAAGGGAGAGAATCCTGAGGCTGGCATCTGTAACTGCACGTTTAAATACCCTGGCGGCGCTGTCAGGCTTGTTAACTGGCGTATTGAAATCCCCGATGAGAACGGCCCAGCGGTAGTGGCCCGCGGCCACAGCGAAGAGGTCCACTACTGATTGTGGTGCTCGGGGTTTGGGGGGGCAGTAGGCAACGCCCTCCAGGGCACTCCAGTGGCCACTACGAACCTCGGCAAAAAGATATTCCTCCCTGGCCAGTTCACTAGCTTTGGATTCGGCCACCCTACACGAGGAGAGGTTGTCCCGAATGAATAAGGCCATCCCACCTCCGGACCTATACCCTCTATCGTTCCGTAGAACCACGTACCCTGGTAGAGAAAAGGCCGTATCAGGGTATGCAGGGTCCAGGTGGGTCTCCGAAACTCCAATGATGTCGTCGCTTCTCGTCTGACAAATGGTGACAAAGTCAGCCCAATGCGCTCGTAGCGATTGGGCGTTGACGTGGCTTATGGATAGGAACTGGGGAGTGGGGTACCCGCGGGGGTCAAAGTTGGAATCCCCGATGGATGGCTGCAGGGTTTGGGATAATGGAGAGAGGGAACCGGGAACGACATTGAAAGGTATTTCAGAAGATCCCGCCATCATAGCCCTAACTCCTCCCGGAGACGAGTTATGAGGGTCTGGCACCTCTTCCCCTGCTTGCTTTGACGATCCTTCCCCGACCTGGCCATCTGCCTCTCCGTGACCCTGTCGAGAAAGGATTTAGGGTCGATCCCCAGCGACTCGAGAAGAGTGACGGCCTCCTTCGTCTTCACCACCTGCTTCAATTCCAGAGGTCCCCGTCATTAAATTCCCAACTCCTCCCGGAGACGAGTTATAAGGGTCTGGCACCTCTTCCCCTGCCTGCTCTGTCTGTCCTTTCCCGACCTGGCCATCTGCCTCTCCGTGACCCTGTCGAGAAAGGATCGAGGGTCGATCCTCAGTGACATAAGAAGAGGGACGGCCTCCTTCGTCCTCACCACCTCCTTCATCGCCAGGGCGAACAAACCATCCGGTATCCCTCCCTTGGACGGATCCTCGGGAGTGCATGGCAGCTCGACGGCGTCCTGTTCGTCCGTAGTCACGGACGAGGTCTCGTCCCCATCCTTCGCCGCCCTCCGCTCTCCGCCGGCAGGCCGCTTGGCTGGGTCCCGGGGGGGGGGGGAACTCTTCACTCCAACCCTAGCCGAAGACTCGAAATCCATGGGGGCTCCCCGCCCTTCCTGCCCCTCAGAGTCCTCGCCTTCAGCGGGAATGGGCACCGGTACAGATACAGTAGAACTAGTTTCAGGAACGGGGCTGGATATGGGTGCAGGGGCCTGGGTAGACCCCCTCTCTTTAGGGGAGGTAACCGGTGCAGATAACGCCTCTACCTTGGAGGAGGGTCCTGGATCAATCCGGGAAGGCAGGGGAGGGTCCGGTCCCAGATGCAGGCCCCTCATCAGCCTGTTCACCCTCCGGAGCTGGAGGAAGAGGGCAAGGGGTGGCCAGAGTCAGCTCCTCAGCCGGCTGTTGTTGGAAATCCGGACTCCATTTACAACGGGCTTGGTGGTGCCCCGTCCTTCCACAGTTGGTACACCTGTGGTCATCTAGGTAAAGGAAAACGATGTGGGTCACCCCTCCCTCCATGACCGGGATGGCAATAGGAAGCGTGGCTAGGTTCTCCACCACCACGTGAGCCACCCTCCGAAATCCTCTCATATGGTGGAATTTGTCATCATGGCTTCCTGCCCGGCAGTGGTTCACCCATCCCACCACTCTCCCGTAACGAGACAGGTGTTCAGCTAAGGTGTCGTTGGTAATGTCGGGTATGGCGTTGGACAGGAAGATCCTTGGCGCTCCCGTCACGTACTTTCTAAAGGTGATTGCGACCCCCTTCGTGAGAACTGGGGGGGGCGGCAACCACCCTTTCGGCCAATTCCTGAGTTTTCAGGTAAATGCACATCCGGTTGTGGCTAATACGGGAAGCATATGTCATGTCCAAAGGGTCCACCGTCTCCGCACATGCCAATAGATAGTCGTCCAGGAATATCCCCTCGTAGACATCACTGACGACAGCGGTGCGTTTATCGGCGGCGGGCCATGGGTCCTCTCTCCTGGTGGGCCCAGAACCGGGATTCCGCTGGGCTTCGTTTGAATAGGAGGAGTTATCAGGGCCTGGATGTTCGGTGGCGTTGGTTGAAGATGGTGGTTTATTGGTTGAGGATGGGTTGGTAGGGTGGGTGATATTGACAGGGTTGGAGAGCGGGGTTTGTGGACGTTGCATTAGGGTATCGTGAGACACCACGGGAGAGTAGATTGAATGGTTGGTGTTGGCGGTAGAGATTGTTGAGGAGGAGGTGGAGACGATGGAGGCAGTAGAGGTGGTGGGTTTTGCGATCCCAGAGGCCCTTGGTGGGGGGCGTCTGTTCGAAGCTTCGGAACTATCCCGGCGGTTACGGCCGGCTACATTGGCGCCGTCCTTCACGCCGGCTTTGCCCTCCATGGTGAAGGCAAAGCCGGCGGGGGGGGGGGGCAGGACTCTTACGGCGCGCCGCGCAACACCGGGACGATTACACTATGGGCTTCACAATCTCCACACAAGGGGCAAGCCGATGCAAGCCATGCAAGCGTATGCAAAGTTGAGAGATAGGACGCCGGAACAACACTCGCGGTTCGCCCAAGCCACTCGCGAGAAAAGAAACTAAGTCTTCGTAGAAGACAAACTATTTAAAAAAATCAATAACTCCGGCACAAAAGCACGTATGACCTTCCGGTTTTCACTAAAAAAACTCGTAGAACTATTCTTTATTAGACGTAACCGGAGAAAAAGGCACTTATGATAGCAGCACCTAGCGGGAACAAAAGACGATCGCTACAAATGTAAACATTACGAGCGAGCACACGAAAAACCAGTCGTAACTTTCTTATTACTTAACGTATCTTCAAAATTTAAACGAAAAATTGATGGGCGTAATTAGGGGCAACTATTTACACCACTACGGGAACCTAATTACGCCAAAAGTGACATCAAAGTGAAACTGAATCGTCACAGTAAACGTTGACAACGTAATAACACAAAAACCAAATATCTCTTGATGAAGTCACTTT
Organism: Pyrrhosoma nymphula; assembly: GCA_963573305.1. Taxonomy (NCBI): domain Eukaryota; kingdom Metazoa; phylum Arthropoda; class Insecta; order Odonata; family Coenagrionidae; genus Pyrrhosoma; species Pyrrhosoma nymphula. The sequence goes on along the minus strand of OY754327.1, from coordinate 68,685,725 downwards.
GGGAGATAACAAACTTCACGGTGAACAAACACAATAGTTTCACACCCAACTATTTAGGAATAAAGCCAATGGCCACAACCACGGCCGGGTAAGAGACCGAATTACGAAACACTTGGCACAAGTTCGCGTTAAATATCCTAAGTCTTTCAAATTTAAACGTTAAGTGGAGATTTTGCTAGGGTAGGCACACTAGGTAACGTTACACAGAATGGCTAGAATAGATTATTCGAAATCTATTGCGTTAGCCAAAAACCCACCACTTTGTACGACCAGCAACGAGGCCGCGATTTCGGCTAAGTCTGGCAGCCCAAAAAACTGCCAAAAAACACTTCACAGACTCGACAAACCACAGAAACGTAGCCTGTGTTTACTTTAATACAATTTCAATGTAACAATGGGGGTAGAATGTTTATTAACATAACCATTGGTAAAAACACGAAGCACATGGCGAAAAACGTACAACTCTTCTTAACACAAGAAGTATATGTTGCACACAAATGGTGATTGTACCAGCGTGTAGCTAGGCACAAGCACAGTCATATTCACTCACCACAAAAAATATTCAGCGCAGACTCTATGAACAGGGGCCTGCAGAAGATTCCGCTGCCTCGCGCCGCGAGGGCGAAAAACTAAAAACTCCTTAACTCAGCCAAATTTAGGAGTTGTTTCACGGTTTTGGCACTGAAATAAGCAGAAACTGTAACTGCAACCGCTAACATGAACGGAACGCTCGTGTTAGCGGTTGCACTCACGCAAACTACTCAAAACACGACTCGAAGACGGAGCGATGTAAGGCACGTCTGCTCGCCGCGAGAGAGAGAGAAGGAGAGAGAGAGAGAGAGACTTGACTTGACTTGTTTATTTTTACCTGGGCAGGATGAGGCTACAAACCAGCCCCCTCTTCCCCCTGCCCAGGGCTCATTTACAGAGTTCGTTCATTTTGAGAAATTCATTTCATTTTATAGTCAAAATTACAAATATATATTTCAAAATAGTAGCACGCAGGCCATAGGGATCCCAGAAGAAGAAAATTGTTCTTTCAAATTTTCTGTCTTCCTTTCATATTCCTTCAGATCGGTTCCTCTGGGCCCATTTTCGCAGTTATTCTCCGCACGAGATAAAAGCCATCTGTTCAGAACCATAAAAGAATAAATTAGTAAATCAATAAACAGGTTACAGTATGAGAAAAATAAAAACGTTTGTAAGCAGAAAGATAAAAAAATTTCATGCTTGTATTTACTCTGATGGCTAATAATCAAGGTTGCATGACAATAAAAATTATTTTAAAAACTTTGATTTAAAAACATTATGTAGTTAAAAGATGGAATAAGATATCTTAAAAAATTCAAAAATTTTAAAAAATGAAGAAACTTTTTCCAATTGACGGAGTTAAAACAAGCTCATTAAAATAATAAAATCAAGGGTATCGCATTTAGGATGCCATGGTTAAATACCGGTGAAAGCGGTAAAATACAAACACGAGGTTTTGTAAAATATTAAAATGAACGAGCGACGAAAATTGTTCAAAGTGATAAGAAGGTACTAGATAAAAAACTAATGGAAATGGAATAAATAAAGATGGTAGGAAAATATGAATTGGCAGGTCATGCATATCTATCCAACAGATGGTTCGTCGCTCGTCTCCGGGTCAGGTATGCTTTCAGGTCCGCCGGAAGGCCGTTATGAAGACGGGCGACAGTGCACTCGAAAGACCAAGCCATTCGCGCCGTCCTATGCTGCCGCATCGCCAAAGCCGTCCCCGTGCTCCTGGTGAAAGCAGGATGTGATCCCGCCCTCGGGTGGACACGGTAGGCAAGGTACGGGGGCAGGTTGCTCCCGCGGACATGCAGTCCGGCCAGCAGAACAGCGAGGTCCTTCCTCTCCTTCATCTTCAGGATCTTCTCGGCTCGGTAGAGGGGGGTGAGATGGCCCCAGGCCTGAGGGCGTACCTCATGCAGGAGTTTTGAGCGACCTGCAACCGGTTGAGACACCCCCCGCTCAGATCCGTACAGGGGAGGAGGCCGTAATCGAGAATAGGAAACAGGAGGGTCTTTATCAGGATGAGTCTGATTCCCCTCGGGGGTCTGTAGTGCATCCCCCGGAGGCGCCTGAGGCCAAAGTGGACACGCGTGACCATTTGGGAGACCTGCCTGTCCCAAGACAGGTCTTCGCAGACGCTCACTCCCAGGTATCGTATTGACGGAGAGTAGGGGAATGCGGTACCATTTAGGCGGATAGGCGTCGTCCCGGCTGTGACGTAATTCCACCGTAGCCTCCTTTGGCCAATGATGATGGCGGCACTCTTCTTTGGGTTAATTATTAGCCCCCTTCCCTTAAACCATCGGTGCACCTTCTCCAGGTCCCTGTTGACTGCCTCCACGCACGAGTCCAAATGCTCGTCTTCCGCGTGCGACATGAGCAGAACGTCGTCCGCGTAGAGCATCAGGCTGCTACTGATGTTTACCCCGGTAACCCCGTCTATATACATGTTAAAAAGTAGGGGGGAGAGACTAGACCTCTGAGGTACTCCCAGGGAGACAGTCTTCCACTCTGAGCGTGGACCGCCCTCCGTCCGCAGCGTTACCCGTCGTCCCCTCAGGTAGTCGCCGAGCTAGGTCACCGTGCCCGGCCCGAAGTTCTTGGCCTGCAGTACTTTAAGAAGTATGTCGTGCCTAACGGTGTCGTATGCCCTCGACAGGTCGAGGGACACCGCCACCGTCAACTGTCTCCGATCCATGGCCTCTCTGATTGGGACGAGGAACCGGTAATGGTCATTTGGGCGTTGTACCCCGCCCGAAAAGCAGACTGCCGCGGGCTGAGGAGGTTGTGCTTCGCAGCGTGGTCTGCCAGCTGCTTCCGGGTGATGGCGTCCAGCAGTTTCCCCAGAGCGTTCCCGACCGCAATCGGGCGGTAGTGGGAGCAGTCCGTCGGGACCGGCACCTTTGGGAGCATTATAATGCTGGCCGATTTCCACGCCTGTGGATACACCCCCTGGAGGATACTACTGTTGAACAGTACCGTCAAAGGGGTCCTGAGGATCTGGAGAAGAATCCGCACCACGGAGATGTTAAGGCCATCCGGGCCCGGGGTCCGAGACTTTTGTGCCTTCACCGCCTCCTCCACGTCCCGTGTCGAGATCGGGGAGAACTCGAATAACGGAAGATCTGCCTCAAGAGAAGGATCCGGCGGATCGCCCGTTGCAGCAGACATCGATGCGGGTACTGTTAAAAAGTGGGTGAGAAGCTGGTTCGGGGGGATAGTGGGAGTGTGCCTTGCACCCTTGCGGAGGCATCCCTGGTCACGAATCGTTCTCCAAAGTCCCCCGCCTCTCCCCTCGTCCATCAGCTGTTCGGCAAAGAACCTGGACCTGGCGTTCCTCAGGAGTTGCTTGGTAGAGGTCCTCTTTGATCTATAGTGCTCTCAAGTTACATCGTTCTTGTTTTGGACAAATTCCCGGTACAACCGGTCCCTCGCCCTCATTTCCACCCTGATGTCCCTATTGATCCAGGGGGCCGGCGGTCGGCGAACGGTCTTCGTCTGGATGGGGGCGTGTTCATTCAGGACTTGCTCAATGACCTCCCGGATGATGGCCGCGCCTCGATCGACGTCTCCGTCGACCTTGATTTGGTCGAGTATGTGGAGGCACGGGTCTTCGCAGATTGTGGTCAGGTCCAGCCTTTTGAGGTCTCTGAAGGTGACCATCTTTCTCGTCGGTGGGTTGGCCGAGAGCGACAGGGAGTAATAGATTAGGTCGTGCCGGGAGGTGCCCGGGACCGGCTGTTGACCGTGACCCAACACCTCGCGGTCACCGACGATCGCCAGGTCGAGAGTATTGTACGACGACGCCGTGTGAAAGGTCGGCGCGTGGGTCATCGTGGGTGCGTGGGACATTCCCCGGTCACCAACGCCCCTGAGAAAAGCCCGAGCCATGCAGTCATCCTGTTAACGAGGACGTTGAGGTCCCCCATCAGGAGGGCCCGAGGGTAATCGTTCGCCCATTTGGAGAAGCTGTCCACGACAGACAGAGAGAGGGGAACGGGGTTTGGGGGGGAAGTAAGCCACGCCGAAAAGAATATTCCCAAAGGGACCTCCCACCTCTAGGAAGAGATATTCTTCCTTGTTCTCACGTGTAGAGGAAGATTTCTCCAGGACGCGAGCCGTCAAGCCATCCGCCACGTAGACATCCACACCTCCGCCGCGGCCGTACGGACGATCGTGCCGAAACAACTGGTATTCGGGGAGGCTGAAGGCCATATTACTGTGTGCTGGGGAAAGGTGGGTTTCGGAAACCGCATCCAATAGGTCCCCACGTGTCCTAAATATTTCTGCGAAATCGCTCCAGTGAGCCCCGAGAGACTCCGCATTGACGTGGGCCGCAGTCGAGGCTGCACGTAGCGGGCTCAGGAAATGCGCGTGGTGGGTGGTCCGGTTCGGGTGGGTGGTGTCGATAAACTGATGTCGGGCCGCCATCAGAGCTGAAGCTCCTCCCTAAGTCGGCCGACGAGGGTCCTGTACCTCTTAACCGTTTTCCTCTGCCTCCCCGACGGGGACACATCCGTCAGCATGATCTCGACCCTATCTAGGAATGCCGTGGGGCACACCCCAATGGACCTGATGAACGGAACAGCCTCCCTCTTCTTGTGGATGTCTCGCACAGCACGAATAAACAAAAGGTCCGGCACAGTCCTCGAACCCTCGTCCATGGGGTCAGCCGGGGAGTTTGCCAAAACCTCCGACTCGTCGGTTGAGTGAGAGTCAACGTCGACGTCGGGCCGGTCCACCACGACGTGCGTAGTGACGGCGACCCGTTTGGCGCGTTCCTTTGTCGATGATTCCAGACCGCGCTTGACCGCCCGCTGCTTGGAGGCCTCGGTATCCATGGCCTCCGGCTCGGGATCAGCCTCCTGAGAGTAAGCGGCCTGTGAGGGAAAGGCAGGCCGCTCCTCTCCTCCAGCGGCCTGCGCAAGGTCCGTAGTCGGATCCGGGTCGGCGGTCGTCTCCTCCACTGTCGTGATTACCGAGGGTAAAGGAGATGCCTGAGGGTCGTCAACCCTCTCCATGCCCACCACCCCTGGTACAGGCGTGTGGACGGGGACTCCATTCCCCGTCACAGGAGCCTGAGTGTCGATGGCGGAGGCCGGCGGAAGGGACGGGCTGGGGCGGTTCCACCTCAACCACCTCCTCGGTTTCCACCACCGGCGAGGGGCACCGAAGGGCGTGGTGACCGACTCCGTGCAGTTGGAGCACGTGACGTCCTCCAACTTGAAATGAATCAGGTAGGATGTGCCTCCATAGTTGATGTTCAGGTTGAGTGGGATGTCCCCTGGGTGGGCTGGGATTATGTTGGTCGCTCGACGGCTACTCCGAATGTGGTTGAGGAGGGGATGCCTGAAGCTGAGATTCAGCTCACGCATGTGCCCCACCACCTCGCCAAAGGCTTCCAAGTGGCGTTGCAGGAAGCTGTTCGGAATGTGCGGGTGAACGTTAGATATCGCCAACCTGAAGGCGCCGGATACATACTTGCGGAAGGCCACTACCCTCCCTTTGTGGTGGATCGGAGGGGATTGAGCCACTCTTAAAGCCTCCTCCTCCCGGTCAAGGTAAACGCAGAGTCTGTTGAGGCTGATTTTAAAGGCGTAAATGATCTGTTTCGGGTTCACAATGGTAATGAGGGCGAGTAAGTGCTCTTCCAGATTGAGCCCATTCACCCAGTCGCAGACTATTGCGGTGTTCTGGTTCGAGAAGGCAGGTGGTGAGGGCGCCGCGGCAGTGTTGGCGTACGATCGGGGAGCCTAGCGGTTGGATGAGGGTGGAGGTTCCGCAGGGTGGTCCAGAAGAGGTGGAGGCGGGCGTCGTGCCGCCGGAGAAAACGGAGCTACCTTGGGGTTATGCTTGGCTGGAAACTTGGAGAAGGCTGGAGCTCCGCGAGGGACAGAGCTCATGAGGGATGGCAGAGTAAGGGGTTGTCGTAGACCGACATCGTCCGTGACGGAGATGGGGGATCGGTTTCTCGATATCCCAGTACGGTGTGGAGCGACAGAAGAGGAGGAGGAGGCCACAGCGGCCTCCCTGGCAGAGGAGGAGGAGGCCATAAGGGCATCCTTAATGGGGAAGGAGGAGGCCACAAGGGCATCCTTAACGGAGGAGGAGGAGGGCCCAAGGGCATCCCTAACGGAGGAGGAGGAGGCCCCAGCGGCATCCCTGACGGAGGTGGAGGAGGCCACATTGACATCCATGACGGCGGAGGAAAGGACAGCCTTTTCGCAATGGGAGAGATTGGTTACTCCCCCGGCGTTACTCGCGCCAGATAGCGAAGTAGAGGGGTGTCCAGGGGGTCCCGGACGGTCTCGGTCCCGAGGAACCGTGTTCCCGGAGATGCTCTGCCCTTCCGGCAGGGCCGGAGGGCCCGTCGATGACTGGCGGATCCAAAGGACGCTCAAAAACGAAACGCTCTCGCGAGAAAAGATCGCGACAGTAAAATTAACTTTGTGAAAAAGAGTAACTTCGAAATTACGGGCGTAGACACACACGAGGGGGAACTAAGGGGCGGAGAAGTGCCAACAAAACCACGAGGTGGGGTCCAGGGGTGGCAGAAAACACCCCTGAAAAATCACCTCGTGGTCTGAACAGTAAATATCCTAACTCCCTGGGAAACGGGAATTAAGGAACTAAATCAAGGCACTAAACACTACACTAGCCCCCCTTGCTTGCACAATGTTACCCACGATTCTACCTCAAGCCGTTGGGACAAAAAAAGGGGTCCCAAGGTACCGTACTCGGCAAGCACCCGAGCACGAGACACAACTATGGCAAACGGGACAATAAAATCACTCTCCGATGCATGACACACAATGCACAATATAAAGAAAAGGCAATATAAGGTGCACAGAATAAAAGAATAAGGTAGAAGGACTCAAAACGGCGAAAAATCGCCAAAACACGTAAAACACAAAGAATATCCAAACTCGCCCAAAATGAAAAATTAAGGGACGAATTTGCCACAGGGATCAAGCACTGATCCTTCTTTCACAGCAAATAACTACCGTAGAACAGAAGATGGCAGTTCAGAAAAGAAACACTTAAACTTGGGAAAAAACCGGCCGCCGGAGGCAACATTTCCGGGACCCAAAATCAACGAAAAATAGGCCTTTTTGCCAAAAATTAAACACCACCGTACACAAACAGGCACTAGAAACACAAAGAAACAAAGTGTGGGGTTGAAACTTCTACAACCACCACGAAACAAGGAAAAACTCAGAGCACATGGCGAGAAAAGTGTTCACGACAGTAACTCCGTTAATAATCCATGTACGTAAAAAACAACACCAGCGTGTAGCCCAGGAAAACGTACACTAGAACACTACACTGGCTGCACAGGAGGATAGTATTCCTATGCACTTGGGTCAATTGTAACTTCGCCACACAGTCGCTCGGGCGACGAAAGTCGCCGCGAAAACTAAAAAAGTCGTAACAGCGTTAATTTCAATCCAAATACGATGATGTTTTCACTGGGACGGAAAGCGAAGGATCCGTTAACCGAATTAACGAACGAAACTCCACAAAACCTCGTACTTTCGGCACGCGAAGGCTCGGACGCAGGAGCGACCCGAAACACGTCTGCTCGCCGCGAGAGAGAGAGAGACTTTGACTTTGACTTTTGATTTATTTTTCCTGGGTTGGATGAGGCCAGATGGCCCCCTCTTCCCCCGCCCAAGGGCTCAATTTAGTACAGAGTTTCAAAGATTTTATTTCAATTGGCGCGCAGGCCGGTTGTTTCCTGATCTTATACAATATTTTGTCAAAGTCTTATTGCAGTTTTGAATTTTGAATTAGTTCTTTTCCAGATTGTTCACTTTTATCACATTGCTATTTAAAGATTTCAACAGTTAATTTTGTAAAGTTATTCTTGCAGTTTGCATTTACAATTTTGATTTCGTTTCGAGCGTTTGTTTCTATCACATTTTATCAAATATCACATCTCAAGTTTTCAAGATTTTATAATTTGTTTGATTGTATTTGTGGGAGCACACTCGTTGGACTAGGAGGTTGTTCAAGATTTTTCACTTCCTTTTCCGTCCTCCGGTTGCTGTGCCTCTCATTTGCCATAAAAAGTATAAAAGGATAGAATTAATACATGATTATATAGCTTATTACAAAATTGATATAAAAACGGCTAAAAAATTGTAAAATGTTAAAAACATTATATAATTAAGCCCCTTTTTGATTTTAAAATGAAGCTTATAAAATAAAAATGTTTAAAAAGCGTATAAAAATGCACAAGAAATATTTAATTTGTGACTCTTTACGTTAAAAAAGGGATATAAAAATTCTTTTAAAAAATAAATGGTGAACGTAAAGGTCAATAAATTTGTATTAAAATTGTAAAGGAATCGGTCAATTATATTTTCATATGGGTTAAGAACAATAAAAACTAAGATAAAAAACTGCTGAAGTTAAAGAAAGTTAAGAACAACTGCACACATACTCGACTAGAATGACTGGAGGATAGTGGGGTTTAAGGGGAAATAAATTCGTAATAAATAGAGAAATAGGGGAATTGTTAAGACTGAAAAGGATAATCTATGCGTCAGCATTAAAATTGTTTATGATGTGCTTTATGAGACGGCTTCTTGTAAGGTTTGACTTAATTCCCCTAGGAAGTGTATTAAAAAGCCTCGCAAAGGAGGTTATAAAGGAGCCCGCTATCCTGGACTGCCGATGGTACGGTATGACAAAGGTGTCATCCGAGTTCCTAGTGTTCCGGTTGCTGGTGTTTCCCAGGAGGGCCATGTTGATGGCAATGAAAGATGGCAACTTACACTGATAATTAAGAGGGATTGCCTTTCCTTCATTTTAAGTATACCCTCCCTCCTATAGATTGGGGTCATGTGTTCGTCCCATCTCGGCCGGAAGACGTAACGCAAACAAGCGTTTTGCGCCACCTGCAACCGCCTCCTATCCGTACCTGACAGGTCGCTACAGGGAATGAGAGGGTAGTCGAGGATAGGGAGAACCAGGGTTTTGGCGAGGGTCAGCTTCGTACGGCGGCTGGGCCTGAAGTGCATCCCACGGAGGCGGCGAAGCACCCCGTGCACGCGGGAAGTCGTCTGGGACACCTGCCACGTCCAACTCAGGTCGTCGGCAATGGTGACCCCCAGATATTTCAGGGCAGAGACGTAGGGGATATTGCTGTTACCTAATTGGATAGGGGGCGTGTGGGGGCCGAAGTATCGATCCCTGAGTCGGCGATTTCCGACCACCATGGCCTTACTCTTTGAGGCGTTGACAGTAAGGCCCATCCCGCGGAACCATTCGCACACACAAACCAAATCCACATTCGTTTCGTTCACTCAGGGATGGGCCCGGTGCGTCGTCAGCAGGAGGACGTCGTCCGCGTACAGCATTATCCTCGAAGAGACGTCGAGGCGACCCACTCCATCTATGAATAGGTTAAAAAGGATAGGGGAGAGACATGATCCTTGGGGTACTCCGGTCGGGAAAGACCGCCACGGCGGACGCACCCCCTCCGGGACACGGATGGTCCCCGTCCTCCCCCTGAAGAAGGCCGCGAACCACCCCACCGCCGCCGGCCCGAACTGCAAGGCCGCAAACACCTGCAGCAGTCTGTCGTGGTTCACCGAATCGTAGGCTTGGGCAATGTCCAGGGCGGCCATCACGGTCAGGTGTCGGCGGTCCATTGCTTCCCGGATGGGATCCAGGACTCCAACGAGCGCGAGGTGCGTTCCATGGCGAGGCCGGAACACGGACTGCGAACCACACAGCATTTCCTCGCGAGCGACGTCAGAGGTGATCTGGTTCAGGCCGACAGAATCCAGAATCTTACCCAGACAGTTCCCCACTGAGATAGGTCGGTATTGGTCAGGGGATGAGGGCGACGGGACCTTAGGGAGAGGGATGACGACCGATTTCTTCCACTCACTAGGGTAGCACCCTGAGGAGAAACTGGTGTTGATGATTTGGGCTAGGGGCTTCTTGATCACAGGCAGGAGGAGCCGTAGCATCTCCGGGACGATCCCGTCAGGACCGGGCGTACGGGTATTCGAGTTCTTTACTGCCATCCCCACGTCAGCCTCGGACACCGGCGTGAAGATGAATGGCGAATGACGGGTAGGGGGGGGTACGAGCGGGGTGGTATCCCCAGATACTCCCGCCCGAGAGGAGAAGTGCTCCAGAAGCTCCTCGGGAGGAACGGTGGCGCTCCCCAGCGGACGAAAGCCGACACCCCCCTGAGAGCGAATGACCCTCCAAAGCTTTGCGTTGTCACCCGCAAGGCTGCCGGAGAAATATAAATTTTTAGCGTTACGGACTTTTTGTTTGGTGGCGTTCCTTGCCACCCGGAAGGTCTCCCAGTTTGCAGTGCTCTTATTTTTTGTGTAGACTTTGTACAAAACGTCTCTCTTCGCCATGTCCGATTTTATTTCCTGCCCGAGCCACGAGGCTGGCGGCCGCCGCACCCTGATCTTCCGAAGCGGGGCGTGTCTGTCGAACACCCCCAGGATCACGTCAGGGAAGGCAACGGCGCACGCTTCGAGGTCCCCGTTCATGTCCAGCGCTGCGAGCTCGTCCAGCTTCGGGTCCCCTAACAAGGCCGCGAGATTGATATTTTTAAGACTCCGGCTGTGGACGAACCTGGGGGGGTGGCGGTGCGCGGTACCGGAGAGGCTACAAAATACGAGGTCGTGCCGCGACAGGCCAGGTGCGGGCTCCCTTCCCTGCGTCACCACCCCGGCGTCCCCCGCAGTGAACATCAGGTCAAGTGTGTTGTTGGACGTACTGGTGTGGTGGGTGGGCCCGGTGGGTAGGAGCGAAAGACCGGAGTCGCCGGCTGCCCGGAGGAAGGCACGGGTATTGCAGTCGTATTCCTTGTTCACCGGGACGTTAAAGTCCCCGAGAAGAATAGTTCTCTTGTAGCTGGACGCAAGTTCACCGAATCTGGTGAGGGTCGTCTGAAGGGCACGCATTTTGGGGGGGCAGTATGCGACTCCCACCAGCAGGGGAAAGTGTCCCTCCGTCACCTCCAAGAAGAGGTACTCCCCCCGGCTGTCTTGTGACGAGGATGAGGTGGACACCGTCCCGGAACGAAAGCCTTCCCTGACATACAGGGCAACTCCACCTCCGGCCCTGTAGGTGCGATCGTTCCGGAATGTGGACTACCCAGGGATCCGGAACGGTACGTCGCTGTGATCTGGATGAAGGTGAGTTTCTGAGACTGCTATCACAGAGTCCCTCCGGGCCTCGAAGATCTTCTCGAAGTCTGCCCAGTGGGCTCGGAGGGACTCAGCGTTAACGTGGGCTATAGTTAGGAAGGGGGAACTGGCAGGAAAGGTAGGTGGCTGCTGGATTTGTGGTGATGGTGAAGGTGGAAAGGGAACGAAACTGCTAGGAATTCCAGAGGTCCCCGTCATTAAAGTCCCAACTCCTCCCGGAGACGAGTTACAAGGATCTGGCACCTCTTCCCCTGCCTGCTCTGTCTGTCCTTTCCCGACATGGCTATCTGCCTCTCCGTGACCCTGTCGAGAAAGGATCGAGGGTCGATCCTCAGTGACACAAGAAGAGGGACGGCCTCCTTCGTCCTCACCACCTCCTTCATCGCCAGGGCGAATAAAGCATCCGGTATCCCTCCTTCGGACGGAACCTCAGGAGTGCATGGTAGCTCCACGGCGGCGTCCCGTTCTTCCGACGTCACGGACGAGGTCTCGTCCCCATCCTTCGCCGCCCTCCTCAGCTCTCCACCGGCAGGCCGTTTGGCTGGGTCCCGGGGGGGGGGGGGAACTACCCTCTTCACTCCAACCCTCGCCGAAGACTCGAAATCCATGGGGGCTCCCCGCCTTTCCTGCCCCTCGGAGTCCTCGCCTTCACCTGGTACGGTCACAGGTACAGATACAGAAGTAGTAGTCTCAGGAACGGGGCTGGATATGGGTGCAGGGACCTGGGTAGACCCCCTCACTTCAAGGGAGGTAACCGTTGCAGATAACTCCTCTACTTTGGAAGAGGAGGGTCCTGGATCTATCCGGGAAGGCAGGGGGGGTCCTGAGTCGGTCCGGTACCAGATGCAGGCACCGGATCAGCTTGTTCGTCTTCCGGAGCTGGAGGAAGAGGGCAAGGGGTGGCCGGAGTCCGCTCCTCAGCCGGCTGTTGGTGGGAATCCGGACTCCATTTACAACGGGCTTGGTGGTGCCCCGTCCTGCCACAGTTGGTACATAAACACACGAAAAACAGTGAAAATCGAACGATATTGTCACAAATAGTTAATTTAATAAACGTAAGAAAAGTAAACAAGCCCTTAGTAACGACAACGAAATTTATTTAAATTGAGAATTTAACTAGAAAAACTTGATAGAACAAAGAAGTAATTGATTAGAACAATTAAAGGTAACTTCCAAACGATAATTTAAGCCAAAAATAACACTTAAAGCAAAAAACTTGGCCAAAATAAGGTAATAAACAAACAACAACGAAGAATAAACAAGCCTTAGCAACGAAGTAAACAAACTCAATTTAAAAGTGAAAATTAACTGAAAACGCTAGAAAATTATAGAAAAAACCTGAAATCACTAAACCAGGGGTTGGCGGAAAGCTCAAGGAAGACCTCAGAGGCGATGGAGTTTAGCCACCGGCCCTGGAAGGGCCGTCAAAAGATTTTGGAGTCCTCTCCTGGGCTGACGCCGCCGAGCTCCAAAACACAAAAATAGTCGTGAAAACTCGAGTTTTCCGCCGATTTCACTGACTCTTCTTTCAATGTATGGAGGAACACTTTACACACATGTACGCATGTACAAATTAGACTGCACACCTCAAAAAACACTCGTGTTGAGAGGAAACTCGGGAGCAAGCTCCGTCGCGAACCAAACAATGAGAGAGAGAGACTTTGACTTTGACTTTTGATTTATTTATACTGGGGTGAATGAGACCAGGTGGTCCCCTCTTCCCCCACCCCAGTATTCGATGTAGTACAGAGTTTTTAGAAAAATGTTATTTCAATTGGCGCGCAGGCCGGTTGTTTGCTGATATTTTGTCAAAGTCTTATTGCAGTTTTTGAATTTTGAATTAGTTCTTTTCCTGATTGTTCACTTTTATCACATTGCTATTTAAAAAGATTTTAACAGTTAATTTTGTAAAGTTATTCTTGCAGTTTGCATTAACAATTTTCATTTTGTTTCGAGCGTTTGTTTCTATCACATTTTATTAAATATCACATCACAAGTTTTTTAGAGTTCATATTTTGTTTGATTGTATCTGTGGGAGCACACTCGTTGGTTGGGGAAAACACACTAGGAGGTTGTTTAATATTTTCACTTCCTTTTTGCGTCCTCCGGTTGGAGTGCCTCCCGTTTGCCATTAAAAGTATAAAAAGATAGAATTAATACATGATTATATAGCTTATTACAAAATTGAAATAAAAACGGCTAAAAAATGGTAAAATGTTAGAATCAATTTACTATTAATCCTTGTTTTTTATTTTCAAAATGATGCTTCGAAAATAAAAAATGTTTAAAAAGGGTGTAAGAATGCACGAGAAATAATTAATTTGTGACTCTACGTTAAAAATGGGATATAAAAATTCTTTTAAAAACAAATGGTGAATGTAAAAGTCTATAAATTTGTATTAAAATTTTAAATTATTAAAATTTTAAAGGAATCGGTCAATTATATTTCCGCATGTGTTTAAGAAAAATAAAAATTCAAACTAAGATAAACAACTGCTGAAGTTTAAGTAAGTTAAGAACAACTGAACACAAACTCGACTAGAATGACTGGAGGATAGTGGGGTAGGGTGAAATAAATACGTAAATAGGGAAATTGTTGGGCTACAGTTAGAAAGGGGGACTGGGAGGAAAAGTAGGTGTCTGCAGGATTTGTGGTGATGGTGAAGGTGGAAAGGGAACGAAACTGCTCAGAATACCAGAGGACCCCGCCATTACAGTCCCAACTCCTCCCGGAGACGAGTTATAAGGGTCTGGCACCTCTTCCCCTGCCTGCTCTGTCTGTCCTTTCCCGACCTGGCTATCTGCCTCTCCGTGACCCTGTCAAGAAAGGATCGAGGGTCGATCCTCAGTGACACAAGAAGAGGGACTGCCTCCTTCGTCAACACCACCTTCTTCATCGCCAGGGCGAACAAAGCATCCGGTATCCCTCCTTCGGACGGATCCTCAGGAGTGCATGGTAGCTCCACGGCGGCGTCCCGTTCTTTCGACGTCACGGACGAGGTCTCGTCCCCATCCTTCGCCGCCCTCCTCAGCTCTCCACCGGCAGGCCGTTTGGCTGGGTCCCGGGGGGGGGGGAACTACGGCCCCTCTTCACTCCAACCCTCGTTGACGACTCTACTTCCCGGAGGGGGCACCGGTCACTGGATCCAATTTAGAAAACCCCTGCGGGTAGGGGGATGAAGAATACTCCCGCAGTATCCCTGCTTGTCGTAAGAGGCGACTAAAAGGGTGGGGAGGGATACCCCGGAAAAAACCCCAGAGCCAGCAAGGGTTGAGTCCGGACAGTCTTGTGGCTCTACTGTTTGTGTGCGGCCATACCACCTGGCCTGCGATCCACCCGCACGTTTGCCGTGTGCGGAGACTTGTAAGGGAGAGAAGGGGATCCTGGTGAGTGAGATCCCCGGCACCCAGCCGGGTGTCGGATGCCCGGTATGGGCCGGGGTTCAATAACCCTTTTCGGCCCTGTATCCCCTGTAAACGGACGGTAAGATCTAGCCAGTCTTGATCAATCGGCAGGTCGAAACGTTTCGATGGCGAGTGCTAGAGTGATGGGGGTGTGTGTAGGGTGGCCGAAGGTGCATGGGTTTGGAGGGCCCATGCACTGGAGACCTAACCCGAAGCAAATCCCCTACACGATAGTGTTATATCCCTTGGGTAGCCCTGGCGACCACACCGGCTGGCGGTGTGGCGTCCCAAATATGTGGCTTCGTGGTGGTTGGGGAGCCCAGGGGATGAAACTCTTATCTTAATGGAACCAGATACCCTTCCTCCATTAAAAAGATCCCGTCCGGAAACGGGTGGGGGAGTTAACCCGGTGTCCGCTTGTAGGCGGTACTTGATTATGAGATGTACAAAGGAAGATGAGACCCTCACAGAGGTGTCTCCCTTCCTAATCCGTGGAGTCCTTTCAGCAGCAGTTGAATATGTGGCCGTCCGTCCCTTTAGTGGAAACCTGAAGAAATAATGCCGCCATCATCCTGGATAGTACACTGTAGTGATTAAAGGGAAGAATACAGGTAGGAACGTGGAGTTGGAAGTGAAAAAAAACTATTTTTACGATCGGTACTGAATAAATATAATGTTGGTAGTACGCGATAGGACACTGTACCTAATTTATTCATATCATTTTCTAATGACAATGTATTAATAGATATTTTTCATGGTCCTAATGAGAAATCAGGTACGTAGGAAAACATTTTATATCTTCGCTCTTTGAGAGCATTTTATTAGCGTAATCTAAACGATAAAAGAATATAGAACAATATTCAGAAGGAAATTCTTGCGATAACTTGCGATCCTAATTTTAGCAACAATTTTTATTTAAAACCACCCCGGCCAGTCGGGCCACAGTGGTGGCCACTAATGGGGTCTAAGCGAAGAAAGTATACGATTTCCGAGCATGAAGACGACAGAATGCCAGTTCAATGACATTCGTAATTTGTATAGATAATTTATGAATAGTTTTCATCTTGATTTTGGCACATTCTACTTAAATGGATAAATTCAACGTAACTCTTGTCGCAAATTGCAATTTCTCGCTAAGTTGGCGACTGGCAATTCTACGATGAGGAGGTCGTTGGGACGTTTCTCAGCAGAGCTATGGACTAAAATATCTTTTAAAGTATTTCCCATGAATTTCGGATTTCCCTCAGCCATCGTGAGCAGGTTGTGGTCGAGGGATTTAGGGGAAGGCTCGTGGTCATTCACGTGCAGCGACATGCTCCCGCGCCAGCTGGTTGAGGATTTGCGTCCCTCCATGCTTGCTGGCCCCACAATGCTGGTTTTACAACCTTGCCAGTAATTAATCTTTTCTACTCCCCCTAATCCATTGGTAGCTAAAGCAATTTATGCTTTT
The DNA here is from genome assembly GCA_963573305.1 of Pyrrhosoma nymphula. NCBI lineage: Eukaryota > Metazoa > Arthropoda > Insecta > Odonata > Coenagrionidae > Pyrrhosoma > Pyrrhosoma nymphula. The sequence goes on along the minus strand of OY754327.1, from coordinate 68,669,642 downwards.
TACACCTTTTTTGCCTCATTTTGCCACCACTTGTTCCGCCAAACGGAATCCTTAGTTAGTTTCCTTAGGGGTTTTCCGGTTATTTTCGCGTACCAGATGCATCAGTTGTCCTAGAGAGAGTGTCAAGTGAATATCCACTGTAAGTGACGGTGCTGTTCAACACTGGGTTGATCTATTCAACGTTAGAAGCGTTTCAATGGAGGATATATTTACCTACTTGTAAATGGGAACCAGTTTCCTTACCCGCCTCCGTTTCGTCGTGCCTTCACTACGTGTACTTCGCATCCATCGAGAAAGATTTTGCTTTCCAATCATACGAAAAGCAGTTTGAAGCACAGTAAGCAAAATTTTAATCTTGTAAATGGATTACGAGTTGGAATCAGTAATTTGTTTTTGTAACCCATGTAAAAATGATGATAGAAAAGCAGTTTGAAGCACAGTAAGCAAAATTTTAATATTGTAAATGGATTCCGAGTTGGATTCAGTAATTTGTTTTTGCAACCCATGTAAAAATAATGATAGAAAGGCTGTCAAAGGAAGTGATTACCTGCTATTTCTTTATTTCGTTTTGGAGTGTTTTATACTAAATTTGTAAGAAACCATAGGCAGAAGAGATGTGACATGGTTGCAACTTTACCAAATAATTGTAGAGAAAAATAAATTACGGCATGTGAGAAAAAAAATGTTGTGAAAGATTTTTTGATTAAAAATTTTCAATAGAATGGAGATACCGATGCGATAGGTATTTTGATGAAGTGCGTACAAACATGCTTTTTTACTAGATAGTTTGAAAAATAGAACAAGGTGAAGTGAAGGGAGAGCTACTTTAGAGTTAATAATAGTAAATGGCTAACATAAAAAGGGCCTGATAATAGATGTACCAAAACCAGGATATGGCACCACAAACGATGGTAACACAGCTAGACGCTTCTTTTCGGACCCTAAATTATCAGCAAATATTACCGGTAAGAGAAACTGACAACTATTTAAAATTTAAAAAAATCAACGCTGCTGAAGTTTAGTGAGATTTTGAAGTTAATTTAGCATTTTCAGGGCTCCATGAACAACTGATTTCAAGGTTTTCAAATATTTTTAAAGCAATTTCAAGCAGTATAGCACTTAACCACAGTGAATTCGGAAACAGAGTCTAGCAACAGCGAAATTATATGTGAATATACCCAATACCCTTGGTATTATATGCCACCAACGGTACACAAGATTCTAATTCATGGTGCAGATATATCCAAGGAAGCAATTATGCCCATCGGGCAGCTTTCAGAAGAGTCCTTGAAACAAGGAATAAGTTCCATGATTTCAAGCTCAACTATGTGGAAGTTGAGTTTTACAAATTAAAAAGTAACTTGGTTTCCTTCCACAGATTTATTTTCCTGGTGCAACATGTTTCGACACAGTGCCTGAGCTTAGGTACCTGATGATGACATCCTGATCCCAGTAGTGCGACGAAATTATAGTAAAATGCAATTGACTGGAACGTAGCCAATTTTAAACTAATTTTTCAATAAAAATGAATTAAATATTTATTTTTTGTGAAAATGTAATATATGTAAACGATAGCTAAAAACTGTAGACGTTTTAACTTGATGCAAGTTCATTTTCATCGAGAAACATTTTCAATTCCTCCCATTCCTTTGCAGTCGTCATAATTTGTTAAAATGTATTATGGATTAAAGTTCTGCTTGGACAATTGTTTTTCGGATTTTATATCTCCTAGTATTAATTACAGTATTTAGATATTTATCATAGGAAATTTTGAAATTAAACTTGACCACTTAACCATCGAAATTAAGCTTTGTTATTGCATATTTAATTTTTATGCAATTAATAGCGCTGAATCCGTTGGATATATTGAAAAAAATAATGATAAAATCACGTTTATCAGCCCAAAATACCTTAGAAATGCACTTGATGTTGAACATGGACGGGAAATTATTAACGTTATTAATTTTTGCCAGCTTTCTTCCAGTTTGGCCCACTTTGCGGCGTTTTAACTCTGATTTTATTCGACCGGGCAACTTGATTGTGCGGAAAGCCGATTGGCATTTTTTAAAGAGTAATTTTTATTATACGTGCGATAAAAATCGCGATAGCGCTTTTAATGTAAAATTATTGACCAACAGCAGCATCAACGCCACCGACATGAGCGTACCGCGGTCTCGGCGCATCATGTCGAGAGCTGCTGTGCCTTGGTGGAATGATGAATGTGCCAAAGCTATTCGGCAACGCAAGAAGGCATTGCAAATCTTTAATAAATATCCCACCGAAAACAATCTATCCTCTTTTCGGCGTCTGCGAGCTAAAACCCGTCAAGTCGTAAAGGAGGCAAAGAGGGCCTCTTGGATGAATTTTGTCTCTGGTGTCAATATCAGCACACCACTTGCACAGGTGTGGCGTAAGGTGAAGAGCATGTCGGGCAACCATCAGCAGTTCGGCGTCTCCTTCTTAAAAGTCAGAGGAAATGTGGTTACATCTCCAGCTGCCATTGCAGAGATATTCGGTCAGTTAATCGCCAAGATGAGCAGCGATGAAAATCTGGATCCTGCCTCCCGAGCGTCTTAGCAACGCCTTACGAACGTCTCTATCAGATTTAAGGAAACGCGGACAATGGCAGATTACAACCTCCCCTTTCCGTTGTGGGAATTGAAATCTGCCACCTATGACTCCCACGAGAGCTCTCCAGGTCCAAACGAGGTCCACAATGCTTTTCTCCGTAACCTTCCGGAGACAGCGCTGCAGGAAGTCCTGCAGACGTATAATAAGCTGTGGGCTGAAGGCCACTTTCCTTCATCCTGGCGAGAGTCTGTCATTGTCCCCATTCCCAAACAAGGGAAAGATAGAGCTGACCCGAATTCCTACCGGCCGATATCTCTCACCAGCTGCCTGTGCAAGGTAATGGAGAGAATGGTGAATCGGTGGCTCGTTTGGTGGTTAGAGCGCCAAAACCTTCTCTCCAGCATCCAATGTGGATTCAGACGGGGCCGTTCCACAATGGACCACTTAGTGAGGATCGACAATTTCATCCAAGAAGGCTTCTCCTCCGCCAGCATGTTATTCGGGTCTTCTTCGATTTGGAGAAGGCTTACGACCGGGTCTGGCGGCGGAAGAATTTAATGACTTTGCACGAGTGGGGTTTTAGAGGCAATCTGCCGATTTTTATTAAAATTTTTTAACGCATCGAGTTTTTAAAATTCGAATAGTCCAGTTTTTATCTGATTGTTACCGTCTTGACATTGGAGTTCCCCAGGACTCGATCTTGAGCGTGACGCTTTTCGCCATTGCGATAAATGACGTGAATTGTATCAAGGCGCCGGTGATAGGCACACTGTTCGTAGATGACCTGGCAATTTTCTGCAGGTCATCCAAGGTGGTAACTGCATCCAGAAAGGTTCAGATGACATTGAACAAATTGGACCAGTGGACCCAAAGGAACGTCTTTCGGTTCTCCCATGAGAAGACCAGATGTGTCCATTTCCACAGGAAAATAAGAATCCAAATGCAGCCCACATTGCACCTTAGGGGAAGAAATCTCTCTTTTGTCCAGTCGGCCCGCTTTCTTGGTATGACACTCGACCACAGGCTCAATTGGCGAGAACATATTAATCTTTTAAAGACAAAATGTATTAATTCACTAAATATTTTAAAGTTTCTAAGCCACACATCACGGGGAGCAGTTCGCACAACTTTTCTTTTATTGTATTGCACATTGGTGCGCTCTAAATTAGACTACGGTTGTTTTATTTATGCGTCCGCCCGCGAGTCATACCTACGAGCATTGCCCCCCGTACACAACGCAGGGTTACGACCCTGTACGGGGGCATTACGGACAAGACCGGTCGTAAGCATTTATTCTGATGCAGGGGAGCCTCCTCTATGCCACCGGAGGAACGCGCTTATGTGCAATTATGTCTCCAAAGTTTTATTCGTGACGGCACACCCTTATTTTAACGTACTTTTTAAACCACGTTTTTTAGAAATTTTTAACCGACGGACGAAGGCCACTAGGCCCGTTTGTGTGCGCTTTAATGATTTTATTCGCGGGTGTGATTTCAGGGTACCTAAAGTGTACCCTGTCTCTTACTCATCACACCCTCCCTGGTTAACACCCACCCCCGTGGTTAAAGCGGTCTTGTGTGATCGACAAAAATCCTTCACCACTCCCTCGGAACACCAGCGTCAGTTTTTAATGTTTCAAGGGAATCACTCTGATTTTGTGCCAGTGTACACAGACGGATCTAAGTCAGAGTTGGCCTGTGCCTGCGCAGCGTTCTTGCCTAACCAAGGAGCAGTCAAAGCAAAATTAAATCCGCTGTATAGTGTATACACAGTGGAATTATTTGCCATGATACACAGCGGAATTATTTGCCATGGATATGGCACTTGAAAACCTATGTGACGAAGGCGGCTCCTTCGTTCTATCATATAGTAAGTATACTTACTCTATGGTTATATGCAACGACTCCCTCAGCTCAATACAATCAATCTCCCGCTTTTCGCCCATGCACCCAATCATTCAGGACATTCATTCTTCCTTGCTGTCTCTCAGTAGAAAGGGAGCACGCATTTGGTTCCCGGTGCATGTGGGAATAGCAGGAAATGAAAAGGCAGACGCTTTGGCCAAAGAGGCTCTGAACGAGACCGAGACTCAGTCGACGCTGGTACCACACGAGGACCTAAAATCTTCCCTGAGTCAGATAGTCCTAGGGCAGTGGAAGGAATCTTGGCGTACTGCACAAAATAATAAACGTCGTGATATCAAGCCGGTTACGTCAGTGTGGCCCTCTTCTGTCAGGAACAGCCAAAGAGAGGAAATCGTCATCACACGTTTGAGGATAGGGCACTGCCCTTTAACTCACGCATTTCTCTTCACGGAAGAGAAACTACGACCGCAGTGTGATATTGCGACTGCCCTCTCAACATCCAGCACATCCTGATGGAGTGTGACAAATACCGTGACGTTCGAAGGCGGCTAAAATTAGGGGGAGACCTAAAATCCGTCCTAGGAGACGATCCTAATGTTTTAAGCCGAGTCATTTTATTTCTGAAAGAGACAGGACTATTTTAAAAAATTTAAGTTTAATTTTTTTATATAAATCACATAATATATATTTTTTAAATAAGTGACAAGTGCAAGTGACTAATATTTATTACTTTTACTACGAAGATTGTGTAGTGGTACAAAATGACCTAGCCGTCGACGCACCCTACAACGTTAAACCTACCTACCTACCTGAAGCCGGATCTGTACTAGAAACATTTTTTGCGTAATAGTATGTTTCACGATTTACGAAAACTTTATCGCAACCAAACTTCTAAATATCGAGTGTCGCAGCCGATATTCCGGCTAGTACCGGTTGAGAGATTAACTTTATTATTATAACTAAATTATTTTATCTCTTTGGAGTTTATCGCCCGATATCTCCGTTGTTACACCGTAATGCCATGCCGATTGTTATGCCATGGCTAGTCCGGTATTTTAAAAATACGCAAAATATAATTTACTGGGAAAATAAATAAAATTCCGATTTAATCGGTTATTTTATGCATAGTTACAGCTGTCGGTCACCTCACTCTATTTGAAGTTCCGAGAATTCCTATATTGGTATATTTTGACACATTGATATGACTACAATTATGTACCCTCGTAATTACGAGGGTACATAATTTAAATTTATGAGGGTTTTAAAATTATTTCGAAATAATTTTTCAATTATTTCTAAATAATTTTTAATATGTTTAAAATAGTTTTAAAATAATTTTTGAAATAAAATTAGCATATTATTTTCTATGAAATGTAAAACAACTTTTCATGCAAAACACGTCTCAGCACTTCCTACATATGCATATATATGTTAAATCAACGAAACGAGATGACAGGAAACGGAACTTTAGTAGAACATTACCTCATACATTATTTTAAAATCTTGAAAAAGTCGTGAATTTAGCCATCTCATGACATTTTTATTTTAAAATTATTTGAAATAATTTTACAATAATTTTTCAATATTCTTTTGCTACCCGATCGGGAAGCTATGTCATTCGAAAACTCGTTTTTGCTGCCAGGAGGTCCACTCTTTTGAGTTACGATGTTACTTTTTGATGTTCTGATATTTGGTCTTGGCCCTTACGTATTCCAATTTGTAATTCCATCCTTCCCAATATACCTAAGGTCCCTTCCCTTTTCTATAAAATGACTGGGAAACATGTACGGTCACTGAAAATCTTAGGAGACAAACTGTGTGAAAGGTCGCGTGGGGTGTCTAGCGCACCCCGCGCTACAGATAGGTTCTCTTTGCAAGCATAGAAACTCAGCTAGAGAAAGTTATAGGTCACTAAAATCAGACCTGCACAAAAAAAAGCGCTAATACAAGGCTGGGGTGTCTGGGACACCCCGCGGGACCATCGTCGGGTTAAATGCAAATTTTAGAGTTTTGTTCTGAACTTTCCTTATGCTTTAAATAACTTAAAAAGCAAAGTATTAGCTTCAATTTGCCTTCAAATTCGACAATATTGATTCAGAAATAAGAAAAATGTGATATATTTTAGCAATCACTGTCGAATTTGGAGGTACGTGTTTTGCAAGCAGTATGTTTTTACAAAACTTTATGAGGGCTATTTTGGTCGAAAATCTAAAAAAAAATAAGAATAGCTCATTCTTACCTGTGTAAGATAAAAATTTGAAGAAATTGCTGGATTTAGAGCACGAAACTTTTCGGAAATTAGGTGATAGAAGTTAGAATCTTGATACATGCTAGGCCTGGTAAACAGTAGTGCTGCCCTAGCGGCAGCATGAGCAACCATTTCCTCTTCCAAATGAATCCCCTTCGTGCTTGAATAACGGTACTCTTGTGTTTTTTATTTTGTGAAGCTCACGTCCTGTCTACCAGGTGGCAGAGTGTAATATCGACTGCCGTTTGGGGTGAACAGTGTTCGGTCGACCTACATTATGTGTTTGTTGTGTCCATGTCACCATTTATAGAAGGTAGAGCTTATGATTGATCTGCAGTTCTCATGACTTTATGGAAAGATTACCCTGGACAGAGGGTGAGGTTTCCTTGTCTTAGGAAATAAACGCGCCCTTTAGGAACACTAGGCGCCATGTTTGGGGACGTCGGTACATCATCGGTGGGCGGAGTTGCGTCGTAAACAGAAAAGCGGGAGGCAGTGGCGTTGTCTGGTAATGAAGGAGACGACGAGATGAACTCATCGCCTTTGGCAGGCCACTCCCTGGCCATTCGCCACGAAATTCAACGCTTTGAAAGCGTGCATCCTTCAATTTACGCAATATACGACCTCATAGACCTGGTGCCGGATCCTATGGTGGCCCAGCAAGTTCGCGATCACGTCGTCTGCATAGAAGGTGAGACAAACACTACACGTGGTGGTATTTTGATTCGACTTCTCCAGACCTTGGTGTAATGTTGTGATAACTTATAGGTACACGCATTGGTGTGGTATTCCTGGTGGTGTACTCCACAACTGTCAACTTACGTGACCTGGCAATTGGTGACCCAGTGTAGCTGTTCAAATCAATAGACAGCTTCTTGTATTGTTTAAGTGCTCCGAGGCAGTCGTTCGTTGCCAATACTTATTTGGGTGCACACTCAGAATTTGCATTTTGTGGCAATAACAAGAAAGGGTATTCTTTAGAACCTTTTTGCAGGGGTTTCCCCAATGTTACCAGGGTCTGCTGTGCATGCTACAACTAATTCACATATAATTTTGATGCTTTTTACTATTTTCGATCTGTCATCTTCCTTGCCAGTTTATAGAACTTTGTAATTTTAATTCCAATGAAGCGTGGTCAAACGATTGGCGGTGATAAGCATTGGTCCCTCATTAACGACGTATTGGTATGCATCGTGCGTATACACCGGAAGCGAGGCAGTGGTGGTGGTCAGGTGGTGCCCTTTTATGGAATATAACTGCCCGTATGAGTAGTTCTTGCAGGTGGATGTGATATTTGTTATGCTAGCAGCGATCGTTGACCAAGTCGGCCAAAATATCGGGTGGTTTTGAAGCTAATTAGGCATAATATTCTTGTGTTTTTTTATTACCTTAAAGTGGAAGTCGGTTCAGCGAAAATTCCGGTTGTACTGTGGAATCTCCTCTAAATAACTTGCTTGGTATTGCTGTTGCACTAAGCTTTGGCCACCCTTACAACAGACTAATATTATTCATTAGTGTTGGCAGTTTACTAAGCTCTTCTGTCGATGATAATCATTAACTTGACCCATTTTGCCTTGATCTCTTGCTTTCCCATGGAGTTAAGCCATTTTGTTGTGAAATAGAACCTTTTCGTTCTGAATTTTAACCGTTTCTTTTTAGTCTAGCCCTCTCATTTTCCCTTTGCTACTCTCAAATGTTTCTCTGTTTGAACTCATGCGTAATTTTCCAATCACTCCATGAACTGTTAGTTATTCACTTAACCATGTTTGTGCCTGTATATCTAATCATGCTCAATGTACATCTTTCCGGTGGCACTTCTGGCATTGATTTAGGGCCTCATTTCAAAGTTTAAAACCCAACTGACTGATGGTTGATAAATAGCAAATGAAGTGCTGAATCTCTACAGCATTGATTTTTGGTAGATATGCTACTTGGGATATTTGCAAATGCATTTGATATTTGTTTCATCACCCTTTTACTGTATCAGATGGCCAATCTTTGCCTTTAAATGGTGTGGGTGGAGAATTGAAGGAACTTCTGGAACTCGTGAGTGTAGAGTCATTAAATTTTTTGTTCTGGTTAATGAGTTACATGGTAGAAACAATCATCACCTGGATGCTTTTCATTTGTGTAATGATAACACGATGAGGATGGTTGAACAGGATGTAACTTTGTTAACTCTTGTTATAAATATGTCGTTTACATCATTTTATGCACCAAACATGAAACAAATTCCTTCGGCGCCATGCCAACGTAGACTTGGCGGTATCTCTCACTCGTTACATCTTCCCTTTTTTCATACAATAATAACAAAGTTTGGTTACTTACAGGTAAATTACAACAAACTCATGTTTGGTAGTATTTATGATAAGCCGGTTTAAATCTGCTCCTGGTACTTCTACGCACGGGTGTTTTGTTGCCTTGGGTAACATCGTTGCTAGTAACATTGTGAACATTTGGATGGTCTACTCGTGGCGGTGAACTATTTATTGGAGTGTTAGGTTGATGAATTTCTATGGGACCATTGCCGGTCACACCTGAGTGCACAAGTTCAGATGTTACTTCCGCATCATAAGTAATCGCTGGTTCTATTCTAATCGGTTTGACTCCAGCCTTACTCAAGTGCACTCTATTTCTCCTTAAAACAATTCCGTTGTTTGTCAGTACTTAGTACGATCTATCGTTTTCGGTATGATGTAATATCAACAGGGTTCCAGGTTCCGTTTCTATTCTGTACACTAACATTTTGACCTATGTCTAACTTCCACAAATCTTTTGCGTTCCTATCATGAAATTCTTTTTGCTTGACCTGTCTTTCCAACAATAACTCTTTAGTTCTATCCATTTTCGATTCAGTTCTAACTTTAAAATCTGGCATCAGCCCGTGTACATTCTTACCCTGAATAATCTGATTTGGAGATCCAATCTTATCACTTATCGGAGTATTCATAAGTTCTAACAAAGCTAAATATGGGTCTTCCTTATCTTCCAACGCTTTTTTCAAGACACCTTTTACAGTTTGGATGTGTCTGTCGACCATACCATTGCTCCTCAGGTAATACAGACTCGATGTGACATTTTCGAAGTTCCACTCCTTAGAAAAATCTTTAAACAGTTTATTAGAAAATTGAGGACCATTGTCCAATCTCAAAATCTTTGGAATTTCCCAGCGCACAAAAGAAGATTTAAGTGCCTTAATGGTTGTCTCAGATGCTTCATCTTTCAGTGGCGTTACTTCCACATACTTTGAAAAATAATCTACTGTGATTAGATAAATGTGTTCATGAAAGTAAAACAAATCCATGGCAACCTTTTCCCTGACACCGTTCGGTTCACTGGGTCTCAAAGTTTCAAACGTCAGATTTTTTTTGAACTTCGAACTAGCTTGACAATTTGTAATGAGATCCTCTATAATTCTGTTCATACCTGGCCAAAATACAACGTCCCTGGCCCGGGACTTGAAACACTTATAAAATGAACTTTCCTCCAGAAACTTCATTTCATAAGTGTTGGGCAACACACCGTTTCCAAGCACATGCCCAATGTACCACTTCTCTTCGTAAAATACACTATAATATTTCTGTCTGGATACAGAAATTGGACCCTGAAGTCATAGAAGTGCCACTGGTGCTTTGTCGAGGTTCTTCATTCTCATCACCACTATCTCCAGTGGAACTATCTGTTGGTTCCTGGCAATTGCCACATCATCACCCGTGTTTGCAAACAGATCGACTCGAAGATATCCAGACTTCACCACTGAGTGGGCTGATTGTATTCCTTTCAGTGGTTTCAGCCGGGCAAAGAACCTGTCAATATCGGCGGATTCCTTTGCTATATCAGTGGCTGACACAAACAAACATACAGGCTTCAGTGTGATGACTGAAGTACAGCAAAGAAATCTGTTGGATTCTTTACAACCACTTTCCCTTGCAGAACTTTCTTCCACATATGGCGTTTCAATGTCGCACCTACGCCATCATGTGTCCCCTTGCGATGGTAAGACTGAAACATTCCAGGTGGTATAAAGAGAAGAAGACAACATTGTGGCCATTGAGAAGTGATTCTTGAAATGTGTCTCAGCTCCATCCGACCGGATCACAACCGAGTCCACTTGAAAGTTGAATCTTGCTTTGAAGTCATTGATAATGGATTCATTGAAAATTTTAACTTCAGTTGAGGAATGCCTTGTGGTTTCGGAGATAATCACATATGTCTGGACTTGCAACTCTTCTTCTATGGCTCTTCTATAATACAAAGCTGCCGTATATAATGTAAGAGAAGATTCATTTGTTTGCCAGTGCACTGCCATTGCTTCATTCTGATGTTTGATGAAATAATTTTCAGCAAAGTCTGTCTGGAGTAGGCAATGGCCAAGCTGAAGGTTATCCCTCTGTTTTTTTGTATTTCCTTAGCTTGCTTTGAGGTGTTGAAGGAGTGGGCCAAGAACTTCACAGCTTGTCCATGGAACATCTCTGCAAATGCTTTTGCGTCAGCGGTAACTTCCTCCATCTTATTCCCATTCCACTGGTTAAATGTCAATGCTTCATCCACATATATCTTGTTGTTTACAAGATTATCTAATTTGAAATTGCAATTGTTGCACCGTAACTTCATGCAAGGTCCCGAATTTACATCACGAACAACAAGGCTGAGCAAGTCACTCGTCGTTGCAACTTTAACCACCTTCCACTGGAACAGATCAATTAATACTGAAAGTATTCACAATATGGACAGCAGCACACAAACTGGTCCTTTGACTCAGATATTTCAACTTCAGTGGGTCTCAGCTCACAAAACTTAATAAGGCCAACCCCTGCTTCAGGATGTTCCTGCTTGAAGAGTGCATGGGCATCTTTCAAGCTGTTCATCAGGAGCCGTTTCTGCACTGTGGTCTTTGTAGAAGACTTCCGAATCACATGTTTTTCTTCCCTGGCAGCTGGCACGATACATCATAGTGTGGAAAGAATGAAATTACCTTTTCTTTAGTTTCCTCTGAGAGGGCATCACATCTAACTGGTTTAGTACAAGTATTCCTAACTGTGTAGCCATCTTTTTGATAATAGCTACCTTCTTTCTAGGACTCTTTGGCATTGCAGTTGAAACACGCTTCAGAGTCTTACCGAAAGTTTGGGGTGAAAAAAATTGTTTGGGGACACTCGCGTTACCAGCAGCGACTAAAGCAGCCCTTTAAGTTCATTTCGTTTCACCCTCATTTTACGCATTCTAAGTTTTGAATCTTCTGCTGCTTTCTTCTGCAGTTTCTTGTCACCTTTCCATTCCTCATAATTCTTCATAAAAGTCTTTGCTTTCTCTCTCTCCTGTTTCATATTCTCCTTGCTTTGCCGGGCCCAACTGGCTGCTTTCATGTCCTTTGCAGAAAGAGCCATTTTGATATCTGTAATCAAATCCAACATTGTGCTTACAGTCAGAACAAACAAAAATTTTGTTGCCTAACTAAATGTACTGTAACTTAAATGATATCGAGTGATTAAAAATGTAAACAAATTGCTGTGACCAATGTAATGCGTTGGACACTGTTAAATGTTACATTGGTCACGAAGATATCTAAAGAATGGTATAGTATCTAATTATTTTTTATTATTCATTGCAATGTAGACAACATTGATTAAGAGAATTTAAAAGCATTTGACTGAGAAAAATGTATCTTGTCTTCAAAATGAAAAAATTCTAAATCTCTGACCAATGTAACAAACCAATAATGCAATTTACATAGGCCTAAAACTTCTACATACCAGAAAATTTAGTTGAATTACTGTTCAAATTCAGTTGGAAAGATGGTGTTCCGTTAATAATAACAAGCAGGATCTTTCAATGTGAGTTCAATTCACGCAGATGATCACAAATACAAACAATTATTTGGCATTTTAAAAGCAGCATTCAATAGGATGGGTTTACCATAGCATTGCTAATATGGGCGATGCCATTTTCAAACCTTGTTGCCAGATTCAGAATCAGCAGGAAAATCTCAAAAATATGTCATACGACACTTCTGGCTTCTTTAAAATTAAAAAAAATAAGTGTGAGGTTGATAATGCCATGGAATGTCCCAATTTTAAATTTCAAGAAAAGCACGCAAATAATTTAAAAAATGTTGGTAGGAGTTTGTCGTTATTAACCACTTGACTGGCGAACGATTTTTTAAATTTAATTTGGGGAAAATTTTTATTTTTAATTTCAATAAATATTTTAAGCCACAGTTATGGGAATACATTTATTATAATATTGTTATGTTATAAGTCAATATTAAACAATACATTTTCAATAAATATCCTCGTTATTATAAAAAAAAATTTTGTAAAACTAAGATTTTGTGTGATAGTTTTGAAAGCATGTAGTTGGACACAAATCCACCTCACAATCTGGGCAGCAGAATCATGTTTCCTTTCTCTGCCCTGTTTTGAAGCAAACAACACTTACCTTTGTGGGGAAGGCTTTTTTCTGTGTGGGCGGAATTGATTCAACAAAGTGCCTCACAGTCAGCCTAGCTGGGGATGGAGTGTGGGAAGGAACTATTTTTCCTACGTGTGGTTGCCCATACTTGGAGATTAAATTTTCTGCCAGAGTGATAAGTAAATTTTTCCTCAACAATTTTCCACCATTCTTTTTGTAAATTACAAATGTGTTACATCACATTTACAAAATACAGCACATATCCATCAGGTGTCAAAATATTTTCATATAATATTTGGAATGACAGCTCCTTGCAGTTTTATATTTGTTCATCATGGCGTCACTCCTGTCCACACCCCCCATATTTTTATTATAGTCTTGAACTACAGCTGGCTTCCTAACAGTGCCTCTTTTCCCCTTCACTTGGCTCATTTCAGTCCCATTAATGTGCATGCTAAAGCTACATCCCTCCTGTCCTTCCACTTCAGCACCATCTGTTTACCCCGAAATGCTGCCACTATTTCCCCCTTCTTCAATTTTTTCACCTTCACATTTTGGGAAAACTCCTTCCTATTTTGATGTATAGTCCCCACAACGTCCGTCTTTCGTGCACAACGTTTGTCAACCAGTGCAGGGCTAATATACCAGTTATCAAGGTATAATGTGTAGCCCTTATCAAGCAGTTCATCTGCTAAATCTAACTCAAGTCTGATTGTGATTAGTTCATTCTTGTATGTTTCACTAAACATAGTGTCCTTACCAGTGTAAATTTTAAAGTTCCACTCGTAACCTGTTACACACTCGCACAAAACAATATTTTATCCCAAACCTGGAAGGAATGAACTGCTTCCATGATAGGCAGCCTTTCCACAGGAGTAGAGATTTATCCACCACTATTGCTGGTCCAGGGATGTAGAGAGTAGAGAATTTCCTTTTCATATGCTCCAATAAAGGCAGGACTTTGAAAAGTTTTTTGTTGGGGCAGTCTTCGATTAATGTGTTATTGTCCACAAAATGAAGAAATTTCAAGAGCAGATGAAATCTTATTTCTGTTTAAACTTTTCGAAAGTAAGGAGTAGAGATGCTTTCCCGTTTCGAAAAATAACTATGGTAGTCGGGCTTTTATTAAAATCCCATCAAAAGAAAAACTCATATCAATGTTTTTATTTCCTCAGGACTTGATTCACTCCACTCGTGTACCCTTGATTGTGGCTTTAGATTAGGATTACTGTATAGGAACTGTTTCGCAAAAGGTTCTTCTGCTGAGATATAAGGTTACACAATTCATCATCCACAAAGTTTCAAAAATTTCTAAAATATCCACATTATTCTCCAACTTTATCACTATGCCACTAGTACCTCCAAAATCGAATTTATTTCGCACGGTTTCATGCGAGCTCCATGATAGAGGATCCAGTGATGTACACTCCACTTCCTCTTCTTCTGATTCCTCAACTCCTCCTGATTCACAGGAACTCACGTCGGTGTGCACAAAAATCTCGTCGCTATCTCCACTGCTATCACTTTCTTAGCTTTCTTCCAAAAGTTCGTGAATTGTGTCTGCGGAAGGAGAAGTGTGCCTTCCTCTTTTAGTAGTGGATGCCATTATGGGGATATTCAAAATCTAGAGGAGGTAGTGTATCCCCGAGGAATGATAAGAACCAATATACGTTCACACCGATCTCAACTATTTCGCGCACCCGCTTATTGGCATCCACACACAGAAAGCTGACAACTTGTACTGACTGAGTGCACAAAATATCCACCCTTTTCAAATGGATAGAACAGTTACCCTTTCCCGGAGGGGGTTGGGAAAGTCCATCTGGAAGTAGGCGCCTAACCCTGGGACAATCGCTTGGGCCCCCCCCCCCCCGCTACGAAAAAGTGTGAATAACCAGTGAAAGGGTCTGCTAAAGTGGGAAACGAAGAAGGCAATGGCTTATTGCACTGAAATTTGTCCATTGTGTCTGAGGCTTGAAACACAAAGGCGGGTGCGAAATCCGATTGGCTTTAATCCGGCTCTATGAGAGGAAAGAGAAAACCGGAATGTTTATTATGAGGCTGTTTGTGTTTGAATACTTCTTCCCACGTGTCACGATTGCTGCTTGCCCATAGGTACCCGCAGGAGAGCAAAACGACCGGCCCTCGGACGAGCAATTGGTGACTTCAGTTCAATATCTCATGCCATTTGCTGTTACATAGCGACTCCATCAAAGAGCAAAGCCCCTCAGAGGGTCTCAAAAGGGTCCCTATCCACCTTTTACCACCCCCTCACCACCCTTGCCCTTAGCCTCAAGTCCGGTAGGATGATAGAGAACGCACGGAATGGGCCCACTGTGTATGGGGTATGAACTACAGTGTGTCCTCATTTAACGTTGTCCCGTTTAACGTTATTTTGCGATAACGTTGTCCAACAATTAAAACCCCTACAGCATTCAACGTCGCCAGTGCTTCGCGATAACGTTGTTCAAATTATGCGCGACCAAAAAAAATGAATAGTGAATAGGTTTTTGGCACGCCGGGCGCTTCTGATGCGTAATTTTCATTCGGTGGAAAAGTTTGGCGTGGTTTGGTGTGTGTTTTGGTGTGTGTTACCTGAGCGAATAATTATCGCGTTATTTGTTTTATACCTGTAATATTTGCAGTGCATAAAAAAAAATTATGTCTTCAAAGAGAAGTGGTGATCCTGGCGTATCATCCGAGGTGAAAAAAAATGGAAAATGGTAACGTTAGGGCAAAAACTTGACATAATTAAACGACGTGAACATGGTGCAACTGCTGCGGAAATCGGCCGAGTTCTAGGTTTTCAGGCGACAATGATAAGGACCATTATAAAGGACAAAGAAAAAATTAAGGAATTGGGAAGAGTTGCTACTCCTCTAAGTGCAGCGCATTTATCACGCAATAGAAGCACCATTTTAGTAGAGATGGAACGATTGCTTACTGTGTGGTATGAAAATGAAATTCATAAAAAACAACCAGTTGACCTTGCTAGATTTCAAAGAAAGGCATTGGCTATTTTTGGTGACTTAACTAATGACATAGCTAATCCTGAGCCTTTTAATGCTAGTCGTGGGTGGTTTGACGGATACAGGAAACGTGCAAATTTGCGTGGTGTTGTGAAAACTAGCGGTGAGGCAGCCAGTGCAGATAGTGAGTGTGTGATAGTGCTAATATATTTATTGAACATTATAGGGAAATTGTCGAGGAGGGAGGTTACCTACCTCAGCAAATATTTAATGTGGACGAGACAGGTTTATTTTGGAAGCGCATGCCTACAAGAACTTACATTTTGATGGAAGAGAATTCTATTCCTGGGTTTAAGATGACTAAAGATTGCATGACGCTGTTATTGGGTAGCAATGCATCGGGTGATTTAAAACTCAAACCAATGTTAGTGTACCACTCTGAGAACCCTAGGGCACTTAAAGGATTATCCAAACATCGTTTGCCTGTGATATGGAAAGCGAATAAAAAAGCTTGGGTTACGCAACATCTTCATAGAATGGTTTACCGATCATTTTTGTCCTGAGGTAGAACAGTACTTCAAAGAAAAGAATCTGGCTAATAAAATACTTCTTCTGTTGGACATTTGCCCTGGTCATCCTCCCAACCTCGATGATTATAGTGAAAATATGAAAGTTGTTTATTTACCGCCAAATACCACATCACTCCTGCAACTAATGGACCAGGCTGTCATAAAGACATTTAAATCATATTACCTTTTCGCAGAAACTTTTTACAGGCAATGACTGCAACTGTAGGTGAGTCTGGTATTACTCTTCGTGAGTTTTGGAAGGCCATGTTAAAAATGCCATCGAAAATATTGCTCACGCCTGGGCGGAAATAAAATCTTCAACTATGCACAAAGCCTGGAAAAAGGTTCTTCCAGATCAAATTGTCAGTTTTGAGGATGCAGCGGAAACCATTAACGAAGACATTTTCGAGATCGTGAGAGACCTTGGCCTTGAAATTTCCGGTAATGATGTGGAGGAGCTGTTGGCATCCCATGGAGAGGAACTGTCAACGGAGGACCTTCTCCAGCTGGAACAACAGAGGAGTCTGGAAGATGCTGGCGAAGTCGCTGCCATGAAACAACTCACTTCGAAAGACATAAGTGACGCTATGAAACATATAGAGTGCTCAATGGACATTTTGAGAGATCAAGACCCTGACTTAGAGAGGAGTGCAAAAGTGTGTAGGGCAATTGCGAGTGATGTGTCTTGTTACAGAGAACTATACTGGGAGAAAAAGGAGGCCACCACCCAGAAAACCCTTAATGATTACTTCAGAAGTGCTACCGATTTCCCTGAACCCAAACCCAAATCATCCAGTCAATGCAGTTAAAATTTCTTTCGTGAAAGTGAAAATATCAAAGTTTCGCCATTAAAGTGCTTTAGAAATTTAGTTTGTATGTTTCATTCAATAATGGCATATATTTTATCGTTGTGCTGTAATAATGTGTCTGTGGAAATCGTTATTGTGCTGCAATGAAGAATTGGTAAGTTCGGAACCGATTTTTATTTTTTACATTGTTTCTTATGGGGAATATTGCATCGTTTAACGTTGTTTCGCTTAATGTTGAGTTTTTCAGGAACGAATTAATGATGTTAAACGAGGACACACTGTACAACCGTGGAAAACGGGAGTAGTTGGTGTAAAAGTATGGTGGAATGCATGCAAATATTCTCCAAAAGAGAGAATTGTGAGAATGTCAAGCCTCAGGTTGGGCATACTTGGTTTTCTTGCCTAACCATGGAGTCTGTAAAACAAAGCACTTTCCAATATTTTATGTCTGCATTGCTAAACTTGTTGCAATTACAATATTTCTTGGTACTATCCAAAAAGAGTTGTTCCTATCATGTTTTAATGACTCCTTGAGTGGCTACCCTCCTATCTAATATCCCTTCTTGTATATAAAATAATAATAATTTTATTAGACATTAAACAAATTGGATTTGCAATAGTCTTCGTCATACACAGTAAAACCTCCAAACAACGAATTTGTTGCGGCCTGAAAATTATGACTTCGCTGTATGGTGTTTCGTTGTATGGAGGTGGTGTGCGGGTTGCGTCCCCACAGGGGCATCCAACTGTTCCGTGTGCTTTACGATGCAAGTCGAGTAAATATCTCAATCTTGCTTTATTCACCATTAAAACCTTTCCTAGAATGATGATAAACAATTTTTATTATTTACCATCAAATACCGTGGCTATCACCGCGTGATTTTCCCTCTGCATATTTCTAATTGAAATTATTGTTTTTCTCGTCGTTTCTGCTCTACGCCTCATCTCTTACGTTAGTTAGGGTCTGAAATTAAAGGAGCGCCAAAATTAATGGCTAAGGATTACGTATTTTAAAGTGCTCCAAAATTTTTTTTTGAGTATCTAGTCGATATTATTCTTGGAGTGCAATAATTTTAAGTCTATATCAATTGGCATTTTATGCAGCAATTTTGCTTGAAAGAGCACATATTGCCTTTTAGACTTACGAAATGAAATGCACTGTTGGAATCCCATTGAAGTACCGGGAAATATCTATGTTCGCGACCAGAATATACTAGATATCAATAAACGACGATGGAAGTTAGGTGGGGCAAGTTAGTTACCACAAGTAAAAACGTGGCAGTCGGCAATGCACTGAGGTCGCAATGGCAATCTCAGATGATAATGCATTGACAATGCCTTCGTAGAAACTGGACACGATCAGTATTCTGTTGGCACCAAAGGTAAATAAATAAAGCTTGCTCAACCTGCCGCAGAATCTTCAAATTTTCTACTCCATCTTCTGACATTGAAAAAACTCGCTCCAAAACATCTATTGCGTCCACCACTTCCTTCCAACTGGGGCGCACTACACTATTGCTGGGCTCTTCTCTTTCTTCATCGCTTACATCCTGCGTCTCCGCCATAATTTCGGTATCATCATTGTTTTTCACGTTTTTTTCTCAATAATTCATTCTAGAGGGGCACTTTTCATGTTTTGGGCCCAAGCGCAGACTTCGTTGTACAGTTTTTTTGTAGTTAGAGAGGTTCGTTACGGGAGGGTTTTTTGCGTGCATTGTCCATTGTAAGGGTCCGGGACTGGGCCAATGACTTTGAAATATGGAGGTTTCCTTATAATTTCGCTGTATGGGGGTTCATTGTATATAGATTTTACTGTACATAAGAATTACATAAGTTAAGTGATTTAAATTACATATACAAATAGTTTACTTAAAACAAGTAAATACACAAATACTCAAAATATGTATGGCAAGACAAAAGATTATACTTCTATGAAGGACAACACAATTTCACAATAAAAAAACTCATTTACAGAGTAAATTCTTTTTTTGTAAACCAGTTACGGATAACTTCTTTAAATTTCGGCACACTCACATCTTTAGACTCTGGGGGCAATCCATTGAAAAACCTTTTTTTTAATATTAAAATAATTGCTGTATTTTGCTAGTCTACAATAAGGGACATCTAGGGCATCACTGTTCCTGGTATAGTGGGTGTGAAAGTTTGACCTTTTCTGCAAGGAGCTAAGATTTTCTTTTACATTGCATAGGCACTTGTTTATATACAGGCTATTTAGAGTCATAATACCCAACTCACAGAAAAGAGCCTTGCAGTGGTCTCTTGGGTGTGAAAATTAAGTTGTCCTGACTGCCTTTTTTTGCATCCTAAATAAACTATTTGAGGATGGTGAGTGGCCCCATAGTTCGATACCATAATTAATGTGGCAGTGAAATAAGGCATAGTGTACATGAATAAGGTACTCTTTTGGAATCATATATTTAAGTTTACGTAACATGTAAACTGCCTTGGACAATTTTCGAAGTGTGCCTACTGCATGTGGCTCCCAAGTCAATTTTTGGTCGAGTTCAAATCCAAGTAACTTAATGGTGCTCGGGGGATTAGTTGTGGTACTTAATGATAAAACTCACGTCACTGGTCTTCTCATTATTTAGAACCAGACCGTTTGCAGAAAACCAGTTGGAGGCTTCAGATAAAAACAAGTTAGCAGTAGTGCTAGTATTGATCAGGTTGTTAGTCTTGTGAATAAAAGTAGTATCGTCAGCATAAAGTATGGACTTGCAGGAGACATTAGATGGTAAGTCATTGATTATAAGGAATAAAAGAGGCCCGATGACTGAGCCTTGAGGAACTCCATAATTTAATCTCAGGGGCAAAGAAAGGTTATTATTGATGAAAACACACTGGGATCGATCAGTGAGATAAGATTCGAAGAGATGTAGTTCAAGATTATTGAAGCCATAATACTGAAGTTTTTGAAGAAGAATCAGATGAGCAACACAGTCAAATGCTTTAGATAGGTCACTGGTAGTTATGGCAATGGAGGATTTATCTAGAAAAGCATTTAGAATTAGATCAATGGCGGACTCAACAGCTGAAGTGGTGGAATAGCCTTTGCAAAAACCAAATTGTGAAGGAGAAAATAATTTGTTAACTTGAAAGTGTTCATATACCTGAATCTTAATAGCCTTTTTAAAAATTTTACCAAATACTGGGATTTTAGAAATTGGCCTATAATTGGAAGGTAAGGTTTTATCGCCATTTTATAAATAGGTATTGTTTTTGATATTTTCAATGCACTAGGAAAGATGCCTGATTGAAAGCTTGAGTTTAAGATTAATGCCAGGGGTTCATCGATAATATTTACAAGATCTTTAATTAAGTTGACCGATGGTCTGTAAACATTGGTGCACTTGGAATATTTTAAGTTTTTAATAATTTGACGAATTTCATACTCTGTAACCCACTTCCATTTGAAGGGGGATATGATTACTGAAAATTTATGGAGAAAAGGCAAGGCAGTGCTTGGAGTCAGATCAAGATTTGACACAAGGTCAGCCATTGAGTCAATAAAAAACTTATTCAGATTATCAGACATAAAAGGTAGGTGAGAGACACCTCCTGAATGACCAATTTCCTTATTGATGACCCCCCAAGCTGCCTTATTTTGGTTAGTTGCGTTGCCTATGAGATCGGAGTTAAAACTGTATTTAGACTGAATTATTAGGTTATTGTAGAACGATTTAAGCTGTCCCCATGTACTTTTATCCTCAACATTACCGGTATGAATGTACTTTTGACGCAGCTGAATTACTTGTGATCTTATTTCAGAAAGCTCAGGAGTGAACCATTTCAGGGACTGCTTGAAACTATTTGATTTTTTCACAAGTTTCTTTGGGAAGCACTGTTGGAAAAATAACAAAAAAGTTTCAAAAAAGCAGGCAAAGTTGTCATTACCATTGGCAAAGGTGAGCAGTGAATGCCAAGAAACATTTGATAGGAGTGATTCTAACTCGCAAATCCCCTGAGGGGTAATTGGATGGCTGAAAGTATGGGTATTCCTACCTGTTGTATTAATTTTACACTTTTTGATTGAGAATTGGAATTTAAGTGCTAGACGGTCAGATAAACCAAGATCGGTGACCAAGACAGAGTACTAATCAGTGTTGAGGCCAGTAATGATATTGTCCAGTCAGGAGTCTAGTCTGGTTGGTTCCATATTCACACAGTGTAAGTTAAATGACTGTATTAGAGAAGTGAGACCAATAGAAGCACTAGATGAATGGCGTATATCAACATTAAAGTCACCACATAAAATAATTTCTAGACCTAGCCTAGAGAACTTAATGAGACCCTGCTCCAGTTGATCGCAGAAGATTTTAAAGTCACCTGGTGGAGATCGATATACACATACAATAATTACATTATACTCCTTTATGGTCACAGCACACATTTCACAATGAACTTCACTAGAGAACTGTCTTACTTCTAGCTTCTTGCACATTAAGTTTTTCCTCACATAAATGACAGTCCCACCATTTTTTGAAACAGATCTAGAATAGGATGATACCAGAATATAGTTTTCAATGTTGAACAGAGGAATTTCCTTTGATGATTTGAACCCTTACCGTTAAGATGTAGACCATGACTGGTATAAAAAATACGGTCAAAACTATTAACGTCTATTACTCTAACATGGTCAAGGCTGTTGTATATTTTTTTAAGTTCCAAATTAACCCCCTTGGTCTCTATGTTGACTCAAGAGTCACTGGGAATATCCTGACAATGAGGAATGTTTACAATTAATACATTGGTATTTGAAAGTTTTTGAACTAAGGAATTCATTCTATCAATTACTTCTTTACCTTTATTATGATAAATATCATTAGTCCCGGCCATGATAATATCGTTGTCACTTCAAGTCATAGTTTTCGAGCTCCTTGCAAAATTTTGTCACCTCGTTTATGCTGGCCACTTCTTACCGACCACTTTCTCATTAATTTTTGCTGATAAGGCACGGCTGTGGCTGTCGCTGTACAATAGAATGATGTTCGGTTTGCGTTGATGCCATTTGGGACGTTGTGGGGTCATGACTGGATTCTCTATGTTTCCGATCCTTTGGGTCATGGGAGAGTGAATCTGCGCACTGTCTTCAGAAATCCCACTAAGTATTTCGTATCTATTCATCAAGGGTAGTGAGGGTGAGGAGGGGACCTTATTACTCTTATCTGTTTCCGCGTAGGGTGCCTTGTTGTGACCACACATTGTTTGAGGCTGAAGCAGTATTAATGGCTGAGCAGGAACAGCAAGCGTCAGACGTTTTGTTCACCATCTTCAACTGTGGCGCCGAATCACAATTTTTATCACGCAACACACTCGAATCCTTCGATAACTGTTGAATCACTTTATCTTTGGACTTTTCCGCAGACCTCAATTGCAGCTCCAAGTCTATATTTTTTTCGCATAATAAACTCAGGTCAATCATTAACTGCGCAATTTTCTTTTCTTTGGAGGCAAGATTGCACGCCGGGCAGAGCAAGGTTTTTATGTCATTAGAGGAAGATAGGGTGTAATATTATTTGATTCTGTAACATATGAGAAGTACTTGAAACAAAGAGGCGAACAGGTTAGTGAAGGAGAGTGAGGCATGTGCTATATTATGGGTAGTACTCATTGAGGACCTTATGAGCTAATTTAAGAAGGAATAATGTGGATAAATGAGAGGAATTATGATGAATGAATTATGGCTTACCTTCCTGAATAATCATCAATGAAAGACTTGATTCAGAAGCATATGCCTCTCTCTTTTAGGTTGATAAGGAAATTTAAAAACGGCATGCATGAGAATAGGGTACTGAGACCTTACCCACCCATTTCTTTTTACTGAAGATAATGCACCATCTTAGTTTGGTAGTTTTGATGTCTCTTTGAGTGTAAGGCACGTGTAGGTGGAATGTGAAATTAACCAGGCAGCGTGTGGTAGACTAGAGGTCAGGGGAAATGTTAAAACTGCTGGATAATGATGTTATCCCCATTTTTGAGTTTTATATAATACTGACTGTTTTAGCTGTGTTTGATCGGCATAAAACTTAGTACTGCATACAATGTTATTAAAACGCTTTGTTCAACAATAATAATTTCTTTATTGTTAACAGCTTTCGCCAATCAATAGTATATTTAGATAATCACACATAACCATGCCCTGGATGGTGACAAAATACTTTTTAAAATTGTAATGTTAGATTAATCCACTTTCTTGACTTGAAAACTCTCTTTGAGTGTGATTAAGAGGAGAATGGCTTGGACATATAAAGAGAAAGTGGGAGAAGAGAAGTTTGTTTTCAGGAATGGAAGTGGGACTGGGGATACAACTGAAGTGTTGAGATATTCGAGGGAAGTTCAAGAGTTTTTATTTACTAAGCCTTTTATTGCATTTTTAATGCCTAATTAAAAAGATATTAGAATTTTTTATGAGGTAATCATGGGAATTATTGGAGAAGAAAGGGATATGAGCAAAGGGAAAGAAAAGCAAGCTGTATTCAGAGCTGATGCTAACAAGACACCATGCATTGAGGGTGGACGATGGTGGGCATAACATCTCGCCTACTCTACTGTGTGAATTCAGCACAAACCTAAATTCTGTGTTTCCTTTGGAGTATTAAATTGAACTTGAACGTCGCATATTCTTGCTGGTCCTTGATGTCCATTCTTTCCCTGGAATTACATATGTTGCATTATTTTCTGGAATACAGGGTCCATTCAATAAGTATCGGGACTGGTTTCAAAAATCCAAATTTATTGCAGTTATCATTGCAATTACTTAATAATCTTCAAAATACATTCCTCCTGCATCGATACACTTAGTTCGGCGCGTCTGCCACTCGTCAAAAGCCCGCTGGAAGTTGGTTTCTGGAATACTGTTGAGAGCCTTTGTCGTCGCCGCTTGAACCGCCTCGATGGAGTCGAACCAATATCCCTTGAGCTCCATTTTAATTCGCGGAAACAAGAAAAAGTCAGGTGGAGCCAGGTCAGGGCTGTAGGGGAGGTGACGCAACGTT
Organism: Pyrrhosoma nymphula; assembly: GCA_963573305.1. Lineage (NCBI taxonomy): Eukaryota > Metazoa > Arthropoda > Insecta > Odonata > Coenagrionidae > Pyrrhosoma > Pyrrhosoma nymphula. The sequence goes on along the minus strand of OY754327.1, from coordinate 68,645,184 downwards.
GCCACGCCGAATTTCGTCAGCAGCTGCCGCACAACAATCGCACCGTGGCACGGCGCGTTGTCATGGTGAAGTTTCCAATTCTTTGCAATGGCTGGTCGCACGCACGTTACGTGAGTTCGCAGGCGTGTCAGTACTTGCACGTAAAATGCAGCATTTACGGTCGTTCCAGTAGGCACAAACTCCTTGTGAACAATGCCATGTCGGTCGAAAAAAGCAATCTGCATGGTTTTGATTGTGGATTTGCCACCTGAGCATCGGTTTGAGCGGTCGTCGGGCTTCCTTCGCGGTGCTTGTCTTCGACGAGCTCCCGGCCTTCCTTAAACATTTTGTGCCACTCAAACACTCTTGTGCGGCTTAAGGCATCATCCCCATAAGCCTGTTTCATGAGTTCGAGGGTCTCCGACGTGGATTTCCCGAGTTTAACGCAAAACTTCACAGCGTAGTGTTGTGATTTATCTTTTTGGTGGACTAGGAACAGTTATCTTCTTTAAGAAATGAAACATGTCTTTTACGGTTCAAAGAACAACAACAATGCAAAAGCGGTTGCCAAAACATGTTGCGGTTTTTTTTATTGATTCAAACAAAAAAACCGCCCTTAATATGTCGCAACTAGATTACAAGTACAAAACGTAGCGTTGCTCGACGGTGCGCTCCATGCTGGCGCGACGACACCACAAAAATCACATATCACAAAAATCCACCTCCTACCTCAACGCATGCCCGGTGGCGACTGAACTAAAGTGTGCCTGAGTGGTGGGGGACCCCTCTACTGAGCTGACCGGTCGGACCCCCATCCACCACTTCCATTTAGGCTACAGCGAACCAGTCCCGATACTTGCTGAACGGACCCTGTATGTAGCTATTATAGGGGAAATTCGTTATCAATTTACCCTTGTGAGATAAGAGACTTCCTGGATGTCATAAAAACCTGGGTCGGTGTGGAAAATAAATTGTGGAATCTTACGTAGTTACTTGTTTGAATATGAAGAACATTTTTTCCAAGAATGATTTCCACAGTGTAATGCTGGAGACAGTGTCTTATATTCACTTGGATCAAGCCTTTAGAAGATCAGTTTCAGAATGGTGGGTGTCTCAATATGCCCTCCCTAGGATTTTTGTGTGCATAGCTCCTTCCCAAGATAAGTTCAGCTCAAAATGCATACCTGACTTGTCTAACGGAACCAGGCATTTAAAAAATTCTGCGCCACTTAACATGAGAAAAAGTCACTCTGGAAATAAGTTCCCTATGCTTCAATTATAATTGAGCAAGAGAAGCCATGACCTAAGCTTGACTCGGTAAACTTAAGATTCTTAAAAATGGGCTATTTTATTTAGGAGCATGCTTTTCATATGAGGCTAAATTTTTATGTCACTTAAAGGATTTTGTTAAGCTTTCATAACCATTGCTCGAGACCTGGTGGCTGGATTGCTTTTCCCTTGAAGAGTAACACCACAAAATCATTTCCTTTCAATATGGTTTTCTACCTCATTTGTACATAAAGTAAGTCTGGAATAAAATTGCATGCATTAATTATTTGGTGCTCAGTTGAGGATAAGGAATATGGGTAAAAACTCCTTAGTTATGTTATATATTTTGGGTAATTTACCCTAGGTTGAATAAAACCACGCAGGCGGGATTCAAACCACAGACCTCCATTGTGGAAGGTTAGGATGATGACCCTCACACCACTGTTCTTAATTCAAATAAGGTTGAGTTACTGTGGGCCAAAGTGACGTTTGATTGTGATGCTACTTTAACTATGGTGCTGCTTTTACTCTGCATAGTTAAATTTGGTGGCCTGGATAAAAGTGCTTACTATCTTCCCCTAGCACCAAGTAATACCAACAGCTATGGCCCCCATATAAACAAAACCTTGTAACTCTATCTGAAGTAGTTCTTGGATTTTCATCATTGTACTTCGATCACTAAATCTGGAATAAATTATTTGCTGATGTGTTGATCAGTGCCATTGAAGTGCAACTTGCTTTACTTTATCTGATTTCTATAATTTATATACCCCACAGATTCATTTGTGAACAGCCAAGAGTGGACCCTGAGCCGCAATGTTCCAGACCTTCGCCTTGGAATTCTTGGCTCCCTCTCATCAGGAAAATCTGCACTTGTTCATCGCTACCTCACGGGATCCTATATGCAAGAGGAGTCACCTGAAGGTGGGCGATTTAAGAAGGAGGTGGTGGTTGATGGGCAGTCCCACCTCTTGCTCATTAGGGATGAAGGTGGCCCTCCGGAAGCACAGGTGAGGGAAGGCTTGCTTTTTTGGTTGAAGAATGCTGGTGTATTTTTTTCTTAATATGCTCTTGTAAAGTTCTTTGTTTTTAAATGTCTGTCACCAATGTTTAAAGTTTACAGACCATGAGTAACTTTGATGAGAGGATAACTATTCTTCTTCTGAAACAGTTATACTTAATATCCAGAGGGAAAACTAAGCTTGTTAAGTTTGTCTTAAAATTGAAATCTTTTTTATGATTTCCTTTTCTTGATGTTAAAACCATTGTTTACTCTCCTTTGCCGGAGGCTTATTGAGTACAATTAGTAGTCCATAAGTTCATTATTTTAGTCTCTAATGTACGTACCGTAATTTTCCAATTATAATACGCACCCATTATAAGACTTTATTGTGATTGCAATGTGAGAATTTACTTAAAACCATGTATAACACACAGCTTTTAGAGAACAGCATTCTACGCTTCTATCCGCCTACCCAGTCAGTGCCCGAAAGATCACTATGCAAGCGGGAATGCTGCCTATGGATGGCTTTTCCCCTTGCTCTTTCCCCTTTGGTTTCTCAAAGTGACTATCTATTTGTAGGAGGTCCTTCCCCTCCAAAAATTTCTGTCGCTACGAAGTATGTCTGTATTCAATTCACCTCACTTTTTGTTCATTCCTGTCTGATTCCGTCTGATCTACTTGTGGGAGATACGTTACTCTGTAATTTCAATATGTTATATTTCTGTGAGGTATTACTTAAGGAATTATCTGAACCTTTGGGGGTTTTGTTGCCGCCGGATGTTGAGCTATGACACAGGGAGAATTGACGTACAACTGGTGCCCCCAAGCAACACCGGCGTATTTTTCTGTTAAACATGGAGTTGGAAAAACACGTACTGGAATATTTGCACCAGAGAAGGGCTAGTGGTTTTCCTGTTAGTACCGTAGATGTCCGCATGAAAGCTATTGACTTTATAAAAGAATTGAATCCTGACAGTATGTTTAAGGCATCAACAAAATGGTGTTTCCTGTTTATGAAAAGACATGATATTTCCATTAGCCGGCGCACTTCAATTGCTCAGCGAATGCCCAGCAACTACAGTGGAAGCCCGGTTTAACGAGTGCTCATAATCCCTCGGAAATCACTCGCTAAATCGAGCACTCGTTGTATCCGAAAGTGTTGAATAAAGCCACCTAATTCTCATAGTCGTTCGTATTTACAGTTTTTCTTTTGTTTCCATGGTATTTGACGAAGGTAAACAGCAAAAAAAGTCGTTTCAGGCACAATCTGGTGGAATATCAACTAATTTTAAGAAAGAAACGGGACATTTTCCATTACATAAAATATTAATTCCTCCAGTTTCGGTGTTTTTCTTCCAGTTCTTCTATTTTCGATCGCCGAAGAAAGCTGTAAAGACACGGAACTAATCAGAATTAAAATATTATGTATACTCTAGTTTTTTTGCGAATTAGTATAATTTTGCGAATATGTCATGATGATAATATCAACTTTGTCGAGTTTTCGAATGTTAACCAGTACGTCCATCAGTTGGGAAAATTGGCCTGAAGGTTCACTGAAATACGGCATGTACCGGTGGTCGAAGATATTTCTCGCATAGTCACATATTCCTAGTAGTTTCTATGATTCAAATTCAAATATCTACCGCAAATTAGTGTCATCGAGTATTTATTTACACTAGAAAAGAAAATACCTCAGTCGATTGGCTAGCATATCATGTTTCGTGCAAGTACTGCCATCTCCAGGATATAGAACGAACGCAGGTTTGTGTTTCTTGGAAAAATACCCACGCGATTTGAATAATGATGATAACCTGTGAAATTAGGAATCACAAAAGAAAACAAAAATATGGTGAACGGGATAAATTTTAATTATTAGCGCAGTATAAGGCTTGGTTATATTTTAAAAATAACAAAAATATGCAAAAATTATCACAGCTAACAAAAATATAATTCCTTTTTGAACGTACGAGAAAATAAATAATACTTTTGCAAACGAAAACCATGTTGACTTCATTGGGAAAGTACGAGCATAACAAAAAAAATAGGGGACCTTCTTTATCACAAACACATCACACGTACTTCACATCAATAATATAAATCACAAAATAGTTTCAATGCCTACTCAGTGGCGAAAAATGTATCAAGCATTGTCTGCTTCAATTTAGTGGCAGTTGCAGAAAGCACAAATCCTTCTACTTCACTGAATGTTTTTAGTTCGTCCAGGGAAGCATTACTGGCCCTATAGATGTCGCTAATTACTTTTATAGCCTGCTGTGCTTCAGCTCTCGAGGGCATAGGCACCGTTTCTTCTTCTTCGGAATCGGAACTAATTACGTCGTCAACTTTGTTTCTGACTGAGTCGGTCAATTCGTCTTCCGTCAACTCCTCCCGCACAGGCAAGCTGTCATCAGCAGTGGCATAGTCGCGAAACTCGCAGGGACCAAAATGCACGGTAATGTCCTGCCAACCTTCAGGGTCAGGGTTACTCAGGGCTTCATCTAAATGCTCGTCATCCCGGGTGTTTCCCTCGACAATGAATCTTGCATGCCTGAAGCAAGCCGATATGTGCACCGTAGAAATCTTTTCCCAGCTGATTGCAACCGCCCGCATTGCATCAAGCACATTCCACTTCAGTCTCTGTATGTCGTTCTTTGGAAGACGGGTCACGATGTAATTCTCTAATAAACTCCTGAAATTGTGCTTGAAGAGTTTAATGACACCTTGATCTAAAGGTTGCAAAACGCATGTCGAATTGGCTGATAAAAATACTAGTTCCACATGCCTAAGTTCAATATTTGGATGGGCCGGACAATTATCAATGAATAGCACTACTTTACGATTTTTCCCCCCAATCCTTGCATCGAATGCTCGCAACCACTGCATGAATAACTCAGAAGTCATCCACGCATTTTTATTGTGACTGTAGGAGCACGGTAATGTTTTTACGCCCTTGAAACACCTGGGATGGGCATATTTCCCCACAATATACGGCTTCACCTTATCTGAGCCATCCATATTCATACAAAGCATAACTGTCAATCTCTCCTTACTCCTTTTGGTCCCTTTGCAAAGATCCCCTCGAACTGCAAGAGTTGAGTTAGGCAAGAGGTTGTAGAATAGACCAGTCTCGTCAGCGTTATAGATATCGCAGGGCTCATATTTACTCAGGAGACTTTTAAGGACTGGATCCCAGTCCTCCACAGCTTTCGGATTCACACTGGTTGACTCGCCCGACACTTTGTGAAGTGATATACCCTTCCTTAGCTTGAAACGAGCAAGCCATCCATCCGAGCTTTTGAAATTCTCGATTCCAAATCCAGTGGCAATGTAGTCAGCTTTCGCCTTTAACATCGGACCGTTTATGGGCAGTCCTGCAGACCTTTGGTGACAAAACCACTTGAATAGTGCAGATTCCATTTGAGGATGTTCCCCATGCCGCAAATGTTTTTGGCTGCTAGGTCGTCCTACTTCGGTCACTGCTGCACGAATTTTATCTTTGTTCTTTAATATTGTGAACAAGGTAGATGACGACACACCAAACCGCCTCCCGATATCAGTCTTTGAAGACCTGTCACTTTCGCACTCGTCTATAATTTTAATTTTGGTTTTAAGGTCCAAAGATTTACGTTTTGCAGACATGATGCTGCTGCACAAACCACATGAGACAACTCTGCCCCTCCGACCGAGAAAACACCGCCCCTCTGACCGAGTAAACTCCGCCCCTTACCTACATCACAACTCTCTGCTGCTGTGTGATTGGGCACATCAAGTTGACGGAATGTTTTGAGTTTTTCAATCGCTCCGACAGATCGCTCTCATTCTGCTGAATGTTGAGGCCCCATGCCACGGATCGTGCCCTAAGCATCGGATACATTGCTTCGAGCTGAATGAGAAGTGATGAGAGGACTGGTTGCTGCAATTCGGAGCGGAATATTATTTTTGACAGCTCTGTTGACTTGCCATAAAAGACCGCAACTTTTTTACTTATTCATTTTAGAAACAACACAGGTATATTCTGAATTATGAAGGAAACTCAAAAATTAACAATGCAGCCTCCATAATATGCGCTCGCATGAAGTGAACACAATGTACATACTGCTAAAAGGGAGTTTTAGAGAGCGTTGGGTCAGGTGGAAGCTAGTGATGGCCTTGAATGGCAAGCAAAGGAACATTACACTCCCGCTGCAGACTCATGCTGAGCTTCATGGGGTTCAGCTACCCTTAGGACTTCTGCAGGGTGCCCGCAAACAGGGAAAAGACAGGGAAATGAAATGCAACGGAATTGGACAGGGAAAAGACAGGGAAACGTCTGGGATCTCGGAATCTTTTTCAAAATGTGGGAATTAATAATTAGTTAGTGCAGCACAGTGCGTCCTTGGTCTATGCTCTCGCTCCGTTTGGCTTTTGGTCTCCATTGAGAAGAAAATAGTTGAGAGAAGCCCGATATAGTACAAATTTACCAAAGCAGCATCATGTCTGGATCCTAAAAAAATTCTTAAAAAACCTTAGAAGTGTAAAACAGACTTGGATTCTTGTCTTAGGGTTCTCGTGTCTGCAAACCACATGACCACTCCACAGGCAGACCGCGCTGGTATCCAGTTTAAAAGGTTTGTATCCCAGGTGGATAAAGTACAGCTCACGGGCTTTAATAGGGATATGGATAAACTGGACTCATTCTATGCAAGCCAACTTAACAAACGAGAGGACTTAAAGAATTGTTGGGAAGCTGTTTAAATTATCCTCCTGTTCTCTCACGGTAACGCCTTTGTCGAGAGTGGGTTCTCTGTGAACAAAGACATGATAGTTGAGAACCTACATGAAGACTCTCTCATTGCTCTGAGAAGAGTTTGGGATGGGATTTTTCATGCAGGAGGCAAGGCGTCAGTGGAAGTTGATCAGGAGTTGATCATATATATGTGTGGAGCAAGCACCAAGTACAGAGATGCGCTTCAGAAGAGGCGCGAAACTAAAACTGAAATGGCGAAGAAGAGTAGGTTACAGAGAAAAGAAGAGAAAAGGAAGAAAAATGAGCTAGATAAGTTAAAAGCAGAGATTCAAGCCCTGAAAGAAAAACAGGAAGAAGTAGAGAAAAAAATTAAGAAGATGAAGAAATGAAAATCTTTGCTTTTTTAGTGCAATTGTCGGGTGTTTCCTCAATAATTAATTTCTGGTCATTTAATGTAAGACAACAATATTTTCACAGAAAGTTTCTGATTATTGAATTAGTTTTGTTTGATCTTTCAAGTTAGAGGATTGATTGACATGTTTATTTTTGTGCTGCCTGTACAGTCTCAGTTTTTATTGTTAATTCTTATCATAATATTTTTTCATAAAAATAAAAGTCTATATGATGAGAAGTGTGTTGATCTCTGCTCCCATTTACGCAAATTTATTTAGGCGCACTTTCGGGACGTATGGAAACCCTGTAGTTAGCACATTTCTTAGGATATTATGGAGAAACCTGCTGGGAAAACACAGGGGAAGAAACAGGGAAAACACAGGGAAAATACAGGGAAATGATTCAGAAAAAGTTGTGGGCACCCTGTTCTGGGAAGGACAGAGAGATATGGAACTCGTGCTCAACTACGATTTCTGGGAAAAAAGGTGCGTGTGGTACATGGGTTTTTACGGTAAATTAATTCATTGCAGTGTTTTTTTTTATTACAAATTTTAAAATCGGAATACCTATATGTACGTTGAGATTTATTCAAATGTGGTGTATGGCCCGTATAAAAATGTGATAAGTTTGTAACCATTTACAATACGCACCCTACGTTTTTGATGAATTTTGGTGGAAAAAAATGCGTACTATATACGGAAAATTACGGTATTCATCTGATTTTAAGTTATTCCAGCTAATTTTATCAGTTTTTGTCTGACCGTGGGTTATTTCCTAGAAGTTTAAGTATACTTATAAAATATTACTACATTAATACTCATGAGTGTTTGTCTTATTTAATAGTCGTCAGGAAAATAGCAAGAATTGAGGAAAAATTGTAGTATAATCCTTGTAAAATGAAGGTTTTTTTCTGTATTCAAACTGGTTGTAACAATGTACTATACTTTTCCTAGTATATAGTTACATATTTAGCTCTCACCTGCATAATTTGTGTCCTATTGTGGAGTTCATTCATGAAAATACTCATTGTACCGTAAGCATTAATTTCCATTTGAAGGAAGAGTTCCTCCAAAGTAATTTAGTTGCTGTGGCATTTTATTTTACTGATTATGCTTCCTAATATCTTATTATAGTTTGCTGCGTGGGTTGATGCCATTATATTTGTCTTCAGCTTGGAGAATGAAGCAAGCTTCCATGCTGTGTATAGCTATTACACACAGATGGCACATTTTCGGAATTCTTCTGAGGTGCCTCTCATCCTTGTTGGCACACAGGGTGAGTGTTTTGAGTTTATTCTTCTTTGCAGGCAGGGGACAGTGAGTATCTAAATTGTTGAAATTTAGAAACATTTTTGCATGAGATGTGGTGAATTTACGTACAGTAGAACCTCACTTGTGAAACTTTTAGTGGACCACCAAAAAAGTTTCATTTAAGTGAGGAGTTTCACAACTGAGGTTTTATGGCAAGGGAGTGTGAAACACCTTTCAATTGGCCAATTTGGTGTGTTTGCTTCCTGGCTGCAATTACTCATTTAGAGGCAGGAAAATGAAAGCTATTACTCTAATTTACTCATAGGCAACACCACAAATGTTTATGTTACCAAAAAAGAAATATAAATTTTTTCCAAGGTTGAATTTCTTGGTCTAATTGATAGCATTCCTGGCACTTAGCCTCAAGGCTGAAGTTTCAATTCACACTTGTGAAAATTTGTGATGTTGATGCCAAATAAGTGCAGAGCAGCCAATTTTTGAAAACATTTTGCTCATGAACAGCTGTTTTCAGGCAATCCATTTTGTGACCAGGATACAGACCAAGATTGGAGATTGAAGAAGTGAGAACCTCATTGAAAGTCATGCATATTAATAGTGAAATAAGTAATAGAAAAACACTAAAATCTGAAAATTTTTCGTGTTGTCCTTAGTCACACTTTACTAACGTTCCAGCGAAGGGATGGCTGCGTATTTCACATCTATGTGCACACTGACCAACATATTTTACCCATTTCAGTGGTCATTAAGTATTTTCTTACTGTGTCCCGTGTGTCCCTTGTATTGGCAAATGTGGGTTTCACAAACACTTCCTCTTCTTCGTCATCACCATCATCTTCACCTTCCTGGTTCAGGTGGTCGTCTACAAGTAACCCAGAGCTGTGTATCAAGCATCTTGCTTTTTCAAGCATTGTACGATTCATTTGTTCCGCCACCCCATTTTGCTGTGGCGTGTATGGTATTGTGAATTCAAGTTGTATACCTTGTTCTTCAAAGTAGGCCTTAATTTCATTGGTAACGTACTCCCTGCCATTATCACACCTGAAACGACTTAGCTTTGTACTAAAATGAGATGTTGCCATTTTTTCATAAATCTTAAGATAATGAAAGGCTTCTGACTTAGATTTCAAGAAAAACACTTTAGTAAAGTGGGTATAATCATCCACAAATGTCATTATATACTTCATCCCATCATATAACATTGGAGATACTGGTCCAACCAGATCACTATGCACAAGTTCTGAGTCTTTCATGCAAGTGTGGTTGTTTTGTTTGTTTTCCAGTCACACAATGCTCACATGTACTCTTGAATTTATGTTCTTTAATTCCATCCTCCAGTGTGGTTAATTTCTTCAAACCATCTTTGGAGATGTGTCCTAGTCTTTGGTGCCACAAATGTTCTGCTTCCATTGAAAGGCAAGCTGTGTGTGCCCTCTGAAAAGTAATCCTGTATAATTTTCCACAGTGCTTAGCAACTGCTACTGTTCAACCACCTTTCAATATTTTTCCTATTCCATCTGCAAACAGCACACCATAACCATAAGAATCCAATTTTTGGACAGGTAGAAGATTCATCTCAAGATCAGGTACCCTTAACACGTTGGCAATGTGTAACTTAACCTATTTTCCATTAGTAAAAATAACACCATTAATATCCCCTTTTTCTTTGGCAGTCATCAGCTGGCCAGTTTTAGCAACTTAAATGAAAATGGGTATCTTCAGTGGAGTAACATTACTTCTGTATTCTCGGAAATTATACTTATTGAAGCTTAATGCCTGGGCCCATAACCTGATATTTTAAAGGTACAAAGGTTTAGAGAAATAAGAAGCTGTGCATTCTTTAGTCAGACAACAATACCAGAGATGATACACGCGCATCGAACCTTTTGTTTATTTACATTAGAAACGTCTTATAAATGGATAGAATTGCATATATTCCAACAATAACTATTGGTTTTGTCCACGATAAACTTCATGAGGTCCGCTGAAAAAAACGGATGGAAGAAATTCAGTATTGCAGAATTTTGCGCTGGGCATTATGAAAAAGCCAGACCAAGAGTATTGGACCACACGGTGGATTCTGTGCATGCCATTTTTTGGGGAAACAATGTCGCATCGTTGATTTGCAAAAATTCTGCAATATTTACATTTCAGAAACAATGAGGAATGTCACAAATATATACTAATCCGAAACTGAATAAGATTTGGAAAATCTACCAAAATTTGAACAAAAAATTCAGTGAGTTGTACACCTTACGTCGAGATGTGTCTGTGGATGAAATTCTTCTCCTATAGAAGGGACGATTGGGTTGGAGTCAATATATTCTCCCAAGAAGGTAAGATTTGGCATCGTCTTACTTGTTATGTGAATCAAAAAGTGGTTATGTGTGGTCCACTATAATTTACACAGGCAAAGGAACTAAATTGGACCAAGATTTTCACAGCATGCCAATGTCATCGCTATTGGTTATGTTTCTTATGATGCCCCTATTTGATAAGGGTTACTGTGTTGTTACAGACAAATTAGTAATGCACCTAATGGAGCTTTTTGTGTGAATTCCTTTGTGCTCTATCGAAAATCAGGTAGAGGAAAGTCACATTTGGATTATAGACTTGACCTCATTGAAAACATTATTGAGGAGTACCATCCCCACGCTTCGGTTCCTAAAATGGGTAGGCCACCCGAAACACGCCACCCTCTCCGCCCATCAGAAAGGCACTTTCCTGAGCTGATCTCACCCACTGTGATAAGAGGGCAAGTACCCTCCCAAGTGCTTTCTATGCCCTAGAAATAGATATGCGCATGGGAAAATCATTCATAGGGAAAGCAGGTAGATAATATTGCCCACAAAACACAAAAACATCCCTAAATAGTAAAAATTTGTATTCATTGATTTGAGCTGTTATGTCTAGCTAATACTATGTTTACTGACTAAGGTATCACTATTTTGAGATATTGTAGAACCTTGAAAAATGCATTTACTGCCTATCATCGGTGACGTTACTCATTCAAATGATTTTCTTTGCAGATGCTATCAGTGAGAATAACCCTCGTGTAATTGATGATGCAAGAGCCCGCAAACTTGCTGCAGACCTGAAACGTTGTTCATACTATGAAACATGTGCAACTTATGGCCTTAATGTAGAAAGAGTTTTTCAAGATGGTAAGTACAAGTATACAGACTGTTATAATTTTATAATTAATATGAGTTTGAATGCTGGGAACCCTGATTATGCTAGATGTGATATCTTAATTGTTGTAATTTAGGTTATTTTTGACTCTTTATTTACTCTCGTTTTAGGTTAAGATGTAATTTTATTCTTCTGCCTAACAGGCTATGCTAAACCAGGTAGGGTATCTGAATGTGGAAAGTTTATAATTTGCCGTCATACTACTAAGTGGAAGAGGCACAGTTAAAAAATCTCCTAAATCGGAAACCGAACCACAGACCTAAAGCTATAAATTAGAATAACAAGTTTGTGAGTTGACATGATTTTACAGTGTCGACTCAATTTTATAATGGTGTACAACATATTTTATCACCCATAAGTACTTATGAACATAAGCTGATAAGTCATATTATCTTCATAGAACAAAAAAATAATATTACAATTAATAAAACAAGAATTACAATATAAACTTGCTGATTTTCACTAATATTATATCCAGCAATCGGCTCCTTAGCTTCTGCATGCTGCCATTGGTTGGTAAATATTGGCATTATGTTTGCAATCACTGTGAGGGTATGTGCCAGTATTTATTTTTTGGAGATTTTTTTATCCTTCTTTTGGTTGTAATTTATTGGTTTTAATGGAGCTCAAATGAAAGTCACATGTATTAAATGATTTGCTCATGATCGAGCGATTCGACGAGTTCATATCTTCACTGGGGGTGCAAGCTGGCATGAAAAATTTCGTGATTGTGAACAGCTTTGCCTTTTCCCTTCCCTAAGGAGTTATACGAAAGGCCATACAGCTACATTGGTACACATTTTCTTCCTGGGATCATTAGCAGTGCTCTCATCTGGTCTTCTTCAGCCCATTTCAAGAAATGGAATAGGAGGAAAGCACACACAAGAAAAATATTAGCCTCACGCTCCACGAGTCACTGCGGTGGAATTAATGATTCCACTCGGCATATTTGTTGGCTGGGGAATATTGTGCTTACTTTGTGTTTCCTGAATAATATCACGCCGAAACAAGGTTATCTTCGTATGTGCTGACCTTCCAGCATACATCTCGTCAATCAATCCCCTTCTTGGATAGGAAGGTGGGTGTGTGTGATCCTTTCCCGGAGCAGGGAGGAGGGAAAGAAGAAAGGAATCCGCTCTTGGAATTGGAGGGAAAGTAAGAAGCCCTGAGTACCTGAGGCTAGACTGTGCTAACTTGGTATTTATTGAATACCAAGTCAGTACAGTCAAGACAAGGTGCATCTCCACAGATGCTGACTGTCGTCCAGCATGTGCATCTTCAATTATAAATTATCCTTGGCTCACTCCACTGATTTTCTTAATGTCATGACCAAGTGAGATCTTAGCACAGAAATGTGCTGTGTATGTATATCCAACCAGATGTGTATACCAAATCCTGTATTCATTGTTCCACGAAACAATTAGTGTAGCACCAAATGTTAAGATAAAATGCAAGACTGATGAAAATGGTGGAGTATCATGCTGAAACACCGGCACAATTTCATTCTGACAAAGACCCGGCTTCAATGCAGAAAAGGAAATTTCATGGTGATTGAGGAGGGAGCACAAGCAATAACTAATTTTTGTGTTGGTGGTTTGTTGTTTAGATGCAGGGGAACCAGCAAATGAGTTAATCAATGAATATGGTGTCAGAAGGACCACCTGTACGACCATAGAGCCAAGAAAGGAATCATCGTGAAGTTCTTCAACAAAACTGAGGTTACCAAATCGGGTTCAAAAAGGAGGTATGTCTGCTAAGCCATGAACCTCAATTTGGATTAGGTGCTATTTCAGTGGTTTATACAACAGCGAAGCAAAACCTCTATCAGGGCCTATATTAATGAAAAAAGCCAAGCAAGTTTCAGAAATGATAGGTATTGCAGGACCTTGTGAATTTTCTATTGATTGGCTCAGCAGATTCAAAGATCATCATGGCATTCGGAAACTCATTGTCAGGTGAAAAGTTTTATTTTTTATATTTTATGTGCAAATGAATATTTGGAGATGTTTCAAAAAATTGTTAACGATTATGAACATACTACTGGACAATTATGCAATGCTGATGAAATGGCTCTTCTGGCAATGTCTTCCTCAAACCACGTTGGCCGTGGAGAATGAAAAACGGGCACCTTGATTTAACACGTTGAGTGCGGGAGCCGTTTTCGAAATTCGTTCCTGGGGGCAGAAATACTTTTTCTTCGTTTTTACATCCTTTATGGGATATGATGCAATGATCACCGTGTAAAATATATGTAATGGGTTTGTTTTTCGACTTATGATGAAAAAATTTCATGATGCACCGTGTGCGTTAGTGATGGGTCGGTCGTGATTGATCGAATCCCGAGATCAAGTTCTATTAAAAGACTGATTGATGAACTGGATCTCTCCAATTGCAGAGGAGTTCATCTTTACCAATCATGATAGGAATGATTGTGTGACATCTAGTATCGATCACGAGATGTGTGACCAGCCAAATAAATCTTGATTGATTTGTCTAACGTGAGATGCGTAAGTTACTTGATCGTTCGTGAGATGTAGGCAGTTAAGCCGTGTGAAACCAATCATGGATTATTTTTATAGTCGTGATTTCTTATCGATGATCCGCTCAGTTGCGCAAACAAAGATGCAGCGTTACTAACATAACATTCAACAATTTACATCACGATGCAAACATCTTGCATTGAGAAAGTTTTACCAGTTTTGCTTTCTCAATGCAAGAATTACCCACAACTCCACGGAAACCGGCACTAAACGAGGTACCTGTACACATCAGTCATTATTACAGTATATACTCGCTTTGCGGGCTAGGGGGCTCCGCCCCTTAGAACCCCCGCGACGGCTCGCTTTGCTTGCCGTCGCCATTTGTAGGGTTTGCCCCAACGTGTGTGTGTTCAAACAAAGTTGACTTTGGCACCATGTTACCAGCGAACTATAAGTAATAGAGAGTAAGGAGAAGCATAAAGTTGTGGCCTCGATGAGACATAAACAAAACACCCAATGGATTTGAGACCCGACTTCTAGTTTAGAAGCTACAGTGGAAAAACCGAAAAATCCAAATTTGGCGCCATGTTTCCAGCGAACTATAAGTGTTAGAGAAAAATAATTGGCATAAATGTTAGGACTTGATGAGATCTAAAAAAGCCACCCAACAGACTCGAGATCAGACTCTTAGTTTTGCAGCTACGAGACGTGAGGGAAACAAACATGCAAAAATATCACTTTGGCATCATGTTGCCATAGAACTACGAGGAAATCCATGTATTTGCTAATTATCCTTTAAGATCATGTCAAGGCGCATACCCCTGCCGACTTTCAAGGTCATACCTACACTGGTGAGGGAAAGAAAAATTAGAGTTTCATGAATTAGCCAACTTTGGCACCATGTTCCCAGAGAACTACGAGGGATGAAAATAAATGGATAGCAGAGAATCGTAGGCCTATATGAGATATAAAAAAAACCGCCCAATATATTATAGATCTGACTTCTAGTTTAGAAGCTACAGTCGAAAAACCATGAGTTTCACGAAAAGCCAACTTTGACACCATGTTACCAGATAACTAAAAGGAATGGAAAAGAACTAATATAATAAAGTTGTAGGCCTGAATGAGATCTATAAAAAATCCCCCGACAGATTCGAGATCCGACTTCTAGTTTAGAAGCTACAGTCGAAAAACAGCAAGTTTCACAAACATCTGAATTTGGCGCCATGTTACAAGCCAAATATTGGTTAAGTCCAGGTTTTCACTAATTACTTGCAAAGGGCATGTCAAGGCGCATGCCCATGTCAAGTTTCAGAAACATTTGATCACCCCCTGCCACACACCCCTGAGGTGGCTTGCAGGGTATTTTGTAGATGTAGACAGTTTTACCAAAATTCGACTTTGGCACCATGCTACCAGAGTACTATAAGAGTTAAAAAGATAGAAAAATCATGAAGTTGTAGGTCACGATGAGTTCTAAATCCCCAGGAATAATAGATTTCAAATCAGAATCCTAGTTTAGGGGCTATAGTCAAAAACCGCAAAAAACGGAACTCTTCACTAAATGTTGTCTGGTGAGAAAACTACGAAGTGTAGAACACCAATGTTTTTTGCATGTTTAAGAAAATTCAATTCCCCGCAGTGAAAATTGTGTCAGATTTCAGATCTGACCCAGCGTTCAAAAGATATGAAGCGAGAACTGAAAGTCTACTTTTCGAAAAGTCCAAAAATCTGCCATTTTTATTTTTTTTGGATCACTTCCCGTTTAAAATTCCATAATTTCGGGATTTTTCCTCCAATGAATTCTTTTGAGGAAGGTCTGTGAAAATTTTCAGGCTCCTAGCTCGTCTGGAAGTGGTGGGGTATTCGTACACGTGAGTGAGTGAGTCACACATGGGGCTGTATAGTATTAGAATGTATAGTATTAGAAATCACGAATGGCCAGCGAGAGCAGCGTTCGATACGATTTTGAACCAATCATGACTTTCCTGAGAGATCATTGAACGTAGGCAACTTGAACAGATCACTAGCTGGAACATCAATCAATCATGACCTTACACTCACGATTGAATCACAAGTGGGAGTGATAGGCGTGACCGAGATCTCTCAAAAGACTGACTTTGCCCACCACTAGTGTGCGTCTTCTGCCCTGGGCAAGGAATATACTGGTAGGCAACCCACAATACATACCACTAGCGGCCAGTTCTATTCTTGTTTGAAATATAATGCTGTAATCGCTCGAGGACATTGTTTTAGATATTTGAACAGTATATTTTACTTTCACAAAACATATAGTTTTTATTATGTACCTAATTCACGGATTACTTACTTACTTCCATGGCCATTGATACCCAAGGTGGTATTTGGCCTCACTAACGATCCGCCTGCACTTCTTCTGGTCTTCCGCGTCTTTCTCGTTGGCCCTCATCTTATTCATGTCTATGATTACTTGGTCTTTCCATCTCTTCTTATGGAGTTAGGAGAGATTTCTTGCTCGTTTCTTTAGAGCACTATGTTGCAGAGACATATAAAGGCTAAGATTTCATAGCAACTGCGGTACATAGGTTAGTGCAGAGAGCTTCTTCTTAATGAAATAAAAACTAACTTTGTAATTCATGCTCCACAAACTTCTTCGTCAAACCAATGGTGTAGGCCTATGTTTCAGTCTGTGCAAATAACTCAAAGGTTCTGAAATCCCAGTCAGCATAGCCGTAAAGTGTGAAGAATGTTCCAATGCTGGTTTTCAAGTAATACTAGAATTGTTCCTCAGAGTTAAGGATTTGCAATACATAGTTTCTTCCATTGCTACGATTACACCTATTCCTCATTCAGAGATGGAATTTAAAGGGTCAATGAATTGAAATAGATATATAAAGATGACTTGGGATGGTTTCTCTGTATAAAAGGTAAGTTTTACAGTATTCAAAACTCAACTTAATGATAATTGGAGCTAATGTAAACCTCAGTAGTTGCATTGAAGCAGGGAAATTTGGTCGTGCTATGTGAATACAATCACAATTGGCTTGGCACTGAATAGCCAAAATCATGCACAATGAATTAGTGTTCAGTGAGGGATGATGTGGGTATGGAGAAGAATGGAGAGGGTGAGCTTGGTGGCGAGAAAGACAAACGAGGAGGTTTTGGATATGATGTGTGAGGAAAGGAAGTTAGTGGCTGATGTTTAGAGAAGGCAGAAGGGATGGATGGAGGATGTTTGGAGAGCCAAGGGCGATGAGGGAAGAATGCGATAGAGGGAAGAATGCTGGGGAACTGTGGAAGAGGATAGGAATGCTGGATGAAAGAAGAGGTGTAGGGCATGAGGAATATAAGAGAGACCTGATTGCTGGCCATCTATAGGAACAAAAGCGGAATGATGCCCCATAAATTTGGATGCTAGGATGACTGTCCCAAGAACATACCAATCAGCTGGTAGAATACACAATGAATGAATAAACCTGTATTAAGCAGCCGCAAATTGTGGTTGTTTGCATCGACTTTTGTTGTTGTCATTTTGAAAATTGTGCTTGTTTGTCCCAGCATGCCAGAAGATAGTCCAGCAGAGGCTGAATCCAATGGCACCCCTTGGAGGATCCGGTGTGGTTGCTGTGGCTGCCCCTCCTCCGACTCCCACCCCTACCGGCTCGCGCCCCTCGACCCCCTCCCACCACACGCACCACCACTCCTTCCCAATCCTCCCGCCGCCCTCCACTTCGTCCTCCTCGTCCCTCCAGCCCCTCCTCCCCCCTCCCCCAGCCTCCTCCACCAACACTGGTTCCTCTTCCACATCATCCAATGCCTCTGCCTTTATGCCCTCGTCCCTGGCATCCTCGGCATCAAATAACTCTGCCCGAACTCCCAGCTTCCCCCTTCCAGGGATGGTCAACCCCTCGAGTCTGATTGGGTCAGGATTCGGATCCTCACCTGCTCACCACCGGCACCACACAATGCTCAGTCAACCTCATCGGCCAACTCCTCCTGTGACCTCTGAGGTATGAGACTCAAATGGTTTTGCATTATGTCTGCAATTCTAATTTCAAGCTTATGAAAAAAAAGATTATGTGAACAGAAAAATTTGTACATGGCCGCTATTCCTTAGCACTAGAATATTGCGACTGCCTGACTATGATGTTATTCATAGTTTTATTTATTATGTGATGATACATTGTATGTCCAAGTATTATCATTATTTAATTCATTACTTTATTATAAATACATTTGATACCACTTTGTTATGGAGACGTTAATTTGGCACCCCAATCTTCAGGAGTGACCAGGGCAGTCACCTGGGTTGCACAGGTGATAGTTGCAATTCCCTCTTATTCAAACATGTTGTCTATGTGCTAAAACTATTATGATGGCTAGGTATAGAAGGGTATGTCTTGAAATCAGAATTAATCCAGAAAGATTTCATTCAGGCAATGGATAGTATTGCAGTAAGCTCCTGGATTTCATTTATCTCATTTCAGGTCATGTGTGCTGTTATGTTGTGGTAAGTGAGATAAATGTGAGGTCCTTGTACTCAGGTTTTTGTTGACTTAGACTTGTGGATGAAACAGAATTACGAATATACCTCCCTATAACGAATTTGCTGGGACCGAAAAAATGACTTCGTTGTACGGAGGTTCGTAAGTAAGGAGGTTATGTGCGGGTTGCATAGTCTCAGGGACCGCCGAAATTTCGTGTTGCTTTCTGACGCAACTCACATTAATTTTGCAAGCTAGTTTCGATGGACATAAAAATAATTACTGTAATGAAGAATACGTGTCAGCATTTGTTTCATTACAATCGGCCATGTCATTCTCTCTATATTCATCCTCAAACTCAGGGTCGCATAATTTTCACGCCGAGGATAGGGATGGAAATGACGTGCTTTTTGTAGTGCTATAAGCTAAGATTTTTCATCTGACAAGAAGTCAAAAACTTATAAAAGTAGAACCTCACGAAAAACAAAGCTTTGGTAACATTATCTCGGAACCCCCTCGACCCGAGTTAATGACTCATTAATATTTAAAACAATTGCCTAAAAATATTTTTCATGGATGTAACGATGATTAGAGAACAATATATGAAAATTTAAACAGTAAAAACCTTGAAAAATTAAGTAAAAAAGTTTCAGTGTGTGGGGATCGAACTCGGGACCTTCTCTTTCGCAGTCGTATGCCTCATCCACTGGACCACCGACGCTATTTTTGAAGAGGCATTCTACAGAGCTTACATAGTTTGACATGCTTTTTTTCTATTCTAAAATGCAATTTTCTCAAAAATTTACTGGAGGTGCGTCGTCTCGCTTCGGCGTATTGAATTAGTAATCATGAACTACCGAATTTGAGAATTTGAGCTCGATTGGCCATCCAACGGTCGTATACTCCCCTTGTGAGAGCTACATTTTCGACGGAAAAAATCACCCGAACATTGTCACTGTGTAAAGAAACGCCAAACATTATTCCAATATCGATGGTAATATTACCTATAAATGCGGGAAAAAATTATTTCTGGCAACAAAATTTGTTAAAAAGAGGTAACTTCCATGTTTGGTCCCACGAGCAGACTTCGTTCTACGGAGGTTTCGTAACTATAGAGATTCGTTACGGGAGGTTTTTTTTGCATGCATTGTGTATGGGAATGTCCCGGGACTGGGGCCATGACGTCGTAATAGGGGTTTTTTTGAAATATGGAGGTTCGTAATAGGGAGGTTTTACTGTAATGCTTTTATACCCTTAGTAACTGTTCATAATCCTGAAATTCGATCCATCTTCACCTATACAGTGTAAGAATAATAACCACAAAATTAGCTCTAGGGATTAGAATTTAGAGTTAACTGCCTATTGAGATAAAATGTTATTAGCCTGATTACATATTTACAACCAGGGTACAGTCTTTTGTTCAAGGAAGGCTACCCTACTCTTTTGATTGGTAATTGTATTATAAATGACACGTACTGATGTATCTTATTTTAATTTTTTTTGTTCTGATAAAAATGAGGCTATCAATGAAATATAAAAGGAATCAGTACTATTTAATTGTACTTTTTTATGACTTACCTGGTATAATGTACAGTAAACACCCTATTATCTGGCATGCATAGGACATGGGGGTTGCTGGTTGGAAGAATATGCTGGTTGCATGAGATAAATGCGTGGTAAAAATCAAATGAAATAGGTGAAATTCTATTTAATCCTTATTAGGCTTATAAATATTAAGGAAAAATCAATGAGAATCATGTAAAATTACTTTTTTAAAAATATAAGCACATAAAATATAATTCTTCCAATTAGATCATTTTACTTTGTGAAAGTCATTTTTGTCTGCACGCCTGCACAAAATAAATATGTATCACACGTAGAGGTTAGATTTCTACACTTGTTGATGTAAATAACAACTAAACAGAATTTGTCCTGAAAATTGTTGAAATTTAGGCCATCAAATGATGCTGCCTACCGCCATTTACTCTTCTACTGCTGAAAGAAACAACTTAGAGTATAGGTTGACTAGTGATACATATGGACTAGAAAGAGATGACTAGTCTGATACAAATGGTTTTTCGGTTGATATTTCATCCGAGTCATCAACTGGGCCAGCAATTGCCTCTTCACACAAAGCTGATGATGAGGAAATGTAGACTGGACATTTTTCTAAAATAAATCTCATATGTCCATCTGACTGCATGCCTTCCATCTTTCTTCTTTACATTTTGAATGCAGAAGATGAAATTGCATTGCAGTGTGGAAGGTGAAGCACTTTTGCTGTTCTACAAATTTAATGACGCCTTAAAATCCTTTGGAATCCACCACTTTCGAGGCTTGTGCAGGGTATTTTTCCTCATCAGCACTTAACATCTTCTTGCAAATAGCATTTGTCCCTATCCAGTTTGCAAGGGCCTAGCCACGTTGAAACGCCGGTTCCTGTCAGATCACCAAAGCTAAGCAACGTTGGGCCCGGACGGGGGTTGGATGGATGGCCCTCCTCCATGCCTCTACCGGGTGTGGATGGAGAGGTGATATTCCCTCCAGACCTATGCCGGGAGGGCGAAGGGAAATGTACCCAGACCCGGGGAGGTTGGAGGGAGAACTCCCTCCCTACCAATACCAGGAAGGTTGGGGGTGGCTCCTCTTCCATACCTCTATCGTGGTGCTCTTGTCCCCTGTCTGCAAGTGGCAGGCAGGTTAAATGTGGGATGGCAAAATGGGCCAAGAGGTCTGAGTGCCAGGAGGGCCCCAGAAGGCCCTCGCTCACCCTAACAATCAACCCTTTTCAGTTTTCTTTCGTTAATCCTATCCATGTCTAATGTCATCACAATGGGAACATCCTTGTCAACATCCAGGCATTTGTCAAGTTCATTGGACAAAATGTTTTTAACTGGCTGAACAGCACTTAAGCATTCCTCTAATTTTGGTACTTCATCATGAATTATTTTGGCAACTCAATTCTTTGAAATCCTCTGCATTGTCAGACAATCCATCTTCAAGTATTGCTAGAGGCCATAAATTTTGCCAGCATCTGTGGAGAGTTTCATTTTTCAGCTGGTTGAAAACAGCATTGAATTATTGTATGAGAATATTCCAATTCTAACCGCGTGGAAGTCTTATGCCAATCAATTTTTTGTTTTAAAGTTAAAACAACCTGTTTCTGCTTTTGTCCTTGACAGTTGCTCTTAGCTGACAACGTCACTCATGAGAGGTGGAAAATGCCCAAGAAAACAATTACCACATTCCTACAATTTGAAGAAAAACAATAACACTCACATGTCTCCTACACACACAGTGTTAAATTAGCCACATTTTGCAAACTAGTCTATATGCTATCAAGGTGTCAAATGCCTTAAAAATCATCTCAAATGGAAAAACTTCCACAAGATTTGAAATGCTGTTTAAAATCCAAAATGTCTAGCAACCTCAAATGTTTGTGCCGGTTGCATGAGGATTCTGGATGCTCAAGTACTATATAACAGAGTTTACTGTATTTGTAATACTTGTGCTTCTGTAAATAAATCTTAAATTGTGTTGTTTACCGGTTCCATGATGAAGTGTGACTGAATCATTAATTTTTACTCCAATGGGCACCCACAAACACATTATACAAAATGCCATAATTTATGATAAATTTCAGTGAAAAGGTAGTGGAATAAACAGATAATTTTATACTCTGCTTCGATTCTAACCTAGGCTGTCATGTATTTCAGGTGAGTTCTCAGGAAGCAGTTGTTAGTGGCTTGGGCAGCAGTCCTCCCACAAGACCATCAGTTCGTACCTCAGATGATGGGTCACTCTCTTTTGCTCGACCTGCTCTGACTACCTCATCTCACAGTGAATCCCTTCTACGCCCTCCTACGAATAAGGACGCCACCAAAGATCTGCCAACCCCCAGCTCAACACCAACCACTTCGAGGTCAGTGGTGTTTTCTGCAAGTTTCTGGCATCCAACCTTTGTTTCTTCTGCCATCTCAGAATATCCTTATTTTTTAATTAATGATAATTGTCTGTGACCATATTAAGTAAATAAAAACTGGTTATTCTTTGGGTTACTCTTGAAATAAGTATCTTGTATTTTTTTCTGTAAAGGAAAAGTCGCCGGCGCTCCAATCTCTTCACCCCATCAAAGAAAGGTGATTTCCGCAATGGCAGTGTTGGTTCTGGAGGTGGCAGTATTGGAGGAAGTGGCTCAGCAACACAGGGTGGTGAGGTGGGAAGTGGTAGGGCTATACCACTTAAACAGGGGCACTTGTACAAGCGAAGCAGTAAGGCACTCAACAAGGACTGGAAAAAGAAATATGTTACGCTGTGTGATGATGCAAGACTCACCTATCATCCGAGTCTTCATGTAAGTACCAGCTCATTCATTATTCTAAGGCAGCAGCTCCCAGCCTTTCTCATCAAGTGTACCCTGTGGCAGCCTGTTTACCTAGATTGTACCGCCCATAGCTGGTCCAGTGCAATATGCAAATGCTTACGTTATCATTAATAATAATTTTGTGTGATCCAAGCTTTGGTCTCTGAAAAAATAAAGAGCAGTTTTTGGAACGAGATCTACCTTAAGTTGCTGTGGACCATAAATGTTGGCTGTGATACAAAAGTGACTTTCCAGGAGATAAGTAAAATTAACTCAGGAGCTGAATAAAATCCTTAGTTTAACTCAGCTCGTGGGAGCTCCTTGAAACCAGAGTATTTTTTGCTAATATCAGTGGAGGTTGAATTGACAATCTGATGATAAATATGAATGGTGGTTTTCATGTTTATTTCAGCAAATGTTGATGAGATCAGTTTTGTGTGATATGAGGGGATACATTTGGTAATTTTTAATTTTTTTTAGGATTACATGGATGACGTTCATGGGAAAGAAATCCCTCTTCAGTATGTAACGGTGAAGGTGCCTGGTCAAAAACCCAGAGGCTCAAAATCAGTTCTGAGTACCAATGCAACCATTGGCTCTAGTGGTGGAGGAATTGGTGACGGCTTGGCATCACTCTCTCTTGTTGGTATGTGTATCACTTCATTGATTACCTCAAATTTTCATGCCCCACCAAAGAATTCTTTCTCTTTTGGTGCTGTTTGTAGTTATTGATTCATCTCATCATGAACCTTAAGCTCTTCATTGTTCTGAAGTTTCTTTTTATCCTTTTTTTCTCCTGACAATGAGTTGTGGAAATATTGTCCAAATTTACTTATCCATAGCATTAGGGACTGGTGCTCACAAAATTTGATATTGTCCATTCCTTGATTCCCTGATCAGGAAAATGTATCATCCGGGAAACTATTGCCAGGGTGTCTAGTGAGCAGAAAAAGTGGGAATTTTATAGGAATTTTTTATATTATATGGGAATTATGCAGAAATTTGGGGTCAAATTGGGAAAGTTTTCAATTTTATGAAAATGGTTCAGGTGTATATTATCCTTGGTTTTGACTATCATCTGTTTCAAATATCTTCATGGTATATCATAATAGTCTCCGGCATAATGTGGTGGAAAGTATTCAAAGAAGTTCGATTATCTGATTGGCAGATTATCCTCAAGCTCATGCAGCAAGCTCACCCTGCCAACATCTGTTGTCCTTCCACTGTTGGCCACTCACCAAAACTTTCCACAATAATGGCTAAATTAGCGTTACAGTGGCAGTAATTGAGTGTGGGGTGATTTATTTAATCATCTTCGGTATTAACGAGAGTTCTATTTAGCGGGGTTTTTTTCAGATCCCAAGAGCTCTCGCTATATAGAGCTTCTACTGTGTGTAACTTTTATGTTACTAGTTTGCATCTTATATATTGTTTACTCAATAAAATCTTTTGTTCCTTCATAATTGAGTCAGTCTTTTTTTTATGCGTAGCTGAATTTGATCTCAATATCTAGAGATGTTGCCCATTAGTTCAATTCTTGATGACATAATTTGTCTTGTCTTTGTCTATGCTTTATTACTTTATCTACACCCTGATTTATAGCATAAATACATTTTATGTTACCAGTTTACATTCTATTAATTGATGATTAGAGAAAATCTTTTGTTCCTGTCTTTTTTTATCAGTAAATAAAACATGTCATTTGTGTGCTCTATTTTATTTCTATATTTACTGTGTTGTTTCTGCATTCCACACATAGAAACATCTTTGTGTTGGCATAAAAATTGCAAAATCATGCGACAACACTTGCAGTATGAAGCTTGTAAGTAGAATGCATTTATCAATGGGTCCAAAGCCAAAATATTGCAGATATTCTTTAGTTATGTTCCTCAATTTCATCACTATTTACTCACTTTTTGCTCACTTTTCTTGGAGAAGACTCTCACTTTTCTCACTTAATTTTGGAATCAACCCGCTGGCAGCCCTGACTATATTACATATATCAGAGCAGTCCCCAAAGGTTCTCTAAGAGTGTTGGCTCTTATACATTTACTTTGTTTGTCTAGAGGGCAAATAGCTTACTGGGGCTTTGTGGCTGCTTTCGGAAAACAATGTCAGTTGCTGCTGAACAGTCTCACAGTGTCAACAATATTACTATGTAGCGTAGTGACAATCCTGAGTCATGTCCTCAAGTTAAGTGGTGCTGCTCTGTGATACGGGAAGTAAGAGAGGCAATGATAGGAAAGGAAAATACGTCACAAGGGAAGCCTTTTCGAAGGACTGTTCCCAGTCAGCCAGGACAATTTACATATTCGTTTACTGCACGCTCCTTTGTTTGATTAACTGAATATTTTATTTTTGTATGATTTATCTCCAATATCAACGATGAATATGGATGATGAAAAATAAAAGGCATAAGTTATCCCTTGCTTCCTTTCTTTCATGTTAAATTTTAGCTGTCTAATAATTTTCAATCTCAAGATTTATATAATTGGCATTCAAGCCTTTATTGCTGTTGGTGAAACCAGGTGGAAAAAAAGAACGTAGCAGTAATACACTTTGATATGTAACAGAGAACACCCCCTTTATAAGCCCTTGTCAGTACTTTCTTTTTGAGTAAATGACTTCCAGGGAGTGCTTGGTCCAAAATTCGACCTATTTCCAGAGAAAACAAGTTAGAAATTCTGAACCTAATTTTTTAAACACGCAGAGAAATTTTGTGCATTGTATACCTCTCATAGTGAGGTGGGGAATTGGAAGGGGTTAGGAGCTGGGGATGGAAAAGGGAGTAGGTGGTGAGAGGGAAGTGGAGCTAAAGCCAGGCAGGGAAGTTGGCGGGGGAGGGAGGATTAGCTGAGTAGAGAGTGCAGGACCCCCATTGTGTTAGTGAGCTTCAGAGGGACAATAGAAGCATGAGAGGTTTGGGAGGGGTGAAAGGGAAATGATAAGTCCTTATTTTTCATTTCTTCCCTTCCACTCATCCCTTTCATGCTTCCAGTGTCCCTCCAAAGTTCACTAACCCAATGGTAGTCCTGTACCCTCAACCCACCTAAATAGCTTATGCGAAGTATCTATTGTTTACATGGTAGTTCTCAAGTTCTTGGGCACAGTACCTGTGGCAGAGCTTCATGATTTATAATTCAGTGTTGTGGATGACCACAAGAATGCCGTTGTTTATGGGTCAAAATTCATGATAAAGTTTTTTTTTTGTTTATATTGGGACCAGAACTAAGGATTGTAATTTTGCATTATCAGAAACTTCGTAATATCATTTCCTTTATCATACGTTTGGATACCCCTTTGATTAGGACCTACAATTTTGCTTTGTAAAAACGAAAGTTCATGAGAACATGGCTTGTGATAATGAGGGTCTACTGTTATTTATTTCACTTTTTTTTTTCAAACAATGCATGTGGGAAATGCTACTTCGGGGGATGTTGAATGAGGGAATAAATAACCTTACCTGGATCAAACTTCATCCTGGACCAAAATTGACAAATGATACATGCAGGAAAACGATCCTTGCAGGAACGATAGATCGAGATTCCACTGCACATATTGTTTTTTTTAAATAGTCATTGTACTTCACATGCTCAATGAAAAGGCTTTTTTAATGAAGTATGCTAAGATTTTACTGCCCTTTCTCTTGAATTTTGTGTTACCATGATCACATTCCAATCTCCTCTTAAAATTGTTTTTTCGATGAATTGATTTCACAGATAAATATGGCACTTGTCTTTCCTTAGTATCAGTTATGTGATAACTACGCTGAGTAAGCAATATTACATTCATTCCGCAATGATCTTTTGATATTTAATTAGCCTAGTACTCCTTAAGTCTGGATAACCTGTATTGTTGGACCAAAATAGTCTACAAAATGGTTTATTTTTTTCAGGTAAAGATAAAAAGATAACGGATAAAGTTTTACTTACTGCTTTTGAGATTTTGAAAGAACCTGGGGCAAGGATTCATCAAACTTGCAGGTGAGTTGTTGATCTAGTGAGTCTGGTGGATTCTATTAGAATGTGAGGTATTGGATTCTCTGACTTGCAGCTATACTGAAGAGTTCTTTGAAAACAGATTACATGTGATTTAATCCATTTGGAAAGAAGATCAGTCATTTTTTAAATAGGGAATAAATTTACAAATGTGATGGTTTTGAGTGATGAAATTTATTTTATCATTCAATGTTTTTCAGCAATGATGATGCAATGCTCCTTGGCAACAGCTCACAATCATTCCTCAATGGTGGTGATAGCAAGATGGAGACACCTAACGTTAAAAAACGCCATAGACGAATGAAAAGCAGTGGCATGAGGAACACAGAATGTGATGGTAAACATAATTGTTCTTCATTGTGAAATAACATTCTTGGAGGTGTATTGGTATTTCAGATAAATTTATCTCTTTTTAATCTTTAATGCACAGAAAAATGTGTAAAAAATTGTGAGAATTATTAATATGCATCACTACAAGTATCTAGGTTGGTGATTTCAGACACACACGACTCAAATGGTAGCAAAATATTTTAGCTTCCAAAATGCAATAGATTATCTTTTGGTATTAGTAAAAAATATTTGGTTATCATTGTTTTCGTTGCTATTTAATTATTTTATTCACATATTTTTACCATGTTTTAAGGGGTTGATGAAGGTGGTTGTCCATTTTATATAATTGAGAGGCTATTGTTTCTCTGTTTAGTCAGCTAAAATTAAAATAATTATTTTCGTTTGACGTGTCTTTTTCATTCCGCCGTTGAACGAAATTGTGCACAACATTATCAACATTTGAATTTGACTCGCCCCGATCCTCTCCTCCATCAATCAGCATAGCCGGAATATGAAAGTCTGGAGATGGTCCACCACTTTCAGAATTAGGATATGTAATGTCTTTCCGCGGTATAAATGGCACCTCTCTCATAGAGGGACCTGCTATTTGCGAACAATGAATTATACGATCTCTCTTGGGAATGAATGATAGTTTTTTGGAGGGCCCCGCTATTTGGTAATCATTCATTTCCATAGTTTGTTGTAAATCATCGATCCCTTGTCTCTCCCTGTAATTTTTAGAACGAATTTTATCCAGGCTCTTTCTATGAGCAGCATCTTCATTTCCCACACAATCTTGATTATCAACATCAGCTTTCTTAGCACAATAATTTCTGGCATATTCGGCTTTTTTTCCACTTGTTTTCTGTTTCCTGTGCACTCTGATGAATACATTCTTTCTTTTTTTTGCGGTAATTTGTGGCATATTCAGCATTTTTTCTCTTCCGTTCCATGTTAGTTTTTTCCAATTCGGGATCAGCGTCAATTCTCCCCAATTCTTTCATTTTAGCGCGATAATTTCCATCATCTTCGGCTTTCTTCCTCTTTCTTTCATCTCCCTGTCCTTCCGCTAAATTATTCAACTGTAAAATCTCACCCATTTCTCTGTTGTTTCATTACCCTTTTGATCTTCTTGCCGCTCTCTTCCACTTTCTGCATTTTCTAACATTGCAGATTCAACACAAGTTGCGTTGCCTCCATGACATTGGTCCATGTTTCCGTGCCTACAAAAGAATTCTAAATTAATAACATTTCTCGATGTAGCAGATCAGGTGCGTAGGTCAAATTTCCGAAAGAAATTCTCATAAACACCCATTTTTTATGAAAAACCATTTTTCCCCCACAAATTTGTCGGAAAAAAACTTTTTGACAAGATCAGAACAAAATCTGAAAGAAATTGTCAAGAATTGTTCCTACAAAAAATTCTTTAAAAAACGCTCCATCACCATGAATAGATCTTGCGACCTTCAGTATGTGGGCCGACGACTCTACCCACTACACCATATTTCTCTTTTAAAGAGCCAGCGGTCTCACAAGTTTACATTCAGCATACTAAGCGGGGCCCCAGAAAGAAGAATCTGATGGTACGTGATGCAAGTTTGCTCTTTATCCCCCATGCCAAAAGTGTCCAACGAGCCAAAAGAAGTTTACACTTCAATAACTGTTCCAAACAATCTTTCATATTCCTAAATTTAATTGAAAAAGTCGGTGAATCTCATTATCACATATTTTTATCAGTAGATTGGTGTCAATAGATGACGTCTATGAACAGAAAGGAAGAAGAAGACACCGGGAAAGACGAAGCAGAGCCCAAATATCCTCCAACATTCGCAAAAACAGTGGAATTGATGGCGACAGTTCGTCAGCAGTCACGAAGTTGATGAAAGTGTGATGAATACTTAAATAAAAATGGACACTATCAAAGAAATAGGGCTCAAAATGATAAAATAACGAAGCACCTTGGACAGATTCTTCCAGCCACCATAGGTTTATATGTATTTCCATTAATTTATGCATTTTTGTTTGCAATATTTGTGGAGAACACGCGGGAAGATCCATTTTTATTTTGTTACAAGCAATCAAGTTTACGCCATTACGCACGGGAAAGACGATGTTTTTGGGCTCTCTCTCTCTCAAGATCTCAATTCGTTCATGTTTTCAGGAAGTTCTGACAATACTTATAATGCTGTAATATTTGTTCATGAAATTAAAATGTTCATCATGGTAAACAAAAATAGCATTTTTGGTGCAATCATTGTAATTTACTGAAAGCAATATAAACATAAAGCTCTATTAAGTGAGAAGTGAGCATTCACGCTGCGGATTCATCTGTCCTCTGACCTAATTATTTCGTTGGAAGTGCGAAGAGAAAAGTATCACTAGGTGGCTTCGCTAACTTTGCCGCTGAAATTTGTGAAAGCAGCATCTGTAAACTAAACATGCTGTTTGGTTATTAATGATTACGACAATTGTCATCATCATTAATAATTGAGTATGTATCAGTGTTAGGTATCATATGTATTTTCTTGGGAGGCGGAATAGGTGGAAAATAAACTATTTTTGCAATAAATGATCACCAGTTATCTATGGCATGAGCTAAAAAGAGCGGCAGGATAACATTATCCTGCAAGTTATGCAACCAACCAGTACGTATATGACTTTCCATGGAATGCCTACCCTGTTTTGCATTTTTTCCTGGTTACCACGTTTAGAATCCCGGGTCCCTTCAAGAACGTGCTAATGAGAGTCCGCTGTAGCTGGAACATGTTGTAGAACCCCACATCAGTTGGCACTGGCATTGCAGGGGAGGAACTGGAAATATGAAGGGTGATGCTCAGAAAAAGAACACAAATGGATAATGGCATGATATTACTGTTTGATTAACAGAGAGACAGAGTTTCATATGCTTTAGAAAGCTTTCCGAATATTGCAAAAAGTATCATGGATGTGGGAATTCTAATTTAATTTGAAATTAACTGCTTGCATTACACTTGTTTGATGAAATTCTTGGAGAGGGCAGAACTGAATTATGGCTGTAACACCAATAAATGTAGTGGGAATATTACATAGTAGGGTTTTGATGTTGGTCTGTATGGCTGTTGTTGAAATGGGGCTCAGGTCTACTATCAATCTGTGCTAGTACGTTACATACATGTGCGCTGCCTAGTGCCGTGGTAGGAATTCCTGGAAGCTTTAGTTTTCGGATATATTTTGTTGAATGTGTCATTGTGCATTTATTTTTGCAACAAGTCATGCAATTTCCCCTCTTTATTTGCAGATTCGGATGGGTATGAATTCTTCATTGTGTCCCTGGACAACAAGCAGTGGCATTTCGAGGCTAGCAACTCAGAAGAGCGTGATGAGTGGGTAGATGCCATTCAGCAGCAAATACTCAAGTCACTTCAGGTGAGGTTATGAGGTTATTGTACTCAATTCATTTTTGAATTGGCATGTTCGGTAAAAGTAAATATGCTACAATGACTCTCAGGAGTTAGCTTTAGAAATGGTAGATTTTTAATCAAAATTAATCCAAAGTATAATGACTCCAGGCCTGTTCGCTGTTTCCTGTAGTTTCAGTGTCCTTGAGTCAGTTACCAGTGGTTAAAAGCTTGCTCAATATTTTCTGAGCCATGGCTTTCTAGATGGTGTCTGTTTTTAACAATGAGAAAGTTACCATCCATTTTTGTATTCTTTGCTCCTCTTTAGGCATGCCTCTTGTATGAATTATATTTTTATTATTATTCATAAATGATGAAAGGCTTATCTCAAGTGCCTTGCTGTTCTTTTTGAATTCATTGTCTCCTGTTTTCCTCAGCATTATTGTTAATGGCATATCATATACTATTGATGCATGGGTTAAAATTACGAGGCTGTTATATTTGCGAATTTATAAATTCCAAAATTGTATACATGATTAACACTTTTACTTGAGGTCACAGTCAAATCTGACTAAATGACTTACCGATTAGATTTGAACAAGAAGTGCTCATTAGTCAATGTACCCTTGTTGAAGAAGTTAAGAGGTTGGTGGAAATTGCATCATTTTTATATTATTCTGTGTCGCATTATCTTCCAGGGTAATGAAAGCAGTAAATCAAAAGTGCAGCAGAATAACCTTGTTGATGCTGCATCTGTTCAGTCAATCAGGCTTCAGCTGCTGGGGAATACACACTGCGTGGATTGTGATGCTCCTAGTAAGTCTGATTTGCCCATGTAAATTAAAGTATTTTTCACTCAAGTTTTAAAAATTTCTCTGAACTATAAAATAATGGTTAATCTAGCAAATAATTAGATAAGTGTTTTACTGACAGGGAAATTTATCACATACTCAAAGTTCTAATGACTGCACGAAGTCCATTTGATCATGAGGAGTCAAACACTGGAGCTTAAAAGCAGCCACATCGAATTATATGACCTTGTGCATAGTATTTAGATGTGCCAATTGATTTCATAATGGAATGGCAACATCCTTTAGCTTTTTGTCTTGTTCAGGTGGACACCGAGCTCTTTCAAGTTTCCAGTAATCTGACTAAGCTGTGTTTTCAATAGTCAGATCTATTATTTTGAAAACAAAATTGGATCACCCTTAATCTTAGGAAATGAAGATGAAGAAAATGTTGAACATGATAGATGGCTAGAGGAAAAATTGTGACTTATGTTAAAAAGTACAAAAAGCTTAAAATTTCCTCCTAGTTAAGATCATCATGCTGGTTGTTTGAGAATTTTGGATAATTATATCCTGAATAACTGTGTAATAATTAAACTGTAATTTCCTCAATCTGCTCAACCCGTTAAATGTTAAATTGTCTCAAACTAAGTGTCAATAGTATGAACACCAAACTTACTTGCTGAGAATGGAAACTTCTGCTTGTTTATTGCCCTTTTTATGTTGATAATCTAGGTTTGGAGTGGTATTCATGTATTGTTAACCAAATATCCAATTATTGAAGTGAATATCCTTTTCTCCTTAATTTATTTAATAACATTTCGATAAGTCTTTTTAGCTGCTGATGCTGTTTTTTAGGTTCCTTTGTTAACCCCTTAGTTACGTACATAACTACAAAAAACGATCTTACAAAAACCAGCGTCGCAGCGCCATCTCTGGATCAAACTACAAACTAGGAAATTCAACTTGATTTTAACATTATAACTTCAACACTTTCCCTTGTTAATTAAAGTTGAATTTAACCACATATACTGAATTTAACAAGAAATACTGAAAGAGATACAATTACTGTCTCAACTAACAAAAGCACACCAGTAATTGCTCATTGTCCTTTCTGTTTTACATCAGTCCTGTTTTCACAGACAAGATCTTCAGACGTTTCTTTGGCAATGGCTTCGTCATGATATCAGCCACTTGATGTTCTGTGGAGATCTGTTGAACTTCAAGCTTGCCTTCTGTCACTTTCTCTCTGATGAAAAAGTGCTTAATGGAAATATGTTTTGTCCTGCGATGAAACTCTGGGTTCTTAGCCAGTCTCACCACTGCTGAGTTGTCAACTTGAATGACTGGAATATTTTTAAGCTGTATAATTCCACTGAACAGTCTACTAAGCCAAATTGCCTCTTTGGCCCCTTCATTTGCTGCGATGATCTATGCTTCAGTTGTTGAAGTTGCTACGACAGCTTGTCGTTGGCTCATCCATGAAATCGCCCCTCCTGCATACCTAACGATGACTCCAGAGGTTGAACGACCCATCGACGTGCATCCTCCAAAATCTGCATCGCTGTAGAAGTCCAGAAAACCCTCATCCACATTGCTTCGATAAACTATCCCCAGATCCAGTTTCCCTGCTATGTATCTGAAAACTCTCTTGACTCGAACCACATCTTCTTGAGTTGGATTTTCGAGTGTCCTCGAAAGGAATTCGACACTGTAAGCCAGGTCTGGTCTTGTGCCAAGCATCAAATACATCAGAGCTCCAACGGCCTGTCTGTAGGGAAACCTTGGTGCCTTGTCATCTTTCCCTGGTGTGGAAATTTCTGCACCTTTAAGAATTGGGGTTGAAACTGGTCTACATTCAGAAAAATTGAAGCGTTCTAAAATTTTCTTTGCATATGCTCTCTGACTTATATTAATGAACCTCTCTTCTTGCTGAATTTCAAGGCCCAGAAAATAGCTTGCTCACTTTGCAACGATTTTGAACTCTGTCTTCAACTCTTCAATGAAATCTTCCATCTCTTGTAGATTGGTTGCTGCCATCAAGCCATCATCTACATAGATGACAAGTATGAGCTTCCTACCATTCCTCTCGCGAATGTATAAACATGGATCAGCATCGCTGGCCTTGAACCCATGTTGTTTCAGGAATGCTCCAAGTCGTTTATTCCAGCATCTAGGTGCTTGCTTAAGTCCATAAAGTCTTCTCTTCAGCTGACAAACCTTGTTGGTTCCGCCTTCATATCCTTGAGGCTGCTGCATGAAAATTGTTTCTTCAAGTTTTCCTAAAGGAATGCTGTTGACACATCAAATTGTGTCAGGTGCATCTTCTTACTTGCTGCAATGCGGAGTATTGAGCGTATCGTTCCCATCTTAGCCACTGGACTGAAGGTCTCGCTGTAATCAATGCCGTGACGCTGACTGAACCCCTTGACAACCAATCTCCCCTTGTACTTGTCAATGCTGCCGTCTGGATTTTTCTCGAGTCGAAAGACCCATTTACATGGAATTGCCTTTGAACCTGGTGGAAGCTATGTCAAAATCCATGTTTGATTCTGTTTCAGTGAAGCAATTTCACGATCCATGGCTTTCTTCCACTCGACTGAATCCTCGCTTCTCAGGGCATCTTCAAAGGTCTCAGGATCCTCCATCACTTGATTCAAAAACTCCTCCACTCTCATGACGTAATCTTCAAGATGTTTCGGTCTCTTCAAGGTTGATCGATTTCTCAGAATTCTTCCAGATGAGTGCTAAGAGTTTTCTTCCTCATCTGTATCTGACTCACCTTCACCAAGTGCTTCTATATCATTAATTGATGATTCTTTCTCGATGTCGATCTGTGACTCTTCTTCCTTCTCCCTTTTGTCAAATTCGTCTCTATGCCCGATATCTTTCAATGGTAGCTTGACTTCGTCCTTACATTCTTTAATTCTTTCTTGGAATTGATCATCTCTTGACAGGATAATTCTGTGGTTAGTTGGAACGTAAACTCTGTATCGCTCATCTCCATCATATCCTACTAGGAATCCTTTCACTGACTTCTTGTCCATCTTCTTCCTCTTTTCGGATGGAATGTAAATGTAGCAGGAAGATCCAATGATACGCAGATGTTTGATTCTCGGCTTCTTTCCCATCCACAGTTCATAAGGACTGACTCCATCTTCTGTCGATTTTCCTGTTCTGTTAAGAATGTAAATGGCTGTTGTCACTAGCTCTGCCCATATTGCATCCGGAAATTCAACTTCACTGTTTGAGTACTTGAAGGTCCTTGCCATCTCGATGATTGTTCGATTCTCGCGCTCACTGCCGCCATTCTGCTGAGGTGTGTATGGTGCTGTCAGTCTCTGTGTGATTCCGCTCTCTGCTAGAATGCGCTTAATCTCTTCACAGTCGAATTATCCTCCATTGTCACTGAGTAGCTCTTTAATGTTATGCCCAAGTGTCTTTGCATGTGCTAAGACCTGTTTTAACACAATTTTGACATCTGAATTTTTTTAAATTACGAAGCCATAACGTAACTTTGTGTAACTATCCTTGAACACAACTAGAAATCGTTTTTTGCTGAAGGATTTGCAAAATGGGCCTGCAACATCAGAGGAAAAAAGTTCTCTCCAGGTCTTGTTGCCTTTCTCCTAGTGCCAAACGGTACGCGATGTGACTTGCCAAAAGTGCAGGGCTCACAAAATTCTCTCGCCATCTTCACAGTGATACCCAACTCTCTCTTGAGCATCTCTCTCACATGTCGCTTGTCTTGGTGTCCCCATCTCTCGTGATACAGCTGCAGTGTCGAATTTTCTGCTTCAACAATGTTGACCCTTCCTTTTTTCTCAGGAACAGCTGGTTCAATGGCTGCCTTGTACAGAGTTCTGCCTTTCTCACGACTTCTGCACAGTACTATGTTTCCATTGACTTCCAGCCAGCACTTAGTTGTCGTGGAATGGAATTTGCTATTTTCATTCGTATCTTATGCAGCTAAAACAGAAAACAAGTTTCTCGAAATATTTGGAACGTACCAAGTGTCTCTTAGAGTCATCTTCAAGGTCTTTTCTTCAGTGAATGATAAAATGTCAACGGTGCCTTTCCCGATGTCCTTGAGAGCTTCTTTTCCAGCGGCCTTGATGACGCAGGGACTTTGAAACTCCTGGAACTCAACAAACAGATCCGGACAATGCGTCACATGCTTCGTTGCTCCGTTGTCGATCCACCATCCTGAGGAGACCGTCTCGACTTGAAAAATATCTTCACTGATTGCACCCTGGGCTACATTGGTTTCCACAGCGTTGCTCAGAGGGGCGCTCTTCTTTGGTCATCCATCAGCAATCCACTTCTTGCATGAAATTACCCAATGCCCTTTCTTGTTGCAGTAATTACAAGTGTCATTTTCTTTTGACCTCTTCTGACCTTTACTTGACCTTGGTTTTCCGCTCTTCACGAATAATGCTTCTCCTGCAGTGTCTCCCTCTGTGCTAGAGCTCTTTCTAAAATTTCGCTCATACATACATAACTGGGTGATTAGCTCTTCCAAAGTCTTTTCTTCATCTTTCGACAATAACATCCAGCTGGATCTGAAATTCTCGGATTCACCTGGTAAAATTTGCATGACTTTATGTACTTACTAAAATCAGGTCTTGCAGCACATTTTCATTTTTGGCTTTCAAGCCTTTATTTAGCTCGAACCACAAATTTTTTATCCTCGTGGCATGAGTCGAAACATCCTCTCAATTAATCCAGCTAAATGCTAAAAACTCAGTGCATATTTTGAACAGCTGGTCTTTGGATGATGCCTCAAAATTTAACTTATTGCCTACCACGCCTCTCGCGCTGTGTCTTTATCCATGATTTTCTCATAAATTGCGTCAGTCACTGAACTGGAATTATTGACTTTGCGTAACTATTTGCCTTACGGAATAAATCGCTGACCTTCTTGTGCTCTTGGATTTCATCTTCCGTAGCATTAGGTGACAGAGGCTTGGATCTCACCAATTTTCCATCGATTGCATCTAGGGCTCCTTCGTGGTAATCCAACAAGTCCCACAATTTCCTCTTCCAAATTGGCCAGTCGGCCTCTCCAGCCAGGGGTTTGATGTGCTTCGCCAAATCCATTCTTGAAGAATGCTGAATTGACTAGATTCCACAGCAAACTTAATCTCTACGTAATTATCACAATCTCGCTTGCAACTCCCTATTTTCTTAAAAGCAACTCGCGTGAGCTGGGCGGCCTGGGCCCATAACCTATTGAAGTGAATATCCTTTTCTCCTTAATTTGTTTAATAACATTTCGATAAGTCTTTTTAGCTGCTGATGCTGTTTTTTAGATTCCCTTTGTTAACCCCTTAGTTGCATACATAAGTACAAAAAACGGTCTTACAAAAACTGGCCTCGCTGCACCATCTCTGGATCAAACTACGAACTAGGAAATTCAACTTGATTTTAACATTATAACTTCAACACCAATATCCATTCATTATGTAGTAAAGAGTAATGCAGGGAGATATTGACCAAGTTTTAGCTACTATTATTAAAAAATTTACCGTTCAATATTCTCTCCTTCTGTGTACGTCTTGACTAAATTTTTTGTGCATCTTTTTGTTAAAATTTCCGTGTCCTTAAATAATAATTGATACTTGATATCCAATTATTTCAAGAGCACTGCTTCAATCTATATTTCTCACGTATGTACCTTTGGCCTTCCAGTGTTGTCGTATGCAATTAAAACACACATAAAACAAAAAACTCAAGAATCGTCTCTAGCGAAAACATGATAAAACAAGCAAAAGGAAGAAAAATATATGGTCATTGGCAAACACTAATCCTTATTTCCAAAACTTTTCGTCCCCGATATGTATTAGATGCTATTAGCTATTAACCTTTCTTTCACGTTAGGCAGGCTTTGCCTTTACCTAATTATCTGCATGACCTCATCAATTCTTCCCTTAAGAAGTACATGTCTGTGTCAAGTGGTGTGTGTTCTCTTGTGTATTTTGGTGCATTCTAATAGGGATTAACATTTTCTTCAGATCCTGACTGGGCCAGCTTGAATCTTGGCGTGCTTATGTGTATTGAGTGCTCTGGCATCCACCGGAATCTTGGATCTCACATATCTAGAGTGAGGTCGTTGGGCCTGGATGAGTGGCCGTAAGTACTCAGCATTAAATTTGTCACTTAAGAGTTAATTTCTTCTGTTAAAGTAAGGGCTATTGTTAAGAGCTTTGGCTCATGTTGTGCATTTCATTTGCAAGTGCTCAACTACTTCACAATTTTATTTTATTTCACATTTGCATTTGCAAATACATTTAATTTGCAAAGCCCATCCTATTCACGGAAGTGTCCATGTATTTTCAAAATCTAAACATATTAGGTCTGTCAGCGTGTGAAGCCTCTTTTCGGCTGAATAAGAATCCCAAAATTGGCTTCAAAAGTCTCCCTAGGAGGTTGATTTAAATCCAGCAAATAAGCTGAAATTTAAAAAAAAATTGTTGCTGCTGCCGTAAATGTATGGGTTTGCGAGGATTTCCTGTGTACATTGTGTACATATTGTATAAAAAATGTGTACATTTTACACAAATTTGGCTTTACACAATTTGTGTACAATGTACACTTTGTATACAATTTGCACTACTGCACCCTATAAATGTGTACATTTTATAAAGTGTACACAATGTACCATTTTTATACAAATGTACGAGGGCCGTTTTTTTTTCAACCTCTGATAGGCTATGAATGAAAGACAAGTTCATGTAAAACAATCATTTTATTACCAAAAGTTTGGTACATTTACGGTTACTTTTCAACATAATCACCGAATAGATTGAGACATTTATCATATCTGTGAACAAGTTTTCAAATGCCCTCTTCAAAAAATGTTGCCGCCAGTGAATTAAAATGAGCATTGACGTTGTTTTGAAGATCTTCATTGATTTGGAAGCACTTCCCTCCTAGCCATGTCTTCAGCTCAGGAAAAAGATGAAAGTCACTGGGTGCTAGGTCAGGACTAAACGGCGGATGATCGAAAATGTCCCATTGAAATTGGTCGAGGAGGCTCTGAGTTGCACCAGCAGTGTGTGGACGAGCATTGTTATGGATCAAAACGATTCACACTTGGCGGGAGAATCAATGATGGCGTCCAAGTTTAAGTGGTTGTAGCGGAACGCAAACTGACGCTTTGATGTCGACAATGGCGGAGTGTGTAGTGCGAGAGTTGCGCAGTTGCCTACAGCGAATTCCCGCTTTCTGCCGCTCGCGTGGCATCCATACTGGGTGATCGGAGGTTGAAAAAAAAACAGCCCTCGTATATAAAATGTGTACAATGTACACATCCTGTATAGAAATTGTGTACATTATGTACAAATGTACACATGTATACATTTATATAAAACTGTATATACAAATGTTATAAAATGTCTACTTTGTACACATCCTGTGTAGAAATTGTGTACAAATTATTCATGGGGGTACCGTCCTTATTTTTATTTTAGCCATGTTATTATTTTGGGAGAGAATAATTAATTTGTCAATTTACTTATGATTTTTGTTTACATGCATTGAAATAACTTAAAGGAGTTATCACATGGTTAATTTAAATTGACGTGCTTTTGTTTGCAATCTAATCATGGTGGCCTCATTCTCTAATACCAGTCCTGGGCACATGAGTGTGATGCTGGCCATTGGGAATTCTGCTGCCAATGAAATATGGGAGGCAAGCACAAATGGACGAGCTAAACCTACCCCAAATTCAAGTCGAGAGGAAAAGGAACGTTGGATAAGGAGCAAATATGAGCTAAAAGAATTCCTAACCAACATTTCATCTGATCCCCCTCTTGGAGAACAGCTAGTTGATGCAGTGTGTCGGTAAGGGTATTTCACTTTTAACGTGGGTATTCTTGAGATAAAACTGATTAATGCCTTAGATTTAGTCTGGGTTAATGCCTAGACAAGTGTATCCTTATGATATCAGTCATTTTTTTCTGCAACCACGGATGTGCAAACCTGTACTATCCATGAAAAATTGATCACTCATGGTGATTGCTTTTTCATTTGAATTGAAATGTAACATGGCTGCTGTTCTGTTGAGTGATTAAACATATGGATTATAATTTCACTTTTGGTTCTGAGAAATCATTTTTTGATCGATTCTCAATGTTCATGAAGAGTTATCATTTTAGTTCCTCTGATGTCAATTTCTCTGACATATTTTTAGAATAATGAGATAATGAATGTCTTAATTGAAAAATTAAGCTGGGGAGCATAAGCACTGTAAAGTCATTGAAACTACCCAGTCATTTTTCTTTTCATGGCCAGAAAAGATTTATGAATGTCATTAATGGCCATGTCCTGAAAGGTTGCCCTTGATAACTTACTTCTTGTTGTAATTGCAGTGGGCATACTTTGTTTGTCTGTTTGCTTGTTATTCTATGTAAATTTCTTTAACTTTTAACAAATAGCACCCAGGTCTATAATTTTCTACTCATGAGAGTATTATGGACTCGATTTGGTGTTTTTTTTACTGAAAGATGGACATTGGTGTATGTATTCAGTATTTGTCTCCTCCCTAATGGAAAGTGTCACTTGCACCTTTTTTCAGTGTTCCTGAATCTTGTTCACTTATTATGTCATCCTGGAACAAGGCCCCTGTTTGGCAATATGGCCATGGATGGTTGCTTTTCTGATATTCAAACTCACCTGTGTTCAAGCATGGAGATTTTTTAGTTGTCTGTATTTTTGCTACAGTGTGACCAGAGTGACGAATTCAATAAATTCGTTCTTTGTATTATCCACAGTCTTTTATCAGCGACCATCATTTTGATGGTAACTGTAACAGTTGAAACTATGGTTGATAAGTGCCGGGAGTGAGGAAAGAGTGGAGTACAAATTTATTGGCTTTCAGTGAAGATCCAGTGGGGCATCAGGGAAAAGTGGGAATAAATGTCACTGTTGCATTGAACATAATGTTTTGAGATGTCTGCTTATCAATTGAATAATTGTTGCCATTTTTTCTAAATCACAGGTCTGATATGAAAGCTGTTGCATTGCTGTTGGCACATTCCAACTCTCCTGAGATGGTCAATACAACTGTTAGTTCTGTTGACCTGAGAACATCGCTGCACCTGGCCTGTGCTATGGGTAACTTGGCAATGGCACAGCTTTTAATATGGGTAATCCTATGTTTTTTCCTATTATTTTTAGGAATAATTACTGTAATAATGTTTGTATATGGGGAAACCTTTTTACAGTATATTTACATTTCTCTTACCTGAGGTATGTATGAGAAGCTTGCTTGCCACATGTACAGTCACTTCATAAAGAATTGCGACACACTATGCTGGCTGTTCGTACAGGTCAGCTGTTGAAGCTCAAAATGCGTTGGCTATCTTTGGCCTCTCCCATAGTCTCGGGTGACTATGAGAAATTGCGGGTACACTTTTCAATATCCATTAGGCATTGTGCCAAATTAAGTGGGACCGCATTCTGGGAGCGCTCAAGTTCAGAGGCGGGGACAGACTTGCACCTAGAAAGGGCCTTGAGGATTGTATTGTAGGAAAGAAGCTAATAAGGAATGGAGTTAGAGGGAAAATGTGGTGAAAAAGCAATATTGAATGGATTAAACGAGCAACTGGCTCTACGAGTCAATGCACTGGAAAGTAAAACGAAGAAGAGCCGAATATGCATGAAAACGAGCTCCATCCTGCATATGGAGGAGCATAGAGATTGCTATCAGCTAGACTCAGTGAGTCTTTGAGCCATTTACATTTCACATACATTATAAGTGACAATGTCTTTTGGAACTTTATAAGACACAAGCCATTGGACAGTGATTGTTGGATGTTGATAAAGAGTGTCCTAATGTTGGAAAATCAATGTCAAGCATTAGTATTTAATATAGTATAAATAACAAATACAGTGAACTCTTGATTATCCAGGCAAATGATGTGGAGAGGACTTATATTTCTTATATCCACTATATAAGTATCTTTTTAGCAGCTATAATGCCATTGTAGTCGTATTCCCACTGCTTGGTATACTGCAGCAAACCATCTACGAAGTTAAGCACCTGGCTGTGACTCATGCGTTCACTGCTCACCTCGTCTTCATCCCCGCTATTTCAAGTCTCGCCACTCACTTCCTCTCCCCCTTGTCCGATCGCGGCGTAAACAATATTGCTATTAGTCACATGCTCGAAGCAAGAGACACTTTCTCCTCTCTTTAGCCATTCGTCTAAGTTCTCTGCATCAACATGTTCGAATCCTTGCATGGTTTTCACTAAACCCCCCAACTCGTAGTCGTGCACTTCAGTTCCAGAAAAGCCCCAAAAATCACCTTTGAGGTTAAACAAAAGTTTCCTCCAAGAACAAACTAGTGTAACAGGTTTCACTGAGGACCAGGCAAGTGACTCACCATGAATTGCATCCAATATTGTAATTTTCATCCAAAATTTCAATAAATTGCAATCTTCATTGGCTAGCGTCCTGAGAAGACAAACTCGTTAATTCCTTTTCATTGACGTGATGACGCCGTGATCCATTGGCTGAAGAATGGAAGTGACGTTCGGGGGTGAAAACTTCGCTTCGCTGCACTCTGTTTTGAGAGGCAATTGTTATGTCGCCGATGGCTCTGACGAACTCTTGTGGGTTCTACATGATTCTTAGAAGTTATCTTGACCGTCACAGGGGGCTCGCTCGTATTTATGGTCTTTCATTTGTCTGTTATCTTTTTCCTGCTGACAGCTTGTGAGCTTGAGGATTTCCCTCTCCCAGGCACGTTGGCCTTAGGAGTTCATGAGGATCCATGTTTATCCCTTAGCTTCGCGATAGGGCTTCTGGAGTATCGTATTACCCACAGCTGCTTGATTTATTTCCTGTTCGTACTTCTTTACCGTTATTTTTTTCTCGTTGTGTCCTTCTACCCGTTGATTTTCTTCTACTGCGCTAGCCTTTTGAGTTTAAATTCCTGCGTTCCTTTCGTTCTTTTTTTGACCCATCGCATACTGTTTGGACTTTGTCTTCGGAAATAAGTCCACTGTGTATTTATTGTTAATCTCTCTGGACTCTCCTAGATTTCCTTTCTGGTATTGAACCCTGCTTTGTTTGGTCATTCATCTCTGGACTTATTACCAACCTCTGCATTTGATTGTCAGCAGGGTGTTCTTTGGATAACCTGAGCCAACCTCAACAGTGTTTTGTTCATTTATAGTCCTGCGTGCCATCTTGGACATTTCTCTCGGAATTTTGGGATTCTAATTATTTTTACATTGACTAGTGCTTCATTTTGGCTGTTTTGCAGCATCCTTGTAACTTAGGCTTTCTTTTGCACTTGGATTATTGTGGGCTTATTCTCCACCATCCCTTTTGAGACATTCACTGATTCTACGCATAAATATACATGAAGGACATATGTATTTTTCAGGAAAAGCATTCCAATGGATGGTGTTTAAGAAATTACGGAAGTAAATGAGTGCGGGGATGAATTTTTATACCATTTTTCCGAAGATTACTCTGAGTAGGGAGAGGAAAATGCTTCTAGAGCTCAATCTGCTAAACCATCTATGTCGGGCGGGAGCCTCTGCTAAAGGAAAATAATTTCCAAGTTCACCATCGGAATCTGAAGATAGCTCAGATGAAGATGATTTACCACCTCGTGAAGGCTACCGCGGGTTGATGGATGTGAAGATACGGGTCTTCCAGGTTTTACTCCGATGGTTGGTCCATCTTCTTCGGACGACATGCTTCACCGGCATTGCAGTCGAAATTTGGCGTTGAGTCGACCACTTCACGACTGCAACGCTGGCGAAACTGTCATCCGAAGATGATGGACCAACATGGAGTAAAATCCGGAAGATCTGTATCTTCACGATTTTTCGCCACATTAGAAGAAG
The DNA here is from genome assembly GCA_963573305.1 of Pyrrhosoma nymphula. NCBI lineage: Eukaryota > Metazoa > Arthropoda > Insecta > Odonata > Coenagrionidae > Pyrrhosoma > Pyrrhosoma nymphula. Next base: position 68,601,689 of record OY754327.1, on the reverse strand, counting down.
AAATTCCCAGAATTTGTATGGCACTCTATGGATCTGAATCTGGGAATTCATGGATGCGATCCCCGAGATTCTAGATTCAAGGGGAGTGCTAGCGAAGATCCTGCGAAACTAGATTTTTTCAGTTTGTTTTTTTTTAAGTGGATCTCATGAAGTTTAACGTGGATGAAACTATTAATTATTGTAAATATCCTAGCAAGAAAGCTCCGGAGAGTGTGTATTCACGCCTCAAAAGTTTGAAAGATACTGACGATGAACAATGAGGTAAACATAACATGTTTATTGTGAGCAAGTAAGGAAAACAATTACGTATTATAAGGTGGATTTGAGTGGCAAGAAATGGCCTTACGTAAGTCTTGCCTGTATTAGATTGCTAAAATACAACTATGTTTTTTAATTGGATTTTTTTATATTGACCACAGAAAATATCGATGAAGAGTAAAAAATCGGGATAATTGGGAGTTCTCTGTATTATCAGAATAGAGCTCAGAAAGTTTCGTCGTGCTTGATGGTTTTTTTTCCTAATAGGTAAGCAAAAACAATATAGTTTTGTGAATATTTATTTCTTTTTTTCAACAAGATGTGTGCTATTCTTCATTATGAATAATTCAATTAATTATTACCTCTTGCTACCTCAAGGTCATCGACCGCAAATAGGCACAGTCTGTCGCGCACATCCTCGTGCATAACGCACCCCTGATTTAAAAAAATTGATTTTTGGGAAGTACGTGGGCGTGTTACATTTACAAATATGGCACTTAGAGTGTCAAACTAATTGGATTAATTATTTACAGGAATTTGGAAGAAAATAATTTCACATAAGATTTGAAAAAATAAAAGTCCAATCTAGACCAAATGCAAAATGTGTTTATTTCCTAAATTCCAAGATTAAGAAATTTAGGCTATGCAAAGGTAATGGTGTCCTGTCACGACTAAGTAATAACAAAATTGTAGAAAAAGGAAATGTGAGTGCATATGTTATTCATAAACAAGTGAAAAGGGGGTTAAATTGAACATTGATTTTTATTACCATGTTCCCCTTTGGCACCACCAACTAATTTTTCCAAAGCGATGGCCAAAGAATGATTTAAAACCCTATGATTTACATGTAAAATAAATCGATATTAGCGAGGACAACAACCAGCCTCCCCTGGGTTCATTTACTATTACGAGTGGCAATTGTCTGCTTCAATTTCGGCAAACCTGCACCAACTTCTGCTCATGTCCTCTGTCATTGAAATTACATGTCCAGCAGTATTTATTCCGCATAATTTGACATTCAAGTGCACATTTCGGACATTCACAGCATGCCTGCATTCACACAAATAAATTCCTCGTAAGTCAGTTCATGTCATTGTTCTTTTGTCATCCTCCCACTTTTTTATCAAGTTCAGTCCGACTGATACACATCATGGCTAGGAAACGAAAGTTGTTGGATCTGAAAACTAAAATACGAATTATCAATGAATGCGAAAGTGGCAATGGGCCCAAAAGCAAGATATGGAGGCGATTTGTCATATCTTCCTCGATCTTATTCACAATTCTGAAGAATAAGGAAAAATTTCTCGCCACAGTGCTTCAAGAAAGACGTCCAAGCAGCCAGAAACATTTGCGGCCAGGAGTGTGATGAGTGCTTAACAGTGGAATAAGAAGTAAGCAAGTCTAATCTGCCAGGGCTGGTCTTCTTATTTATTCTTCTTAAATAATAGTAGTCACCATATTATACACAACAGTTTTCAGCACAATAAACCAACTTATAAAATGTCCGTAGTCACAAATGAAACAATATTACTGAACACTTAAAATGTATATTTTTCTCTTGTTATTAAAACTCTCAACATAACAACATAAATAGTTTTGGTTGCTAAGCACCACAAAAGTCCACTGAAGACTATCAGATTCTTTTTTCTTTTAATGTCACTATTGCATGGGTGCAAGAAGCAACCTTAACACTTTCCCTCATTAATTTGAAAAAACTCCCAGTTCAGTGCGAATCCTAACCAGTCTGGGCTTTGGTACTGCCTTGGTCATAATATCAGCAAGCTGGTCATCAGTCGCAGTTTTCTGAACATCCACAAGACCTTCTTGTACTGTCTCCCGTACAAAGAAATGTCTAACACGGATATGTTTTGTCCGCTTGTGGAATTAAGGGTTGTAAGCAAGTCGAATCGCAGCCTCATTATCCACTTTTAATGTAGGAATTCCTTCTAAATCTATTAGTTGGCTGAACACCCTTTGGAGCCAAACTAATTCACGTGCGCCTTCACTTGCAGCAACAATTTCGGCCTCAGTTGTTGAAATCGCAACCGATGCTTGACGTTGGCTTAGCCATGAAACAATACCATTTGCGAAAAGACATGCTACTCCAGTTGTAGATCGCCCTGTATTCTTCATCTCCCACATGATCTGCATCGCTGTAGCCTTCAATAGAGGTTTTATTACAACTTGAGCTATATCGAATCCCATAGTTAATTGTTCCTTTCAGATATCTGAATATCCTCTTGACTCTGAGCCAATCAGCTTTGGTAGGATTTTCTAACTTTCTGGAAATTACTCCGACAGCATAGGCTATATCGGGACGAGAGCCTGTCATCAGGTATGCTAGAGCACCCACAGGATCTCGATATGGAAATTTTTCATCTTTGTCCTTATCAACTTTCCTTGCTTCAGAAGTTCTCTCGATAGGAGTGGAAACTGGATTACAGTGGGTCATATTAAAGCGTTCCATAATTCTTTTGGTATATGACTCTTGTTTGACCAGCACAGAGCCATCTTTCAACTGAACAATTTCAAGATCTAAGTAATTTGACGATGGTTTAGTTGTAATTTTGAGTGTGTTCCCTAAATCCTTGAGAAACTGGTCTGCTAAATCCTTGTCTGTGGTGGCTACTAGCCCATCATCCACATACAGGGTTATAATGATCTTCTTGTCTCCAACATTTTTGGTGAAGAGACACTAATCAGCCATATTCTGTTTAAATCCTTTCTTACGTAGGATTTCTTCAAAGCATGAATTCCTGCTCCGAGGTGCTTGCTTTAGTCCATATAGACTCCTTTTAAGTCTGCATACTTTTGATGTACTATCAGTAAACCCATCTGGCTGCATCATATAAATTTCTTCCTCCAATTTGCCGTTTAGAAATGCCGTAGATACATCGAACTGAACTAAGTGCAGTTTCTCTTTAGCGCTGACACTTCTTTTGTCACCAGACTTAAAACTCTTGAGTTTTGTCAATAAAACTCTTCAGAGTAGGTGGAGCACTGGGAATAGTTGATTTTCTTTTTCTAGGAGGAGGTTTGAATTGCATGTGGGAACTTGAGGGGGATGGTGAAACTGAAATGTATGAACTGTCTGAGGAAACACTGGCAGCATCATTAGAATCATTTGAAGCAGGTGAAAATCTGAGATTGGCAATTGGACTAGGAAGAGAAGTTGCAGATTTAATATCATCAACATCTAGAATTTCCACTACCAATTCTTCTTGCAGAGTCAGTGAGCGTGGAAGAGGAATACTTTCATCAATTTTAAAAACATTTGCATGTTTGATGTATGTATCGAGTGATAGAGCAATCATCGAAGATGTTTGCAAAAGTTCTTAAACTTAACATCATGACAGGATTATATATACGATACATACGGTGAAAATATAATTACTCTTACTGCTAAAATTTCGACAGCAGCGCATCAACTAACCTTAACACAAACTTTCTTCAACTATGAACGTAATCAGCACAGTAAAAACATATGCGTCAACGATAACTATTCACCACTCTTCTCCGTGAATTTGATGTAGTTCGTCAACTTGCCTAAAACGGTGCTGCATGCACTTAACAGCTAGAGTCCTCTACGTGGTTTCCGAGTCAACTACCAACAACGTGAGTGCGACAGTATATGGCACAAAATTCAAAGTATTCGAGGTATTCGAGATCGTACTTTTAGCATAAATATTCGAGATCTTGAATATCGAATACTTTCTAGTATTCGAGGTATTTGAGTATTCACGGATACTATTCGTACATCTCTAATAATAACACAACCGACAGTATACCATTAAGGGCTAATCGTAAATGCTGGTGATATTGAGCTCTATGATTCCGAAAAGCCCAAGTCAGCTGTTTTCTGAGGCGATCTTTCAGACGTTGATGTCCTCTCCTTTATTTCCACTATTCAACTGGAGAAGATAGCAGCCCGGTGCTTGTATGGAACAAAATCCTGTTGGTTATATCTTGGTCATTAAGTTATCTAGCATTTTTGTAAATTTCAATCAATAGAACTTTCTCCGAACCATATATCTGTTTTAATACACTTTTTAGAGAGGTAAGAGGCATGAAATTTTTTCTCGTTTCAGAAGTGTTTGCCGTTTATAGTCCGTTGCATTGCTATTACTTGCAGCCGCGACATATTTGGTGCACCCAAAACATTGGGGCAATAACAGTAAAGCAATGCGCAGTACAGTACACGTGTCCTGAAGTGTCAAAATTTGGCGTTTAATATTCCAGTGTATGACATCTATCATGGAATTTGATGTCATCGAAAATGAATAAGATCATAAGTAATTGAAGTGTTCGAAAAGATGATTTTTAATAGCTATCTCAAAGAATGTTTTCGCCACTCACCAAAAATTCCCACAATGATGGATAAATTAGCGTTACAGTTGTAGGAATTGGCTGTAGAGCGATTATTAATTTATCTTTGGTATTAAATAGAGTTCTATTTAGCGAGTGATTTTTCAGATCTCGAGAGCTCTTGCTAAATAGGGCTTCTACTGTATATAGAGAGAGTGATTATTATAATGTAGTAGAAATGATAATATTCGGCATTGAAGATAATATAATTATTGACTATGTGAAAGTTTAAATTTTCTGTGGTTATCAGTTGAGCTCTGGGGGTCAATTCATCTCTTTTTATCCCTTAACACCTTGGTTGCATTAAAGCCCCCCAAAAAAGGCTTGTTGCTGTATTTTTCTTTTCACTAGGTTTTACTATAGGATATTATTTTTGTGAAGGCCTTTCAGTTTTCATTTTTTTTATTTCCTTGAATAAAATAAATCAAAATATTTTAAGAAATGTAGGAAATTTGCATTTTATAATAATATTAGCGTAATTTGTGTGAAAATAAATAATATTAAAAAATTATGTTGTTGCATTAGCAAGTTTTGTGTATCCCTTCTCTGTGGTTATCAGTTAGAGAGGCATCATGAGTGACAATTTGATTAGCAGTTTATGGAGAGGGTTGTAGAAATGATGTTAAAAATATTTCTTATTTCAAGCTATTTTAATGACATCAATTTTCTCCACCTGTCTTAAGAATGCTCCATGTTTGGTTCTGGTAAAATTCCTTTGAAATATGCTCTTGACATGTCTGTACACCAGAGAGAAATCGTAATGGGGCTCTATAAAAGTTGGCATGACTTCCGTTACTTATTAATAAATAATGTGAATCATTTTTTCTGTTTATTCATACAGAATAATGCAGACATAAAAGCAGCAGATCATGAGGGTCGTACCTGTCTTAGCCATGCACGCATGGCTTCCATTTCCTCTCCGAATCTTCCAATGCCTATGTTGGCATCAACTGGTAGTCTGGTGGAACTCCTTGTAGTGAACGGGTGCCCTGAGGCTGCATCTCGAGAAGGTGGGCTTGGAAGGCGGGGTCCTCCCCCGACGGAAGCCTTTGACCGACTTCCATCTAGTGTGATCTAGCACAGACCCCTGGTGGATGTGGCTAGGACAATGGCTGACACTTGCTCACCTTCCAAGACTATGCATTGATTTGCACCATTAGTTGTACTTTTTGCACCAAAGACCGAGTATGGGCATGGGTTTAGTGGGTAGGACTTTTAAAAGGCTGTCTACCCCCATTACAACTTGTATTACCTTCGTTGTAGTAATGAGAACCTGTCATACACTTACATATATATATATATATACACATACATTTATATATATTTTAAAGTACTGCTCTAATCCAGCTGTTGCGATTTCCCAGTATTGGGCGGCATTAATGCTGTGGGGAAGAGGTTGGTCACAATGAAAAGGTTGAAGTGCAGCTTCAGTACGGCTGGTAATTAGCTCCTTTGCATTGTGGTGCAATGCAACAATGGAAAGCTTGCTTTAATGCAGTTCTTTTGCATTCCTGAGGTTCAGAAGGTGATTTCTGAATGTCATTATGTGGTGTAATGTTGGGACTGAATTTGAACCTTACACAACGTATTCATCTTTCTTTTGAAGAGTGAATGAAAACTTTTGAATGCCAATTCATGCAAGTAGGGTGTGCCTTAAACCCTGCTTTAAAGTTTGGCAAATTGTGTGTTTGATGAGAGGAGTTGTGTGTGTTTTTTGCTGAGTGGAACACTGGGAATCTCATAGACATTCCTCTTCAGGGGATCCAAATATGCTACAGGCAAGATATGTTACTCTGTGATTCTATGCCTTACGTATATGGCTGTATGGAAAAAATGTTTGAAAAAATATGAACTCGTGTAAAAGTTGTTTTCATGTGCAATCATGAAATGAGTACATGTAACATTATAATGCCAATGGACCAAGTTTTCATTAAGGTGTACACATGCGCATCGCCTTACCATTTCCATACATCTCAATAAGGGTTGGACACACACCATAATGCCCAAGTTTGTTTTTCTGGCTTAGTGCTATTTTCTTTTTGCCTCCTGTGGGAGACATGTTTGAAATCTCTCCCCTTCTTGCTCAGTAGTAAAATGACCTTGACCATGTTCAAATGCTGTCAGAATTTGGGGCTGATGGCTCATCATATGCTTACATGTGGTCCGAAAATATGTTCACCATGAGTAATATTGAGTATGTTAAGCACATTTTCTAGTCATACAAATTGAACGATGTTCTTCATTTTGTAAATTATTTATTTTAGCCAGGTATTTAACTTATTCTTTCACTTCCATAAGTTGCTTAGGATTCTATCGAGGTTTCAAGCTCAAAAGAGCGTATGTTATATTCCAGTTTGAGGTGAAATCATTTGTTGTACAATTTAGTATCAAATTGAATTGTCAAATCCTCTTTATCATGCCCTAATTTATTCTCTCAGGAAATGATATCCCTGGACTAATTATGAAGGGTAGGGTGGTTCCATTACATTTTCCAATAAACTTCAAATTCATGCTATCTTAGACTGATTTCCTAATGTGGTAATCCTCCATAAGATGGCTAATGGCTTTTGTACATGAATACTCAATTGATATTTAATTTAAGTGATAATTAATGCAGACTGGTATTTATATATATTTTTTTTATCTTTTAATCAACTGCTAGCAATTTGCATTTAGCGTGACAAAAGTTTAAATAAAGTTGGCTATCCTGAAAAAAGTTTACTGTTACTCAGGGAGTTACTGAAGAATTATTGTAACCAAGATCTTATTTTCATTGGTTATAGCTGTTATAGTGTATGTTAAGGTAATACACATTTCAATTAATGCAGTGTAATAGGAAATTTCAATTAAGTGTGTAATGTTAAGATGAGTACATTCTCCATGTGACTTCATTAATTTTATGTTCAAGAATAATATTAAATACCAGTCTGGGTATAAAATATTTTGGGTTAAATGTGTTACAGGTTAAATTACATCCAGTGGGAGTCATATTTTGAGTGCATTTCATGAAAATTTTCAGTTCATGAAAATTTGGTGAGAGACTAAAGGGAATAGAGCGAAATTGTATGATAACCAAAGATGCAGAATGAAAATGGCAGTAATGGTGGTTGTAATATAGTTGGAGGAGTGGTTTTTAGAAGTAGAAGAAACCTGGTTGTATTTGGACAAAGTACCTTGTAAAAATTAATGGAACTAAACAGAATGGAAGTATTAATTTATTTATTTCTTATGGCAGTAAATTATTTGCAAAATTAAAATGAAAATTTTTCATCAAAAAAGTTTTGGGTAATGTATTAATTTATTTTTCTAGTTAAGTTATTTACCCTTTTTATGCCCTTCCCATCCATACTCTTCACATATAAACTCCTCATAGTGCATTGAATTACATGTTGTAAAAATCTAGCCCGGCTACATTGATAAATCAACTTTGCATCTAATTATGGTGCTATATTTTGGAGATACTTCTATCCATTGTAAAATTTATATTTTACTCAATGTGCCTACTACTGCCATTGTTGCAGTTGTTAATCTGTTTACAAGTGCATTTCCAGTGCCGTTCTTAAAATTTAATTATCTGGAGTGTCAAAAAATTTAAGTGTTTGAACAGAAATGTTTCTGAGTTATTTGTACATAATTTGATTTATGGTTTAAAAACTAATTGTAGGCTGGATTTAGATCTCAAACGTGATAAGGACTGGTAAAAGCCAAGAATTTTTTAATTAGCCTGATGAAAATAAGGAAAAATGTGACCTTTGACTTAGATTGTCAATGTTGGAGACTAAGGCCCAGTTTTATAACCTCTTGTTAAATATTTTCTCAGCATGAAAACCAATACTAATAACTTCTCCTATTGATAATTCTAGCAACAATTTACGGTATGATGTTGTATGCAAAATCCAAACACTAATTTAATACAAAGTTTCTCATAGGCTACGTCATCTTATGGTTAACATTAATCAGGCCTAAGACAGAATTATGTAAACAAAATTTTTTTTAACACTCCAATGCATTCCTGTTCAAGGTTTTTTGGTGTCTTGGCTCTACACCCTTTCATGAACCAAATTCAGAGCAATAAATTTCAACCCTTGGAACTGGACTAATGTAATACATAATCACGTAACTCGACAAATTGTAGCATAGCAAACTAGGTATTCTCCATACAAAATCAGGCAATCAAAGCAATATTTTTTTTTAACTCCTGGCAGACCAATCTTTCTTAACATGAAAGTGCTTACTGTGCCTTCTGTTTGCATTGTATGCTGTTATTTTTGCTGAATTAAACAAGCTTTTTTATACAAAATAATGCCATAGCCACAACACTAAACCTGCTGTCAGTGTACACTTACGAACAAATGTTCTCTCTCATGTAGCTTGATGGGACCCACATGTAATGCAATCAGTTTTATATATATGTATAATAAGCTACCTCATGATATCAAAGCTACAATTTAACACTAGTGCATTCAAAGAAAATTTCTTGATGGATCATTACTGGGTGGTTAAATTTATTTCAGATGATTATAACTGTGAACAATTATTTTTTATGTTAAACTGAAGTGTTATCTATAAACTGCTTTTGTGTTTTGATGCATATTAATATCATGTACCTTAGCCAAATGAAACCGTATTGCATTTCCTGAATTCCTGTACCATGATGTGCATACTTGTCTATGATTTCCCTATAACTCCACTTCATCTCATTGCTATGTAATTTTATCTAGCCTTTGACTTGAACATTTTCCATTCAGTTTGAGAAGTTTTTTAAACAGGCGTGCTATTTTCTCTGCCTCCTTGGTTTATGTAATCGCTGTACCTGTAAGATTGTTATTTGTGTGCTTGAATTAACTTGTAGTCAGTCCACTTCTTGAATTTCTGAGAAAAAACTTGATTCTTGCATTTCATGGTACCTAGCAATGAAGTCTCAGTATAAATCTTTTAGATTCACTCAGAATGCTTAGTATTTTCAATGTGTATTTCCTGTTTTGGTTTTATTATGGAATATAATTTATTGATTTTTTCCTGGCTGGCCTGAATTATTGGTCCATGTACTTAATTTTATGACTACATAAACGGCTCTCATTCACATTCATTTAGTCAGGATTAGGATTGGAGTATGTACTGGAGTTTGATATCACAGGAGACATTATTATTTAGATTATCTCACTATGTTTTAAGGTAAATTTGTAAAATATGAGCTAGTGAAGTACATACATACCTATTTGTGGAGAAATCAAGTTGAAGTATAAAATATGTTGAACCTATTTGTTTCTGATTACTTGCTGGTATAATTGATTTTTTAAGTTTTACATCAAAGCATCTCTGATGCTTCTTAGCGTTTCTTCACTGTCTTCTTTACAGAGACAACCCATTATTCCTCAGCTGCTTTATAGTTTCATCATCTAGCATTTAATAATATCTGCTTTCTATTTTGTTAAGTAGAGGTTGCCATTCCCAAGATTTTTCTGGGAGGCAGTTTAAATAAAAATTTAGATGTCAGCAACCAATGCCAAAATCCACGACCACTTCTTTGATAATTTATGTTCCTCCTGGAATACTCATTTATTTTGAATGTTTAAATCCCCTCGCCACCTATTTTTCCTTCAATAACCTATCCTGTCACGCTTCAGAAGCGGATATAAAATTCAAGTATTGCTTAGCAAATGCTATCCTGTTCCTGAGAATATTTCCTCTTAGAGAGTTTCTTCTTCTACTTTTAACCCTCTTAGTGTGACAGGCCAATAAATCAGCTTTTGCTTCTTGGGGGAAAAGTGCAGCGGGCCAATATATTGGTTTGCAAATAGAATATTGTTCAATATTATAACACTGAAATAATTGCATTTAGTATTCAGATGATGTAAAAGAATAGTATCATTAATAATTAATTCAATTTATATGAAGTTAAAAAAATCACCTATGAATATCTAAAACAATTTCTTCATAACATTATTTTCCCTAGGATGAAACATTTTATTAAATTACCCATAACATTTCTCGCAAGTGCTGCTGGCAGAAGGCAGCACTAAAAGGGTTAACCATGATTTTCTTGGTGTACTCAAGGTTTCTAAAGATCTGAAAAAGTGATGGAAATTGAAAATGGACCTGGAAAAGTCATGGGAAACGAGAAACATGCGTAGAAATTTGCTCTTCAGGGTCAAAAACCGATTGTTTTCAATACGTGGGAAGTACCTTATAGTTATAGGCAATATCTGTTGGTGTGCAGACATTTTGTTTTTATTGCCTTGCCTGAAAGATACAGTGGAGCTCTCACTTTGTTTTTAGCAGTTAATATGCCCATTAAATAAACTCTGGTTCCATTCTTTGCACTCGTGCTGAGGAGGATGGAATATTTGTTTCCCCTCGGATTGTGGACTGGTAATTTGTGGCCCTCGTCATGGCCGAGACCTAAGAATAATACGTATGCAATCAGAATTAGGAAGCTGATTTTCCCTCAGAGCTATATTGGCGGGCGGCACTCCGTTTGTTGGGAAAATTCTTTCACCTGTAGAAAATTCGTTAATGTGTCCTGCTCCTATTCTTGCACCATTCTTTGAAATGCTCACCTAAGAATGGATACCTTCATCTGGTAAAGTGAAGACCTTAATCTTGAAATTTCTTGGATTTTTTAAAATCTTCCATCTGTATCAACCTGGCATACTTCCTTAACCTAAATATGTAATGCATGTTAAAATTCCCACTCTGTGCATTGCCAGCCATATTTAATTGTGGGCATTCAGCATAAATTTAAATAGGTAAACAGATTGTTTGTACCTTCTGGGGGGCCTTTGACAGGAGCCCGAGCACTTAGACCTTCTTGGTCCATTGTGCCAACCCCATACCTGTCTGCCACATGCTGACAGGTATGGAGCTATTGGACCCCTCATTCTAGTGTACATTTAAATATCCACTAGTCCCTAAAATTGCTCACCAATAACTCTTCCCACTCTTTGTTTTGTGATTCTGTTCTCATCCATTCTCACTTCATGATCAGTCCAATTTGGTGCAATTCTTTCATACTTATTTATCACAGGAACATGAAAATCATATTAGGATTCATTCATCTTAAAAAAAATCTCAAACACTTCTCAAGTAGGTATGTATTCCAAAAATTCTGAATGCAGCTGGCATTTATTCTTATTCATTTACAATTCATGAATTTAATTGCTAAATTCTTGCACTTAAACTAAAATTACTAGACCAGAAAGAGTAATACATCTCAGAATTATAATCTTCTCAGAATATTAATCAGAATTTTGTTATGAGAAAGTCTAAGGAATTTGGTGAAAATCTGGAAATAATAATCATTTATTGATCGTTCAGCCAACATTTTGTGGAATAGATCTCCTCAATTGTACAAAAATACATTATTCAAATAGCAAGTAATCAAAAACAGTACATAGATAAACATGTGTAAATACATCGCTGCATCCATTCATGTAATAAAGAAATATACATTCATGGCTACTAAGCAGTAATCAATACAAAAAAGTGTAATACCTAGAAGTACAAATGGGTGGTGCTGAAGCCACCTTTTCATGCCCCTTATGAAGCAGGCTTCGTTTGCTGAACTAGCCTCATATGGGAATGCATTGAACATCCTTAAACCTAGCACATTGAAATTCTGCTTAGTCTTTTCAGTTCTACAGAATGGCACATCAAGTCCCTCTTTCTTTTGGGTATCATGACTGTGACTTTTCTGCTCTTAAGGGGAAGGTTGACAGATTTCTTTTTACCGAAGAAAGCACTTCAAGAACTTACATAAAGTAAACTATCATTATTCTAGTTTGAATGAAGTAAGGCTTAGAGTGCTCATATTTTTTTAGACCAAGGAGAGCCCTAATGATTTTTTTTCTGTAATAGAAGCACATTTTTAGTGTGACTTGAGTGGCCCACATAATTATACCATAGATTGTATGGCTTTGAAAATAGGCATAATAGACACTCATTACTACCTGTGATTGTGATTACTGAATTTTGTACATATGTTGTGTACATGGCTATCCCAGGATAATTTTTTATCTAGGAGGAAGCCTAAGAGTGTTACTGACTTGCTTGAATTACTTCCTTCTCTAAATCCAAAAGAGAACTTATTTGTTTTTAAGTCATTAGTTAATAGTTCACTATCTTTAAACCAATCATTAGACATGTTTAACATCTCCTCTGCTATTCTCCAGGTCTCATTGTAATTATTATGAGTGTATTAGTGTGGTGTCATCAGCAGTGCCGTCCCTAGGGTAGTGTGACAGGTGCCGCTGCACTGGGCGCCGCATCTACAAGGGCCCCACACGGGCTTGCCTTTTTCAGTTGGTGCAGTGAAACCCGCCCATTTCCCGAAATTGCCTACTACTTTTGTTAGTACATATGTAAATTTCTTGAAATCATTAACCAATTTTTTGGTTAATTTCCTTCTTTCCATTAAATATGCTTAAAAGATGCTACAATATCAAAAAGGGAATGCAAAGTTAGGGGGGCCCCGACTTTCGTTTGCACAGAGCCCCTCAATCCCTTGGGATGGCCCTGGTCGTCAGCATATAATTGATGTTGATTCAAATGACATGGTAGATCATTAATGTATATGATAAAAAGAAGAGGACCTAGGATTGATCCCTGTGGAACACCATATTGTAGGGGCAGAGTATTGGATTCCTTATTACACCAGAATACTTGCTGATGCCTATTTGTTAAGTAGTTGGACAACAACTTTAATACAGGACCTCTCGCGTCATATCTAAGCAGCTTTTGCTTTAGGATGTCATGTGAAGCTGTATCAAAGGCTTTAGTTAGGTCACATGTAATCATGGCCACATGCTGATTTTTTCAAAAGCTTCATTAATAATATTAATCACAGCCTTGGTTGTAGAAGACCCTGGTCTGTAGCCGTTCTGATTAGTGGATAAAATTTTATCAAAATGAGTTTCTAGTTGCTCTTTAATTAATGATTCAATTATTTTAGATAAGATAGGAACAACAGCTATGGGTCGATAATTTCCAGGTTCATCCTTGCATCCTTTCTAAATAGTGGGACTACTTTTTGAAGTCTTCAAAATATCTGGAAATATGTATGCCTTCCATTAGGAATCTATTGATAAGGTCGATTAGTGGGACAGCAATAAATTCAACTATTTCTTACATTAAGATATTGGAGAAGCCAAATATGTCACAACTGGAGGAGTGTTTCAGGTTTCTGACAATTTGGACTATTTTGTATGGCATAGTGACAGTTTCCATTCAAACGAAAGTTCTTTATGTTAGAGTGAAGGTTTCCACGGTGATGGTTTGATCTCTGCATTTTTCGGGGTTTTCTTCCGCGTCAGTTGGCTTGTGGACAACAGTTTCAAAACTTCAGAAAAGATCGCCAGGAACTTCAGAGAAGATCGCCAGAATACTCAAAAAACATGACGTGGTCACTAGATACAATTGTGTGACCAAGATAAGGAACTGTTTACCCGGGCCCAAGGACACCATTCCACAAGAGCTATATGAGGGAGTATTTGTGGTGCCTTGCTCCTGCAGAAAATCCTACATTGGAGAAACCTGCCGCTCGATGAATGTGCGGATAAAGGAGCACCAGAGGGCAACGAAAAACAAGCAATTCCGACTTTCCGCCATCGCCGAACATGTGTGGTCAGAACCCTGCCACGACATTAAATTTGAGGAGACAAAAGATTTAACCAAGGAGTCCCGATACTTCCCTCGGCAAATCAGGGAGGCCCTAGAAATTCATAAAACACCATTGAATTTCAACAGAGAGGACGGATATCTCCTTCACAGTGCCTGGAAAAGACTCATTCAAGAAACAGCCAATCAGAGAGCAGCACCCAGCCAGCCTACGGTATAAAAGCGAGGCAGAAACCGCTGAAGACGCTGGCAGGAGAGCCAGCGAAACTGTTGTCCACAAGCCAACTGACGCGGAGAAAACCCGGAAAAAATGCAGAGATGAAAGTTCTTTATGTTCAACTTCACCCATATACTGGTTGGGGTTTTTGCTGTTTAAAGTTTTCCTTTTGTTTCATCTACTGCGTTGAGAAAATAATTATTAAAATCATTGGGATTTAAGTCAATTTCAACGTGGCTATCGTTTACCATACCTGATTCATTTTTAATGATTTGCCATGCAGCCTTACATTTGTTATTTATCTTTACCATGAACATGTTGTTATCATTCTTTTTCACTTCCAAAATTTCAGATCTATATTGTTTTTTATACCTGTAGAAAGCTACTTTGGCTGCTTCCGTTTGTTCAAACTTGTAGGCAGTGTGAAGAGAAGCAAGTTTGATTTTCATGTCTCTCAGTTTTTTGGAGAAATATTTAATTTTTTTCTCTTGCCATTTTGAAAATATGTACCTTGATGGGAAACAGTGATTATATAATAATAACAATTCATTCAAAAGTGAGTTAAAGGCAAGATTAATGTTGGTAAGATCAAGTATCTCGCCCCAAGGAAAGTCTGATAGCATAGATTTATAATTTAGAATCAGGGTGTTACTCATTCACTCAGTGATTCAACCCGAAGGTTGGTTAGGGTAGTTGAGGGTAGAGCTCACCCCGGACTAAGCCACAGGCGTACATTCAGGGTAGGGGGGCCGATTCCTTTCCCTGGGCCACCTTGAACTCCGAGGATTTTTGTTCGGGGGCGTTCAAAGGCTTCACCCGGATTTGAACCCGGGACCCTTCGATCAGTAACCAAGCGCTCTACCCACTAGGCCACCACACTCCCCCTGTGTTACTCATTAATGTTCAAAAAATACCGTTAATTGTAATTTTGTTTGATGAAAAAACAAAAGAGTTAGCATCTTCTAGTAGAGAGGGAATGAACATTTTCAGGACCTAGCATCATGTCCTAATTAAGGCATAGCTATGAAAGCATATAGTATGGATGTGATTCTTGGCTATGCAGAATGTTGTGATATTTCACCTCTGCGGTAAATAAGTACATAATAGATTAGAATATATATTTACAATCTTATTTTTCCATTCATCATACTCTGGGATTTTTACATTTCTGTTTCTGTTGTATCCATTCAGGAATGAGCCAAACTCTGTAAAATATGGTTTACTCTATCGATCATTGATGTCATAAGTAACATAAATTTAAGTCAAAATTCCTTAACACATTCAATGCGGAGCACGTCAATTGACTTGGTCGTTCCATTCCAAAGCCCTTTAAATTTTTAAACCCGATTTTGACGACTTTCATGAAAATTGGGCCCGCATTGAATGTGTTAAGTTATTTTTTTATTCAGGGAAATGAGAGGAAGAATATCAACTTTTTTTTATAAAAACATTTATTTAAAAATATACATTAAAATATTTCACTGGTCCCTTCGTCAAATCTTGTAAATTACATGCACGTTCCACTTGCCACTGGATTGAAAAGTTTTTTGCATGAGCATCAAAATGCTCATTTGTTAAAACCATTGAATATTTTATAAGGCATTTAAGTCTTGATCATCCTTGATGATCAAATGTTTTTATTTCCAATCAAAATCAATCAGTTTTGACTTTAATCTGAAGAATTTTCAATGTTTGAAGAGCCCAAAAGGTACCTGATAGAGCAAATAGCACTTGTAGGGATGCCATCAAATTTCCTACAATTGGTGATCCATAGTGTTGCACGTAAGACACAAACAACAGGCACCGTAAAAACTCGAAAGCACAAGCATTTGGACGGTTGTCGAAGAGCATTCCAATGGATGTGAGGGAGATGAGGATGTAGGCACTAAACCAGAGGACTGCCAAAGGACTCATGCTCTGTGTGAAAAGAAGAAAGTTATTATTTAAACTGAAATGGATTACAAAATGAAAAAAAAATCTCTCAAAAATGGTGCATTTCTGAAAAGATTTTTCTGTCCCAAACAATGTAAGTTGGTGTTCTCTACCTTAGTACTGTATCTGATAAATCTAACTATGAGAGTTTATTTTTGCATGAAATACCCTAGATGTTGGATCCACTTGCAGTAATGTCAGGGAATTTGTTGAAAACAAATAATGAAAATTCATAGAGAACTCTAGGGTTAAAAATTTTTATCGGTTTTAATATTTTATTATTAATGTGTTTTACCGACCAGTCAAGTGAAAAAATAATATTTTCAATGAAGTTAAAGATAAAGTGTAAACCATTATTTTTTTTAACTTTTCAGCCACTTTCAGAAATAACAGGTCTGTGAAGTGTGGAATTAATGATTTAATTTGTAAAAATAGAAAAATAGGAGAGGTTTCTGGAGATGAGATCAATATTCTTGATGTAGGATGTATCATATTAATATTCTAAATAACTAATGGTATGTATAATATCAATATTCTTGATATAGGAATGATCCTTAGTATGTTAAAATATTTTTTTAAATACTAAGAGTCATTTAAAACCCTAGCTAAGTATTGTAGCCTGAAATGCTTAGTTATCCCCTATATAAAGACAATCTGCACCTAATTTTAGAACTTACCATGTGCCTGACGGCCAATTCTTGAAATCCAATGACCACAATGCAGAAGTGCATAAGCAGGTAGAGATTGCACCAAGCAGGCAATCGAACGTCATACTTTTCCCTCTCTTTCACCTGTAGAGAAAGAAAAATATTAATTAACCAATGGATATGACTGGTATGCAAGCTAACTTCATTGTCTTACAAATGAAGTGTCACAGTCTTCAGTACTTCCAAGTCATTTTCAGTTGAATAAACTTTCTTTCAATTTTTTTATCATTGTCTATCAATGCAATTTGACTTTCCTCGATTGATATATGCAAGAGAAGATAATGGAATGAGAATAAATGGTACTTACATCAATCTTATCTTCATCAGCTCCTAGTCGTGGTTTACCTGGAAGCCAACTTGGCCCTTTCCAAATAGCCGCTAATTTATTTTGCCATCCTTCCATTGACTTCCATTTTGCTATGATGTGCTGATTGTAGAACACCTGTCAGGGGATAGCAAGGAATTTATTTAAATACTCTTTGATATGGAATTTTATATGATAGTGTCATCTCAGGGGCTGAGCCAAAAAAATATATTAACTTAAATATTGGTTTCCATAAAGGAAGTCAATATAATTTTATTGCTCTTACCTGTAGCCATAAGGGATTGAATGATGGGTTATTTAAGACAAGACCATAGATGATTTGCTCTCCTTCTTTCTCTGAAGCAAAAGTACCAAAGATCCTGTCCCAAATGATGAGGAAACCTCCATAATTCTTATCGAGGCAGTACAAATTGCAACCTGAAAGAATGTTGAAATTTTCATTCTGTAGTAGATAATCAATAATCTGAGAGTTAACTAACTTTTGAAGAAATTAATTAGTTTGAAAATACTTGAGATTACGAGGTTTTAAGGGTCCTGTTATTTTATGCAAATTATTCCAGGAAATCATTTTTAATAAAGTTTCACAGACTAACTACATATCAAGAAAATAAATACATATCAAGGATCTTTCGGGGTTTGCACCGGGTAGTTAGGTCCATGGCGGTCAACGTTTCGATGCTCGAGTCGAGCATCGTCCTCAGGGCAGAGGTGAGTACCTAGGACCTAACTACCCGGTGCAAACCCTGAAAGATATAAATATATATAAACCCTGATATAAATCTTCGCCGGGAAATCTTGAAATCCTTCAAGAAAAATAATCCTTAAAAAAATTCTACAAATAACATTCATGAAGTCGTACACACTGGTATTAGTGTTAAGTCTGGGAAATTTCAAATTGTGTAGGAATATGAAAAGAAATAATCAAAATTTTATGGGGATTCAAACTTAGTTCTTCTCACAGATAGTGTGCAGTGATTTCACTTAAGTTACTGTCTTTTGTGAGAGCTGTTAACTATCATAATCCACAGCAGAAATGTTGCAGACTTTGTTGCTTTTGCAAATAATTCTCAGTTATGTGAATTTCACTCTGATTTTCTAATTCTTTGCCATTTTCTATTTCCATTTACACTTTTTATCCTCTTTCATAAAAAAATCATTTATATGCTAAAATAGTCATTTTTAGATTCAGATTCTTGATCAAAAGGAGTTAAGTTGATTTTCTTATGGACAATTCCCTCACATTACCGATCCTTACTGCCTTCCATTCATGCTTGACCAAAACACTGTGGTGTACTTTTTCAGCCTTATTTAAACAATACCACACCCTTGCTCTTACCCAGGTGCCATGAATCAAGTAATTATTTTGCATAAATGAAATTCACTCAGAATTCATCTGAATTTCAAGCTAAAACATTGATAATATGAACGGGGCACCACAAAATGAGGGTGTCAGAATTAAATGAAGCTATGGTACATGCACTCATGACCTTCAATGGCTATTTAATTAGTACCAAGTGCTTTTAAATAAAAAGCATTATTTTTGAGATATTCATGTAAGAGTATGGATTTACGCAACTAAAATTTCTGTCATGAGAGTTCATTTTACCAAGAAATTATGATATATGCTCTGTCAACAAGTATAAGTAAATGTGGGAAGCTCTGTCGCTCTACCATGAAATATAAAATATTTCATACATTGACAGACCTTGCTCTCACCATATTTTGCTTCCCATTATGACCCAAAAGAGAGCCACTTACATATTTTTTTTCAATTCTTTTTTCCATTGAGTTAGGCCTGCTTTTTTAGGTAATTTACTTCAGCTCTTGACTGCATGCATACTGTAATTTAGAAATAAATAGCCCCAATATGCTAAGCAATGACATTTTTTCCTGGTCCACCTGGTGAAAAGTGGGGATTTGCATTGATGGAATTCATCCCTGAGCACTTACCGTGATGTACCCTGTGGTGTCTGGGTGTGTTGAACACCCACTCAAGGGGTCCTAATGTGTTGACCATACGGGTGTGCACCCAGAATTGGTAAAGGAGGCTGAAGTGAAGATGAGTGAGGTAGTGAGCAGGTGGCACAAAGAGTGCCATTGGGAGATAAAAGAGCTGCAATAAAAATAGAGATGAATATGAGTGCCATGATTATTCAAAGTCAATGCATTTTATCGGGGCTATCTGTGAAAAAAGGTAAAAATCAACCAATGGCTGGCATTCCCTGTTCCATAAAAAGTTGGAGTTCTGTGATGAATATTGACCCGAGCTCTCATTTACCCTCTCTTGTCAGAATTTTCTAAATCTTTATTTTGATTCCTCAGTCAGAGAAATGTTGTGCAAAACAATTTGCCAGTTTGACATTTGGAGCACATTAACGTCAGTGCATGATTTATCCAATGATTGAAATTTGACATAAAATTAATGAGGAAATAAATCATAATTTCAATTCCCATCTTTCTCCCACCTGCCATACTGTCATAGGTAAAATGAAGCATTCAAATCAACACAAAGTCAGACCATGGTAACCTATACTTAATTCATTTTAAGCAAATTCATTAGTGTTCTAAAAAGTAAAAGATACTGCAGACATGATAAAAATGTTCTATCCGTCGTAAGAATTATTCAAATATTGGAAAGTTTTCTGAGCACTTTATACACATGTTGCTTTCATAAAATCTTATTCCATAGCAGGTTAGTCGGCCTTTTAGTAATATGTAATGACTTGGGAAGTTTGAGAGTGCTTGTAATTATACGTACCGATCCACACCAGCCATGCAATATGGACTGCCTCAAGCCAACAGCTAAGTTGTACTCTTCAGAACTGTGGTGTACTTGGTGCTGCGCCCATAAGAAATGAAACTCTATTGTATAGAAAAAAAATTATTAGAGTTACTTCATTGTTAGTTTTTTGGGTTGAATTAATGGACATTTTATAATAATAATATGAAGGGAAATTCTGAGAGTCAAAATAGATTCTGGAATTTATTTTCATTTTTCATTATTTTCATTTTTGAAATAATTTCAAACTTAGATCTCACAAAAAATAAACATCAAGTATTATTATAAATGCAAAGAGATACATTTTCATTTTATGAAATGTCCTGCTGTATGTCTAACTTTAAAGTCGAAAAAATCTTTCCATGATAAGATATGTAGTTTTAACATTCTTGAAACCACAAGTTAGGTGTTGAGGGGAACTCATTGTTCTGCTCCACATTGAGGAGGAATAATAGCTCACCATGGCTGGCTCTGTGCACCCAGTAGTAGCAGAAGTCCACTGCCAAAAGAGCAATGTACCATGTCCATGGACTGTCCCAAGGGAGGTCAACCACCCTCCAGCGGTCATAGACTAACATGTAAAGTGAGCTCTCTGCCCCACGGAATAATAGCCTGGAAAGAGTTTTCAAAAGAGCCAGAATTTATTAGACTTCCCCGAACATTACAAATCATTCATTTTGAGCTAAATCATGGCATACTTAATTTGAATAAATTATTCATGATTTCTCAAAAAGTGTTTTTTGAAGACTTCAATCAAGCACATATCAGAGTCATTCTCTGTTTGATAATAGTTGTTTAAAGTGTCAATGGTATTGTACAATTTGCTACCAAGACAACATGCCAGCTGCTAGAACAATAAAATCTCCCATTGGTTCAAACATCGAGTGCTACTAACCTTCCAGTTTCCAGGAGAAGGCCATGACTGAGAGATGTAATTGTGTCATTGAGACGATGTCTTGGCTTTCCTTGCAGCCTCAGTACAATGTTCTCCAGTAGAATTAAGGTTACAAAGTAGGGCCATGACTGTAACAAGAAATTCCAGAGTCAGTCATCTTAGAAACCCCACATTTTCTTTAGTTAGCAAAGAAAAATATTTTTTAACATTGGAGAACCAATAAGTATATTTCTAAGATGAAAGCACTTTCTTACATAGGTACTTCTGCATTTTTGCACTAGGAACTGTGCATTTTAAGCATTTTCCACACTAGCATCTGAATATTTATATCCCAATTTATAAATGTATGAGGGGCATTGCTCATAGAAGTGTACATGAGTGAGCTCTTTCGCCAGATTATAAAGTACCTATTTCACCCAGCAACTGACCAAGATGAAAAAATGTCTGAAGAGATATACCTATCTGGCCACAAACAAAGGCAATGATTCCTCGGACCTTAATGCGAATAACATACACCTTAGTGTGAAGTGAGCTGTGCCCTCATCTGTCAAAATCAATGGCCATGGTGAGTATCGACGTGAGTGAATTTGGGTGATCGTTTAATTGTAGGAGAAATGGAAATAGAGGAAAACATTATTGGTGATGCTACAAGGGTAAGCATATTCAGTAGGATAAAGTTGAGGCAGTAGAACGGAAGAAAGATATCTGCATTTCTCGTTATTAGACTTGTTTTGATGGAGAGAAGGATAGTAACAATTGAAGGGAGATACTAAGGATGGGGAGTTATGGAGCGTAGGTGAGTGAAGTAACACCCACAACCAGTTTCTTGTGCAAAAATCTAAGGATAGCAATACTAACAGACCTAACGTGCAGCAGCGTACTGCATGATTGACTCCATGCGCTTTTCTATAATTTCATTAGAAAGCCCTTCATGCCTCGGGGTATGATGCTCAACGTGTATTTTGGCAATTTGATCATTCCTTTCGGTTCGCTCTTCGCTTCCTGAACGCGATACTATATGATTTATCGATGTGCAGCTCTCACAATTAATCCGTGAGTTCTTATTAAGTATCCTATTCCTAATAAGATATGGCTTCTTCGGTTCTTGAAACTGCAAGTCTAAAGGTGAATGGGGCTGGGAGAACTTATACCCTCGCATGAGAATATGCCATTTTATCGTCATGGGCTTGAGGGGTAATATGTGATCAGGGAGGTAACGTGGTTGAATTCATAAAGAATATTTGGACTGGAGATTACTTGATCTCTCTCTCCACCCTAAGTTTTCACCTCGGCTGCACACTTGGGGTCAAGAAATAGGTTGCTATTGTACTCCTTGAAAGCCGAGGCAAGGTGCGCTTATGCGCTTTGCAATTGCCGACCTCACAGGAGCCATGAAGGTCCTCATAGTTACCGTTGCGCTGAATGTAGGCACCTTTAGAATCCGATGATGACGTGCCATTGCGCGGTAAAAATTAAAAACGTATAACTCCTCAATCCGCATGAAATAGTATTCCACATGAATTAGTATCCCATATCAATCAGTATTATAACCCAGGTATTGTTTGTTAGCGTGTTCAATGACGTGGGTATCCCCCAGTTATGCTCGAGAGATGCCTTTCTCAAGATTTCTTTTCGGTGCCCAATAAGAGGCCTCGGAAGCGTGCGGGATCCGTGCTTGAACTGGGACAAATATTGCGTGCCTGCTCAACCCGTGCCACACACTTTGGAGGTGGCTTGCGCGGTACTTCGTTGTTATAAATAATTGTAGTTTTGATTTGACGTTTAGATTGCTTAGGGCGCATGTTACGTGAGCAGGAAAGGGGAGAGTAAGCGGCCTTTTGAGTAGTAGTACTTCTTCAATATATCATGCTTCGACAGCTATAATATCATTTCACGCTTTATGCCTATCACTAGCAGACGGGGGTAAAACTCCGACGAACAAGAATATCACCCCTCCGAATCAGAGGATAGGTCAACGGTGCTTAACTTTGGTGATCGAGTGGAAATCAGTGTTTCCTTCGTGACGGGTCGTTGCCCTGGCTTTTTTTGAACACGATAAAGCATATATTGTGGAATAATATACCTAATATAATTCTTTATTCTGTGTATGAGGAGAGATAGAATATATGGAGAGCTTAAGAAAGAGTATTAAGAGGCATGTGCCTGCGTTTACGGTAGACCACATGTTCTTCTCTTTTCATTCATAACTACCTTAATCGATAAAAAACATCTCATGATAATCAGCTGTGGGAATAATGTCCGCGCACAGCTTCCGCGTGCGCTACTGTTCCTGTGAAGGAAGCTGATTGAAACGATGCGAAGGAACGTTCTTTAACTTCAAGCCGTTGATTTCGTGCCGTTCCTCCCATGATATCGACATTCAGCGCACAGTTTTGCGTCCAAGGTACCCGAAGGAAAGAGACATCTGTGCGCGCATAACCTTCGGACTGGATGTGTGAGACGGGTCTTAAATTGCATTCTCTTCCGCTCCTGAACGCGAGTCTCCTCGCTTTGTCATTAACGCGTGTCGGATGTGTAGATTTCTCGTAAGATAGTTGTGATATAGTGGCGGTAGCGGCGTCGGAGAAATAATTAGGGTTTTAAACGAGTGTGGCCATAAAGCGTCAGTCGACTCAGACGGCGATTAATTGCTCGGAGAAGATTTCCGCAGTATTATTTTTAAAGCCAATCGAGGCAGAATTTCGATCTTCTCTGTGCGCAGCCAATAATTGGAAAATGTCTTCCTGAGACGTAAACATTTCTGGATTCACTCGACTGACTCATCACACCTAGTCATTAGTTTAATGTGTCGTTGCTTTTGCTGTGGGTTATATACGGGCATTGGCAGCGACGTTAAACTGGCGGAAATTTCATATAAGCTGACAGGAGGAGTTAATGTATGGTTTAGAATAGTACTGGTGGCACATTAGTGCGCCTGAGGGCGTAAGGGCTTGTTCTACTTTTTATATGAACTCAAGAGAAGCGCTGGAAGGCTTTATTAGTAGTTTCCCATGAGTCATATTATTACTATCCTGGTTCATTAAATGGTACTCGTCTCAATATGCCCAAATGAAGTCATAACACGGAAGGAAATCAGTCTTTCGTCGTTGGTTAGTTGATTATTGGGGGAAGTGACCGACAACTGAGGTCACTTGAGGCGTTAAAGATTGGCTGGTGGATTGATAAAGCTATATGGGGAATGGAGAAAAGGGTAGGCAGAAACCCAGAGTCGGTATTAGCTTAATATTAAGGAAGGTCACAACGGGGAGCAGAGTGGAGGGAGGAATCAGGCGAGATGTTGTGGAATATGAACATAATAAGAACTAAGACGGTGCAATTTTACACCTGATGATGCAGTGCATCGAAACCCGGGTCGATTAAAAATTTTTATTTGTGGAAAATTGCATCGTCTTAGTTCTTATTAGGGGAGCAGAGTTCCATCCGATATACGGAGTAACGCACATTAAGTGTTCCCCACTTTGCACCGAATTATAGATGGAAATGCCACTGAAAATAGTGTCCGCGGCACTAACGCTGGTGCTTATTGCGTGATACATCTATATACTGCCAAAATGTTTTGGAAAGTTACGTAGAAGACATTCTTGGTTTCTTAGATTTAAAATTCGATATTGCCCTTCCGTAATAAATTTCTGTAGGAATGTACTTTCTGGTTTTGGTGATATTTAGAAATTTTCACTGAAATGCACAAGATTTTCAGTATTTCACCATTTCAAATTTCCCATTTTTTGAACCGAAACGAATTCAGATTATTTCGAACCATATAACGATTTAAGCGCGTTAAAAATATTCTAATCGCCGGGTCCTCTTGCGATTTTACGTCTGGCTACATTGATTTCACGCTGGCAGCGACACGCGATTGTATATTCATACTTGAATTTCTCCTTTTGTATGATGACGTCCTTAATTCCAAGATGGCTTTCAGCATTCCCCTCGAGAATGGCTTTCGGCCAGTTCGGATATCTCTTATACCCTCCGAGTTGTAAACGTTGTAAAGAAATGTTTGGTAAACCCAATTTGGTTACATCGCTGGCAACCATAATATGTACCTTCCGTATCGATTTATAAGACGTTTCACGTTAAATATCGCCGCCAGTACGGAGGATTCGAACCCGAGCCCTCGGATGGCATATACTGGCCACCAAACCAACTCGATATAATTCTTGGTGATTCGGGGAATAAATCAAGTCTAAAAATATTGGAAAGGGAATCAGATTTATGCTTTAGGCTTTCTTGGCCTCCTTCCCCCAAATCGGACCCATTTGCGCGAGGGGTCTGAGATAAAATTTGGAGTACTTATTGCTGGAGGTCGCACTCAGCTAAAGTAAGCGTGTCGGATCCTTTCTGTGGAATAAAATTCACGCAGGTTTATTTCTGAAAAACATGCCAGTAGGCCGAGGCCTCCGAGGAGCATGCCGGGAGGCGGGAATTGTGTAAAGGACGGAAGGAGGCAGAGGAGGGGGAGTAACTCGGGAGCGAGATGGTTTATCTCTCTCTTGGCTTACGTTTACCGCACAGCATGATTGTTGGGGTTATAACGCAACTGCGAGCCGGGGACTGCTAATGGCGCCCTGGGCCATGATGATGGATCTTTGCCTCTAGCTAGAGAGCCTGAGGCAACTCATCCAAAATTCACTTAAACCATTTAAACTTCATTACCTCAGGAGTTGGCTGAGGTAGGCCACTCAGCGGAAATGGGCAAAAATAATAATACGCGGTGCTGTCAAGTATTGTTTTAATCTTACTTTGTGTATTGTGATGAACATTTCATACATTTATCGCAGAACTTTCGCCAACTAAAACTGCCGTTTCCGGTAGAAAGCTTTTTGTTAATATTTATTTTACGTCCGGGGTTGGTAGCGATATGTAAAAAACCTATCAATCAATACTAACGACTTTTTCCAAGAGCAAGATTATCGAGATATCCCTGTATGGGATTCGTAGTGAGAGTGGAAGTATCGATTTGCCTGTCTTATTTCTTTTCGTATGCTCTATTCCCTGTTAAGAACACACAAGAATACGTAGATGTAATTAACCCTGCGGTAATTGTGTCGGTAGCTACCGCTGGAGAGTGTGTTAGGTGCTGGGACATAAATTGTGAAGAAGGGAGGAAATAAATATTGGGAGAGGGAAGAGACGATAAGTGAATTAAGATTTAAGGTGGTAATAATCTCAGATTTCGGAATTACTTCTGCATTACTTTGTCCTCTAGAGCTGCTAGTGGCTCCTCTTGAAAATTCTTGCCGTTGTTCGGAAAATCCGGATGGGGTTTTGCAGAAGCATCACTCAATATTTGATCCGCACCCCGCTGATCCAAGTCACCTGCACCCTAACCCGCCGCGATCAACTTATTTTTCGATTCTTACCGTTCGATTTCTGGCGTTCTGAACTCCCTTTAGAATGCCAAAAAGATTGATGAATATCGTTCAACATTTCATGATAACTCTGCTGTATTAGCACACTTAAACTGACTCAAGGTCAATCATATGGCTTTGCGAGTCTTAGTTTTTAATAATACTTTTCTCTCAGCCTCTATCTTCTCATTTATTTGCATAAATTGCGTTTCCTATCATTGTGAAGGCCCCATCGCTTCATTGTTGTGTTCTATTTAAAGGAATTCCAACATGCAATACTTGAGAGTAAAGAAATATCTATGTGATCTCAGTGAATTACGAAGACAGCAGAAGAAGTGAGTAAGACATCAGAAAGTTTAACTAAGCATCGGCAAAGCATCACCCCATCATCTTTCGGACCCACGCCAAACCATGGTTTCTGTTGCGAGGTATCTGCTCGCGCAAGGCCGCCTATTCCCCATCTCTTATCACTTTTATGGTTGAAAATCTAGAGCTGTTGACGCGCTTTCAGAAGTCGGTTTTTCCTTCTCGTGGGAGTCATCTTTATTGGAGTGCTCGATTGTGAAAATCTTTGCCCTCGGAGGCAGGTCACGAAGAATGCGCCGACTCATTTCAGTGATTTGGTCATTCTGGGATTATATACGACATCAAATCAATTAACAAGTTTTTGCCGACTGATAGAGAATCCCCGCGAATAAAAATATCGATTATTTTTCCACTACGTTAAGTCACAAGTCTCGATCTCTGCAGAAAGTCCCCAGTTCAAAGTGCTAACTATTTTCAGTGCCATGGGGGTCCCTTTTTATGACTACTGCGGCTGTAGTCACATTGTTATTAGATCATATCTAAGCCAGGTCTGAGGAAGTCCGTCTGGAGCTTCTGCTTAGTAAGTATTCGTAGTATCGCTCTAGAATTAACTACCGTAATGTTGGTTGGTTGGTTATTCTGGGTTATTTGACCGACAACAGCTGTACCATTAGGATAGGACGGTATAAGGGTAGTGGAATGAGAGGAAGAGTGGAGATAAACCCGGCGTCGTCATTAGCTTGCTCTTAAGGTGGCTGGAACGGTAATCGTAGGTCGTGGAGTGCTCATTTTAATATTTTTTTTAAAAGTGAGGTGAAGAAAAAACTTGGACCACATGTCATTTAAGTGTATCTGTTTATGCGCTGTAACTCACCATACAGGCAGTAATGTAAATGATACAAGAATTATATTTTGAATGTTTTTCCTTAATTAAAGCATGTAATGACTAAAGTTTTCGGCGCGGTATGTAGACGTGCAATGTCCTTGACTTTCCATCAGGGCT
Source organism: Pyrrhosoma nymphula (assembly GCA_963573305.1). Taxonomy (NCBI): domain Eukaryota; kingdom Metazoa; phylum Arthropoda; class Insecta; order Odonata; family Coenagrionidae; genus Pyrrhosoma; species Pyrrhosoma nymphula. Next base: position 68,573,915 of record OY754327.1, on the reverse strand, counting down.
GTTCGTGGGAAACAATCACCCTTATCCGACCGACCGACCGAGCGAGAGCCGACAGATCGCCGATGTTGAATGGTGTCTTCCAACTTACTACTCAATGGTAAGATCTTAGCTTAACATTCAGCGTGAAGTATCGGGGCAAAGAAGCGATTCGAATACTCACATGAGTGATTGCCTCACCCATAGCGCTCGCGAAAAAAATTGCTTCGCATGTTAACTCACGTTGTGTGTGGTACCATGCGGGATTCTGAAAAGGAAATCCTGTGTCGATCTACAACACACCTCTAAAGACGTGTGCGTAGGTTTGATTAACAAGCTGCTTTTTATGACGCGTATACTCCAGCGTTTGGAACTGTAGGGATAAATATGTTTGTAAACACGAGTTTTTTTCTTGATGAGATCAAAGAAATTTATCTGTTTTCACGGAGTTTTCTGTCGTAATTGAATCTCATTGTCAGTCACTCCCGATAGTGCAAAAAATGGATGCAGCGTGGGGATTCATTATCAATACAGAGGATAAGGTGAGAATGAAATCGCTTGAAATAACAGAATCGAATTTTTAAAAATCGAATATCTTCATATCAAACGACACGCTTAACGAGCATTGTAGAGGGCAAGGCTAATAGATAACTACTCTATTCTCCTTGGTAGAGGATAAAAGCGAGAATGAAATCGCTCAAAATAAGCATTAGGCATATACAAAATCGAATATATCCATTTCAAACGAAATGCTTTACCATACGGGTGCAGTGTGGACACTCATAACCAATGTAGAGGATAAAGGGAGAGTAAAATCGCTCAAAATTAACGCTGTATAAAAATCGAATACCTTCATATCAAATGACACGCTTAACGAGAGGCATCAATCATTCGCAATCCGTAATTAAATTTTACTTTTAGCCTTGGGTAATACGCGAGTGTTCACGAGATTATTAATAGAAACCTCTCCCTGCTGATGGTCACCTGGACGCCCGAAATGCAAGAATAGAAGTCTAATTTACTTTGCTTCTTTTGACAAATAAGATTAATCTTTAATTTAATTCGCAAAACGACCAAACAATTTTCGGCGTCATTTCGTTTATGTAGTGAAGCATCATTATCTATCGAAGTCCGTCAAATTTAAGGGAGCGTAATCGCGTCCAACTCCGTTGTCACTTCACGTGCTCCCACGAGGTGGCATTGCCATCGGAAAGGGTTTCCTTCAACCTTGGCCCGCTAATGGCCGTGGCTCAAGGGCCGCACGAGCCTTTAAAAAAATACTGTTAACTCGCGGAAGTCCTCTCGAGTTCCAAAGCTCACGCATTTGACCCCAAGCGTACTTCCCTCGTGCTTAACGAATAATATGGGATCTTTACAATGGGCGATAAATGTCTTTGCGAGTGGTGGTGCGCGAAACACCGCCAGCCGCGACCTAGGTCATAATCCTTCGTCGAAAGTCCCGACACGAGGGGAGAATGTGGGAGGCAATTGGCATTGACCGGACAGTGGAATGGAGCGGCCTTCGTAATTCACGATGTTCCTTTATTATATTCTTACGAATTCTCATTTAAAGCCCACGAAACACGGTTAAACATAAGGCCGTGAAAACATAGGTAAGCAGTCATCTTCGTCTACTTTAATCTGCTTCATCATATTTATTTAATTCAATCTATTTTCTAAGAGAAACATGGCAATTGAAACAGCAATCCACTGTTTTAAATTTATTTATTTCTTCTAGTTTCCCTACACTGCAGCGACTTAAGGAATTAATGTATGTATAGACTTATTATATACTAAATTGACTTATTCCTGAAGACGCCACAGTCTAGCGAAACTAGTCTTAATAAATATACCTTGGACAATGGATTGATAACCTTCAATATGCCACAACCCTGATGAACATCCCTTCTTGTTGCTCTCTTTGCTATTAATTTTTCCTCATAAGCCTTCGTCTTTCTCGCGAGGCCTTCGATTCCATTTCTATCGATTTGCAAGCTGACAAGATACCACACCAGTCGGTGGATTAATGACGGTCTTTCAATAAAATTAAAGCAAATAGCTTGCCAAATGTATCAAGGAAAATCCACCCACCTAGACTAACAAAAAGTATTTACAATGAGTTCATATTCGTTGCTTATCTGATTTGATAGTCTTTTTGTTAGACTCCACTGAAAGTATCTTTTGAAATATAACGTTGACACTCACATGTATGCAATATTCCAAAAAATATATTGTGGTGTGTTGTAGGGATATGCACTATAAACGGATTATGAAAATAAGTATACATTATGTCCAAAGAAAAGGAAACAAAGGAAAGCGTGTTCAGTTGAATGGTTGGGTATGACGATGGTGCTTGATAGCCAATTATATGTTTTCCTCGGTTATTTTGAAAAGTGATCGTTCAGAATTATTTAATGGCTTACAAATTGTAACGGTAAATTGGTTGGCCATCGGGTTCGGTTGATCACTAAACAAATGAGCAACATTAACTTATTTACCGAAGCCATAATGACGAGCTAGACGAAAGCAATATTGACGAATATAATTGCTTTCAATCAGGTAATCGTTTGAAGGGTTAGCCAGAAATCCGGTTATTTTCACGACCTTGATTATACTGTTCAAGACTTCAAGGTGCTCGTCGTATCAGCGTGTTAAGTCTTCCACACCCATCAGAGTAGAAAATATCCCGCCTGTACTACTTCCTCCTTCATGAGATTAGGATAGCTAATGAAATCCCTGAAATCGGAAAGGCAATCCGCAACGAGTTTCGGCGTTAAGTATATAGGTCACTAAAGATCTTCCATTATACTGTATTTTTCTACTTATTTGCCATTTCAGAGTAGCAATTATCTCAAATTGCATTCATGACGATTCATTGTGTACGACCGCACTGCACCTACATAGCGGAATGAAAGACAGGCCGTTTTTCCCTAAGGAGGTTGATTTAATAATTTACATTATTGATCTTGAATTTTTTGCCTTAGTTATATCTCTTACTAAGTGATAAGTAAAGTTGTTCAAATGGATTACTTATCGATGGAATATATTCAATGAATATCGGACAGAAGTATTTTCCAATGTGGAGGGTATATAAGTTGTCTTGGCAGGGACGACGAACTATTTTTGCCTCAGACCGCCTCATTACACCTCCTCAGGAGGGAGTAAACGATGTCTTCCTCATGAAAACACTAATGTAAAGCGTTTGTAATATTAAAGTTGTAAAAAATGGGACTTAAAAAAAGGAATTCCGGCTCTTTACTGTAGGGCAGTGGTTCCCAACCCGTAGAAGTCTGCGGACCACTCAGCCTGAAATAAAATCATGTACGGAGCACCCCCACCCCCCACCATACCCCCTATCAGTTTGTAACCCTTCCTCAGCGCCTTTCCCGTAACCAAATTCAAATGTGATTAAGTAAAGCAGTTTTAGAACGCATTATTTATTTATTATTAATATTAATTAGTTTTCAGTACAACTTAATTACCTATCTCGTTGAACGCACATCGCTTTCAAAACCCCCATTTATTAACAACTTTTTTGGTCCCGAGGCTTTCGCGGGCCACCTGTGGCCCGCGGACCACCGGTTGGGAACAACTGCTGTAGGGGGGCGAGTCCCATCAGGACTCCGTTATTATTCCCAGAATCATATGATCATCAAGATCACGAACAAGTTTATCACACCATCCAAAACTGGAACCTGTAGAATTACAATGAAATTTCCTAATTTGATTCCAGATCATAGGAAATTATGTCATTCACTAGCTGCCCAATCACTTATTTTCTCCGAATAAGTCTAACACGGTAAGATTGTCACACTGTAGACACACGATTTTTACAATTACTTCACGGTAGTCTTTTTTCAGGGCTTTGTCCTTGAAGGGATAAGGCCTAGCGAGTTAGTGCGACTATTTCTACCCCGACGATCGTCGCCAGTGTTATTCCGCCATTCGTGTGTCCTCCACCTCTCTTTTTATGAGAGAATCAACGCAGTGCTGCCTACCGCCGCCCCGACGCGTCGCGTCGCGACAGATTCTAGCGAGTCAAGCAATGCTAGATGCCAGTGACAACGTTAGCTCAGCAGGTCAGCGCCCCGGAAAGTAAACCTCGGAGCGTTCTCATTCGAAACGCCTTATGGGTTGGCAAGATGACAAAGGATCGGCGCCCTAGGAAATGAGGAGAGTAAACTATCTCGGAACAAAAAAGAAAGTCATATCTTATGATATGGAATGATTGTGAACCAAATAGCGGAGCCCCTTGTTTACATGAGAGGGAATCTCCCAAGGGAGCTCTGGACCAAAAGAATGCAATATCTCTCTGACCTTACTTGTTTCAAATTTGTTTCTATACTAGGCCACCCAGTCAGAGGTAGTTCAGACACGGCGCCAAGAGCACTGTCTCTACTCGCTGAGGGTTTGGAATCCAAGTTGAGTGGTTGGATTTAATAAACAAGGTGCATCGAAGACAGTGGTTATGTTGCACCACACATTATTCGATTAACATTGAGTACGCACCGACAAGTCTTAAAAGAGTTTTTAAATAGCATTTCAATGCACCAGTTCATCCACAAGTTAAAATCATAATTATTTTTAAAAACTGATGTCTCGTAATCATTTAATTAAATTGTTGATTTCCACTGGGATTGTTTTCTTGTAGACAAACCCTGAACGGAAATCGAATTGATTTAAGTCCGAGAAGTACGTATTCTGACTTGATTCCGTTCGCTCTATACAATTGAAGTAGAAAAACATAGAAATTAAGTCAGGCAATGAAAAATCACCGCTGCAGGTTTCCATCGAGGAAATGTATCTTCTTATTCGCCATCTTATACTTATCTTAAGAATATTGCCATCATAGTCACATTTTAAACTACTCGGCTGATGGGGGAGGAAGGGGGAGCAAGTGCTTTTTTTGGTAATACACGTGACTTCTTCAATCAACTCATTGTGCTCACACGCAACGTAGGTATACACATAACTAGTAAAATGCTTTGTCATGGTCCACGGCATTGGGTGAACGGTTATAACGTTGCTATTATCATCAAGATACGAATGTCGTGCTTTGTTTTTATAATAACGGTAGCGTCGAAACCGGTCGGCCAATAAAATTTTTTGTGGGGATTGTGCCAAAGTTTATCTGTATTTTTATTGATAGGTCACGATTCCTCGGAGTCTCGACGCCTACAATATGTCCTCTCCAAAAAGACGACGCACACTACCCAAATCGTCACTCCCTCTTGCGGGAGTCAAGGCAATAAAATTTTATGCGCTTGATTTCATGACGCTCCGAACCGGCGACGTTCAGAGAGAGGGGGAGGCGTTGAATTCCTCGAAAACTGTATAGTAGTTTGGGTAGTAGAGAGGAAAGAAACGGCACGCCGGCATTATCCTGTTCTAAACAAGAGGGCTTCCGTCTTTAAGGAGTACTGTACTTGATGTACTCTCCTCATAGCATCCCAATACGGATCGGATAATAATGAAACATTTCCCCCAATCGCTCGAACTCTAAACCGGGCCTACCACATACAATGCCAGAGCACCCGAGCCACAATACACAGTGCGCATGACTGCTGAAGGTTTTGTTTTTTTAGTGCTCCAACTGTTTAGCTTAGGTGTTATCGTACTCTTATCCAAGACCTTCAATATCTCGAGACAAACACGACATCGATACCCGTAGCGGGAGTCGAACCCGCGGTCTTTGGGTTGTCTGATTGGTGCGTCACTGACCTGGCCACCGATACTCTTCTCCTGTTTAGAAATTTATATCGAGTGTCATCTCCTATTTTAAAACGCGTGTAATCCACAAGTATGCTGCCGCATTTATAATAACCTAACAAGTATCCGATTACGTGTGTATGTTGCAGGCGAATAACTTGTCCAAAGTATCATCATGAAATGTATAGATGCTCTAAACATTGGTAGTGTTTGAAATTCCACTTGATAATATTCTACACAGTTTTAATACACTGACAGATTCGATGTTTGACAAATCATTATCGAACTTATAATCAAACATGTCGAAATTTCATAAAGTTACTTCATATGACGGTATTTGGTAGGGTACGGGACATTTCCTGAATAGCTATCCAACCGAAATCGTCGGAAAAAACTAAGCATCTCCTGTCACGAATCCTTAGTCCTTATTACTCCCTCTCCAACCAATCGTGCCCACTAGCCTCTCTAATGTCGGCCAAAATAATAATTATTTTCTAAACCAATTCCCATCTTAAGCGATATTATCTAGTTCATCGTCCTGCTCAACTAAATCTTGCTTGCCAATATTCCCACAAGCTACTACTTCTTTTGCCTCCTTCTAATTACCAAGTGACTCTACTTTCGTTATCCTCCCCATTGAATAGAATCTGCCTATAAAAATAAATAAAAGAGATACAAACTGTACCTACACGAAAACTAATGAACCGAGCAGTTTCAAAAGCGATAACTTCGCACATTGACTTTTATGGTCTCTTCGCTTCCTCGCGAATGCGTGTCTAAAGGAGCTTCCGATCGTCCTTGGAAGTTTAGGAAGTCGTCGCGAAGGAAAACAAAAAACTTTTATATTTCGCTGAGAAAGTCATATTTTGTAGATTGCACCTCTTTGGTATTCATATCATATGATTGGCTTTTAATTGAAGGAAAGGGACAAGACTGGACTTGGTCCAAAGTATTGAGTATAAATGTTTATCTCTTCGAGCGTTTTCACACGCACAGAATCGCGGAAGTGTACGGGGTGGGCGAAGAGTCATTTGGGTATTCCTCGGGAGCCGTCAAAGGCGTTTGCCAAGCCAATTTACAATCGATGCGTCCTTGGCGATTCCATCGCTGTCTGCTACTCGGCTGTCGGCAGATGGTGATTTACACATTTATGTATGCACTGACAACAAAACGTTCTCTCCGTAATTCAAGGCCAACAGGGCCGCGCTCCTTCGAATCCGCATAAAACAGTCGTCGATGACGATGACTCTCCGGGGTCTTATGGATAAAGTTGTGCTTCATCGCCGCGTTCTGCCGCGAATATTCCAGAGCACCACGCCAGAGAAAAAAAAACTCTCGCTGTATTTGCCATACACCGGTGTCACGCTGCGACCTACATATTTCTGGGTTTGCAGAATGAAAACGCGTGCGGCTGGTATAGGTGGAGCAGCACAACTTTGCCAGTGTTTCTGGAGCCACAAGAACTGCAACTGGTTCGATTTATGGTTTTCGCACTTCAACACGATTCTACATCTACATGATACCGTGCTAGCCACCTCAAGGGTGTGTGGCAAGAGGTGAGTTACTTCCAACATGCAATACCCTATGACCTATTCAAGTTAATGTAACTACAACTATTGGTGCATTATAAAAAAATCGCTAATGCATGTTAGGAGACGAAATTTCACAAGCATGTACTACACTATAGGTATGTTACTATTGTTAGAGGGACTGTTTTTGTTAATGCATTTTGCAACTACATAAATGGACTGAGAGGGAGTAGGGAGTAAATCAACTGGCTAGCGGCACTAACTATTGACAAACCTAATTGAAAGTCTCATTGGCAGCTGTTACAGTCTCTTATCGTTCGCGGGAAAAATAACATTTTAAATCTGTCCGTTCTGTGGTCTAGGTTCCTAATTTTATTCTCATTATCTAATCTACCGTAGTATGTCGGATTTCGTAAAATGCTATTTAAGTCGTCCGAAAATAGATTTGTTTGGAAATTACATGATGGATTAAGTCTACAATTTAATCGATGGTCTGAAAGTGAGTCCCATCCCGGTTGTTGCAAACAGTCAGTAACACTAACGAAATTATCATAACGGCCTTTAACGTATCTTGCCGATCTTTGCTGCACGCGTTCTCTGTTTTTATGCCTACCTCACTAATCCTGACCGCGTATTCCAAGGGAGATCTAACAAGGGAGAAGTAGCTGATTTCCCTAACTTTATCGTCGCACTTGCCAAGTATTCCCAATTTACGATTAGCTAGCGAATATCTTTACCCCAAGAGAAATCATTAGTTAGTTTCACTCCGAGGTATTTAACGATATCTATAGTCCTATTTGGCTATTCTGTATGAAATAGATGTATCAAAGAGAGGTCTTCCTTTTCCAGAAATTCATTACAAAATATTTTTTTCAAATTTAATTCTAGCTGCCACTCATTGAACCAATTTTGGAATCTCTCGAGGTCCTTCGTTAGCGGTTGCTAATCATTATGGCTTCAGATATACACTATTACTGCATCGTTTGCAAATGATTGAAGCTTACTGTCAACTACTTGACCGACATCGTTTATATACAAAAGGACAGAAGTGGGCCAATGATACTCCCCTGTTGAACACCGAATGTGACTTTTACTTCATCAGAGATAGCGCCGTCTAATACAACCATTTGTACCTGATTGCTTAAGAATTATCTAATCCAGGCACGTCGTCGTCAAAACCCGTTACATTATAATTTTAGAAGTAACTTTCTATGTGTCAAATCAAATTTCTTTTCAATGTCAAGAAAAATAGCGTCAATTGGAAAGTTATTTCACTCGAGAGTAAAATGTCATGGACAAAAAGTGCTAATTGAGTTTCGCAAGAGTATATATTCTCGTTGAATTATGAATCCTTGCTGAATCCGTGTAACGTTTTTAAAAGCAAGATCTGCATATCGAGGTGTTTCATAACTGAACACAATTATATGTTCTAGGACTTGACGAGATAGATGTGAGGGATAACAATCGGTAATTCAATGGCTGTTCCTTATCACTGCCTTTAAATATGGAAATAACATGGATTACCTATTCCGATTGTCGGTATTTCCGCCGCGTGGTTCCATCTTAGGGACAATATTTGGCCGGCTATCTTGCAGGCTTCCTCAACTCCAGGACCTGAGGAAGCCTGCAGGATAGCCGGCGAAATATTGTCCCTAAGATGGAACCACGTGGCGGAAATACCGACAATCGGAATAATCAACGTCCATCCAGCCCCGCGGAAACCCACGTCAGAACTCAGAACTATGGGAATAAAATTTCCAATTTTCCAGTCCTCGGGTGCGTACGTTCGTTGATGGATTTACTAAATATTTTCTGTATATAGTGAGCTATCTCTGAAGCTATATACGCAGGCAGGAATTTCTTCAGGAACTGGGGATTTATTTGAATTTGGAGATTCTAACAATTTTTTTATTCCGTCAGTGTAAATATCGATAGGTAGCATCTTTTGCTGGAAATTATCATTTACCATGACGGATGTAATCTGTGATGACTTGGTGAACACACTTTGAAAGTAGGAGTTTAATAAATTGGCTTTCTTCGAACTGCATGTTAATAATTCGCCCTTTTCGTTTTGTAGTGGATTAAATGTTGATCTATTGCCTTGAACTTCCCATAAAAATGACTAAAAGGCTTTTGGGTTATCCTGTGACTGTTAAAATCGTTTAACCATACGGTGGAATGAAAGCAACCAGCAGGTATCCAAAACGGTAAAAACGTCACTAATTGTGAGCACGGAATAGAATCTACTGGTGAATGCAATGGCATGGTTCAATGAAGTTGACGTAGTTATAATGAACGAGATAATTGAAATTTACATTTCGTTTCCACCGCATTTATTTTCTTCGGCTCGAATTCGGTGGGGATATCTTCATATTCCTGCCGAGTGCTGCTTCCTCTGTCTGCAAGTGACAGGCAGGGGAAGCTACCGTATACGTTGAAAAACGCTACTATCAGATACTCCATCCGAGAAGCATCCTCTTTCATTTTTCCTGCGCAAACCACGTTTGAATTTCTCAAATCCTCGCTTTGGCAGCATTCGACGCAGTAACAAGATCCGTCTCGCCATCGCCACGACTTAATCTCCTTGTCCATTTGAAAGAAATGGCGGCGATAAAAAGGGGTGAGGGGAACTCCCGAGAGCCTAATGGGCGACAAAGAAGTTAATTTAATTTGTGCATGAGGGCGACACAGGATAGGAGGTGCCTTGACGAATGGTGACGAGAGGCTAAACGTGAACCACGTGAACCATCGTGAAAGATGGTTTTGCTGACAAAACAGCATCGGGAACGGTCTGTCAAAAAAAACAGTAGACGATAAGTTTCCATAGCGATGGGCTATGTTTGAAAAGTCCTGGAAGTTTTTTTCGATCAGATTCGATTGTTGAATTACAGTAGCTGCTATTAGTTTCAAAATTGGAGGGGAATAAATTCTGCTCTCTCAAGATGTGTCGGTGAATGGAAAGCATTGGAATCGTCTGTCATCGGTCTATTTCGGCTGGGAAAACTGGACTACAGGTACCTACTTATCGTAATTGTAAGTCTCGTTAGTCTATTCAGAAATAAAATTTAGTGCATTCAGATTTATATCAGCGCTGTTACGCATTTGAGTAAATGAATGATAAATGAGTGAAACGATGAGGCAATCTGAGTTATTCAGTTGCATTTATTCTCTTGCTGGGTGCCGAGGTAGAAAACTATCTTCTCCGAATTTTCGTAGCGGTATTGGCACAGTGAAGTTACTCAAAGTAGTTTTTCCGCAATTCTTCACGGTTAAAAATCACTGTTTCAATGCATACCCGTTGCATTAAGCTGTTATCCAACTTAGATATTAGAGTATGTATATGAATGATAGCTGCTAACCGATATTGCTTGGGCTATTACATATTTCAGTTAAAGTTTCGGAAAATAAATATTTCAGGCTGCAGTGAGAAGACGCATAACGTTTATGACTAATTTATTATAAAAACCTTGCGTTTACTTCACTATGATGGTTCAAGTAAGTAATATGGGCGCAGATGCATGCCGGAGAAGTTCTTCATCAGTGAAAAATCATGGTTATTTAACCGCTACACGCGTGAGTTATGTCATGCAAACGTGCCTATGGGCTTCTTCGTCTTCGTATGCCAAGCTGAGAAGTAGCCTAAAACTTAACATGCAATCATACCATTAGTGGTGGATTTTGCATGGATAAGAAACAAATAATATTGGTAGTCAAGGATTTTATCACTACTTACCTAAAGCTGGAATTAGGACTGAATACGTAAAAAATACTGCGAAGGAATCTATTTTTATGCTGCTGCCCGTTAATCACGGATACTTCTTATGTTCTTCTGTTCTCGGATCTGACCCTAAATAATACTATTTTGTAATGATGGAAAACTGATGTAAGTAATACATTACTGTTTCTCCTGGGGGTTCAGTACCTCAAAAAATGCTCGTATTCAGGCATTAAATAAACTTAGGTGAACTAAAAAGTTTTTTTTTACCTGGCACAAAGCTAATTACAAACTGTGCTTCCTGACTTCGGTGAAAGTTCTCCCTGATAACGGAATTTGATCACTTTAAGAATTATATCTGTTATTACAATAAGTATTTCTTTGGGTGGAGCAATAACTGATGATATCGCTTCGGGGTTTACTTAGTACGTGGCTCTTCCAGCTTTTTAGGGATAATATTTTAAAAACATTAGATTCACTGGCTACTTATTTGTATTTCAAAAATTCAATCTGAGCACCTTTAACTAGTTTACGGAGATTTATGATGGGGTTCACCATAAAACTTTGAGGAAATGTTGGGTGGCAGGCATGGGAGTGGAAGTTAGGGAAAGGTAGGTTAGGTCTGCAGCAGCTTTCTAAGGAAAATTTCTCTGTGGAGGTTGGAGTGGGAGAAAAGTGTGTAAGGGAATAATAGATGGGGATGAGGGCAGCAGAATTGGCGTTCCCGATGGGGAGACTATGACTTATTTAGGCTCCGTTTTTTCGCTTTTCGAGCAGCGGGATTCCGTACATGTCGACCGGCACCATTCTGTGTCGGCAACTTGCCTCATTGGGAGTGATTATATGCGAGTACGCAGCTTGCGGCATAATTTTCCCAACTGCTAGGGAAACTTCGATTAAGCCTAGGTCTGGTCAGGAAAAAACTTCCTTGTTTCGCATTAACAGGCACCCGAAGTCGCTGGTAAGCATTCCTTCCTGCACTTTTTGATCGGTCAATTATACTCCGTAACCATTAAAAGTGATTATCTTCATTTTTAAATTGAACTTAGAAATATATTTTAAATTTTGTTGCTGTTAATCATTACACGCGTTCTAAAAAGATTGCAGGGAAAATATATATGGCAGAGAAGTTCTTTTTTAGGCAATGAAACATACCAACCTAGCAAAGTTGTTGAAACTTCGACGACATTTTAAGGAATCGGAAATTTGTTATCAACATTTATAAAATGCGAGAATTAAAAATTTAAAAAAATCCTAATTTGTTGCACTAAAAATGTATTGAGTTGCGTCCTGGAGTGGTGAGTAACAAACGAAGAACGGGAAGGTAGGATGCTGGCTTTGAGTTCCCGCTCACAATCCCGATGAACTGTCAAATCCATCAACAATGACGTTAGAAGAAGGAAAAGAATTGGAGATCGGCGAGTAGGGCCGAAAGTAAATAATTCAATCACGAAGTGGTGATAATTTATGCTATCAGTCGATCAATTCATTTTGAAGGCTTCCATGGAGTATTTCATTTGAAAAATCTGGTCTCTTCAATCAATTCATTAAAATGTCACGTGATATCATCTTCAATTAGGTCTATTGCTTCAGAAAGAAGTTATTTCGATTTGGCCTCGGCGGCCTTGTAGCTATATAATTGACCGTGAATAATCTTCTGGAGCGCAACTGGAATAAAGCACTGAACGCATTTACGAACGTATTGATAGGAGTGCTTAAATATGGACTTCCCTCGACAACGGATCGAGGTTAATATATGAACCAAAACGAAAGTGATTTTGCATGATAAGCTGGTCACACAATGGAACAATTATTCTGCTGAAACATAACTTTGCAAAAACTGCTAATCTAAATTATTCATAATTATTGTCCATGTTGAACAATCCTCTTGAATGCTTTTACGCTACCTAGAGTGGAATCATGGGTGACAGTCTCGGGCTCTACTTAATGGAATTATTTCATTAGGTAAGAATGGATTTTTGTAATGAAACTGTGGAATTGCAAAGTATTTTTCATTATTCCCTATATCATGGATAGAGATATGCGGCTCTATCCATCACATTAGTCAGAGAATGGGGAAATCCATGTTTATTGGGCCTTAGGGCATTTACTATTATAAACCGCTATCTTCTTCGCATGCTAAATGAATTGGTAGAAAACAATTGTTTAGAAAAAAATGTGACTTCGGGCCCTGGGATTCACTGCAACCGGTGAAATATTTTGCTATTTTGGCCTCAAAACCCTGAAAATCCTTAGGAGAAAAACATATTTAGGTGTAAACTGTTACTAAATAGAAAGTTGACATTTAAAGTGTCCTAATTAAGAACGCTATCAATCTAAGGATGAATGATGTGCTTGTTGCGTGGATGCTTCAGATCAATCTGCCTCTATTTGTCCTTTTATTTGATTCCAACTTCTATCCAATGAGAATCTGATCTAATGCCGTATGAGATTGATGCCGATACAAAGGTTCGAATACGAATGCTGGGTGAGAGATTTTCTCAGAAATGTGATTATGTAGTCATATGGGCGAATGAAATTCCGGAACTAATTTCCCAAATTAATTGGCCTTCCACTCGTACGACATCGCTCAAGTTCAATTCAGTCTCTGAGGATGCAATCTGGAAAACGAAGAAAAAATACGGAATTCAAATCCTACCAGCTTCTAACACCGAAATTCTGACGTCCACAAACGATTTTGTTTCTTATTGGTTAGCCTTTGCCGTTTCAATAAATTGCCGGAACTTCTGAGTATTCTTACATTTCCGGCGTAATAAGAAGCATTTGAGCATTCACTGCCGAAAGAGCAATCAATGAGTGTGTCAAGAAATGGCGATCCAAGGACATAAACTCCGGTGACATAACACAAGTGAGGCTGGCGGATCTAATGGATTAGACTTTGGTTCGTCGGTAGCTAAAGAAATGGGTTACCTGTCACATTCAAATCGTGAATATAAAATGGATGGGTTTTTTCTATCATACTAAAAAAAATGCACGTGTGAAGGAAAAAACTTGTCTATGTGAGACAGTTTGCTGTAAAATGTTTGTTATGAAAAATTGAGGTCTTATTCCAGGTTGATTTATTCGAGAAAAGATCAAATAAGGTCTCCTAGATTTGTCAAAAACTGTTACGAGACGAAAGTAAGTGTTACAAGGTTGTCATAGAAACTAGAATGGGGACTTCACGATGGTAGCCTGCCTCAGTGACTGAGTTAACGACAGGGCCCTGGAGTGGGCTTTTGATGCGAGATATTCATTAGGACCCCACTTCATGCATGCGGTAGATGCATATAACACTTGCCTAAAACTCATTGAAATAACCGATTAAAATTAAAAATATTTTTTATCCTCTATTCAAGCTTCTTATTCATTCCAATTCTCCCTTTGTTCGCATTACTAGCTTCTAACCATTGTACAGCACGTTGGTTAATGTCTACACGAATTCGCAATGGTCTTTAATCATCAATGTACTACTGGTATTTACTGCCTTTTACTTGCAACATATTTGTTTCTCAGCAATTTGAAGATGATGACGAATGATCACTCGACCATTGTAACTAACGTGCATTCGGATGGCAGAAAACTACTATTGTAGATAGATAAATATGGAAAGTTTACCTGGGTAGAAAAATTCACAATGGCAGGTTCACAATCGGGCGTTCGTATTACTAATTCTTACCCTTGAAATGGATTATCATGGTAAAAAGCTGGTAATGCGGACGGGGCATAACATTCCACGTACATTTCCCTAAATTAATTATTCTTGTCCCACACGATGTGAAATCACAATTAGACCAAGGTCAAACATCCCCTCATTTTTTTGTGAATTCTCGGGCAGTTTCCTTGGTTCATGTCATTTTACGAACATTTTTTAATGACAAAATCATTAATAATTTCAACGTTTACATGATAAAACAATTAAACTTACGTGCGCGAATTGTAAGGCGACAAATCTCGGGCATCAGTCACTTGCAGGCAGAATGAGAGTTCAGAAGAAGAGTTCAGGCCACACATGAGAACCATTTTAAATAAAACAAAGTTGGTAAACTTCCACACAGTATATTATCAACCACAAAATACAACACCGACCAAGGTTTCGGCACGTAATGCCATTCTCAAGGAACTTTACCAACTTTGTTTTATTTAAAATGGACATAAAGTATTTCCACAATGTTAAGCCTGATACGCTTTTATATGCACACATGAGAAGCCTCATCCTATCTAGCCGGGGGGTGTTAGGACACTAAGCGCGAAAAAGGGACGGAAAAGGAATTGGATGAGGGAGAGGGTGAAAGTGAAGTCTATGTTAAGAGAGTATTTTATGTTTTGCTCTGTTTTTGTTGAAGCCATGAATGACGCGTGGGAAGAAGGAATTTTTTGCATCCATCTGCCAGTGACTCTCATATTTTGCCGCCTCTATCAGTTCTGGAGATGTAATGCGGGGTTGAAACAATATCCTCCGTGCCACCCAAGTGACCTGCTTTTTTTCAAGTAATCTAGTCTTAGCTTGAAGCCTCCCGAGTTTTTAGTGCCCCCCAACCTGGTCCTTTGTTAGTTCGCAGCAGTTTTTAACGAAGCGTGCGACTTGATTTTGTATTTTTACTTTCGCGTATATAGTCTTTCTGTGGAGAGTGCCAAAGGACCACGAATTTGAATTGCCTGCACGGTTTGAAATTTCGTTTCAGCTAATTTTAGTTTTAAATTTTAAGTCACAATGAAGTGAATTACAATTCAGCAGTCAAGTTTGTGAACTGACGGTTCATGGATTTATCACTCAAATCACTTTTATTTATTAATTTATTAACACATGCTATCACTTTTACTTATTAATTTGTTATCATATTTTGCCAGTCAATTGTCATAGAGTTCTTGGTTCCCAAGTGATGTGTTTATAAAGAAAAAGAAGAACTTATTTGAGGAGACCAATACATAGGAGATGTGTTGTAGTAGGATGGTTGTGAGCCAATAGTCCTAGGTTGGAGAGAAGAATACATAGGTATATTAAGACTTATTATGGCAATATAAATATTTCTTGCCTGTGATAGATACTTATAATTCATTGCTGGACGACGCCAGCCCTTTATTGCTGGATAGAAATTCATCGAAGCCCCTTCATAACACAATGTGACTCAAGTGAAAATTATCTTGCAGCATTAATTTGTATCCTTTCTGACGCCAATGCCAGAGAGGCTTCTTCCATAAGCATCGGCCGTCAGATAATGGCATTAATTTTCGCGACCGAGTGTCGCGTTCAGCGCGATGAAGTGGTCGTACATGGTTCGAGAGGTTACTTGTCTGTCTTACGCCGCGAAATTTTTTTCCGTCACTTTAATGACCGTTGAATGATGAACTTGGGTGTATGCCAGTTGGAAAGCTATGACTTTCACGCGTCGAAAAACACGAAGACCTGAAAAACAGCGCCGTTGCTGTGCCAGGAGCCACGGATAATTCTAACACCTTCCCAGTCTCTATTTTCGAGGACGCGATCCGGCTCAGCCAATCGTACTATCGCCCACCGATGCGAATACTCTATTTGGAAGAACAAAGCGCCGGTGGCGAACCAACGAATTCATTCGTACAACATTGGCGAATTTCTTCTACATATCGTCAGTAATTGAACTTTCGCGAATTCTCCTATTTTTAAGAAATACACGAAGGAGCAGTACAGGACACAGGTAGAACATTGGCTTCTTTATTCGGAACTGGAGATCACGGCCATTGTAGTTATGATCGCCTTCTTCGATAAAAGGCGAAAGATGTGTGATGGCAAGTATCTAATGGTATTATGCTACTATAACTATTGATTAGTAGTTTTATGAAACTCTGTTTAGAAATTAATAATAAAATAAAACTAATCTGCCACAATAAAGACCTTAGTTATATTTGACCACTATTTTCGGATTACAACTTCCTCTATGGCAAAAAGAAAGACAACTTCTTCTCTAGAAAAGAAAAAAATTAGGTAATTTTGAATTCCCCAAAAGGAGATAATATCGTACTATGTATCTATATTTTAAATTCAAGAAGCTAATGAAATAATGTATTTTATGAAGTAATGTACCTAATTTATAAAATTCAAGAAGTTTGTGTTAACCTCTTAGGTTAGATCCACTTTTTGAAATAGTAAGTATTACCATTTTTTGGTAGATTTCACGCAATATTTAACTATGTTGATACTCGAGACTACGAATTTTATGACAGTTCAATAAATGCAGTTGTATGAATTTCAGATATCCATCGGCAATGAGATAAGGAATCCTTAATACATAAAATAGCGCCTTCCATCATTACAGATGAGGTGTTGTGAAGCTGTCATACAGATGTGTGACCGCTATTTAAGTCCTTACACTATTAGCTCGGAAACTTTTTTGCCTACCGATTATTATTTTTCAGGAAACATATTGGCATCATTTTCTCTATGTATCTCCTATCCAGTGTGTTGCTTCCTCGCCATTTATTATGATGTAAATATCCTTTCCATGGTGATAGCCCTCTCTGCCTCCCTCTCATTCAGAACCCGTCCTTCCTCAGTCTATCTCTCACCACGGAAGGAAATTAATTTCATTGGACATCAGTCAATACCTCTCTTCCGCAAGTATCTTCGGTCGAAGCTTCCTTGCTTGATGTTATCCCTAATCCGCTTGCCTTCTTTACCCTTCTATTATGTTGAGGGGGTTTGCCTTGGGATATTTAGGGGAGAAGAAATGAATGATCTCTCTAAGGCAGCGGTTCCGAAACTTTTTAAGCCACGGAGCCATTTTTTAAGCAAAAGTTTCTCAATGAACCCCAAAAAATGTTTAGTGTTTAGTTCTAACGGAATACGGACTGTGAGGCATATTACTCAAGAAGACTCATACGGAAGTATCTACATCTACATCTACATACTACCCCGCAAGCCGCCTCAATAGGCGTGTGGCGGGGGGTGTTAGGACACCAGCCGTTTACATATAAAAAGGAAACGCTCAATGAAATTACGCCTTGCATTTATTAAAGTCCCTTATTGTTCGGGGGAAAAACGAATTCCCATACCTATCCGTTCGGCAAAATATCTCTCTTAATTTATCGTTTCTGTCGGACCTGGAAATATAGTGGGGTTCTAATATGATGTTCTCCGTGTCGCTCTGAAAGATATCTATTCTCAATTGCTCAAGTAATCTAAGCCTAGCGCGCAGCCTCCGAGTCTCTAGCGGCTCCCAGCCTAATTCGTTTAACATCTGCGTAACGCTGTCTGTACGCCCGTAGCAGTTTTTGACGAATCGCGCAGCTTTCCTTTGTATTTTATTAAGTTCCCGAATTAAGTCTTTCTGCACCGGATCCCATATGCTTGCTGCATATTCAAGGTGTGGCCGGACGAGTGCGAAATAGCACCTCTCTTTTACTTTTTCATCTGAGAATCTTCCCACAATACGCTTGACGAATCCTAGCTTCTTCAGAGCTCTGCCACAAATATTTCTTATATGTGTTCCCCACGATAGGTTTGAGGTTATCGTAACTCCCAGATACTTAACTTCATCTGTCGCCTTTATCTTAACGCCATCCACAGCATATACACGGGGATAGTTGGACGACCTCCGCAAGAAATGTACCGCCGCAAGAAATGTACCGCCGCACATTTGCTCAGATTAAGTTCGAGTCCCCACTCTTGGCTCCACACATGAACGTTGTTTAAATCCGATGATAGAATTTCAAAGTCAGAGTGATCATTAATTTCGCGATAGATGACAGCGTCGTCAGCAAATAAACGTATTTTACTGCTAATTCGAGAGCATAGATCATTTATGTATATAATGAACAAAAGGGGGCCGATTACGCTTCCTTGTGGGACACCTGATGTCACTTTAACTGCATCAGAGCTAATTCCGTCAAGAACTACTTTTTGCTTACGATCACTCAGAAAGTCGCGTATCCAGTTTACTACTGTTTCGTTTAGGCCGCATGACTGTAATTTGTATAAAAGTTTGTTGTGAGGTACCGTGTCGAAAGCTTTCTTAAAATCTAGGAATAATGCGTCCACTTGTGTTTTCGATTCACCAGATTTGAGAACGTCATGAAGAAAGAGCGCGAGCTGTGTTTCACATGATCTACCTTTCCGATAGCCGTGCTGACAGCCATGAAGGAAGTTACGACTGTCCAGGAACGTCATGATATTGCTAACGACGATATGTTCGAGTATCTTGCCTATAATAGACGTTAATGAAATTGGTCGATAGTTCCCTGGGTCATGTCTGTTTCCCTTTTTGAATATCGGTGTAACGTTTGCAATTTTCCAGTCTATTGGTATCTTTCCTTCAGACAATGACTTCTTGAATATTATGTCTAAGAACGGTGCGACCTGTGGCGCTAATTCCTTGAGGACACGCGCGGGTATTCCCTCCGGACCCGGAGATTTACTATTTTTGATCGACTGTAGCTGTTTAGTTATCCCATCGCATTGAATAGTGATTTCTTTCATCGGTTCCTCAGTGAATGAAATGTCGAAATAACATGGAGTATCGTCTGTAGTGTATACACTTTCGAAGTGGGAATTTAACGTGTTAGCTTTGTCAATATTATCGGTGACAAGTTTGCCATCTTTATCAAATAACGAATCTACGGTTGAAGATTTTCCCTGAAGCTCTTTCGCATATGACCAAAAAGATTTCGGATTTTCTTCGAGTAATTCACCAAGTACTTTTTTCTTGAAATTTCGCAATGCAGTACGCATTGATTTCTTGGTTTTTGAGCGTTGTGCAGCGTAACTTTCTTTTGCTTCAAGTTCCTTCGATTTGTCACCTAACGTAATGGACTTTTTGAATAAGTTGTACAGTTTTCTCTGTCTCTTAAGGTCCCTCCTAACATCATTGTTATACCAGCGAGGTTCTTTACTATCACATTTCAATTTTCGCGGAATATATTCGTTGATTCCCTGGCGTAGAATTTCTAAGAAATATTTCCATGATGCATCAGTGCTTTTATCTTCTGTTTTAGCTACGAAGTCAGTGTACGAATCATTAAGCATCTCGCCAAATTTTATGAAGTTGCATTTATCAAATAAATAAATATTGCGTTTCGGTTTTACAGCTGACTCTACTTCAAGTTTTAAGGCTGCAAAAATTACTCTGTGATCACTTATGCCATCAATAATATCGAGTTGTTTTATCAACCTAGGATGGCTTACTGCAAAAAGGTCTAATATTTTATTTCCTCTCGTAGGCTTGTCAACTACTTGGGCGAGTGAGTGCTTAGTAAGTGTGTTGAGTAAGATCTCGCTGATTTCCCTATTCCTTGAATTTGGCTTTACAGTTTAAGAATCCCAATTTATAGATGGCAGATTAAAATCTCCCCCAATAATGATTATACTTTTACTGTCTCTCAAAGTAAATGCGGATATTTGATTTTCTAATTGGTAAATAATATCAGCTTCGGAGTTTGGAGGTCTATAAAAAGAGCAAACATGTATACTCCTTTTGTTTCGTTGTTTAATTGTACACCATGCGCTTTCTATTTCATTAACAGTTATTTCATGGGCGGTGCTGTGTAAATGTGATTTAACTGCTAGAAAAACTCCGCCACCTGTCCTATCGCTTCGATCGCATCTGTAGATTTTATATCCTGGAGGAAAAACTTCGCTGTCACTTATATCCTCTGTAAGCCAGCTCTCCGTTCCTATGACCACGTCTGCGTCCTGAAATATATGCTCGATTTCAGCGCGCTTGTTTTTAACGCTACGGCAATTAACTACTACAAAGTAAATGTCATATTTTGTAGATTGAGTGTCGGTTGGTTCTTTTCCACGCTTATGGGTATTAGGTGGGCGAATTTCACTGGAAGTGCTTATTACATTTGATATAATTTCTTTCGCTAGAGTACGCGTTTTGGGAATATTGTCGCTATTTTCCGGCTTTAGCCCTTCTAAGTTTACTTGGATGTGAACATTTTCGCAATGCGGACTTCCTCGGAGGCTACGTTCGGTTAAATCTTTACAAATCCCACTAGATGACCTACCCTCTAGTCTAAAAAATATCTACAGTGCTAAAAAATCCTACGAGCCACCCGTTCAGACGCCTCGTTGGAATAATGCACCCCAGACGAGTTGAGGGGAGCCCGGCACGATCTAAGCACCGGCCATAAGTATGGATTATAATGTGTATATATATATATATATATATATATATATATATATATATATATAGAAGACTTACAACTTCTCTTTTATATATATATATATATATATATATGAAAGGGAAGACTTACAGGGAACGTTTCGGGCATGTAAGCCCTTCGTCATCTGGAGAAAATATTAAAAATTATATATATATATATATATATATATATATATATATATATATATATATATATATATATATATATATATATATATATATATACTCATTCATTCGAAACCATGACGCTCAAAGGCGCGAATAAATTCATACAATCATAGGAAATGGATAGGAACACATAAAAGGCCGATAAAAATATAGCGACAGAAAAAAAGGACACTCACAAATTTAAACTTCCGATATTTCGGTGGGATCGTGACCACCTTTCTCAGGGTAGACAGTAGGAATGAAGAAATGGAGAGATTGAGGTATGGGAGGGGAAAGAGGGGGAGACGAAGGTGTAAGGGGGGAAGGAGGGGAAAGAGGGGGAGAGGAAGGTGTAAGAAGGAAAGGAGGGGCAAGAGGAAGATTGGGGAGAGGGCGAGCGGGGAGAGGGCGAGCGGAGGGGAGAGAGGAATAAAGGGGAGAAAAAGGAAGAGGAGAGTGGAGAAAGCAGGGAGAGATAAGATGAGAGGGAGGGAGAAACTAGTGTGATTTATTGAGTCCAGGTGGTGAGAAAGCCTGGTGGATCAAAATACAAGAAGATTCAAGATATTTGAGCTGAAGGGGAGAGGAAGAAGGGGGAAGGGAGTCAAGTAAACCAACTTTAAAAGTGTTAATAAAGGTGGAGTTGCGGGAGGAGACGTGAATGGCGACAGGGAGAGAAACAGAGAGGGAGGGGGATCGTTACATGACGAGCGGTGCCCATTCATTCTAATGTTGAGAGGAGTGGTGGATAAGCCAATATAAAAAGAAGGGCAGTTTTGGCAGAGGAGGATGTAGACAATGTTAGGTGTGGTGCAAGAGGGTGAGAGGACAGAAGGGAGGGTAAAAGCGAGGAACTTGTCCGGCAAGGGCTGGGTGATGAGGATGGAGCAAGTTTTGCATCGCGGGCGGTTGCACGGGGTGGGAAGGGATTTGGATGGTTTTAGTGATTTGGACAGGGGTTTGGTGACTTTAAAAATGGCGGATAGATTGGGGGGGCGTCTATATATATATATATATATATATATATATATATAATTAAAACTTCCAAGATTTCGGTGGGAATTGGCATCCACCTTTCTCAGGGTAGAGAGTAGGATTGAGGAAAGGGATAGAGATATGGGAGGGCAAAGAGGGAGAGACGAAGTTGTAAGAGGGAAGGAGGGAAAAGAGGAAGAGCGGGGATAGGGCGAGCGGAGGGGAGAGAGGAATAAAGGGGAGAAAAAGGAAGTGGAGAGTGGAGGAAGCAGGGAGAGAGGAGATGAAGGGGAGGGAGAAACTAGTGCGATTTATTGAGTCCAGGGGGCGAGAAAGCCAGGCGGATCAAAATACAAGAAAATTCAAGATCTTGGAGCTGAAGGGGAGAGGAAGAAGGGGGAAGGGAGTCAAGTAAACCAACTTTAAAAGTGTTAATAAAGGTGGAGTTGCGGGAGGAGACGTGAATGGCGACAGGGAGAGAAACAGAGAGGGAAGGGGGATCGTTACATGACGAGCGGTGCCCATTCATACGAATGTTGAGAGGAGTGGTGGATAAGCCAATGTAGAACGAGGGGCAGTATTGACAGAGGAGGATATAAACAATGTTCTGTGTGGTGCAAGAGGGTTTAGAGGACAGAAGGGAGGGGTAAAGTGAGGAACTTGTCCGGCAAGGGCTGGGTGATGAGGATGGCGCAAGTTTTGCATCGCGGGCGGTTGCATAGGGTGGGAAGGGATTTGGTGGGTTTTAGTGATTTGGACAGGGGTTTGGTGATTTTAAAAATGGCGGATAGATTGGGGGGGGGGGGGCGTCTGAAGCTGAGAGAGGGACATTGAGGAAATATTTTTGAAGTGGAAGGTAGATGTGAAAGTGGATGTGAAAGTGGAAGCGAAAGGTGGATGCCAATTCCCACTGAAAAATTGGAAGTTTTAATTTTTGTCTTTCGCGTGTCTATATTTTTATCGACCACCCTCTTGGCATAGTTTATATTTAACACTAGAGTGATTCTCCAAGAAGTTGAACAGTGCGTTTAATGGCACGCATAGCCGAAGAAGAAGAGAGCCAACATGGCCAACATGAATTTATTCGCGCCTTTGAGCGTCATGTTTTCGTATGACTGAGTATGTTTGGCCATGTTGGCTCTCTTCTTCCCCTCTGTATTTGTTGTATGCCTGTATTCCTCTTTGCCTACCCTCTTCCACTTGTGTTCGTCTCCTACATGGTGGGAGAAATAGTCCCGTGCGCGCCATCTCTCAGCCGCTCTAGTCGGGCATGGGGTTTTTGTATAAACCCCCGTTGAATTTAGTTTCTGTGGCCGAAAACTTCGAAAAGGCCGTTTTATGGAGGTAGGTACGTAGAAGAGGCAGTAAGAACAATTTAGCTTTTGAACTTAATATCGAAAGATCCTCCCCAAACTGAGCCCAAAATTCGGGAAGAAGTTTGCTTTTAAATTATGGCTATCCAAAACCATGTCTATGGAGGACCTCATGTTCTTGTCATCTTCATAACTGCCGCGGACGGAGCCCCTGAGAATCCGTCGCGGAAGCCCAAGGGCTCCGCGGAACAGTTTGGGAAACGCTGCTCCATGGCACTAGTGTTTTTGCTCAATTAGAAATGTAAAATTGGAAATCAATCACAAAATCATATCGAAAATGATTTTTAAAAACCAATTATGAAATTTTGTCTTCCATTTCTCATCTACCAGTCCGTTGAATTAGCGATTGCCGGCCGAAACATGAAAAAAGTTACATCCTCTTTTTTTGTCCTTTATTCCGGAAATAAATTACCTACACCATCTGGTTAGTTCAGCTGGCCTTCATCATCCAAGATATTTAAAGGAAATATTTTTAGCGCCCAATTTAAGATGCTTTCCAGTTTTTCCTCATTATCATACAGAAATTATGTTGCTTGCGTGAAAATCATTCAATGAAATTAATAATTATTAGTGGATAAAACGACTGGAAAAAATGTCTGATGAATGATTCTATTCAACTAATTCCATACTATATTAATTTGCGAGTGCAAATGGTATTATTTGTGATATGGTGAAGTGATTTAAAAAATAGATCATTCCAGCTGTGGGGAAGTTACAGATGTACCCCTTAGTGCTCCAGTACGAATACAACTAATGTTTACTACTTCGCCATGAAAGAAAACTGTTAGCAAAGGATCAATCATCTTTTTGTCCTAACTGCATTTCATTAATGTAAAACAACCTAATTTTGTATTTCTTTCCCCAATAAGTATAGCAATAAAAGATCCAAGCTTGTTTCATTTTCGGCCAAATGTAAATAAGAACTCTAATACTTTCCCTGCCTCTATGATAACCCATGTTGTCTTTCTATACTATTGTTGTCCCCTGTCCCAAATTTGTCAAGCGATTCAACGTCTTGGACTTCCCTTTTTAACCGACGAAACCTTCATGACTCTAATCTCGTATCTTCCTTTACCTTTTAACATTGTCACTATATAGTTGCATCACCCTGGCGTCTTTGGAATGTTTCTACTCCCACTCCTCTGGCGTGGATCTAACGCAAAAACATTTTCCCCTGAATTTTCCTATGATATTTCTGTATAATTTTATTTTGCTGTAGGCACTCATTCTATTATTTCGTAAAATAAATATTTTCCCAAGAAAAGTTGAACTCTTAGGTCCGAGTAAGTTGAGCCAATGGCAACCGATGCGGGGTAACACACGCTAGGCCTATTGCATGGCATTGATGTGTGTTATTTTATTGGATTTTGATGGGGGCTTGTATAACCACGCTTTGACCGCGAAGGGAAAACCTCGTCGACAACTTTTCAGAAAGGTGTCAAAGAAAAACGATCCCCCTTAAAGGCCGTTAATATGTAAAAATCTTAGGAATCTGGAGCACTAGAAATCGCTGCAAAGAGGTAAAGTTCACATGGGTAATTAGGTGAACGGTGAGTTCTCTGACTGAGGAATGAATGTGCGCCACAAATAATTATTGTGATCGGATCCTGTTTGCCTGAATTCACGCTAACCGGAGAGTCGAGGCTCCAAATCTCCGTACAAGGATGTAACATAGTCAGGAAAATAATATTCTGAATTCATTACATATTGGGATTTGACTAGAGACGAGGGCTATACCATGGAGTGAAGGATACAATGTACCTATCGGGTAGACAGTATAAAGAAAGTATTCTTTACTTTATTGGTGTATAAAAAAACAATATTTTTGCCAGGAGCTAATCTTCTTCTAATTTTCTTCAATTTTAATCTTTCATTTCTATTTTTTTGACTTAACTCTAAATTTCTAGCAGCTACATTTTATGTCTTTGCGCTGACACCTATCAGCCTGGACATTGTGAATATCTTTCAACCTTGGTGCGTACCTCCGAGGATCGCTCATTCATGAAGGGAGGACCCTTCATGTAAGATTTGATTGAATTAGGGTGCTAGATTTATATTATAATTTTATTCAAGAAAATGGCAACATTACGGTGCGTGCACATTATTCCCGTAATGACATTTTCGTAGCATGAATTACCTTTCACGATCAGGTCAATGTATTGCTTCTCGGTGCACTACGATTATCTTCAAGTTTTCCCGAGAGACATACAATGTAAATGTGAGCATTCGACTACGCCAGGAATGGTTCCGAGTTCCAAACCGGGTGAAATCTTAAGAACCCACCATCCTATCGAACTCTTCGCGGTGTTCTTCACGTGTACCAAAACTCAAGTGTAATGTAAATAAATGAGTGAATAACGTACTACTTTTGAGATACGCCTTTTTTCCTTGTAAATATTTTCAATTCCTACGTGACCTTAAAAATCAGATAAGTTTCCTATCGTCTGCTATCAGTTTACACTCGGGAGTCTCGGAACCAGAGTTTACATTTGTGCTGTGGAATCGTTTTCGTCCTCCATCGTAAATGCTTTTTAATTGCATATTCCTTTGACTCCTATCGAGGCAGGGCGACTGTCTAAGAGTTCCATCAGCGGTAAGTTCTCCTTGCCCTGATAAAAATTCACCCTTATCTTTACAGCAAGACATTCAAACTAGATTACCAAGTGACTTCTTTAGGCTCCTGTACCTGTGAATTCACTTCAAGTGGCGTCTGCCATATGTTCATGGGGTAGTTGCGTAAAATTTTCATTCAATTTGTTGTCAAGAGAAATGAGGAGTGTGTATGTAGAGACCTGCTAGTTGTTGCCGAATGACTTCCTATCAGAATAAGAATTTTCCGGAAAAAAATGAAGTGTGAAGTGAAAAACCAACACGAATAAAAGATTCAGAACTCATAGGCAAGCAGATGAATATAACTCAGCGGTTGGATGGATTTCATTTTCTGGAGCGCGCAATCAAAATTTAATGTGCTAGGTTTCCTCGTCCTTAATCGACGATACGCCTGATTTTTATGGCTTCCGTTGCCATACATAGGCGACCCTCTTTTGATCTGGATGATGATGCGTCCTCGAACACTCCCACCGAGTTGGTCTCTGACAAACCGAGTAAAGGGTGGGTGTAGTCAATCGCCTACATCCAGATATTTCGTTTTCTTGTTTCTGAGGAGCTCAGACGGTCGTTCACTTCGGGTCAAGGTCGAATTATGCAATCGTATCGAGGCAAGTACACATCATCGAGAAAAGTATAAGACACGTCCATGCTAATGCCTTACGCCAGTGGCAGGGAAACTACATGCATCAATTGCAGCACAGTCACGGATGATAGATGGGCGGCATTTAGTTTTGAATGTTTGAAGCGGCATTTAGTTTAGAATCGAAGTGGGAGAACTTCTGGAATAATTCAATTCCACGTGCGTGCTCCTGATTTAAAAGGCAACGAACCGCGGAGAGCGCGTCGATGTCGCGGCTTGGACACCATGCGTCGGCTCCACCTTTGGGTGTCACCGCGGGAGGCGGCGGATACGGAGTAGTCTTCTCCACCCGTCTGCCTGCGCCTTGTACACCATCGGCGAGTGACGTGTCCCCGATACAGGCAGAGAGAGAAATAATGTTCCTCCACCCGTTAACCCCTAATCACTCTCCTCCGCCCCCACCTCTATTTACTCACCCCTCATCCATTGCCCCAAATGCAGTGATCAACGCGGGGTGGCGGACGACATGGAGCATTCACAACACTGACGCTGTAACTCGACTCATATATTGCGTATTACCTCAATAGATATATCATATATATTTATATCCATCGACTTCCTCGGAGTACGAAAACAGTCAAATCCACAACTGGAGGAAGGAATTTGCTTTTTTCCAGTTTACTAACGTTATGATTAAAACTAAATTAAATAAAAATTGCTCTTGTTATTTCCTGTTTCCTCCAAATTGAGTTTGTCGGTTATTCGCTCTCTATTGATGGCCAATCCAGAAAAGTAATACCTTATGCTAGATGCTATTTAGGCGATGCATTTCGACAAAAAACGTGAATTTTATTTGATCCCAGTTTATAGATACCACGGTCGTTATTTCAACTTCAACTAAATGAAAGAATGTTTCAATTTTCGTTTTCTAAAATCTGTTATAAAATATTTTGATCTAAGCCTAGAAGCCGACATTGCCGAATTAGATTTGATGCTATTGCGGTGAATGACATCTATCTTAGTACGCAAACATTACCTTCTTGCAACTTATATATTTGCTATAATACTTACTGTCTATTTATGCGTTGGAAATAAAAATGGTGCATCCTAAACATGCACCATCTCTGCTATAATACCACACGGTAATACAATGCACTTCTCCTTAGCTTACTACGCTTCGTAACTATGAGAATAACGCAATTTGATGCCTCAACACATGGTGTGTATGGGACCTTTACTTAATTATACTTACCGCTACACACCTTAGAGAAAAAGGAGGGTCCAATTACGAATATTTTCTATGATAGGGGAAGTGGCGTCTTTATACTCATTAGGATCTGCCTGTGCTCCATTACTTCTCTGATTAATGGCAAACGGATGGTTGGGTACACGCATCCCCCTTCTAAACATATTTTTACAATCTACACATTTGTTTATAAATATATAATAAATTATCTGTGCCTATTCACGAGACTTTTCTCACTCGCTGAAGACTTGCAAATGTAGTTAAAAGAGTATCGCGAATAAATGTAATGGATCATTTTAATCTATAACTGATGGAAATTGAATTTCTTTGTGTACTTTTCTTAACGCTATTCGTTGCCATGCATTGGCGATAATGCTGTCATTGATGGCTTTTTGCCTTATAATCTACCTGTAAAAGGACAACAGCACCCTGTAAATATGTAACCGTATATTGATAAAATAAAAGCAAGGCAATGGGTAATGAATGCTCTGATAAGCAAAATGTCCAACGGTTTGTGATAAGAGTATTTGAGCTTAGTCGTAACGTTCCTCCAAGTCCCCCAAAATTCCTCGAAGTGAAAGTCGGCGCAAGATGGGTCGGCGCTCTTTGAAGCAGGTTGACACTGGCCCCCTCTATGCGAGACGGAGATGAGATTAGAGAGTAGTAGGCTCAAACAACCAGAGAAGTAATCTATTTCCTTGTACTTGTGGGCGTCGACACTCATGGGTTGCTTGACTCGTTAGAAGATGAAAATACCTTTTCAATATCCATCGCCTATTCGAATTTTGAGCGACCGGTTCCGCTCATCGCCCTTCTGTTAAGATTTTAAATCTTTGTACCATACCTTGCCTCAAAAGTGATGAGCCGAAACCGGTCTCTTGCGGTCATGGCGTCGAAGAAATTTTAAATGTTTCTTCTTTCATTGATTAACGTGATGAGAACGTGTAGGTATGTATAGCGTCGACCTGCCCTTTCAAGCTTTTAACAAACCAACCGCGTTTCGCCAGTGATCCATCGGTGTCCAGGCAATTTGAGCGTCAATATTTATTTATGAGCTTTAAATTATATGTGGTTACGGAAAAAATGTACTTCATACAAGGGCAATATATCCTAATTTCACGACTATTAAGCCCACCACTCACCGAAATACACACCACGCTATACGATGCCTCTTCAAGCGTGTCCCCGGATCGCTATCCTTCGCAAGTCCATTAAGAGTAATAGAAATTACATTGTGCACCACAGACCGAATGCTAAACCACGCTATGGACGTTGCGGGACGCGAAGACACGTGGGAACACGATCGCCCCCTCAAGCGATTTTCCTGGGTGAGTCTTCGGAGGCGCACGCGCAGAAGGCTTCTGAGGGTGAAAGAAGCGGGAAGTGTGAAGCATTGTCTCACTCATTGGAAGCTGGATTTTGGAGTTAACGCGCTTCGCAGTGAGAATGGAACGCCTAATTGTGGGCGTAAATAAGTATCCGTGCCTGTACGACACTGGCTGTGCCCAATATAGGGATAACATAAAAAAAGTTCTTGGGAGAATGTAGCCCAAAACCTTGAGCAGACAGGTAACTCACACAATTATCTTTAAAAAGTAATCATTTATCATGAATCTTGGACCTTTAAGATATTTACCATGTTTAACAGTAAATGATTGTCACCAAAACTACAATGGAAACCGCACAATATGCAAAGGGTTATTATTTAAATTTGAAATTTGAGTTTTTCTTGATTTTCAATTCTTGAATGAGGTGAGGAGACACACCGAATGCTTTCCTTTTGGCATTCATGGGGTGGACCGATTTTCTTGAACTGCTCTCTTCAAGAGCAAGAGCTAACAATAGTAACTCTTTTCCATTCTAATTTATCGGATTCTGGTGACACCACGGCAGGTTTACCCTTCTTGCTATTTTAGTATGGACTCTCAGGTTGCTCGACAAATTGAAATGGTTTTCCCGCTGGGTCGTAGCGTGGTATGTCTTCCGGTATGTGATGTTACATCGCATGGTGATAACTCTTTTTTCTAGTTTTGGTGACATCAATTACTCTCACATTAAATCTTCTTGCCATTTAAATGTGGAGTCACAGAGACAGGTTCTCAGGTAGGTGGTAGTAGGCCGGCCGCAAGTAGAACGAAACCTAGGGCAGCGAGGAGCAGGTGAACCTATCTTTTGAGCTGAGTCGGTTGAAAGCATTTTAAAAGAAATTTAATGACATCAAATCCTCAAATAAATATTTAACTGAAAAATAGCGTCAATTCTGATGAAAAGAGAGTGAGTTTATGGACAATTTTCATACTAAAATAACCAAGATGGTACACCGTACACCTTTTGACTGAATTAATTCTTTGGGCATTTGGGATAAGTTTCTTCAAGGGAGTATGAAACTAAGCAAGATGCAAAGGATTCCGAGGAGGAGACCATGAATTTCCAAACGCAAATACTTCCGCAAACGTCGCGTGTAATTTAGGTAATATAGGCTCCATTAAAAGAGGAGGGAAATGTGAAGATAAATGAAAGACTGAGGGGGTTCATATTTTGAAAATATGTTTAGACACTTGTTCAATAGGTTATATATAATTTATTCACACCTAACTTTATAACACACTTCCCAGGTTTAGTGTAGAAATGGTGTTTATCTACTTGTATAGGTATTATATATATATGCTTGCCGCGTACGCACAGAAAAAATGCACTCTTCAAGTTAAGAGCTCGAAAATAACTATGTGCACGTCCTATCATAACAACACGCAGCAGAAGGTTTGGCCAACCACTCAGCTTACTATAGAAGAGACACTGTAGAACGTGGAGGTTATGAGAAATATGTGAGGGTTAGGGAATGGCCATGAGGAAAGGATTGCTCTTGGGCCTTTGGTTATCATTACCAGCATTTGGTGGGGTCAAAGGAAAAGGTTGGTTCCCAGAAAGAACCATTTTGTAATCAGCTGAGAAATTGGAGAAGGTAGGATACATTTAATTTTACAACACCACTCTGCCTCGATCAGTTTTTCAATATGAATTTGTACGCGGGGATGCAAGCTGAATTTAAGAAGACGATTGCTTGGCAATAAGTAAACTTGAAGTATTTGGAGACTGTCCAAGAGGAATTTTTATTCAGGTTTTTAGTCGCTCATTTCCAAGAAAATTAGAGATCGTTGAATTCTGAAAAAAATATTCATCACTACCCCAATGGAGAATGAAAGGAATAATGAACCTAATGGAAGATTGTAGTGGGTGAGGGGTTAAAAGTAGAAGATTCATCCAGGTTTCCCAACGCGGCAACGCAACTCAAATAGCACGGAATATTTATGAAAAAGGCTGATCAATTTGGGTCATCAGGTAGACAGAGAAGAGTATTCACCCAAATGCATGCAAGGTTTCTTCTATATATTTTATGTTGGATTAACTTTGGGATCATAAATCAAAGAAAACAAAAATAAGGTGCCCCGTGTTCACAAGCTCGATAGTTGGATACTGAACTTCCCCAGAAAGAAATGCTACGAATGCTCCTACCAAGAATCATGATTTCAATCAAGGATTCTGTTATATCTATTATTCTCGCGAAGAAGGTAAAGCGATATTTTTATGTCAAGGGAGCCAAAAGAAGGCTCCTGGAGATGAGAACGCCGACAGCGCAGCGCCCGCGTGGGCGAACGCGAGGCTGACGGTCACCGCACGGACAGCGGCTTCACAATCAAAAGTCTTTTCCTCTAACAGCATTTGTATTAAGAGGCTAAAACTTTACCAACACTTTTATATATATTAAGGATCATTTCCCTCGCTGACATTTTTCATGTTTTAAGGATCATTTCATTAAGGATCATTTCCCTCGCTGACATTTCCCATGTTTTTCCCATAGGACGAGACTTGCCAAGACACTGAAAATATCCTCTCCCGAGCTCAAAATTTCCGGACTCGTTGTTCTATAAATGAGGCTAACAAATTTTAATGAATATTATTCGATTTATAATAATATATTCTTCATAAAGAGACCTTAGGGTACATTTTTTTCAAATTTTGTGTCACCTGGATAAAAATCAAACGAAAAACAACTGTAATCAATTTTAAGTTTTAACTATGTACTTCCAAAAAATTAATTTTTCAGTTTTGCTGAATTTTCTGGAAAA
Source organism: Pyrrhosoma nymphula (assembly GCA_963573305.1). Taxonomy (NCBI): domain Eukaryota; kingdom Metazoa; phylum Arthropoda; class Insecta; order Odonata; family Coenagrionidae; genus Pyrrhosoma; species Pyrrhosoma nymphula. The sequence goes on along the minus strand of OY754327.1, from coordinate 68,541,786 downwards.
CGTGATATATTCATGGAAAAACATTATATACAGTGTATTCAGAAACTTTCGGTCTATCCAAAAATGTTTTTGTTGTAACCTTCAGTCCAACATGAAATTTTGTCTTTAGGACACGTGTCGTAGCGTGGTGTGTCTTTCGGTGTGCGGTAGGCTTTTAACTCAAATTATTTCAACTTTCGCATATTGTAATGGAGTTTTCACGATTTGTAAAACTAATTGTTAGTTTTATTGATTTTTTGAAAAAGGGAAGTTTATTTTTCAAGATAAAAGAGTCGATCAGTTCTATCCTTCATGACGTACATGAAAACCGAACACAGTTATTTGTCAAACGGTAACGTTGAAATCAAAGTGTGGTCCAAAATTTCGTTTAAGATTTTTATCACGTTGCATGATAAATGAAAACGCAAATATTGCGAAAGTAACTTTAGGATTGCATGAGAATCTTCACATACGACCTATTGGTGTAAAGATCAGTTTTCGTCCTCGGCGCTATTCCCTTCAATTCATGGGCTGTCAAGGTAGATGAGCTCTACGGCCTCTATAGATTAAACAGATAAAATATTTCTCCAATGGCCGTAAAATATATGCACCACTCGTCAAAAAAATTAAATACTTACTGTGTTGGTTTGCGGGAATGAGGTTCCACAACAGGGACCTACCAGAGCACTTTCAACCTCGTGTTGCTAGTGTTTTTCCCTTCAGCTCGCTGAAGAGGACCACTTTGTGGTCGAAATACGCGTATACGAATTTCACCCTCGTTCCCTGTTTGTTGTTTTTCTATTTGACAACGCTCTTTTTGAGCTGTTCTCCCAGAAATCTGGGGCCCTGCTGTGTGTGTGAGTGAGTGTTTTGTGTGATTGCGTGTGTGGTTGTGTTAATAACTTGGCAGCCTTAGTAGAGTCACTACAGCTCTCCGAAGGATCCCAGGTTATAACCCAGGAATCCTTAGCTAGGTCTCATTAGCCTACAAAGGATTCCAATTGGGTTGTGTGTGTGTGTCTGTGGTAGTCCCTGGCGAGGAAATTATTTTCCCGTAAACTACCACAGGAGGGTATTCTGGTAGAGAGGCTGTGGTAGGTCCCTGTTGTGGAACCTCATTCCCGCAAACCAACACAGTAAGTATTTAATTTTTTTGACGAGTGGTGCATATATTTTACGGCCATTGGAGAAATATTTTATCTGTTTAATCATGGGCTGTCATTTAAAAATAATCAAGTACATTTGTCAAACAGTTTTTCCGTCCGAAGTGTTGAATATTTGTTGTCACTGGAAGAGGACGAACAAGTAAAATTTCCGAATTTCGGGCCCATGTTTGTGATCGAAACCCTGTAGTCGTCTCTGAGGTGACACACCCCCTTTTCCTTTCGAAACGGTTTACCCGTAAAAAAAAACTTTTTCCAACACCAACCTAAATGATATGCTGACACCCCAAGAAGATACTAGTGGCACCATAAAGTGATATGGAAACGCAAAATACTCTAAGAAAGAACGTATGGCACTTGATTTATGCCTTGTAGAGACCTTTCCTCGTATCAGAGGAGGAGTTTACAGAAGAGAATTGTATTAATCCGATCAAAACAAGCATTCTTTTGCACCATTTGCTTCATTCTCCGCGATTCTCTTCTTTTAAACGACAATTTCCCAGCCGATTCCATCTTAACCCACTCGTGACCTGGCTATTCAATGGGGAAGTGCTCGCTCTTTCCCAACTCAAGAAAAAATGAAAGAAAGTTTTGGCACCAAAGCCTCTGCGTACAGTGTGACATTTGACAGAGGAAAATTTCGCCGCGACTGGGACTCGAACCCGGATCCCTCGGTATCGCGCCAAGTGCTTGAGTCTGTTAAACTACCGAGACTTCCTCCTCCCCTTTGGATTTTTGAGGACTTTGAAGGAACAAGTTGTTCAGGACTGCCTAACATACGATGTTACAGATGCAGTCCATAGCATGCGCTTGGCGCCAGAGTCCACGAGGTTAGAGCCAAGTATGGAACACGATGTGGTGTTCGCCCTTTTTGACGGATTCTGAGGATACCGGGACTAGCCAAGGTATCCTCAAAATACGCTTCTACGTAAAGACTATTTTAATTAAAAGGAGTCTGTGTGGCCTAAATGGCGTCATTACCGAGGTGCAAACTCTGTAGCCATTAAAGCCTCTCCATGCGTTGCTTGTGGGACAGGACAACCCATGCCGCAAAACATGACGGCTAACAAGGTGACAAGAATTAACCTTGGACAGCGCCCACCACCTCATTTCTATTTTTAATCCATTTCAAGTTTTCCATGTCATAAAACACTTAGGTACATACATTGTAAATTATTTCTCCGATTTGAACGCTTCACACCTTTCCTCAAATCTTCTATCCCGAATCTTTTCCCCTCTTCCCCAACACTCACCTCAATCTCAGCCTTTGGCAGCCTTTTGCATCTCAATGCGCCTTATCTCAACGTTTTCTGCCTCTTAGAATTTCCTCCGACAGCTATCAACCCTCTTCCACCACAATTGACATTCCCTAGTTCTTTTTCTTCCAGTCATGTTTACCTTCTCCGTACTATTTACATCAACCACTCAAGGATTGACTCTTCGCGTATTTTTTTATCGCAGACCAAGTTTTGGAACCGTAGGTACGCGTCATATTGAAATTTTCTCAGACTTTTATTTTTTTCAACCAGTCCCTGACGCCTTACCTTCCCTACTAAGACGCTTGTTTTTCTACTCAAATGAGATTGACCATATTGCATATTGATATCTCTTAGGTGGTAACAAATTACGGAAACGTTACTCCTAGGACTGCAATTGTAAATCTGGTAGATTGCAATTAAATGCTGAAAGTCGTGTTTTAATTTTGCAGATTCCACTGTCGTAGACTAATAAAATTGGTAGAACCTACATGACATTTTTGAATTCGTATTTAAAACGATATTCAAACTGAGTTAGATTTCCACGGACGTAACACCCCCTGCACTTAAACTATCCCTTTCTAAAAGCGAACGCGGTGTCTAATATCCTCACGTAGCACTATGTAATTCTCTTCTGTGCATTTGATGTCAGGTTGCATAATAGGCTATTTTAATAAAAGTCGCAGGGAAAACATGGATGGATGAATCAATATGTTTCTAATTGAAAGCAATTAGAGTTCTCATCATGCGCCTGTCATGAACTGCTGTGGTTGCATGATAAACGGACCGAACAGTTTGACACCACTTGTTATCGGAAAAAATAACGCCGGCGTCATATTATTAGCATTACATAACCATTATCCGGTTCTAAGTTCCTCTATAAAGAGTTGTTGTTACCATTGCACGTGTTTCACACCAAAGAGCGATCTACCTTAGATGCACTAGGATTCGAGCCTGTGTTGCTAGAATATATCGGGAGATTTACTACACTGGTTTAGTTCCATGTGTAAAAGCCGAGTATCAGTTTACTTATTCGAAAGCGCGATGAACGGGCATTGAAGTACCTCGTGGGCATCGGAGACCAACAGGTGAACGGTTTCTTACGTAACGTTCCTCTCCCATTCTTGCGGTTCACATCTCGCAGGATTGAGACTCGGTCTTAATTTTGATCGAAAACGTTCAAGCGGAACCCGCGCTCCTAGGTCAGCGATCCCTCATCACGTCCCTCAGGAATCGTATCATTGTCGGCAGCACATTTGGTTTTAGCTTAAAGGGCCTGTAAAGACAGCTCCGCTGGCATGTGGTGTCGGGTTCTCGAATCTACTGTTTGAACAAGCCCAGTAACAAATTGAGAACTAAAAGAGCATCTCATTTGCGAAAAGCTGCCACAATCCCTGGTCTAAATAACTTATCCCTCTTATATATTATTAATTTATACGTAAGTACGACCAGTTACGGAGTTTTGCTATATGCGGTGAGAATGCAAAGGAAATCAGTGTTTGGAATTCGGAGAGGGCAGGAAAGTGGGTTGAGGACGTCTTAAGAGTTGAGGGACAAGAGGAGGATGGAGGGTAGATTTTTTTGGTAAGCGCGGAAGAGGAAGGAAGGATGACTTCGAGAATGCTAGAAGGTATGAGGGTTCCTAAGAGACTTCATGGTGGCAAAGCGGAGTTACGTGGTGAAAAGTCAAAATAAGACCCCGAATAGGGGAAGTTAATGTGGGGACGGAATAAAAACCTACCAATCAGTTGGAAGAATATCCATTGGTGATGAAAACCAAACAAGTTGGGGACGTTTAACAATTGTTGAATGATATAGATCATACGCCGAAAGGTTATACCCTAGTACCCAAGGAAGTGAGAGGCTTGTTGTTTATCGACTTGAACATAGTCGTGCGCCATAGGATGTGGGGTTAACAACGACTCTCGTTTATTCTCCGACTCAGAGTCAACGAAAAACACGAAAGCGAGCTGTCAAGGGACTTCAGATACAGCCGAGGCAAGTATAAAACTTATTGACGCCTAGAGGGTGGTGATTGTACTTGGAACGAATGAAAGCAATTCCGATGAGAAGCTTTCTAAATTACTTCAAATAAAGATGTCTCAAAGGGCTGGATCGAAAAATAAAACCGGAAATATTTCATTTTTAGGAACCCCATTACCTGATCACTACCATGTTACCGTAATACCTAACACGTAGCCTACAAGAGGAACCCACATTTGTAATTCCATAAGTGAAATGCGCCATCGAAATGAGTTACATTAGAATTATGTCAAAAAGACATACCCCGTTTCGCATGACATTAAAGACGCTTGACAGATCACGAGGACAGAAAACTTTGACACAAGCCTTCGAGTGCCAAAATTCGATCAGCCAGCACTGCAATCATTCCAAGATGATCGAATGATGGGAATTCCCTGTAGGTGTACAAGTGGCTAACCATAAGTTATCGTGATATTTTCTTCCAATGCCAGGGATTATGCCGGACACCGGTAAGCATCAAATACTATCGTATTAAGCCGTATTCACTTCGTCTCCACTTGAAGGTCAGGAGGATTGATGGAGAGAAATGACGATGAAGTTTTATAGACTTTGCTAGGAAATGAGTGTGTACAAGGAAAGATTATATTACTTAGGCGAAAGATGTTTTTTTTAGTTTTGTTGATGCTACATACCTGTTGCAGTGCCATTGAATATACCATACAACGCTAAGGACATTCGTCCTCCAATTATTATCCACACTTTTTTGGTTTCATTCAAATATTCTACCAGCTGATTGGTAGGTTCTTGGACAGTCCCCATTCTGCATCCCAACCACATAGACATCGTCTCGCTTTCCCTACTAAGGATGGCGCGCTATTAGATCCCTCAATTCTTCATATCTTCTACCTCCTCTTATTTCGTGGAAAATTCCTATCCTCTTCCTTCCTCTTCCACGCTTCCCCAGTGTTCTGCCCTCTATCACTCTCTTCAACATGCCCTCTCCTCTCAAAACCTCCTCCATCCATCTCTTCTGCCTTCTCCGTACCTCTGCCACAAGCTTCCTCTCCTCTCCGACCATATCCAATACCTCCTCGTTCGTCTTCCTCGCCATCCAGCTCACCTTCTCCATCCTTCTCCAAACCCACTTCTCAAACGCCTCAAGTCTACGCACATCCTCCCTTCGCAATGACCAAGTTTCCTACCCATATAGCGCCACGCTCCATATTTAAGTTTTCACCAGCCTCTTCTCAAACCCCCCTCATCAATTCCCTTCTCTTCGAAAATTCTTCTTTAGCGAGCGCAATTCTGAATCTGATCTCCTTACCACTAAACCCATTCCCCTCCAAAATACTACCAAGATACGTAAACTGCTCGACCTGCTCTATCTTCTGTCCTCCCACCCTTATATTCAGCCCCGCCTTTTTACTTCTAGAAAATCTCATTACTTTCGTTTTCTTGTGGTTGATCTTCATCCCATACTTTTTGCACTGCACCTCTAACGCATTCACCATTGACTGTAACCCCTTTGCAGGCTGACTAACCAATGTTTAATCATTTGCAAATCTCACTGATTTTATCAGCTCTCCTCCTACCTTTATTCCTACTTCCTCCTCCCCCCATGCTTCCATTGCCATTTCTTCTGAATACACGTTAAAAAGCACCGGCGATAGTGGGCACCCCTGCCGCACTCCCCGTCCTATCGTGGTCTATCTCGATTCTCCATTGGCTACCCTAACCTGCACCTCTGGTTCATGTACAAATTCCGAATCAGACGCCTGTCCCTCCAATCGAACCCTAATTTCTTCAACACTCCCATTAATTTCGTCCTTTCCACCCGATCAAACGTCTTCTCGAAATCTACGAAGCATGCAAAAACATCCTGCCCATACTCTAGGTTTCTGTCTACTAGCGTCCTCATCACCGCTATAGCGTCTCGCGTCCCCGTCCCTCTCCTAAACCCGAACTGGTCGTCACCCAGGTATTCATTTGCCTTCTTCTCTAGCCTTCTGTTTATAATTCTCAGAACTACTTTGGCCGCGTGGGACATTAAGCTTATTGTCCTATAGTCTTCGCACGTTTTTGCCTTACTCTTCTTTGGTATAGGAATTAGTACAGTCTTCGCGAAGTCTTCCGCCCACATCCATCCTCAAAGATCCTACGAATAAGCGCAAAAAGTTTTCTTCTTCCGTTCTTCCCCATGCTCTTTAAAAACTTTGCAGGTATGTCATCAATTCCCACCGCCTTATTCCTATTCATGTCTCGTAGAGCTCTTCCGATTTCGCTATCTAGAATACCTGGTCCGATGCCATCTTTGTCGATATCGTCTTCCCTTTCTGTATCTAAGACATTGGGCCTTATTTCTTTACCATGCAGCTCTTCAACATACTCCCTCCACCTCTCCTGGATCTCTCTCGGTTCTACGATCATCTTCCCCGTATTGTCTGTTATCGTTGTAATTCCCCTTCCCTTATTACCACCCGTCAGTTCCTTTACTTTCCTATATAATGAATCTGCTCTTCCCTCTTTTTGGTATTTCTCTAACGAGTCGATCTGTTCTCTTCACCACGCCTCTCTTGCTTTCTTTGTTTCTCTTCTAAGCCTGTTATTTAATTCTCGGTATTTTCTCTTACCTCGCTCTGAGTTTACGCTCTTCCATTTCCTTCTATCCTGCATCTCCCTTCTCATCTCCTTCGTGATCCACGGTTTTCTAATTTTAGTTGCATTGACTGCGCCTACCGTTGCTTTCGCAGCTTCTACAATTCCATTTTTAAAACTTCCCCATTTATCTTCCACTGATCTGCCTCCATGATCCTCACCCGTTATCTCATCCACCTTCTCTCGATACTTCTTCTTCATTACCCCAGTTAATGCCTCCGTATTCCACTTTCGTACCCTCCTTCCCATTCTTAACTTTTTCAGTATTACCCGACATTTCATGACTAATAAGTTGTGGTCTGTGTCTGCATCATCTCATGGATAAGTATGCGAGTTTTTTACACTATTCCTGTATCTGTGACGAACCATTATATAATCTATCTGGAACCAATCTGTGTCTCCCGGCTTCTTCCAAGTGTACCTACGTCGAGGATGATGTATGAACCATGTATTCGTAATTACGAGGTTATTTCTACGGAAAAACTCCACAGCATTCTCGCCGCGGTCGTTTCTCCTTCCTAGCCCGTAATCGCCCACCTCCCACCCATCTCTTCCTTCACCCACCACCGCGTTCCAATCCCCCATTACTACTAAGTGCTTACTCCCAGGTATCCTACCAATTATTTCCTCTAGCTGATCGTATACCCCATCTACCTCCTCCTCTTTGTGATTAGTGGTAGGCATATAAACCTGGATTATAACTTAATTCGTTGGTTCTGCCTTTAGTTCCACGACTATTATCCTATCACTCAGCTGTTCTGCATACACTACTTTTCTACCTAGTTTCCTATTCATTACGAATGCAACCCCGCGCTGACTTTCATTCCCTCCACTATAAATTACTCTATAGCCATCGCTCCAGTAGTCCCCGTCATCCTTCCATCTTACTTCACCAATACCAATGATGTCTATACCCACCCTCTCCATTTCTTGTTTTATATTCTCTAGCTTCCCCGCCCTCAGCATAGTCCTAACATTCCACGTGCCTATTCTGATAGTTTCTTTCCTCTTCTTTTCCTCTGCTGCAATTACCTTTGAGCAAGGATTTCGTGTGATGACAACCGCAGGGGCCTTGCTCCCACCGCTGCCGGGCACGATACCCGGCGATCCGGGCCGAGTCCCGTAGTTGCCAGGATTCATTATCATTTGAGAACTGTCCATAATTTCAAGGTTTTTGTTTTAATTGAGATAGTATTCCGTGGCCTTACTCAATAGTGTTTTTTACGTGACACCATCACTTCATAGGCCGCCCCACTGGGGTCACAAGCCTTTTGCAGCCGCCTCACTGAGGTACAGACACTGCACGGACTGCCATTCGTCTGTCTCCTAACCTTCGACCAATCTGGCATGGGTGACCCTACCAGGAGCATTGCTCCCGCCAGTGCAGCTCTAGGGGTCATCGGAGCACGCAAGCCCTTCCACCACGACAAGGTTGTAGTCCAAGGGAAGAGACTTTTCATCTACATCTACATCTACATATTACCCCGCAAGCCGCCTCAATAGGCGTGTGGCGGGGGGTGTTAGGACACCAGCCGCTTAAAGATAAAAAGGAAACGCTCTAATGAAATTACGCCTAGCATTTATTGAAGTCCCTTATTGTTCGGGGGAAAAACGAATTCCCATACCTATCCGTTCGGCAAAATATCTCTCTTAATTTATCGTTTCTATCGGACCTGGAAATATAGTGGGGTTCTAATATGATGTTCTCCGTGTCGCTCTGAAAGATATCTATTCTCAATTGTTCAAGCAATCTAAGCCTAGCGCGCAGCCTCCGAGTCTCTAGCGGTTCCCAGCCTAATTCGTTTAACATCTGTGTAACGCTGTCAGTACGCCCGTAGCTGTTTTTGACGAATCGCGCAGCTTTCCTTTGTATTTTATTAAGTTCCCGGACTAAGTCTTTCTGCACCGGATCCCATATGCTCGCTGCATATTCAAGGTGTGGCCGGACGAGTGCGAAATAGCACCTCTCTTTTACTTTTTCATCCGAAAATCTTCCCACAATACGCTTGACGAATCCTAGCTTCTTCAGAGCTCTGCCACAAATATTTCTTATATGTGCTCCCCACGATAGGTCCGAAGTTATCGTAACTCCTAGATACTTCACTTCATCTGTCGCCTTTATGTTAACACCATCCACAGCATATACATGGGAATAGTTGGACGACTTCCGCAAGAAATGTACCGCCGTGCATTTGCTCAGATTAAGTTCGAGTCCCCACTCTTGGCTCCACACATGAACGTTGTTTAAATCCGATGATAGAGTTTCAAAGTCAGAGTGATCACTAATTTCACGATAGATGACAGCGTCGTCGGCGAATAGACGTATTTTACTGCTAATTCGAGAGCATAGATCATTTATGTATATAATGAACAAAAGGGGTCCGATCACGCTTCCTTGCGGGACACCTGATGTCACTTTAACGACATCAGAGCTAATTCCGTCAAGAACTACCTTTTGCTTACGATCACTCAGAAAGTCGCGTATCCAGTTTACTACTGTTTCGTTTAGGCCGCATGACTGTAATTTGTATAAAAGTTTGTTATGAGGTACCGTGTCGAAAGCTTTCTTAAAATCTAGAAATAATGCGTCAACTTGTCTTTTCGATTCGCCAGATTTGAGAACGTCATGAAGAAAGAGCGCGAGTTGTGTTTCACATGATCTACCTTTCCGGAAGCCGTGCTGACAGCCATGGAGGACGTTATGACTGTCCAGGAACGTCATGATATTGCTAACGACGATATGTTCGAGTATCTTGCCTATAATCGACGTTAATGAAATTGGTCGATAGTTCCCTGGGTCGTGTCTGTTTCCCTTTTTGAATATCGGTGTAACGTTTGCAATTTTCCAGTCTAATGGTATCTTTCCTTCAGACAATGACTTCTTGAATATTATGTCTAAGAACGGTGCGATCTGTGGCGCTAACTCCTTGAGGACACGCGCGGGTATTCCCTCCGGACCCGGAGATTTACTATTTTTTATCGACTGTAGCTGTTTAGTTATCCCATCACGTTGAATAGTGATTTCTTTCATCGGTTCCTCAGTGAATTGTATATCAAAATTACATGCAGTATCGTCTGTGGTGAATACACTTTTGAAGTGGGAATTTAACGTGTTAGCTTTGTCAATATTTTCGGTGACAATCAGACTTTTGTGGTAGAGGAGAGAAAATATCGCCGATCAAAAGGTTCTGAAAGCGTCCAAGATTTTGAGGAATTGGAATTTTTATTGCACAATCATTTTATTACGCATAGCGCTACCTGGTCTAAAATTAATCGGTTTATTGCCCCTCACGTCCGCCAGTAAACAAGCATTTTATAACTAGAATATCATAATCGAAAACGCATTTACGAACCTAATCGAATGGCCACCACTCGTGATATTTTCCTTACATAATCTATTCTTTATCGCCATGTGTGTTCGCAATTTCCTGAAGTCCACTTTTATGCGTTGCAATTTTTCTTGATTTTTGGACTTAGAGAGTGAGCAACGAAGAAGGCTTACGAAAGGTTGGAGAGAAATGAAATACAATGAAATCTCCGAGGAGATGATGAGACAAAATTTACTGGACATATTGTGTGACGAAATAGCCTGTTGAAAACAATCATGGAAGGGGAAATAGATGAGAAAAATTAACAGAGGAAAACCAAAAATGGAATACATCAGGTGAATTATGAAAGGCACCAAAGCGAAAAATTATGTAGAAATGAAGTGGTTGGCTGATAGAAGAGTGAACTGGTGAGCTGCAGCGGATTGGTTCAATCTTCGGATTGATGACCGCTGATGATGATGACATTGAATATTAATTGATTTTTCTCCAGAAATCGAAGTCGGGAGTAAGGAGAATAAGGCGGTTGACATGGAGTGGAGCTCTCACGCCCCTCCTCTAGTCAAGAATCTTTTTTGGGAAACAACATTTTTAAGACGGTGCAAAATATCCTCGTTATGACCTTTGAGGTTTCCATTTTTCGATTGCGCCTTCCCCTATAATTGGCACTCGAGCGATCAATAAATTGTCGATTCTGTGTGACTGACGCTATATTTTGAAGCGGTATCCATTACGCGTTTTATCCTTGAGCCACATGAAAGCAATAACCTTAAGAGCGATGAGGTCTCGCCAATATTTGTGAATTGATTTCTGGTTTTGATCAGCTGGTCATAAATAGCGGAGAACGGACTGGAAAAACAAAGTGAACATCTAGCGTTTAATCAAGCCTCATTGTGATTACTACTCAAGCAACCAAATAAATACCACTAACCCAATGCAAGAATCAGTCGCAATTTTTGACGGGAAGAATTAGAGATAGTCGTACTGAAATACGATCGTTTCATCTCATAATTGATGGAACCTCTTTCATTACAGAAATATCGCCGATTACATCAAAACACAAAACGCCAATTTAAACAGCTCCCTTCTGATTGCTTCCCTATGAATGGAGGTAATGTTCCCTTCCCTTGACTTCACGGGTATCATAACGCAAGATGTCATGATTTGAAATAAACCTACGTCCTTCGGCAAAATCGCTGACTCCACAAAAAAATGACAGAAAAAATAGAAGAAACGCATGGTACACAACTTAATACAATGTAAACATAATACAATGAAAACAGTTTGAAAAACCATGAAAGTGTGAATACGTTGCTTAAAGTAGAAATACATTTCTATTACTTAAGTACCTTAGGATCAGCTAAATCTATAATGAATTTGGCAGTTTCCTTGTTGCTAGAGAAGTACGCGGTGGAAGTCACAACTTATGTTTACACTCGTACCTAAACGGGAACGAGTGATACCGCTCGTTCCTTCGGCAATGTTATTTATGGACTCAGGTACAACTGGCCCTGAGGAAAATTAAATTGTACCTGAAACGTAGATACTTGAAACGTATTTGCTACCCCACGTTACTACAGACTCAAAACTCTTTGATCGATTTCTCCTTTCCGCCACTAAAAAATGATTTGTAAATATGCACCCTGTAACATGCTATTAGAAAACTTCAAATGCTAACCAGTAAATACTCTTACAACATAAAAGTACATATGCGATTCTTAATAAATTGCTTGTGTTATGAGCGCTAGAGGCATTCTAAAAGGCTCTCCAATATTCTTTTTCTAATAAAGTGAGAAGGTTTTCCGTGTTACATAAGCCATTTATAGGACTCATTTACGATTGCGACGGAAACTTTTCCACGGGGAAACGGCTTATGTATATTGAGACATGAATTACTGCCAGTCAACTAACTAAAGACATTGCAGCGTCATTATTTTCTAACTTTCAACGTCGTTGATATTTTTCCTCATGTGCATGCCTGTATTTATGCTTCTGTGTCAATTTTAATTGTTGATTTTTGAGAAATGGAACCATCCTTCTCATGATACTCGCGAAGTTAATAAATCTGCGTCTTCTAGCGTAGAATCCGTGAGGCTATTCTTATTCAGTCGAATCTATTGCTATTAATCTATATTACCCGATTGCCATAGAATCCTGGAACTGCTCCCGACATCTCTGCGGGGTTGAATTCTGTATATAGCTACCAAAGATTCGATTCGGCTATCGCCTTCAGGGCTGAAATCACCATGTTTATTCATCCCTCGAAGCGTTAGTAGCATTCAACTGCTCTGAGGACGATACCCTAGTCAGACATCAGAAATGTCGATACGATGTCGACAAAAGGACGACATCAGGAATGTCTTATCATGATGCTGATATAAAAACTTATTGGGCAAAATTCAACAAGTGCTTTTTCTAACCGTAGTCGACCTTCACACGGTCATTCTCCATGTAATTGTACATGAGATAACACACTATTTTTTCAGTTCTTACGCAATAAGAGTATACGAGGGCTTAAAGTTGAACAGATTTTTCAAAAATAAAACATCCACCTAATGCAACCGATAGTTTTAAGTCAATTAGGGAATAAGTTAATATACACATCAATGCCGCATTTTTATTGTAAAACGGCCGCCATAATAGCCCTAAAACAATAAATATTATGAAACACACAAGCGAAAAAACCTGTTTTATTGGCCATTAAATGTTTTTATTCCACAACGTAACGCCAACAGGCTCAAAGACGTCGACCAGCATGGAGACCCTTCCCGGTGGAAGACCCGAGAGGAATTCTTGCATCAAATATGTCGGGAAAAGTACTGGATCTTTTTTTTTAATTGCATCGATTCCAATTACCCAAAGCTCGCCTTCCTTCGCGCAAAAGCGTGTTCGCGGCCAATAGTGAAAAATGATCCATCGAAAGCAGCTCGGAAAACATTCACTCACGTCGTTCGACACGCGCTCGCTTCCGATCCTTGAGATGTTTTCGTGCGCCTTTCCACGCCACTCCTCCCCGCGGGCGTTCGCCTCGCTGTTGTGATTCTCCCCGGTCCTGACTCGGTCGTCGCGCAATGAATGAGTGCAAACATATCATCATCATCTGGAGCCAGGCAGACGGCACGGCGTGTGGAGTCTACTTTGCAAAGCGCCGGGAGCGAGAGCCAAGGACGAGCGTTGGACGAAAGTGATTCCGTGCATTCGCACGCAGCGAAATGCAGGCGACGTCCCGCGGCATCCACGTGGCATGCTGCTCATTAAGGTGGCGATGGGGCAAGGTGAGCAGGGATGGCGTAAGGTCATTCCACTTTGTACAAACTGAGCTGAGATGTGAGGAGCAACCGAAGAAGAAACGAGTAACCCGAAACGAGCGTCATGTATTGAAGGCGATGTCCCAAGCCGTTATACCGCCCTTGGATTTATTATTATCGCTCATGCAAAGAGCGGTAGAAGTACTAAGAGAAAATATTCATGTATATATTAATTTGAAACGTGTTTTTAACTATGGCAACTAAATTGAGAGAACGGCTAGGCGTAAACATTCGGTTGAGGTGTCTAAAGAAAGGTCTTGTACGCTCTGGTCTGTAGATGTGTCATCAAATGAGAAAAATCAACGGCAAGTCCAACGGTTCAGGCGTGGCGAACGGGGAATGTGCAAAAAGGACCGGTGAAAGGCGAACTCAAAGTAGCGAGGCTGGTTTGGAGACGATCAGGATGTTAGAACTGAGTAAGAGGTAGCCAGCCTGCCCGGAGTGGAGGCGAAGTGGGGGTGGCAGAGAGGGGGAACATACTGCCGCCCACAATCACGCCCCTCACAATTCCCGATTCCCGCCACTTGCTGGATGGATAGCTCTCCTTGCGTTCACCCCTTATATCATTCAGATTTCTTTTTTCTTTATTTATGACTGATATTGGATCTTTACCATTTCAGCAGCTGCTGTCATGATAAGAAGGTCATGCTCCCTCAAACCAGATCCCATCCGCTTCTCAAGAAGCTTTTGATTAACAACAATGCATCAAAACGTCACTACCTAGAAAAAATTCGGATATATACCAGTGCGATGTCATTTGCATCATTTGTTGCCAACGAAGCCGTACGACCTAATGAACGTGGCACTTATCTGCTCAAGATTAATGGCCAGGTTCACTAAAAGTTTGGTCCAATCCATCCAGAAAACGCCAGAGAGAGATCATACGCACAACCTTATATAATCGATACAGCCGAGGCAACTGACCTTCGCCTGTCAAGGAATTCCACCTGTGATAGCAACCTCATGGCCAAATTGCACGAAATGATACTAGAGGTAAATCCATTAGCACAGAAATACAGGATGATGGCCGACGTGGAGAGGTCAGAGCATGAACTTGCCCAGCGTGAGGGCAGACTTTTGAGTAAGAATTTTCCTGCTTTCTGAACAACCAGATATTTCTGACCAAAGCAAAAATAGATTTAATCTGCCTTCCACTGATGAAATTGCTGTAGTGTTTACCACCAAAGATGGCGATCCACCGGCCCAGTACGATTTGAAAGTTTTCCAAAAGGAGATGGAACAAGTTATCTCAGGAATATTAACTCTCTCCATCAGCTGACAGACCAGATGTTACATCCTCTCCTTTTCCCTTATGGTGAGAGAGGCTGGGGCATGAACAAAACTCATGAACGAGAAACGAACGGTAGATTCCGCAAAGTGTCTCGATTGCAATATGTTGCCTTCAGAATCCCTATTCGACGTGAATACACTCTACTGCATTATACAGGAAAGCTCTGGCTGCAGTACTTAGTTAATCAGTATGTTCGTGTCGAAGGAGAGAGACTCATGTATCAACGGACACAGATCGAACAAAAAAAGTTACACGTCGAAACCTATGCCGGACTACAAGACTATCTTTACAACGAAGCAGCCGAACGTGGAGTTCATCTACATCTACATCTACGATGTACCGTACTAAGGTGTGTGGCACGGGGTGATTCCACACCAGGCATGCAGCACTCGTTCCAGAACAAATCCGAACCTCGCACGCTCCCCCTGCCGCTAGACGCAGGCCAAAAAGCAGTCAGGAGAACAGTGCGCAGTCCAACCGGAAACTGGGAGAGTGATACGTAAAAGAACATACAAACATGCAGAAAAATGCTATAGACACATCTAGTGGTTAATATTACTGATACTATTAATTTATGAATACTACGAGATGCTACCTCATGCAAAGAACAAAATAAAATAATGCCGGACTAATCGACCGGTGTGAAGAGTTAGTAATTATGTGGTGTTATTAAGCACAAGTGAAAATTCTACTCTACCTATTGAGGGTGGGAGTTTCATGTGATTGATCTATCGCAACTATTATGATCCCTTATTGTACGTGGGAAAAATGACATTTTAAATCTATCGGTTCTGCAGTCAGCCTGGAAAGATTGTAATTTTAACATCATCTTTCCAAGGATCTCCAAGGAATATGAATATGCTCTACCAAGACGCAATGGCATTAGTTTGAGCATTCGGCAAGCTTTCGCTCTTTATTACCTTTACATGCAACCCGAAATGAAAAGAGATCAAAGACAACTTAGGCTATGCGTCTCACTCCAATTTCCGCCCTGAATTGATTGCCAGAGTTTTCAAGGCTAAGTTGGAAGAACTCATGAACGACCTGACCAAGAATCAAGTCTTCGTCTTCAATGAATTACTCAACTAGAATTTGTAACTGTATCGTCATTTCATATGTACTTTTCTTTTTTTACTCCATAAAGATAGCTTACAAAGTTTTAAGATTTCAATAATTTCATCGCCATCTAGCGTAGAGTTACTAAAGTAGCCTGAATTAGCGCGAAACTTTACTGACCGTCGATTTCGACGAGCACCAGCTAGTTGAATATATCAATTTAAAAACCATGCACTCAGAATCCCGTTAGTCAAAAAATGATCAGCAAATAATTTGTCAGCTTTGGCTTGGTATTCGGTGTCACACCTGGCCAGACGTAGGGAGAACCGTGTTGAAATCCCGGTCAAGTCAAATTTGGTACTTTTTCATATAGAAAATACGCAGTAAACTGCTATCGGCGTATTCAGCTCCCCAGAAGCACCGGCGTTAGACGCTCAATACATCTACATCCCCCCCTTAGAAAGTCCTGTCACGGACGATTAAAACTTCCCAAGTGCTGTCTTTAATTCGTACTTAATCGTGAAACACGTCGCGATTTTCCTCAGCAAATACGGAGTTGGCCCGTTTGAGTCGTGATGTCAGATTAGTCTCGTTTAATGAATGCAAATGAATTACGGATCCGAATTCCGCCATTGGGATTTGACGGCCACTCCGGCCGGCGAGCACGGAATATGACGCATGCATGTCCTTCGTTCACGGCATCTCCGGGCATCGCCCCTAAATGTATTCCGCGCGCAACGCACCGTAATGTCCCATCTCGGCGCCCGGAAGACCTCGGCTCATCACTCAGGAAGAGGGAGATGGGTTCCTTGTTGACAAAAGCCCACTATCGCTTGCGTACTCCTACGTAATGTCGTCTTGATTTTGTTGTGGAGACCGGATGAGACCAGTTCGCGCAGGATGAAAGAAGCGAAGAAGTAATGGACTTAAAAGTTTTCATGATATGAGACGAAAGAGGTCACCAGGTAGTAATGCTACGTAATTGTCCATGCACTTCAAACATACGGGGCAGGCATGTCGGTTGCAGGGAAGTCATTGCCATTGCTTTATTTTACGAAATCCGACATAGTACGGTAGATAAGATAATGAGAGTAAAATTAGAGAACTAGACTCCAGAACGGACAGATTTAAAATGTAATTTTTCCCGCGAACGATAAGACACCATAACAGCTGCCAATGAGACTTTTAGCTAGGTTTTTCGATAGCTAGTGTAGCTCTTAGTAGTAGTTTCTCCCTAATACTTGTATCCTTATCTGTAACCTAGTACATACAGCATACTGTGTGTTTTCGCAAAACTCTTGAATCTCTGTCCGTATTTGTAGTTGCAATATGCATACATACTAACGGTCCCTATAACATTGGTAGTATATCTGTGGCCTAGTGCATGCTTGTGAGGCTTCGCCTCGTGACAGGCATTATCGATGTATGCTAGTGCATCATTAGTCGTAGGTATACTAACTTTAGGGTATAGTGTAATGCATGTTGGTGACTACTCACCCCCTGCCATACACCCTTGAGGTGGCTTGCAGGGTATTTTGTAGACGTAGATGTAGACGTTGGGAACTGTCAGACAATAACCCAACTCTATCCCCTTGACTTTAACACCTATACCCGGATAAAAAACGTTGGAATCTTACCTTTAGAGGCGAAATACGTCAATAGATGTTCTTCGATCAATAAATGTTTTGAAAGGACGTGATATTCTTAATGGAAAATGTGCCATCACAAAAGCATGTGAAAATGGATAACTCCTTCGAGAAAAATGTTGATTACCAAAGCAAAACCAAAACTACTTTTAGTATTTCATTCCCATCGAACACAATGGTGAATCTCTGCCTGGTAAGACATCACTTAGCGGGGATTCGGCTCAGAGCGTACCACTCGTGCCCGAATATCAAAATCCGGAACACCAATAGCCTTACGCCCTTATTTTTGACGACGCTTACACGGAATCAGATTTTAAAAATGAAATGCACAGCCATAGTGAGTTAAAATAATTCCTTATCTGAGAACTTCTATTTAAGTGACTTTCAAGGCTTTCATTTATTTGGACTTGTCGTTAGCCATACCCAAAATGTTTTCTGTGAATCTCCTTTACGCCCTGTGAAATAAATGGCCATAATGACATCGGTAATAGAAGGAACATTGCTGAAATCAAGGAGTAAAAGACGGGACGGACACAGCCAGATACAGCGGTACAATTTTTCCACTCTCATCGCAGTTCGGTTTGCCCACCTCATCCACGTTGGTTGTTACGTGACGTCCTCCTTTCTTCTTTCCCGAATGTTTACACTGGTTATTGACAACTTCCTTATCCCAGATGGTCAAAGCCAGAGGTTATCAAGGGTCTCAAGATCGAATGCTAGTTGTGATTTTTCATAAATGTGATGGTGTCGACCATACTCGAAGCAGATATTTTTTTCTTGGAAGACCCAGCAGTCTGTCTGAATGGCGTCTAATTATTCTGCCTACCGCTAAAACAATCTTCCACGATGCATAGCATGAGAATCACGCAGACTGGTCCCAGGTTGCAGCCACCAATGTCTCCGTTAGGGAACAAGATTATAACATTAAAGTACTAGGAGCATGGCCTCCTATACATCCGTTTCAAATAAAAGCAGGTAACAGAGGGAACAAACCAGAAGACAATGAAAAATTTCGGCTATCGAAAGAAGATAAACCTTTGCTATAATTAAAAAAGTGAATATTTGGTATTCCCTGACAGACAGAACTGACATAATTTTAGCCCACATAACAGCTTTCAACTGCTTTAGCTGACCAAGGCGTAACCGACACCATTCGCTTCCTACCGCGTCATTCCGCGAAAAACTTGAAAATTGAGAGGCGAGACGACTCCTCCGACGAAATGCCCGGGACGTGGAGTCTGGACTGGACGGATTCACGGGCTGGGCTCGTGGACTCGACCACAGGACAGATCAGATCAATTGGACCGGCCTTGCTTTTGCTGGTTGAACGGGTTAGAACCTCGTTGACCTCCTTAGGTAACACTTCTCTTTCTCGGAAAGGCTGCGCCCAATGACAAGCGTATGGATTAAAAGCACCTGAGAGGTTCATCGGACGCTCAAGACCATGTTAAAACCTTCAACAAAAACTTCGGTTTCCATGATAATCAGCATATGGCGTTGAATCGCGATAATTCGCAATGAAAGAGCACAAAAAGTAATGAGCCCTGGAGAAATTTTGCTATTGAACCATCCAACGCCATGAAAAAGCTTTTGCTGATTGAAAGCTCATAATGAGTGGTTTCTGCTGAATGTCAGCGAAAAAATTCTTTCACTGGTGTCAAAAAACAAAGGCACCACGAATGGACGGAGCAAGTCTAACATGAGTGACAATGTCGCACGAAGCTCTTTATAATACTCATCGTTTTACCGCCTCCAAGTTGGAACATCTAACATATTTGAGAATATTATATTAGGCACCCTATTAATTAGTTACAATAATAAATTAAAACCGTTCTTAAAGGCAATATAAATCGATTTATGAAGTGTTCACGTTGGTTACACGCTGAGTCGCGCAGCCGAAACAATCATGAACTTTTCAAATTTGATCGAGAGTTCGTAAACTACAGTATCTTTCTGTCTAATCTCATGCTGTGTAAATTCGGAGAAGTTTTTTTTTAAAGAGCGTCGTAATTACTATTAATAGCATGAGAACCTGAACCTACAACTTTTCAACTCGAGAAATGAGTCCACTTGCTCAGTCTTTCAGATAAGGATGAGAAAAGTTTAGTAATGTGGAATATGCTACACATTCGCGGATTCTCGAAGGGAAAATGGCTTTGCCATGAACACAGAATTTAAGCAGTTATGTTGTACCCTTGGGAAAAATCTAGTGTTTCTAATCCAGTTTTCTCGATCAAATTTATTTTGCTCTCTGACTAGACTTTTTTTTATAAGAATATGCCGACGTAGGAACCTTCGAAAAGAATATTAGATTACAAGATCGTGTCCCGTCTCCCTTAGCAAGTTCCTTAAACATTTGAATCACGCGAAAAATTCCCTTGAAAACACGCTTACGTAACACTTTGGAGAGAGAAAGGCATGCCAATCCAGCAAAGCTATAACTTTACGAAGTCAGTCGATGGAGATCGCAGAGTCATTATAATAGTCTAAAATAGAAATATATGCAGTTACGGGCACTTCCAATCTATTAATAGCGTATCATTCCCAAATGAAGACCAACCAATATGTACGATTTTCAGTCTTCGGCATAGATCGGTTAACATGCGTAAATAGCGACTGACACCAACAGCCTTTTCCATCTATTAGCAGTACTAAATGTGTGGAAATCTTCAGTGTAGAAAGAATTGATGGTTATAATGTAAATGTGACTCTCAATGCCCTGCGAAAAATTCATCGTTACGTAACCAGTCTCTACGTTTATTCACGATAAACAGAAAAATTTTATATCCATTGAAGCCAACCTGCGGGATCATACGGGATATGTAATTGCGCTGAAAAATTACGGATGCTAAAATAAAATAAATTCCCCATTACCTTCGAGGGTTAGAGAATTCTGAATGCATAATAACGCGGCATTCCATTATTACCATACCTAAGGTTGCAGACTTTGTACAGCAAATCTTCTCTGACTAATTAGCGGTGTGAATTTATGCCGCAAGCACGCAGGCTCCATGCGGCTCCTAGGGGTTCAACGCCCTTAAATTCTTACTGTCTGAGCAAGGCAAAATAATATAATGTGCTATAGTCATATTGTCTGACAATTCTCTAAAAAGGGAAACGGAGGAATTCTGAATTTGAAATGAAATCAGACTACCTACGGAAAACTGATAGCCTTCGCCTGGTGAAGACTGGCAATGTTCCTAGAAGAGCGTAATTTTCCTAAAACGTGTGAAAAATATGGTGTAATGGAAACGGGAAAGTTTTCACCTATAACATTGTAACTAAGCTTCAGGTGCTTATGACGTAATACTGACTTGAGTAAAAATATATCCTGGCCCTCAAGTAACTAATCGGCTTCTATTAAACGTTTGCAAGAAATCATTCTAGAGCTACTGACCTCATGAAAAATTTAAATGCTTACCTTTATTACGCTAACAGGCATTGGATCATACATATCCGATCATACAGTCCGTTTCAAAGGTGAACTGATCAGAATTTCCACCTACAAACTCCATACACTACAAATCTACGAATATGCAACGATACACTTCGTTGATGTTTGACTCATCATCACTTATTCGCCAAATCTCCCTGAACCACAATATCCCTAGAGAACACCGCGAGCGATGCTGATAGCGAACTTATTTTGGTCCAAGATTACGCGGTCTACCTCGCACTTCCTCGTTGGAAATAAAGGATGAATCGCGGTGTTAGTAGCGGGGGCGAGACGGTGGACGAAGGCCGATAGCCGCGCTGCATTTCTCTCGCGCGAGCATTAAAAGTATGCCGCAGTTAAAATTAGAGGGAGGCGCAGATTGGAGTAGGCGGAGGGAAAGAAATAACATCGGCCGCGAGGGTGGCTCTCGTCAATCCTTCCACGACCCTCAGCCCGTTGCGCCTGGAAACTGTAGGCAGAGGCATGCAGGGATAATTCAGTCTTCAACCCAGCTTGAGAGTGCTGAGTGAAGTAAGAAATGAGCAAGCCTGGGGTTTATTACTCGGGAATAACTCGAAAGTGGGTTTTACACTTTTGTTGTTGTTTGGTGTATGTTGTAGTTATCACGAGTGTTGAAGTCAGCGCAGATCGTAGCCAGAACTGCAGAACGGACAGATTTAAAATATCATTTTTCCCGCGAATAATAAGGGACCATAACAGCTGCCAATGAGACTTTTAACTAGGCTTGTCGATAGGTAGTGAAGCTCTTAATAAGTAGCAGTATTCCCTAATACTTGTATCCTTATTTGCTACCTGGTACTAACAGCACGCCGTGCATGGTTTCAGCATGACTGAGTCTCTGCCCATTTGTGTAGTTTCAATATACATTAACGGTCCCTCTCCATTGGGAGCATATCTGTAGTGTAGTGCATGCTTTTTAGGCTTCGCCTCTTGACACGCATCAGCGATTTATGCTAATGCATAATTAGCCGTAGCTAGGATAATACCCTAAGTATAGTGTAATGCATGCTGGTGACTACTCACCCCCTACCTCACACCCTTGAGGTGGCTTGCAGGGTATTTTGTAGACGTAGTTGTAGCCCTGCAGCGCACGAACGAAGTTGAATGGAACGATGCGAGCAGGCGAAACGTTCGCTAAGCTGCCGGTAGGTTTCATTATTCAGCTACTTGGTCACGCCGATTGCTTTTCGAAGTGTTTACGAATTCGTTTCACAACGTCTAGCGTGATCATATTCTCACAGCAAACATCTCTTGTTCTCCGTTTCCCTACTTATCTGTGTCTTTTTTCAAATTTACGTAATGCGGCTTTTATGACAATATCCTAATATATTTTCTTATCAAGAAGCCAACATTTTTGGTTGATGCAACCGAATTGTATGGGTTTCCAAATGCGATGACCTGAAAAAAGTTCCGTTGCTAATGGGTTAAGACAATTACTTGTATAAAAAGGTAGTTATTTTGCCGCAAAGGTATTAGAAACTTAACATAACCTATACTTGAAGCCTTAAATAAAAATCAACATAATCATTGGAATCGCGGGTGCGGTTGTCAAAGGTTATGTCTTCTCAAGCACACATCTACTCTTTATCCGTTTTGAAGTGAGCAGCCTTGAACGGAGGGTCTGAACTAGAGATGGGCAGCATCGTTCATTCCGATGACCGACTCATCCATCGGTCGTTCAGTAAGAGGAGTCGATTCTTGAAACTCGTTCTCTTTCAATATTTTTCGTAAATCAGTGGTCGCAAACTTTTTTTATGTCCCACACCCCTAAAAATTTAATTTTTTCTCGCGCCCCTTAAATTAATTATTTATTTAAGAATGAAAGTGAAGATGACCAAAACAAGTCGGTCATTCCGATCATCGGCCGATTACAGTGAATCTTATGATACTAGGTAGCTCGGTGGTTTGAACATTCGGCGCAACATCGAAAGGTTCAATTCCCGGCCTAGTCGAATCTTTTTCACTGTGAATCAGCCATCATTCCATCTTCACACAACCATTGGACTTCACAATTTTGTGTGATTCTTATCCTCTTTCTTTTACCCTCTGTTTGAACAAAATTATAAAGCTGACGAAGGACCAACCGGTCCGAAACGTTCCCGTAAGAACGAATTCTCTATCATTATCTCTTTCTCCTACCCCCTGTAAGTTTTAATTTATATATATATAAAAGGAAAGGAAATAAATATATAAGTATAAGCTAGCAACAAGGCGTTGAGGTTGGGGAAGGATAGGAAAGTAAATCAGTGGACACTCACTGGCAGATGATCCATGACAACACCGGTGTCCACTGCTTAGGGGTAGCTTTCGGGCTAAGGACCCTTCTTCAGCTGGAGGAGATTCACTACTAACGAGTGTCACACTGGAGTTAGGAGTTTAGGGTATGTCTTGGTACGGGGTTGGTTGTTGGGGAAAGGGGATTGGTTGGAAGGAAGCGCAGGGGGGGGGTGGAGTGGGAGGGGAGGGAGCTAGCGAAGATTGAGTCCGAGCGGGCAGGTTGACTTTAAAATGCTAGCTAAAAATCGTCGCTAGCTCCCTCCCCTCCCACTCCACCCCCCCCCCTGCACTTCCGTCCAACCAATCCCCTTTCCCCAACAACCAACCCCGTACCAAGACATACCCTAAACTCTTAACTCCAGTGTGACACTCCTTAGTAGTGAATCTCCTCCAGCTGAAGAAGGGTCCTTAGCCCGAAAGCTACCCCTAAGCAGTGGACACCGGTGTTGTCATGGATCATCTGCCAGTGAGTGTCCACTGATTTACTTTCCTATCCTTCCCCAACCTCAACGCCTTGTTGCTAGCTTATATATATATATATATATAAACTTTGCCACAAGTACGGCGGAATTACACATAGACACAAAAAAAGGAACATTCACACAGTAATTTCTGATATTTCGGAAGCTAAACGCTACCTTTCTCACTGAAGGAAGGATACAAAACAAGGAGTATATTATATATATATATATGAAAATGCATATTCAGGAAGGAAATGCATGCTGATTACAAGTGAGTTAGCGATGGAAGACATCGTAAAGATACTAAATTAGTGCGTTAGCCCGTTAGTAGGGTTTATCGGGGGAAAAATATGGCGGACCGGCTACACCCACGCTACAGCTAAGCATTGGCCACCATAGAAAGCGCCCTTTACATCTACCTCAATGGTCTTAACCGAATGGAAAGGAACGTCGCCCCATTGTTGCGAAATGAGCTGCGCGCTACAGTGGATGTAAAGCACCCAGCGTCTACGTCTAGCCTAAAGCATCCGGATTTTCTGAAGTTGCGACGCCTATAAACCAATTTTGGAACGCAATATTAAATAGTTTTCTTGCATTCCTCGCCTGCATCCTCGAATGTGTCCTGACCTCCCGGAATTAGGGTCCTATTGATTACAACCTACCGCACGCAATGTATTTGCAGCAGCCCCCTCGAGGAAATAATTAATAAAAATATGCTCCGCGCGTATTAAAGTTTCGTCCTCGGGTGCCACTTGTTCCAGTCAACAAAAGCAAAACGTTACTATGGCGACCTTTTATCAAGAGGGCGGCCATTTTTCTTACAGCGATTAGAAAAATTAGGTGAAGTACGCTGCCAGCCAAAGCCCACAGCACGATTGGCCGGTCCAAAGATCATCCTCTTCTTTGGCCTAGAACTTGATCCAAGAAATGATAGAACCTCTGAGATACTCAGTCAACGACGATGACGACAGAAGAAGAGGGAACATTTATCACATTCCGCATTTAGGTTTCCGAAAGAAAGTGCCACTTCACACCCGTCTCGTGGAGAGCAGCAAGGATGATGTTACTCGGCGTCGGTGGCCCTCAAACGCGCTCAGCCTGCCTCCCAAAACCTCCCCTCTCCCTCCGCCGTCGAAATGGGGTGGGGAGAAATGGAAAGAGTGAGGGACAAAGGAGGAATGCCCAAGCCACGGCTCGCCATCCCCTGCACGTGTACATACCACATCCGCAAGAAATATCCGTCGGCAAACTTGATAAAATTAAGGCGGCTTGGTTGATTTATGTTAGCTAACCGATCTCAACAACATTCTCAAAATGCCATAAGGAGTACATTCCGGGCCAAGAACAACTCCGAGAGATTTGGACCAAAATTACAGCAAGGACATTGTGGAAACCCTCAGGTAACTACATTTCATAGGTGACCCCGACATTGCGAGGGACCACTAACGTGTTCGTGGACCATTGGCTTTACCTCTTCCATCACAACACCCGTTCAGGCCTTCCGGTTCATCCCTCCATGAACTTTGCGCTGATACCGGCTAATTTTTTTGCGTTAGACCTGCTGTCCCATTAAGAAAAGAAATAACTTTGCAGACTGGTTCGATTTTGCAACTCCATTTTTTTAACCCAATCGATCACGAAATATAACTAAATGGTTGCCAACATATTCCTCCAAGATTAGGGCTAGAATTGTTAAAACTGATGATGAAAGGACCCATAACTCAATACAATCCTACGAACTACTCCTTCATTAAACCAGCTATTTTAGCGTCAATGTCCGCCAAAATGGGAATCAAGATACCACCTGTCGTAAAAAAGCATTTTCAATTGAGTCCGTCTACAACCGTATAATCCTCAGCCTCCCGAGAATAAAGAGAAAGATGAGGTCTGTGGGAGAGCCTCTAACCAGAATACCGCGAGAATTCCAAGCGAATCCCCGAATTTATCAAGAGCTAAAGTGAAACGCGCAACGTGTAAAAAACCGTAAATTTTAAATCACTTAAACCAACGTGAAGCCAGAATGGAAAGCTAAAAGAAGAAACGTACAGTCAGGGAAAATCTATGACGGACTGAACGATGCGTACATGGATGTGACATCCCCTCTAGGTGCCCGAGAGGATACGGAGATATATCCAGCATTAATGTGATCTCCGCTGCACGTGAATTCATAAAATGGTATCACCACGATACGTTAAAAAACAACACGATCAGCAATTGTGATATAGAGTTTTACATGACCACGCGAAACAAAGCATCATGACGAAACCGCAATATTGGATGCGTAAACGTCTCAAGGATTTATTGCGGCTCGCACAAATGTGTCACATCGTTATAATATAGGAAGAACTTGATCTATTTTTCCCCAATAACACTTTGTTGCTTCACGTTGTGTCCTCGGAACTATTTCCGACCCTCTTTCCAGCGGTCACCGATATCAAAATGGTCGAATAAAGTAGAAATTATTTCAGATTGTCAGTCCTTATTGTACTTTGTATCGGAGCACATATCCTTACATTAAGTTATGTATTAAATTTCTTTTTATCCTCCCTTACCTCACTTCCAAGACAATCCCACTCACCGAGGGAATGAAGAACTGGTTCCCCGCTGCTGTCAGATAGATAGCTATCTCTAGCATGTACGTGGTAATTCTATCTTTCTCTCATGGTCATTTTTCCATTTTCATTACCAATGTCCGACATTATACTAGCGCAGACCATCTTCCATTCCAACTGCGAAGCAACAGTGATAGGACTATATACTCTCCATATGAGTGTCTGCCTGCTCAGAGTGCTTAAGGAACACGTTACATCTGCCTATGAAATGCGTGTAGTCCAACGTAATTCATTGACGGCGGGAGCAATCTTTTAAACGCCAATGAACATAAGTGCACTCAAAAATACCTGAGTGTCAGAGAAGCTGGAGATGGGAAACCCGGAGAAAGTGCGAACTAGTATGATGCAGAAACAAGAAAGATGGAGGGTTTGCCGAGCAATGACGTAATTTATGAACCAGTCAATCCAGTCCTGCGAGAAAGGCAACACCGAAAACTAGATGCGATAAAAAAGACATGAGAGGAAACTATTTCTAAAGATCTCATCTCGATGGATCAAAGAAGGCAAATACTGTAATAGAAAATAGTCTAACTATCTCCATGAATTTATCGGCGGAGTCCAAATTACGACGGCTATCGAATATCACATTGATTTCTTGGAAATAGAAAAAGCAACTTAGCATAAAATTAAAACAAGAATGCCATGGAAAGTTCCGCGGAGGCTGCTCCCTCGACGGGTCCCGGACAGGACCCGGAAAAACATGCTGATACGGAGGAGAAAAGGTGACCAACTTGGAATATGTGGTTGTTATAAGCCGTGAATCAAGTTCGGAGGACCGCGCCTAAAATTCTGATGAAAGATTTAGCCGTAAACAAAAAATTATGTGACAGCAATCAACTTTCCCATCTTAGTATTTGAGGAAAGATAAGGTTTTCTTCCCCTATGAAACAGGAGCTTCCACTACGGCTTGTACAAGTTTCAGTTATTAATGTGGGAGTCATTATGAGTATTTTATATGATCCGTATACCCCGCGTGTATATAGTTCGGCGTATGCTAAATCCTACCCCGGCACGTAGATAATTGTGAATTAATGTCGGCCTCCACCTTAAATCATAAAATGAGCCTGTCGCTCGGGACTCATTTGGATAATTCTTTGATCAATTGAGTCTACTCTACTACTCGGACAATCAGCAATGGAATTCACTAGAGAAATTTAAGCAATAATATTGGAAGCGCAAAATAGGATAGAGAGATGAAATAATAATAATTTTATTTATATTTGAAGCTCCTCCTTAATTAACAACCCCACTGTCTAATCAACAATTTCACTGTCTAATGTCTGCTTTCGTGAGTTCCTCAGGGTGGTGTCCTTTTAGGACAACAGTTTCTCCAGCCATCCTGCTGGCATCTTCAGGTCAGAAGTGACCTGGCCAGGAGACATGAGCAGGGTGGCTGGAGAAACTGTTGTCCTAAAAAGGCACCTCGAGGAAGAACGGGCGAAGGCAGACACTAGACATGCTAAACGCCGCGGAAACCTTCGGATCAACTCACATTTCATTCATCGAACATCCAATAGAGGTACAATAGAGCCGGACGATGATATGGAAAAAATAGCAATCGCTCACCGATTAATCAAATTTTGACATAAGTCATCTCCTCCAGGTGCAGAATTGTTTCTCCTGATATCTGTATACTTGTCCTGCTGTAATTGTTACTTCCCTTGAGGTAAACGGCTGACACCGTCGCTCCCAATCATGTTGTTTGTAAAAAACTGAACAAATTAGCTTATAGACTTCTTTTCATTTCAAAACCTTTATTTCGATAGTCGATGCATAAATTCCCAATCTTGGCGTAGGATATGCAAAGAGGGAAACCAGTCCATGTAGCATTCACGCGTAAGGCTAGCAATCACTCCTGTTGTTTCGGATAAGACGTCTCAAGTGTGCGGTGACATCCGTCGTGCGCCAAATTGGCTCCTCATAGTAGTGTACGGGGAATTTCCACCAGGAGAATAAGCCTTGGGGGAGGTGTTGCGCAGCCTCTTGTGTTTTGTCGGAGAAAAAATATACTCTAAGGCATTTAACACGAAATCCATAACAAATTATCCCCGGTGTGCGCTAACTAGAGATTTTACAGAGCGGAAACTTATTGACGGCGGCGCCCCTTCCCCGGTGGCGGCGGGGCTAATTCCTTGCCTGTCAACACAAGTGTCACGGGTTCGTATCCAACCTGGCTAGGATTTTCAATTCCCAGTGCATGGCTGTGTGTGTTCGTCTATTAAAGACTTAGATGCAAGAGAGGACTATAGACTCCTAATTTCGCTCTAAAATAAAGACACCATTATCATTACTCTTGGAGCTTCATCCGAAAATAGTACGAATGATTATGAAGATGAGAACATGGAAAAGGATTAAATTTAAAAAATCAAGGCTTGGCACTCGATTTGAAGCGGTGAGTTCAACTTGAGCAGAAGTGCTTAGCTTATCGAACGCTGATGAAAATCCCGAGTCTTGACCAGCATGCGAGGATTAAATTATGTCCCCACAGAAAATCCCCAAGGGAAAAGTATATGTAACGATATTAAAAGCACTTAGCAATTTATGTCCGTCTAATTAGGGCAATAGTTAGCGAAGTAGCTCCAATATCAACCTGACCACAAATGCAATTCGCCCAACGTGAGGTTTGAAGCCACATTAGGCAAATTCTTAGTTACACAGCTTAATCTACCTTTTACCAGAAAATCAAATGCATGTCCCTCTGTTAATCATTTAAAAATCGATACGAACCACGAGCGATCAAAACTACGTATTCCAAGCATTAATAATTAATCATGAGAAACTAAATAACAAAACCTCAATACCTGACCGTGGACCACAAAGGGTAATTTGAACCTTTGAAGAGATGCATAACCTCCCTACCCTTCCACAATCCTCCAGTGCCTCCATCTTAAAATCTCTCCCAGCGAGATACCCTTTATTCTATCATACCCTTCTCCCCCATTGATAGCTTTTTTTGGACAACTTTGTACACATTTTGAAAAGAAACCAGCGGGGTTTTCTGGAATTCCTCGTGTATCTCTTCCCACTTGCTCTCCTAACTTTACCCGACCTCCCAGCTCGCCCTTATCCGACTTCCACCACTGGTTTTCCCATTACCATGCTGAGAATAGATCATGCTAGCGCGCTGCCCCGAAATAATTTACTTCGAAGCTCTAAGAAGCTATAAGTTCTAAGTCTGTGGTTCGAAGCTATACCGAATTGTTTTGGGAATGAGCGACGATCGTAGCGCATAGCTATCCCCTCCTTACCTGTGGTGGTGTTATCTTCGCGGCTCGTAAACCATATTAGAGGAAAAAACAAGATTAATCCTCTCCACCCAATTACGTTATAGGGAGGTACTTTGTGAAATAGAGCGGCGGATGAAATGTACATGACCGCTACAAAGTGAAGATGCATGTTAAACTAGGAGTAAAAAATACTGTCGGTGGAGGATAATTTACTTGACAGGCTTTCCGAACTTTCATGAACCAAGCTAACGCATTTGGCGTCGCTCGGTTTAAATCTTTGGACGACACGTCCAGTTGCCAAAGGAGAAGAAAACATACCCACGTAAGCATGACTGCACATATTATTGTGTTGAAGGTAATGAGCTCACTGTTACCTAATGTCGCAAGCGTTCTCATGTGAACATTTTGGTTATATAACGTTGACTTCGACCTAGTAATACATGCGTAGCACATACTATAGGAATATGAGAATGCAATGAAACTTTTGCAGCGGGAGTCCCACTTGGCTCAGCATGGGGAGCTAGCTCGCCAATCACAGTTTATATCTTCTCTGGGGGAAATGAAAGATAAAAGTAATGTGCATCGCTTAAGGGGTGAACTTTGAGTGACTATGACAATCGAATTGGCGCACTGGGCTTCCCGCACGCGGATTCCCCGGAGATGTTCCGCGAATCCCGAGTGCTCTTCGTAAACTGAAAAAAGCCATCACAATCACATCAGTTTCCTCAAAAGTCAACCGGAGTTCATGGGGAAGTCACCGAAGGAAGAGATAAGCCGCCATTTTTTTCTCAAAGACCTTCCGCTTCGGAACGCAGCATGGGCAGTATTTTAAGATTACAATGGACGCATACTGACATTTTGTATGACGTCGGTGTGCAAAGGATAGTCAACCACTGATAATTCGCTCCTTTAATGGCGGAGAAAAAATATTGGCGATTTCCTAGCCGTTCCAATAGATCGATTGCTAAAAATTCGGACACCCAGTTTGAGGGCATCTGGGTCGACTCCTGTCGAGCGCCGAGCATTAAATTTCGCCATTGGGACGCTTATTTCGTGACGTTTTGACTTGCTGGGAGATTATGCTATTGAAATTCCCATTCTGCGCTAATGTCGCGACATCGTTTTTGAAAATCCTTCCCGGACGTTCTTTCACGTCCTGAGACGAGTAAGCCAAGGTCAACAATACGCGCCGCTGCCATTAGTGGAAAATTAATCATTACGCTGAGAGGACGAGAGTTGGGCTCTGGAAGACCTGGATTATATCACACAAGAACCCTAGGATACGACACAGGCTGGATCAGAATTTCGTTATTCATCTTTAGTCGAACCCCATTGGGACCGGGTCTTCAAAAAAATTGCTTTTTATTACCTACATTACAATGCCAAAGCGGTTTCAAAATTACAACGCTAAATGCGCAATGTCGATATAAAAACTTCAATGTCGTGTGTTAACTGTGTGATTACCAGTGTTAAATGGGGAACCTGCCTCAAAATGTTTTCTTATATTAAGTTGTGTACACGATATCAAATTTCCACAGAAACTCAAATATACAATCCAAATATAGGTAGATGTGTTAACCGCAGACATTAATAGTTGACTTCCAAAAGCGCGTAAATATTTGGAAATGTTACGTGCTCCAAAATGGCACCGCGGTGGCTTGACGTCACCGAATGGCATCGCTTTTCTGTTCTACTCGTAATGATGCGATATTTTCGTCCACTTATGAAAATCAACCCGAATATCACAAGAAAATAGCCGTTAGCGATACCATTCCGTAACGTCATCCCCCGGGTTTCCGATGACGTAGTGTTTCCTCGCTACCAAGCGCGCCTAATGTTTAAGAAGAAACGTGTCAAAAACACATCAATTTATTCCGATAACATTCATGTCGTTTATAATTAAGAATACGGACTTCAAATACAAATAGTTTTTAAAAGAAGGTATGCTCCCAATTATTTATAGTAGGTATTTAGGATTCGTTTACACTCTGCGGTTCCACATTTAGCGTCTCCTTTGTCACAATATTTCTCTCTTCTACCCGTTGTCGGCATGCTACCTATTTTCCTTCATATTATCATGCCTATCCTTCATCCCTCTATGCCACCTTTTTCAGCGTTTTACCTGTGATGACTATCATCCCATTCTGATCACTTGTTCCTCTGCCCAGCCTCATTCTGGAATCATTCCTTTTCCCCAATAACCCCGCGTTCAATGTCAATTTTCCTTCACACCCCTCCCACCCCCCCCCCCCCAACTTACACGACCATCATGACCAAATAAGCGACAAAAATTCCATTCTTGGCTTTTATCTCGAAATAGTATTACTAAACTTAATAATGTTATTGAATATAGCTTCAAGTGATTTGCTCCTAAATCCTCCGAAACTTTAAAGCCAAAATAAGTTTTTTTGATGTAGAATTTCTCTGCTTAATTTCTTCGAAAGCTGTCTCAACACCCATACATGTTTGGTTAGATTTCCCGCTGTGAGGTGATGAAAAGGTGGCCCCGACGTGGCAACACGAAAGTTAAGGTGAACAAGATCGAGAATGCCGCTTGGAACACGAAAACAAGGCCTTGGCCACTGTTTAAGCTCTTTAAGTTGCACCATGCGCCCAAGTAAATCGGAGAAGGGCATTTTTATGCTCTGAACAAAGAGGCCAACATCATGGATGGGACTTGAACATGAAGGAAGCGGGTGGCATCCCGGGATGCTAACATAAATAACATCTGGAAATATTTTGGAGGGAATGTAATAAATGTGCTCCAATTTCAGTGGTAGAGATCATCCGCGTATTAAACGCTCAAATATGGATAGGAGATGCTCAAAATTCTTAAAAAATTCCTCTGAGTATCCCACAGCTAAAATACGAGCGGATAAACATCCTGGCGGCCGGTACTTCTGGTAGAAACAACAAGCCAATCATGAAATCTCCAAACTTTATTGGTACATTTTGTGTGAAACCAATACGTCAGAGTTTTTTTCTACTTAGCAAGTGAAACGCTGCTTCACAGCCAAGGAATGAGTTTAAATCTATGCTTTTTTGCGTATATATATTGATTTTTTGAGAAGTTAATATGCTTTGATTTATTCATGTGTAGTAATGACCAATGGTAACCAAGCTGATGCACGTGGCTTGCCGGAACAGGAAATTTCTGCTTTATGCTCTTAGACATCGGAAATTTCTTCTTTTATCGCGAGAATGGAGAAAGGACCTCCAACGTAACATCCTAATTTTTCCTGCGTGTATATAGTTGGTGAACCGCGTATGAGTAATATTTTTAGATGAACGACAATGGGAAATCTTTAAGATGAAATTTATTCGTTAGAGGGGTAATCGTAATCCCTTGTGAACCCTAATTTTAAAGGATAATTCCCTGATAACATTTTTACTGGTAATAAGTATACTTCACATAAATTCACAGCTTCTGTCTTCGCTGTCTTTCTTCACCGGACACTTTAGTTTTTTAGGTGTTTAAGGTAGGTAGTTTTTTCTTTAGGTGCTTTGCAACTCCATTACATAAAAATTATTCATAGTAACAAGGATTGAAAAACTTGCACCGTAGCTAAAATACATTCAAACAGAAAATATTCCATAAAGAAAGGCGAAAAATTCAATTTTATGGTATATATAGCCTATGCGGAAGTAATTATCCATTCTATTCCCATTAACAACCGTCATATTTATTTTATTTTATATTTATTTCATCAACCTGAATACAGCCTCGAGGGCCAATTTACATCAGGCGTTGTAACAATAACAAAGGACAACACACACAACCATGTCCAGGGAGGAGAAAAATCCTCCAGTGGCGGGACTCGAACCCGCGACCTTTGGGTTGGCAGGTGAGGACGTTACCCCGCCGCCACCGAGGCCGTTATCATTTCATGTTGGAGGTTGAGGGTTTAGTATTCTGGGCCAAAGTAAAAGGCCGCTGCGTCTCCAATGTCGAGCATTGCACGTGCGCAGCGAAATGAGGAAGGGGGCCGAACGCCCTCTCGTGCTAGATGCACGGTAAGTGCAAACCCAGTGCAGAATTGCTGCGGCTTCAGCCCTTCCAGAGGGACGAGGGCGGTGAGGGAAACATTGGGACAAGATAGAAGATGTGGTGGAGGAGAGCTGTAGAGAGTTCAGAAACGGGAAAGATCATTCCACCAACTGAGAGAAATGTGAGACATGCCATTGAATACTCCCAGATAGCATCTCGTTCGAAAATAAGTACAACCTTCTGTCTACATCCGTCTTGGAAAAAGCTGTAGAGCTTATTTTAAGTCCGTCGCTAAGATTGATGTTCTATTAACTAAAGGCTCCTTATATTTTTCCCCTCGCAGACCACATTCACGCACCCTTGAGCGCATTTTTTTCCACCTTTTTCCATGGAATTATCAACCAAACACGTTATTTTTCTGCCACAATTGCCATCACTTCATGCATGCTCTTGTTTAAGGAATTGTACTACAAGCACCTAAAGGTCTACTTCCTTTTATTCATTGCTTCTCCTTCTTCCCATCGTTTTCAGTTTCCCAAAAAACCAAGAAACAGGTCCTGTTTCCTGATTCGTACAAAAGTCGTGCTGTCTCCGACCGCAAAAGTGTGTAATGTAGTAGCTTTCATCCGATACTATACACACGATACCAAGAGATATACAACGAGCGGCCTTGAGAGGCTAGATTAATTCACTCTTTTTCGGAAAACTTATGTTTGCCTTGACAGTGAATATTATATTTCCGAACTCCTTCTTCCCGATGCCATTTCAACTCCATACTCGGGGCAAAGAATTTTCCCCATTCCCAGGATGTTTGAATCACCCTCTTTTCCACTCCGCAAGATTCACGCCTGACTGACTGAAGTCTCACTCTCTCCTGCGCTACCCTTTTGACCAAATCTTCCACATCGCACCACGCAAGACAAGTTGTTGGTTTCTTTACTGAATTGCTGTTCGCTGTTAATGTGTGTAGTGCATGAATCAAATATCTCAAGGAAAGATAACTTTGATATTCCACAACAAATGACTTACTAAGCGGCCAAGTGCGTTACCGAGTGATATCTTATGGTGGTCCTCGTTAGTCCACCTGACTATGCTACTTGGTAAAGAATGCGTTCGTTAGAATAATTACTTGCGGAATTTAAGTTTATTTCTCATTGCTGTATATGGTACATCTATAAAATACCCTGCAAGCCACCTCAAGGGTGTGTGGCAGGGGGTGAGTAATCACCAACATGTATTACACTATACCGTATTAAATTTAGTGTAACTAATGATGTATTAGCATACATCGCTAATGGTTGTCACAAGGCAAAGCCTCGATAGGAGTTGCGCAGAGTAGAACCTACATAAAATGCTAAGAGAGTGTTTTATGCTAGCAATGATCTTTACCAACCCTGTTATTGGGGCCCATTCTTTGCTCTCCTCCAGTGCTCTGTTATCGAGTGGTGACCTTGAACTGTTGAGGGTTTTTTTTCGTGGAAAATTATAGTTGCCCCAATTGCAGATAACGGGGAGTTTTACCATATAGTTGTCCTCTTGCGTAAAGATTCATCCTTGAGAGTTCAAGGGCCTCCTTCTAGAGCAACACTTTCAAAAGAGGAATGATTCAATTTCCATTAAATGCCACGAGAGTTGAAATTTGATTTAAATTAATTCAGCTATATACGAGCTAGCTTGAGTCGTAATTTGACGCGAATTTCACTCGACCGCATGAGCTAATAGAAGAATTGGAATAAGTCTTTACACCACATACGTCAAAATCTTCTTGGTACCCTACAAGCCACCTCAAGGGTGTATGGCAGGGAGTGAACCCGTACCAGGCATCTGCCAACCTTCAAACACGCCATTTTCAAATAAACTGCAAATAGTAAAATAATTAAGCGTGTTAAAAAAATAAAGGAATATCTAGACCAAGGAAGTCCAAGAGAGTTGTGGATACCACCCTAAATATGACATGTTATTAGTTATTAGAACTAGAAAAATAATATTAATCAATGCGTATATATGGTAGATATGTGAGAATAAGACAAATAGTGAACGTCTGTCATAATAACATATAGTCCCTATTAACTCTCCATGGAATTCAAAGAAGAAGAGGATGCCAGGGTAACTTAATTGGTTAAGTACTTGGTGCGAAATTGAGGCATCTACTCGCGAAGACCAGTCAAGATGAATGATGTTTTTCAATGTGAATGTCACTAATTCATTAGCCGTCACAAGTATCGTTTCCCTGACATTGAACCCAGGTTGGCTCTTAAAAGTTCTTATGCTTTAAGGGAACGACGCAAAGGAAAATATCCATAAACAAGAGTTTGCTAGAAAATAACGCCTATCGGGTGAATATTGGTAACCAAGACCGCAGGTAAAAAAGAAAAGTTGCTGGCTTAAGCACTGAAATACAATTAATATAGATGCTGCTTCTCCCGCTCAGTGCCTAAGAAAACTGAACTTGCGCACAAATATATCCTTAAAGGCTGGATTTTGGTCCCCGCCACCAAATTCCATTCTCTTGGTCCTCAGCATGTGATTTGATTTATTTTCGGTGAATTACCAAAAATTTCGACCGCTAAAATACTTCTTTGAGTGGGTAGTGCCACCCGTCAGTCTATAATATGACGAATGCCCAATTGAGAATTTCAAGATAATAACCCGCATTTCCCAGACGGTTTAGGTTACTTGTATGCGTTTTCGTATTAAATTACGAAAATAATCTTTAGAAACTTAAGAACAATCATTTGCTGCATTCCTATCAAGTCTATTTGTTCTTAATAAGCTCTGTATATCCTTCATTGACACGCTCGTAGCGACCTTTATCGATCTGATCAAAAATACTTGAATTCCGCTTTTCCTCCGCCTAATATTTTTTTTGTTTTAACGCGGACTGAAGCCATTGGGATGATAAGAAAGCATTTCTTTTTTGTGGATCTGCACGCTGACAAAGGGACTGGCCGCCAGATTGGGGTTGTTGCAAGGCCTCGATTGCTGTCACAAATAGCTACACGTGAAGCCAACGCTGTCTGGCACGGCGCCCTTTAAAAAGTTGACTTTCGCTCGGCTTCCTTGGCGCCGCCCCCTCTAGGGCATCTTGCGGGGAAATTCATCCTCTGGAGACTCCGTGGCCTAATAAAGCTCCAAAAATCAGCGAAGTCATATCTTTTTAAAGAGTTCAAGCCGTGAATAATTGGGTCCTAACGTACATACCACATCCTGCGTATACTTCTCATATTATATTCCTCAACATAAAAATATTCAACGAATCTTGCTTTAATTTGCTTAAATCCGTGTTTTGGGTTGGTACTGTTGGAGTAGAAAAGCATGTGCACCTCAGTAAATGTTTTTATTACTTTAGTCTACCATGTCACATTTATGAATCTGGCTTCAGTTGAAGGCACTAAAATCAGCTAGTTGTGATACTTAACACGTATGAACAAATGTAGTTATTATAATTTTTCCCAAAAATGTTTTTTTGTCCTTGTTTATAAATATAAAATTATCATCTAAAAATCTCACACTCACTTTTCTCAAATAAGCACTACGAACACTCGTTAAACTGAAATTATGCTATATTATTAAAAAAAATATATATTGCTCACAAAAAATGTTTGAACCCGATCACATGAAAATCTACTCAGTCTATTGTGCATAAAACTTTCAAAAATATTCCTTATGCATGGAAAAAGCTCAGCACTGACAAAATAGTCAAATACGATAAACACCGCGTGCATTTTGAGATAAAAAGTAGAGTTTCCCAACTAATTCGAAGCATTTAATGCCCTATCATCGCACCTAATCAGGCATGATCTTATGCTTACGATTCTTTATGCACCGCAACTTTACGCATACCTCATTTCAGACTTCTCCATTTGGTGCAAGTTCACTCACACGCAGACGATAGAATGAAGAACGTCAGTTACTTCGGTATTTTGTTCTCGGATTGTGTCCACGGAACGTGATCACCGGTTCATTTACAGACGCATATCACTGTAGCGTTCGTCGGCGAGGTTTCCATCTCATTTATCAAGCGCAACGCTCACATTTTATCGGGAACTATTGTGAAGAAAAAGGAAAACAATGAATCAAGCTGCCGGCGACCTTCGAGTGGGAAACATCCATTGAAAACGGCCGTCACGAGAGAGAGAGAGATCGCGAACATTTAAAGAAAAAAATTAGAGCTGCGGAGGTGGTTGAGGACTGGAGGCGCAACTCCAGTGACACCCAGAAATATTCGCAAGGTGAAACGCACTCACTCGGATCTTGCAGTATCATGCTCGACAAGCGCTATTATTTTCATCCCTCCCGTCTCACTTATTCAAACGTGCGCTCAGGATTCATGCGTGCGCGAACGTCAAAGCGATCACTCGGGGCTGTTCCTCACTCACTCTCGCGTTCGCTAACGCCTTGGATAGCGGCCGTATACACTATACACTATCGCGTAGAGATAGGAGGGCCGAACGCCGTCGGTTGTCTTGTTTTCCCTCTGGCGACCTCTTTGCTAAGGAGGGTAATTAATGATGCTGTGGAAAGACAGGAGTATGGGGGAAAATTCTCTTCTGATGGGGGGAAAACACAAAAGGCCACGTGCTCTAGCGACCGCCAGGGGTTTCTTTTATAGCGCTTTCAAACATTGTCGGGGTTGGGGAGGGTAAAAATATACGACCCAGACGAGTTCTTCGCAGTCACGAAAAATCCCTGACAAAAAAATTTGGTTACTCCCTCTCCTCCGTATTAGAATGGGAGGGGGAGGGAGGCGTATGATCGAGGAAGGGAATAGAGTGCGGGAATCACAAGAGATAGCGGCGGGGAGGAGTGTGAATCGAAGGGTGGGCGAAGAGAAAAGCGGGGAAGTGATAGCGCCGTGGAGGGCGAGCGATGCTCTCTGGCGGACGCCACCGCACTCGAGGCACGGCGTCCGCCGGGACCGGCGGCATCCCCGGCCGGGATCGCCGGCAGAGATCTCCCTGCTCGGACATCGGCGGTAGCTATCCGCGGCGCAGGCGCTATGATATAGCTCCCGTGCTAAATTATAGCACCCGCGCTAGGTTTTAGCGCCCGCGCTGCAGTTTAGCACCCGCGTTGAACTTTTGCACCCGCTCCGCTCACAAATGGACTTACCTCGCGGAATATCTCCGGCACTTGCTCGGGAAGCTGGTAGCTTGCCTCGGAGGGCAGGGTGAAGGCGTAGAGGAGTCGCCGGATGGGTGCGGAGGAAGGCCACCACGTCGTCGAGGGCGCGAACTC
The DNA here is from genome assembly GCA_963573305.1 of Pyrrhosoma nymphula. Classification (NCBI taxonomy): domain Eukaryota; kingdom Metazoa; phylum Arthropoda; class Insecta; order Odonata; family Coenagrionidae; genus Pyrrhosoma; species Pyrrhosoma nymphula. The sequence continues at coordinate 68,502,863 of OY754327.1, read as the reverse complement.
CGTCAACGTCTCTGACTCCATCGCCCCGAGCGACTCCGCGCTGGAGTTAGCGACGTCTTCCATGTGAATGTGTGTGCGCGAGTGGAATGGAAGAGAGTTTTTCGTATGTCACCACTCCTGTTCGTCCACCACCGTGGCGCCCTGCTCCTCGCTGTTGGACGCGCCGGGAGACACTGCGGAGGACTCAGGGAAGAACTTAACGAGTGACTCCTTTTCGTTCCTCTCCTCCCCCTTCTCACTCGTATCTTATCCTCCCCCTCCAACCCCCGCCCACCTTCCACTACCCTCCCTTCCCTTTGCCCCTCCCCCCCTTCGTTGACTCCGGTTCCTGCTCCTCTCCCTCCCCACGGACAGAAGTCGTCCTCCTCCCTCCTGAGAGTTACACCTCTCCCCTGGTTCACCTCTCCATGCGCACCCTCCTCCGTTTTCTCGCACCCCCCATACCCCCTGCATTCGCACCTCACACATTCCGTCCATTATCATAACCCGAGTCTCACTTCTTCTTCCCCCAAAAGTAGAATCTCCATTGCCTTCCCAGTCCTGGATTCCTTCCCCCCGTTTCCATCAGAGGCTTAAGCAAGAAAAGGGTTTTTTTCTACGTTCAACGAGAAGCCTTCCCGAGTCAATTTCCAACTTAATATTATGAGTTAGGTAGTGTTTTAGATTTAAGAAGTGGCTGTCTTGAATATACTCTGCCGGTTAAAATTTGGACTATCTTTTGTTTAAGTTCCAAGCCGATCTATTTTCTGACGACGTCAAAAGCGTGTTATGAAACCTGGCATATTACGGTAGATTATATCATGAGTGGGTAGCTAAATAGTTGATTTTCTCCCAAATGCTTGCTTCATAATCTGCAAAGTAGTACTAACAGTACGTTTCGCATGATTCCAGTGTGGCTCTTGTAGCTCTGTGCATTTACGCAGTTGCAAAATACATGAATATATGTAATTAGTTTCTCCAACCATACCTATAGAGTAGTGCTTGTTGGTGAAATTTCACCTCCTGACAAGTGTGTACAGGTTTTTTCAAATGCATGAATAGACATAGTTTCATAATCTTTTTTGGGTAATGGTGTAGTGCATCTTGGTGATAACTTACCCCCTGTCACACATCCTTGAGGTGGCTTGCAGAGTATTATGTAGATGCAGACGTAGAAGAGGCATCTACATCTACGACGTACCGTGCAAGTCACCACTAGGGTGTTTGGCACGGGGTGATTCCACACCAGGCATGCAGCACTTGTCCCAGCACAAATCAGAACCTCGCACGTTCCCCCGCCCGCTAGGCGCAGGCCAAAAAGCAGTCAGGAGAACAATGCGCGGTCCATCCAGAAACTAGGAGGCAATTGAATATATACATGTAATACGCCTTAAGATCTATATTATATTGCTCGTACAATGACATCTGCAAAGTACTCTGCTACCGACCTCAAAGGCGTGTTGGAGGAATTTGTTGATGTATTGTTTTTTATTTAGGGCATCTAATAGAGCACCGTACATATTCTTGGCTGGTATCTGGGACGATTTCAGCTTGGCTGACAGTGGTATTCTTTACAGCTATAAATACTCCGCCTCCGGTGCGGTTGGACCTATCTTTTCTGTAAACGTTGAACAATTTATGAAAAATTTCACTATCAGAAATATCGCCCGTCAGCCAACTTTCTGTGCCAATAATGACGTTACACTCCGTGCTCTGAATAAGGTGGTGAAATTCTGGAATCTTATTTTTTAAACTACGGCAGTTAACTACTGCAACGACTACTGCTTCATGATAATTTTAATACGTTTCGGGGACATTTCAAGATTGCTGTCTTCAATTAAGTTATTCTTGGGCCCTATACTCGAAGTACTCTTTGCTAAATTACTAACTGGCAACACATAATTATTGACCTACCCCCCTAATTGACCTGCCCTGTAGCCTACCGTCCATGTTAAACTCGACGAGAATGCTCAAGTATCCTGCGCGCTACCTCCTGCGATGGCCCGTACGTAAAGTGGACACCCGAGCGATTTATAGGCACCCAACACGAATCCATCACCGGCCTGAGGTCCAAGAACTCCGCTCCCTCGCTCCCACAGACTTCAATGAGTCTCTGGTTTATGCCTTCCACTCGGCTCCAAACCATCGAACCTCGATCCGTCCTAGGTACCAAGCTACATATGGTAAGCCTCAAATTGGTACCAGATCCTCCGCGAATACGGCGGAACTCGGAGCATAGATCTCTCAAAGAGTCTAAAATTTCCTCTGATCCCCTATTCACGGCATCATTGGTCCCAACATGGGCAGCCACATGTAACTTAGAGCAGTTCGCGCCCAAGGTGATAGAATACTATTTTAACACCTTGGTTCGCGCCCCTGACCGCCGACTTCATCGCCTTCGTCACCTGTGGCACCTTATCTCCCGGTATACACCAGGAGGTGACTCGTGGTTCGCCTCCTTTCCGTCGGCCCTTTCCACGCAGCGGGGACACTACACGCCGGACATTAGAACTACCTATAACTAAAATTTTCTCATGGCTCAAAAGACCTCATTCTAGATATATTTAGCAACTACATAAATGCGCAGAAATACAATAAATATACAGAAAAATACAAGGTCTTATGAATTAAGGTCTTGCCTATGTATTTAACTGTCTCTAAACCAGATAATTTATTTTGATTAATATTTTAATTTTCGCTGCTGAGTTATTCTTTTCCCGAAAAAATGTAACCACGCATTAATATACATGTAATTATAACCATAAGACCTGAGTCTTTCCTAGCGAATGCTTAGTATGAAGAGTTCTCGGGTTTCAAGCCGAGTAATGATGTTGAACTGCCCCCGCGGTGAAATTGAACGCTATAAACCGGATGGAAACCCGATAACTCTTCAGATTAATTATAACTAACAAGTGTTGCACTATTTATTTAGCACATAGATTTTTCAAACCCATTTCTACCAGACCTACTACTAACATCCTGAGGACTGTATATACCTAAATTCACTCGTAATTAAGACAAATTATTATTATTGTTACCATCCCTGGAATTTATTGTCGGTAAGTGCTGCTCGTTAACATGGTATTGATGTCCTTAATATATCAAATAAATGCTAAAGATTCGATAATACTTCTCTGGGGTACACCTGATGTGACATCAAACTGCGTCTTTTTCCTCCGGTCACCCATTATTTTCTTCATCTCCTTTTCTTCTCTGTCTTCACACTTCTATTTCCATACTTCAATTGATTGCATTTTTGTCTCTCACGGTCGATCTCTTCTACTTATCCCCACAAAAAAACAATCCAACGTCCTTGTCGTACGAGCGAAGTAATGGATTGCCTGTAAGAGTGAAGTTCAGGGGAACTTAAACCTCTGCGTTAGCTATGAAGGCCTTTCAAAAACCATGAAATGGTCGACGAACTGTGCTCTGGGAAGCCATAGATGAAGAGGTAATCACCCGCTTGGTGGACACTCATCTATTCTAAAAAAAATTAAGAAATTACTGGCGCATGAATAAAAATATCCCGACTATCCCTGGAAATTCCATGCAGAAAATGAATATTGACATTTTAAAAAATAGCAAAAAATTCTCCTTGTTGTTACCCTTGAGGTAGATGAAGAGGGCGCTTGCAATGGTGGCCAAAGCTTGAAGCTGGGCGTGGCCGGTCCGCCATCTTTGTTGCCCCCGATTTACCTTAGCACTTACGGGGTGACACACTGATTTTGCAATTTACCATATCATCTAACGATAAATCACTTGTAATCACCATGCATTTCCTTCCCGAAAACACATTATTCATTTCCTTTTTTTATTTATTAAAATTAATAATAAACCATATTCCCAGCGAAAAAAATACGGTAAAATCGAGTAGAATCAATAGCTCCAAGTAACAAATAAGAGTTTCAAGTGTTAAATACCTCACATTGTCAATCGTAGGTAGACATTCTTGCTTTATATCTGCTACTGCATCTACTAACAAGTGTAATCTACCTAGTGAGGGTGGGAGTTTCATGAATTTGATGTTTCGCAACTATTGTGATCCCTTATTGTACACGGAAAATGACATTTTAAACCCATCGGTTCTGCAGTATATTTCCTTTATCTTATGTCTGTAATCGTTTCTATGGTAAAACGTTGGCTCTAGCCAAATATGTTGAACGTATGGCAAAAAGGGTATGCAACAAGCTTGCACAAAGCATTTAACCTATATTTTTCCCCTCGATCAGTAAGAGATTCCCACCCTAATTCCTTAAATAATTCGGCAACACTGGTAAGTTTATACAATAGATTTAGTCTAACATTTTTATTTAATATCTACATAATGTCTATCTATATGTTTTATCTTTATAATAGTTTTAGTCAAACTATACATTTAGTATACATTTTAATCGACCGTCTGAAAGCGATTGCATCCTAGTTTTTGCCAAAGGTGACACCTACGAGATGATAATAACGGCCTTTAACGCAAGTATCTTGCCGATCTTCGCAGCACGCGTTCTAACTCGGTTTTTAAGCCTACCTCATAAGATTCCCAAATACTGGAAACGTATTCCAATTTCGATCTAACAAGAGACAACTAACCGCGAACAGAGGGTAGTTCTAGATGGCGTTAGCTCAGATGTAGTGAAAGTTACATCAGGTGTACCCCAGGGAAGTGTCATCGGTCCCTTATTGTTCCTTTTGTATAAAATGACATCACTACCGTTGTTACTTGCAAAATTTGCCCCTTCGCAGATGACGCAGTGCTGTACAGGGATCTAGGAAATGAGTCTGACAAGATTGCGTTACAAAAAGACCTAGATGCTATAAATGAATGGTGCAATACTTGGCAGTTAGAATTGAATTTTAAAAAGTGCGTTGTTATGAATTTTTGGAAAAAGAATAACTCGGTCAACGAAATGTACACAATTAATCAAACAGACTTATCAAATGTAGAGTCAGTTAAATACTTAGGTGTGGCCCTTACTCAGGACCTGTCTTGGGGGAAACACGTCCGGGAAATCTGCGGACAGGCTAGTCGCAAATTGGGCTTGATCAAAAGAATATTAGGAAAATGCGACGAGAAGATTAAAGAGCGATGTTATTTTTCACTGGTGAGACCTCACCTGGAGTATGCCGCTAGCATATGGAACCCTGACGAAGTAGGACTAATCTCAGAAATAGATCGAATAAAACGGAGAGCAGCAAGATTTGTGAAAAGTTGTTACGATAAACTTAGCAGTGTTGCTGAATTGTTGAAGGAATTGGGATGGGAATCTCCAACTGATCGAAGGGAGAAATACAGGTTAAATCTTTTGCGCAAGTTCGGAGCAGACAGTTTTTTGCCGGAGGTTCAGCATGCACTGCTAGAGCCAACGTACTACATCTACATCTACAAAATACCCTGCAAGCCACCACAGGGGTGTGTGGCAGGGGGTGAGTATTCACCAACATGCATTACACTATACAGTGTGTCCTCGTTTAACGCTGTCCCGTTTAACGTTGTTTCGCGATAACGTTGTCCAACATTGAAAACCCTTAATCGTTCAACTTCGTCAATGCTTCACGATAACGTTGTTCAAATTTTGTGCAACAAAAAAAATGAATAACGAATAGGAATTTGGCGCATCTGATGCATAATTTCCATTCGGCGGAAAAGTTTGGTGTTAACTCCCCATAGCATGTGTAAAAGGTTTGCACCTGAGCGAATAATTATTGCGTCATTTGTTTCATAACTGTTATATTTGTTTATTATTTACTACGCTAGGCAATGCATCGGGTGATTTAAAACTCAAACCAATGTTAGTGTACCATCTTCAATGGCATAGTATTAATAATACCATATCTGAATGGTAGATCCAGGGGCAGATATTTACGGGAAAAATACCTGAAAATCCCATGCCGCCATAAGGTAGAATTGGTGGTAGAAAAAGTTGATTCACTGCTATTTGAGGTGAATCGAAAACGTGTTTTTGGTGTTGAATTATTGTGCATGAGGAAGTTTTCTAAACCCTCCATGATGCAGTAAATCGTCTAGGGTGATACTGTTCCTAAAACATTGTTACGAAATAACAGCAATTTTGTACACAGCACCGAGCTTCCCTACTTCACTCACTATTTTAATTGATTTCCTACGTCTTCGCGATTGCAGCGAGCGAAATTTTGGCCCTTCACTGCGTTCGCATGCGCACGCTCCCGCAGTGAAGGACACAAATTTCTATATACTCAGAGGGAAAGCAGTGCTAACAGCACTAAATATCAGATATATAGGAGGGAACCTGGTGCTTATTGTTTAAAAAATGCCTTTTCAGTTTGTTTCATCTAAGATATGAAGATCTCTGAATAGTGGTGCCATCTGTTCGACTTTCCGCGTAAATAACGCCGTAAATCGTCGATGACGCGAAGTAGTCCATAAAAACACAAATTTTTAAGGAAATCGGCAATTTTTGTGCATTAATCCATTGATAACGCCTTTCAAACAGGTCCCCTGTATTTTTAAATATCAACAGTAAGTTCCTATCACCTGTAGTTTTCGTGCCGCATGGATAGAGAATAATTCCAAATTTTCTTTTGTGAGTGAAAATATCCAAGTTTCACCAATAAAATGTTTTAGAAAATTAGTTTGAACGCTTCATTCAATTATGCCATATATCCAACCTTTAATCGCTGTGCTGTGCGGAAATCGTTATTGTTATGAAATGAAGAATTGTTAAGTTTGGAACCGATTTTAATTATTTACATTGTTTCTTATAGAAAATACTGCATCGTTTAACGTTGTTTCGCTTTTCGTCTACTATTTCAGGAACGAGTTAACAACGTTAAACGAGGACACACTGTACCTTAAAGTTAGTGTTACTACGACTAATTATGCATTAGCATAAATCGCTAATGCTTGTCACCGTTGAAGCAATCACAGGAATAAAATAAAGAAAATTGACTGCCGAACCGATAAATTTAAAATGTCATTTTTCCCACTTACAATAAGGGATCATAATAGTTGCGATAGATCAATCATATGAAACTCCCACCCTCAATAGGTAGAGAAGAATCTTCACTTGTGCTTAATAACACAACATCATTACTAACACTTCACACCAGTCGATTTGTCCGGCATTATTTTATTTTGTTATCTGCATGAAGTAGTATCTCATAGCATTCATAAATTAACAGTATCAGTAATATTAACCACTAGATGTGTCTATAGCATTGTTCTGCATTTTTGCATGCTAATTTACGTATCGCTCTCCCAGTTTCCGGTTGGACTGCGCACTGTTCTCCTGAGACGATACAGTGGTGTAAAGAGAAACCCGTAACCTTAAAGATAAGCTAGCGCCAACTATGGACCTCGAGGAAATACAGGAGTGGTGCAATGCTTGGCAGCTAGAATTAAACCTGAAAAAATGCGTTGTTATGAATTTTTGGAAATGGAAAAACTCTCCTTATAACAGCTATTGCATACACAACAGCAAATTAGAGACAGTAGAATCGGTTAAATTCCTCGGAGTTAAACTGAACAATCATCTCTCGTGAAGTAAACATATTCGAGAAATTACCGGTCAAGCTAATCGTAAATTGGAATTTGTTAAAAGAGTATTTGGCAAGTGCGACGATAAAGTTAGGGAAATCAGCTACTTCTCCCTCATTAGATCCCACTTGGAATATGCTGCTAGTATTTGGGACCCTTATAAGATAGGCTTGGAAACTAAGTTAGAACGCGTGCAGCGAAGATCGGCAATATATGTTAAAGGCCGTTATGATAATCTCGTTTGTGTTACTTTCTGCAGCAACTGGGATGGGAAACGCTTTCAGACCGTAGATTAAATAGAATACCATGAGAATAAAATTAGGGAACTAGACTGCAGAACGGACAGATTTAAAATGTAATTTTTCCCACGAATTATAAGGGACCATAGCAGCGGCCAATGAGACTTTTATCTAGGTTTGTCGATAGGTAGTGTAGCTCTTAGTTGTAGTAGTACTCCCTAATACTTGAATCCTAATCTGTTACCTAGTACTAGCAGCACGCCGTGCATGTGTTCTACATAAGTCTTGAGTCTCTGTCCATTTGTGTAGTTGCAAAATACATATATATTAACGGTCCCTCTCCATTGTATAATATCTGTAGTTTAGTGCATGCTTGTGAGGCTTCACCTCGTGACAAGCACTCGCGATTTATGCTTATGCATAATCAGTCGTAGTTACACTAACTTTAGGGTATAATGTAATTCATGTTGGTGAATATTCAACCCTTGCCACACACCTCTGAGGTGGCTTGCAGGGGATTTTGTAGACGTAGATTAAAATTTAGACTCAATATATTATGCAAGTTCCAAACCGATGTATACTCTGACGACGTTGATAATCTTTTACGAAATCCGACATACTGCGGTAGATCAGATCATGAGAATAAAATTAGGGAACTAGACTGCAGAACGGACAGTTTTAAAATGACATTTTTCCCGCGAACGATAAGGGACCATAACGGTTGCCAATGAGACTTTTATCTAGGTTTGTCGGTAGGTAGTGTAGCTTTTAGTAGTTGTAGTACTCCCTATAAGTCTTGTGTTTCTGTCCATTTGTGTAGTTGCAAAATACATGTATATTAACAGTCCCTCTCCATTATGAGCATATCTGTAGTGAGAATATCTGTAGTGTAGTTCATGCTTGTGAGGATTTGCCTTGTGACAAGCATTAGCGATTTATTCTAATGCATAATTAGTCGTAGTTAAACTAACTCTAGGGTATGTTGGTGACTACTCACCCCCTTCCACACACCCCTGAGGTGGTTTGCAGGGTATTTTGTTGATGAAGATGAAGATAATTTCCCGAACATATTTTCACCACGAGATATCATTAGTCAGTCGAACACCGAGGTATTTGACTATTCTAAAATCTCTAATTGAATATCCTGTATGCATTTCCTGTTATGAGGAGAGTTTTTAGTTTTCTCAAAATTCATAAGAACGCATTTCTTCTAGGTTAATTCTAGCTTCCACACATCGTATGTACCACTCCTGTATTACCATGAGGTCCTTCGTTAGCACTTGCTAATCATTAAGGCTACGGATTTCCCTACACACTATTGCGTCGTCTACAAATAATCGAAGCTTACTGTCAACTACTTCACCGATTTCGTTTACATACAAAAGGAACAGAAGGGGGCCTGCATCTACTTAATACCGTGTAAGCCACTACTGGGGTGTGTGGCATGGGGTGATTCCACACCAGGCAAGCAGCACTCGTTCCAGTTCAAATCAGGACCTCACATGTACCCGGCCGCTAATCGCAGACCAAAAAGCAGTCAGGAGAATAGTGCGCAGTCAAATCAGAAACTGGGAGAGTGCTACGTAGATGAGCATACAAACATGCAGTACATTGGTTAACATACAAGCTCTGATTAATATTTCAAATATTTTTAATTTATGAATACTACGAGATACTAGATCTATGCTCGGTACTTCGTAGATTTACTCATATGTTACGTTATCGGGCGGAAATACAGATGTACAGACACCTTTCCAACGTATAGTGTAATGCATGTTGGTGAATACTTACCCCCTGCCACACACCCCTGAGGTGACTTGCATGGTATTTTGTAGATGTAGATGTAAAAGAGCACTTCTACATCTACAAAATACTCTAGAAGCCACCTCTAAGTTGTCGTAGTTACACTAACTTTAGGGTATAGTGTACATCTACATCTACAAAATACCCTGCAAGCCACCTCAGGGGTGTGTGGCAGGGGGTGAGTAATCACCAACATGCATTACACTATACCCTAAAGTTAGTGTAACTACGACTAATTATGCATTAGCATAAATCGCTAATGCTTGTCACGAGGCGAAGCCTCACAAGCATGCAACACTATACTACAGATGTCATCGAAATGGAGAGTGACCATCAATATACATGTATTCTACAACTACACAGATGGACAGGGATTCAAGACCCATGTAGATAACATGCTAGGCGTGCTGTTAGTATGTACTAGGTAACAGATAAGGATTCAAGTATTAGGAGTACTACTACTACTAAGAGCTACACTACCTAACGACAAATCTAGATATAAGTCTCATGGCAGCTATTATGGTCCCTTATCGTTCGTGGGAAAAAAGACATCTTAAATCTATTCGTTCTGCAGTCTAGTTCCCTAATTTTACTCTCATGATCTGATCTACCGTAGTATGTCGGATTTCGTAAAATATTATCAACGTTGTCAAAGAATAGACCGGTTTGGAACTTACATAATAGATTAAGTCTAAATTTTAATCGACGGTCTGAAAGCGTTTCCCATCCCAGTTGCTGCAAAAGGTCAGTAACACTAACGAGAATATCATAACGGCCTTTAACATATATTGCCGATCTTCGCTGCACGCGTTCTAACTCAGTTTCCAAGCCTATTTCATAAGGATCCCAAATACTGGCGGCATATTCTAAGTGGGGTATAACGAGGGAGAAGTAGCTGATTTCCCTAACTTTATCGTCGCACTTGCCAAGTACTCTTTTAACATATCCCAATTTACGATTAGCTTGACCGGTAATTTCTCGAATATGTTTACTCCACGATAGATCATTAGTCAGTTTAACTCCGAGGTACTTAACTGATTCTACGGTGTCTAATTTTATGTTGTTTATGCAATAGCTGTTACAAGGAGCGTTTTTCCGTTTCCAAAAATTCACAACAACGCATTTTTTCAGGTTTAATTCTAGCTGCCACGCATCGCACCACTCTTGTATTGCCTCGAGGTCCTTAGTTAGCGCTTCCTTGTCATTAAAGCTACGAATTTCTCTATACATCACTGCGTCGTCAGCAAATAATCTAAGCTTACTGTCAACTTTGTCACCGATGTCGTTTATGTACAAAAGGAACAGAAGCGGGCCTATGACACTTCCCTGTGGGACACCCGATGTGACTTTTACTTCATTAGAGATAGCGCCATCTAATACAACACTTTGCACGCGATTACTTAAGAATTCTCTAATCCAGGAAATTACGTCGTCGTCTAAACCGTAGGATTTTAATTTCATGAGTAGCTTACTGTCGGAAACTTTATCAAATGCCTTTTTAAAGTCAAGAAAAATTGCATCAACTGGAGCGTTATGTTCACCCGAGACTAAAATATCGTGAGCAAAAAGTGCTAATTGTTTCGCAAGATCTTCCCTTTCTGAATCCGTGTTGTGTTTTTGTTAAAAAGTTTTCTATATCGTGGTGTCTCATAACTGAACTATCAATTATATGTTCAAGGACTTTGCAAGAGATAGATGTAGAGATATCGGTCTGTAGTTCGATGGCTGTTCCTTATCACCGCTTTTGAATATGGGAGTGACATTTGCAATTTTCCAGTCCATGGGTACTTTGTGTTCGTTGATGGATTTACTAAATATATTCTGCAAGTAGGGTGCTATTTCACAAGCTAATTCTCTATACACGCGGGCAGGAATTTCTTCAGGACCTGGGGATTTATTTGGACTTAAAGATTTTAGCAAGTTTTCTATTCCTTGAGTGCAAATATCGATAGGCGGCATCTTTTGCTGGAAGTGATCATTTAACTTTACGGATGTAATTTGCGATGACTTGGTGAACACACTTTGAAAGTAAGAATTTAATAAGTTGGCTTTGTCCGAGCTGCTTGTTAATAATTCGCCATTTTCGTTTCGTAGTGGAATAACTGCCACCCCCTGCCACACACCCCTGAGGTGGCTTGCCGGGTATTTTGTAGATGTAGATGAACTGTTGATCTATTGCCTTGAACTTCCCTTACGTATGACCAAAATTCCTTTGGGTTGTCCTGTAATTGTTCTCCTGATGTTTTTCTTTTAAAATCCATGAATGGATTGCATGTAATGCATGTTGGTGATTCCTCACCCCCTGCCACACACCCCTGAGGTGGCTTGCAGGGTATTTTGTAGATGAAATGGGGAAGAAGTGAAGCAGGACAGCAGCATAAGATGGGAGTGGGGGAGGGCGCTGGGGACAACGCCAAGGGGCAGGTGCACGGGAAGGGGAGCGACAAAGTGGGGAGTATAGGAGCAGAGAGAGGGTAAGGTCATTAGAGGCTTTTAAGGATTGGCTAGCTGAGGGTGGAACACCTCACGCAGCGAGCAGGGGTTGGGGGAAGGGAAGGAACATGTTTATCGCTTAGCCATGCTCAGGACTCTTGCTCATAGCTTGTCTTGTCCGTTAGAGGCCCCAGAGAGGGTTTTCAAAGGGGATGGAAAACAGCCGAGAGTGGGAAGAAAGCACTATTCATTTGCCAGGTCTTTTGTGGCCGGAAAGTGGGGTGCCATGCATCTACAAAGTACTGCTACCTAGTACTAACAGCACGCCGTGCATGTTTTCAGCATAACTCTTGAGTCTCTGTCCATTTGTGTAGTGGAAAAATACATATATAATAACGGTCCCTCTCCATTGGTAGCATATCTGTAATGTAGTGCATGCTTGTGAGGCTTCGCCTCGTGACACGCATTAGCGATTTATGCTAATGCATAATTAGCCGTAGTTACACTAACTTTAGGGTGTAGTGTAATGTATGTTGGTGACTACTCACCCCCTTCCACACACAATTGAGGTGACTTGCAGGGTATTTTGTAGATGAATCTATCTATCCCCTTTTCCATTCCTGAGTACAACGTACCACATCTGGGGAAAGATGGAGATGAGGAGGTATGATTGGATGCTCCCTTATGCGTCTTACCTGGTACACACGTGAGATTGTCCTTGCAATGATGGCAGATCATCGCTTTTAATCTCATCGAAAAACACCAAAGAAGTGTTTTATGTACCACAAACCACGTGATTGGAAATAGTCGGATCAATTCGAAGTTTTTAGCGCGAGATAAACTTATGACGATATTGCTCATAAATTGATGTTTCGATTAATTTTTCTCATAATGGAATGGGGAGGGGGAGCCATTTGCGGTAAACAGGTTTTCGCAATGGGAACACGAGTTCCCACCTATGAAACCACATTGTTCAGCCCACAGCTTGGTGATACGCGTGGTGGCAGAACACCCTGGCTATCGGAGTGGAAGCGGAGAGATGATCGCTAACTGAGCTGGGTTTTCAGTTCCATTCCACGTGCCGACCGCGGTTACTTGGATGACTAGGGACTTAGGTAAAGTTTCCATGTGTGTGCAAGAAGTGTAATGGCAAGCCAACCCAAGGGAGAGTGGCGAGGAGTTAATTATTACCTAAACATGTGGTACAAATGTTTTAAGAACTAGGTGTATATAAGAATGAATTAATTATATGTAACTGCAAAGAGACATAATGCAAGCACACAACAAGTGCTGTCAGTAATTTAAACCACATTAATAATAAATAGCTCTATTCAGCAAATGAATAACACTTACTAAGCGGTAAAAAAAACACTAATAAAAAAACCCATTTGCGATAGAAATACCTATTTGTTTAGTATTATCGATAGTCTTATCATGATCTTAGTGATCGTGTGAATTTAACTGTTGATAAGGGTAGGAAGGTAAGAAATTTTAGAGGTCAAATTCAGGCTGTCAATGAACTTCTTCCGGAAAATTAAGAATGGTGAGTGGAAAATAATAACATGACTGGAGAAAATGAAGACCTATGACAGCTCTAGCCTTAATTGTACGCAGAATATTTCCTTGCTTATCTTAGTGTTTTGTTTACTGCCGTATCTTTTCCGGACATGTATATTCTAATATCAAGGGTGTGTTACAGGGGGTGAGTTTACATCAACATGCACTGCACTCTACCCTAATAAAATTAATGAAGCTACGAATATTTTTATATTGGCAAAAACAAAAAAAACTCGTCAGGAGGTGAAATTTCACAAGCATGTACTACACTATGGGTATGCTGCCAATGTTAGAGGGACTGTTTGTATAAATGTACTTTGCAACTAAATAAATGACAGAAATGCAAGAGTTCTGCAGGAAAAAGCAAGAAGTTATGTCAATACTACGTAGCAGATTAAGAAACAAGCAAGACAAAATTCAGATTAAGAAACAGGGAGCAAATCAACGAATTAGTTACACTACCTATTAACAAACCTAGTTAAATGTTTCAATGCAAGCAGTTATGGTCTCTATTATTGTACACACATGCGATACGTAGACTTTGTAGGGGTCAGTATAAAAACAAAAAACTTTTCTCAGGGCTCGTCTTGAGTCTCGTATCGTGAACCTCAGTCTCGGCTCGGTCTCGAGTCTCACCTCGTTTTTTAAATAAAAATAAATTCATCATTTTTTGGAGGAGATCAGGTATTTTTTGCACTGGATGCAGTGACTAAACAAAAGGAGTTCGCAATCTTGACATAGCCAGAGATTTTAGATAAAAATGTAAAAATTGTTTAAATTATACTAGGGAAAATAACTAAGTTATCCATCAATATTCATTTTAAATATGAAAAAAAATTAAATGAACTTGTACCGTTAATACAATGAATCCATCAAATTAATCTTCGTTTGGGTATTCTATCAGGTGATTGGTTGTTTTTTTTGGACATTCCTTATTTTAACGTCCCAAAATCTAGGATATCATCTCACTTTCCCTTATATAGATGGCTTGCCATCAAATCTCTCTTAAATTCGTTTACCTCCTCTTAGTTTGTCCAGAATTCCTATCCTCTTCCAAGTATCCCCAGTATTCTTCACTATATCACTCTCTTCAACATGCCCTCGCCTTTCAAAACGTCCTCCCTACATCCCGTCTGCCTTATATGCTACACAATCACCACATCTGATTTTCACCAAAATATGCATTTATATGCTACACAATCATTAGGAATTATGAATGTTCTCTTCTGTATCTTCTTTTCCTCTGCTGTATTTGCCTCATCTTCCGAGCAAGGATTTCGTGTAATGACGACAGCAGGGGTCCCACAACACCCACGCCATAGGTGCCGCGACCTGTAGTTGCCATGGTTCATTTTCATACATGATCTTTCCATTATTTCAAGGTTATTATCAATTATCTCACCACAACAAGAATGGTGCCCTTGGGAAGAGCAAAAGTTATGCAGTGAAATAAAAATCATGTTATTATTAGTTACTTAAAAAAAGAAGATTGAGAATACAATTTTAAAGGTTTTAAAAATTAATAGGCTAATTTAATCATAATGAACGCTGTCCATAATGGTTAATTCTGCAGGAACTGACATCGGTACCTACTAGGAAGTCATTATTCAATTATTCGCAAATCTGGAAATTTTTTCCTACTATCCTTTCAACACACCTATATCTTTAATCCTAATTTATATCCTATAAAAGATCAAATCGGTTGAATATCAACGTCTAGTGCCCACCCTTGGCTATTAATATTTTTGAGTAAATTTGCTGTGAAGTTTGTGCGATTTGTACTGAGAGTTAAAGTCCTCAAATTGACTGCCACCGGTATTACTACGGAAGCTTTCCTTTCAATGTGTTGAAATTAGCGGATATCAGAATACTTCGGCACACTTAAGCGCCCTTATACGACGATTAATCGAACGACGTGATCTGGCGAAACGTTTGGTAATCAGCCGGTATGTGTCACTGTTGAATCACAATAGACACAACATCCGTACATATTTTGTGTATAATTATGGCATTGGTTCAGGATACCTGTTTAAAACACTAGATTTTTATCATAAAGTTATCAAAAACTTTACATGGGTACAATTTTTGGAGCTCTTTTATTGTCAACTGTACGTCAACTCTACTCCCAATCTGTTTTGAAGTGCTCTGATTTGTGCGTATGGTCTGAAGTGAATGGAAAAGAGGTGAACTGTTGTTTTGTGAAGAAAGAAGCAGTGAAGAGATCCTGTTACAATTTATGTCAAGTTATAGCTCCCTTTCCTGAGAGTCGCGCATGAAGGGTCGTCTTCCCACTGCACCGCCCGATCTTGATTCGTCAGCTTGTCTCCATGGAGCCGGAATGAAAGAGTTGTGAACAACCTTAGGAATACACGGTGATAATGATTGATAGCATTTGACTCAGCAATTATCGGTTTGATTCTGCTCATAATCACTGGAAGGCTTGTGTATGCATTTCATTATCAAGCTTCCTACTCTTTCAACTTTCCCCATCTTATAAAAGGAGATGTCAGCAACTTCCCGAAAAAATCTAAAGTTTTGTGAGAAAAAACTAAACAGCCAATTTTGGAGTTACCCAATTCTAGTTTTTTTTTCATTTTTCTCTCACACAACACTTCTTTCTTCCAGCATTTTATTCCTTCGGACGCTATAAATAGCTACAGAATAATAGTACTCCATTTGAGAAGACACAAAATATATCTTAAATCTCTCTTTTGGTACACGCATTTATTTTTAATTTTTGCTCTTTATTCCTCAGAAAAAAACCAGAAAAAAATTATTTATACCGTACAATATATCCAAGGCACTCTGCTTTTGGGCATCTTTCAAAATGACCGTATATTTGGAAAACTTGGCCCAAAAAACCCTCTACACAGTTTGATAAAAGGCGTGTGAAGTTCATCTTCTTCGGAGATATGTATAGGCTTTCCCTCTGAAAGAGTGCCACTCAGATATTTAAAATGACTTACTTTTAGAAGTGGACTTATTAAACTACACATATAGCCAGCCAGGATTATATTCTGAGGCCACCGATAGTGAAGTGAGAACTAACTCTCGCCTTCAAACTTTCTTCAGTTACCCATTCTAGCCGAAATTTATCTTGTCGAAAAAGGCTTTTAGAGATTTTTTGAGGAGTTTAGAAAACACTTTCCTCCAGTGCTGTGGTTTATTTTTTTGACGTAGTTATTGACTATAACTCCTAAATGGTACATGCATTTGGATATATGAAGTAAGTCCTACTTTACAAGCAGTTTGACTTCGTATGAATGTCGTGACGATTTCGAATTGACCGATTTGGTGATCATCACTAACCCTGATAAATCTAGGCTTTTTATCGTGTTGTGTTTTTTGTTTTGGAAAACGGAAAGAGACGAGAATGAGGTTCACGAGACGAGACTCGAGACGAGACCCGAGTTTGAAAAACGAGACTGAGACGAGACTGACCCTGAGTCTCATCTCGTCTCGCGGCAACACTAGTAGTTTTATGTAGCGTTAGTTCAGATACACTGAAAGTAATATCAGGTGTACCCTACACAGTAATACCTACAAAGTTGTACACAAATACTCCGAATTCTATCGCACCATTCATGGCAGTAGCAATGAGATGTTATTAAACACAGGGTTGGCTTACATTAGGGATGAGGGTCTCTGATAGGTTGAAATACTACTATATTATTACATGTGAATTATAATAACATGTTTACTCCACAAAAAAAACATTAGTTAAATCGTTTGCACCCCCTGCCAGATACCCTTGCTGTGATTCTAGGAGTATCAGGTTGATGCATATGAATTCCAAGTCACCTACCTGGCTTTTGGAAATCCATCAAATGCCCCAGAAATTATTACGTGTTTCACTTCACTTTATGATCAGAAGGGCCACTTCACGAAGTATCCATGATTGTTTCGAACTCTGAAAGCTGCAGTTGACTGATCCTCCAAGGAAGTGCTCTCGAAAAGAGAATTTTTATATGTTTACACTGCTTGGCGCCGGAGGAAATGATCTCGCTAGTCTTTTAATACCCTAATTTTATGAGTATATGCTGGACTCATTGATTTAGAGTACACATACCTCCTTGCGGCATAGATTAGAAATCAGGACACTAAAACTGTTGATTTCAGCGTAATCTTTAACTTTGAAGGGTATTTTTTGAACTCATAAGATCGCAGTGCGCGTTTATGACCAAAAAGATAACTTTTGACGGAGACTATTTATGTAACCATCCATTTTTTTATAACTCGTTTGCCCTCAAAATCGCTGCGTGAGGGCAGAATCGTGAAAATTCATGATAACACAAATTGCATTAAAGGACCTTGTTCCTTCAAATAACGTAAAAGAATCTTAAATACTAAACACGCAGTTTTTTTGCTAATCTAAGATGCTACTAAGTAATTCAGACTTCTGCACCTAGTCAACTTAAGATTTTACGAAAATCAATACTTGGGTCAATAAATTAACGTCTTAATAAAATAGATAAGTAGCTAAATACAAAGCTTGTGAATTCCTTGTAGTCTAAAAATGCCAAACCTGTTTAGAGTATTGGCATTATTCTTTTCTTAAATATACACAATTAGCAGCAGAGCAGCGTGGTCACTAGATAACAAAATTAGATAATTTATTTGAAGTTTTATAGGTTTTCTATAGGTTTATATACATAAAACTTCTTGGAGAATCACTCGGGTGATAAATATACAATATGCCAAGAGGGTCCTATATAATTACCTAAAGAAATATATTTATATTTCTATAGGTAATTATATATATATATATATATATATATATATATATATATATATATATATATATATATATTTCAATAAATATCTGTCCAATTGAGATGTGGAGGGATCGCTCAAGCATTCCCATGGCCAACGCAACCGTAAGTACTGGTTGGAGCCGTAATTAGGGATGCACGCTTACGATTGCGATTATCTTGATAATTGATTAATTTTCCCGATTAATCTTTAAATTATCCCCGGCCAATTATTTTCATAATCGATTGTTTAGGACGAATACATGGCACGAACTGAAGCAAGTAGAACTATTTAATTACTTGGTAGGTACGTTGGAGTAAAATTTATATAGCTTCAAGTACATTAGAAGGAGAATTGATTCAGCGAAAGTGGTAGTCAGCGAAAGGAGGGAGTTGATGGACGGTAACCTCATGTCAGAATGTAAAGAGAAGGTTGGCAAAGAGCAAATCTTTGTATGGTGCAGATAAACGTGAGTTCTGAGGAAAGAGGATGAGAATTGGCTGCAGACGTATAAGACGTGGGTATAAAAGGGAATGCAGAAGGTGCGATGGACGGAAAGGAAGACGAACGAGGAGGTGTTCAGCATGGTGGGTGAGGAGAGGAAGATGCCAGTGTATATTATGAGAAGGCAGAATTGGCGGTAGGAACAGGTAATGAGAGGTGAGGATATGCTGAAGACTCTGATAGTGGGGAGTACCTATGCTGGGTATGCGGGGAAGAGGAAAAAATTGAAAGGGTTTATGGATTGAATGAGGAGAGGGAGGACGTGTTCCGAGCTGAAGAACTGAATAATGCATGAAGTCAAGGAACTCCATCAGTAAACGATAAGTATCAGTATTCCTACTCCCATCTAAACCCACCTTTAGCGGTAGATCACCCCCAGTAAAAATAAGTATACATTACAAACCATATACTCGTGGATATAATCCCTTTGATGACGTCCGTGGTTCAGAGAAATGTTGGCAAGGGGACAAAAGGTGCAGGAACTGGCAGCGATGGCTTTTTAAATAATGCTCTTCCGTTGCATGATTCAGCAGAACTGAATACAGCCTTGTTTTGCATTTAATTCTGCCACTAAACATATAACCTCGTCCTCTAAAAATATTTACTCGGTAAGTTAGAGAGGAACGTGTAAAGAATTGCGATTGTTAAGGTGAAATATGTACATGAAGGCATTGCAGCTACGATGTCGGCCCATTCTTGGAGAATAGACTACTATCAGGATCGAACGAACGTATCCGATGGTCTCCGGTTGTTACATAACTGTGGTCAAATCATTGCATAATAGTAACAAAAAAGTTGTGTAATGAAAATGTAACAGCTCGAATAAAACTATGAGAGAAACCCTGGATTTGCGTTCATTCTATTTTCATTTCTTTGTAGTTGCTCTCGTGTCCAATTTCAACGTGTTCGAATCCAACAGGAGATCAGTAGATCAGTAGCCTCATCGATCAAGAGTGTTAAATTACCCTCGTCCCATAAACAGTATGAATGTGAACTTTTTTTCTAACTCACCAGAGAAGCAAACGTTATGTCCCGCGGGTGTTAATCGCTTATACTCGTATTTTGATTTTTCTGGTGCGAACAGCCGGGGATGAAGAACCAGAAGAACTTCGTTCATGCCTTAAAACTCGAACACGTTGCTTCTTCACACGACTTTATAATTAACCGACATGGTTGGCTTTTGAGCTAACTTTATGTAAGGAAATTATTAAAAGATTCAAGAACAGTGTGTGCATTCTTCTACACAAGTTTATAATAGACCGACTACCATGAACTCCTGCGAATTTGACGCAAAACTTTCAAAATTTTAAATGCACAATGTTTATCTTTTATACATCTTAGAACTAAGTTAGCGTTCTCCGGAAAACTTATCGTTCTCTCGATGCCCCTTTCAAAATTAGAAGTATAAAATGATTTGAACACGCGTTTTCTTGAATGAATCAACAGATATGCACGTTTCACTCACGCGACAAGGTAGTAGATGGTAATTGGTAAACAATTACTCAGTCACCCCTCACTTTGAATTGCTTAAGTAGTTCACGCCCATTCCGCCAATCACAGCATGTATTTTGACGCAATGGTGTTTATTTACTTGCAGTCGAAGCCGCTATTATTTATCGTTCATTTAAATTGTCTATGACCAGATTTATCTACATCCTCATAATACCCTGCAAGCCACCTTAAGGGTGTGTAGCAGGGGGCGAGCATTTATAAATTTTGCCAATCTTCCGGATGTAAAGTTGAATGGGTGTCGCAGGGGTGGGTGTCAGGGGGTGTTGGGACACCAGCCATGAAAAGGGAGGGAATAGAGGAAAGTAAGGGGAAGAGAACAAAGGGGAATTTCATGTGAACGGTATGTCTTATGTTAGTGTGATGCTGTTTTTGAATCACTAATGGTGCATGGGAAGATGGAACTCTTGTGCCTATCAATTCGGTCGTTTATCTATCTTATTTTGTCGCTTCTATCAGTGAAAGAGGTATAGTGCGGGATCTAAATAATACCCTCCGTGTCCTGAAACTAGCCCGAACTGAATTTTTTTTAAAAGTAATCTACGCCTAGCATGTAGCCTCCGAGTCTCTGACGGCTCCTAACCTAGTCCTTCCATCAGCTGTGTGTCACCCTCTCTTCGCTCACAGTAGTTGTTAACGAAGCGTGCGGCTTTCATCTATAATTTATTTTCTTTGCGAATTATATTTATGTGTGTAGGGTCTCATCTTCACTTAACTTTGTCAGTTTTAAAAATCTATTTCTCTTATGGGTCCTAAAGTCTCTCTGCATCTTCCAAGCGTTGAGTTACTTATGCAATGTAACATCATTCCCCGTATTTCGCATTTCATTCTAATGCGTGAATCTCGGGAGTGGTTTGAGGTTATAGTGAGTGTTCAGTTATTACCTTGGCCTGATTTCCGTCAGATAATTTTTTCTCCCTTTTTCCTGGGTTATTTTTTCCTATTACATTGCTCCAGAAGTGCATTACTGTGAATTTATTGTGTTTTAATTCTGAGTTCCAGCTTTGGAATGCTGTTCAAATCCTATGGCAATAAATCACTACATTATGTAAACGTTTTTTTTTATACCTATAAGACTGTTTCTTCGGAAAATAACCTAACCTGTTTATGCAGATGCTTCATCATCAATGTGTAATAAGAACAAAATTGACCCCATAATATCTTCTTGTGGATCATCCGATGTCACTTCTTCCTGTTCTGACTAATTTCTGTTTATATTGGGTGTTTAGAAAGGGCTAATAAGTTTCCATTTTAAGCAGGTCTTAAAAACATCCACCTAATTCATAGAATATTCACACCATTTTTCGTTCAAATTCAGGTATGAAAAAATTAGTCGGATGAATGTTCTTTTCATGAAAAAAACAATGAACATACGTGTTCACCAAGCTTTCTTCCGTTTAAATATTTATAAATGCCGTTAATGCTATGGACGAGATCGTTTTACGCTACATCTGTGATATGAGTTATAGTCATCGAAGTTCCGTCATTTGAGGAAGAGAAGTCGTGTTTCCTTGACCGTAATTACAACTTGCAACCAAAGAATTTATCCGCACCGAAGCATATCGCTTGCTCCCTTGCTATAGGCTTTGACCTATATATTTCAATTCTTACATTTATCATCGCTAGCGAAGTGAAATACAATGAAATATCGTTGTAACTTTAATATATGACCCGCTCAGAGATTCATACGCCATAGTTGCCGAAGTCGTGTACCCTTACTTTTTTGTCGGAATCCGTTTTTCCTAACAGTAAAATTCCGAGGAACATTTTCATGGAAAACCTTTTACCCGAATATATGCTGCCGTATTTCGAAAACAAAATTTATTATTTTTGTGAAAACACGTCACACTGCAATCATAAATTTTATTGAAACAATCAACAATAATATGTATGTAAATATCCAACGAAATGGTAATAATAATGCGTAATACGAACGTCATCGTATTTTTTCCGATATCGCAATCTTAATTCTGTTGACGTAACCGTTGTTGCCAAGCCACCTATTTATTTCTGAGAGCCACCTCAATCGTATCTCCCGAGCCATATTCTGCTATTGCGATTTCTGTGTCTCCTTGCTCTTCCTGCAGTTCTTTCAGAGCCGAGCATGAATCGGAGTGATGTTTTCCTGCGACCAGTTGAAAGCAATCGTGGCAGCCTTCCTTCAAATATTTGGTGTTCGATTTGGATTCAACGCTTGACTAATCACTGAGGGAGGGAAGGTGGAAAGGTTCAGTCCAAATTTTAGCGGTGTGATTTCAGGATGAAATACGCTTCTGGGAAACTACAGGTGAGAGAACGAAAACAAATAACATTTATATCCTCAATGGGTGAATTTCAAGCACGGCAGGTCACAAGGTTGGCTCTACCTTCACCTATCAGATTGTCCTCGAGTTCGGTGACTTGAATGATGGGTTGACCTGCATTTAACCACCTTTCACTTTATTTTCCTCATCAGTCTTTAACTTCATATGTACTTCATCGGTGTTCTAAAGATGAGTGATATAATGTTTTCCCGACGTATCCTCTGGAGGAAGGTTTCCAGGGGATTCCTAGGGTTACGGGCTCCATCTCTGCTGACGTTTCTAAGAACGATTTGTTCTCCGTCTCAGGGCTTCTGAAGCATATATGTACTTACCCAAGTTCACGAACCTTTTCAATTGAAATATAACTGAAGATGCTATCTGTATCACGAAACAATGAAGATTCGGCTCTCATGGTAACTTGTGTTCTAGCTTCCCATCCCAATAACCCAGGATCGTATCTCGTACTTAACTGTAATCAGTGGAATCGTCACTTGGGAGTTGGGCACTATATGGAGAGCATTTATTGAGTAGTACTTCATCCGTCTAATGTGAGGTTAAGCTGCGAACCCCTTGGCACCGTCCGTTAAGACCAGGTTAACGCTTACTTCGATTTCTCGCTACCTTCCTTCGTTCTCAAAATTATTCTTCCCTCGTCAGCATATCTGAAATTAAATTGAAACTGTTCGATACCTTGGCATCACTCTTTCCACTAACTTAAAATGGGATCAGTACGTATTGGAAATGTGTAATAAGGGAAATAAAATTCTCTATTTACTAAAGCTTCAAAAGAAAAATTTACCTGTTCACACAAGAATTTCACTTGTAACCTCATTGATTTCTCCAATTATAGATTATTGTATACTAGTGTATACCGAATGTATAATGTTCTTGAAATACGTATCCAGCGATTAATTAACAGCTGCATTAGATTTATATTCGATCTTCGTAGAGATGACCATGTTTCTGATTACTTCGCTGCCTTGAAGTGGCTGCCTCTTGGCTCCCGAAGGAACTACTTCCTGGGGTGTTTTCTGTTCTCCCTCTTTCATACTCATATGCCTGAATACCTCTGCAACTTATTCACCCTCAGAACTACTGTTTCCGTCAGAAGAACTCGGGCAGACCTATACCTTCTCCACATACCCCAAGCCCGTACCAACCAATACCTAAATTCCTTCTCGATTATAACATCCAAGTTTTGGAATTCATTACCTCCCTCAATAAAATGCTCCTCCACTCCGGAATCTTTTAAGAGGAAATTGTACGAATATTTAAAACAGTAGCACTGTTGTTTTGAAATGTATGAATCTTTGTGTTGATTAATTTGATTTTTGTTAGAACCTTGGTTTTCAATTGATCTTGTGTTTATGCTATGCTTATTTCATAATTATTGTATTTTGAGCAGAATGTTTTCTGTACTTATATCTTCTTTTTTGCTCTTATGGGTTTCCCAGAGCATCAATAAATCATTCATTCATTCATATCCACCCGTTTTTTATGACACGAATTATCTCAGTAGTCTGTCGTTTTCCTTAATAAGCAGCCAGTCTTGCCAGTCAAAAAATAACTCTTTCAAACTATTAAATCTGTAGTGAAATATTTTCTCAGTATGAAAACAGATGTTAATACGTTATCCTATCTACAACACTCACGTCAGCTCACCGACTGTCTGGTGTAATATACAAAAACTGAATTCTCCTAAGTTTACGAAAAGGCTAAGTCGTCTTGCAGCTAGCGTTAACCATATAAATCCGGGCTTCGGGGTTATAAGTTTATCATCGCCATCGGTAGCCATTCATGTTTTGTGGGTACACATCAATTTACACCCAAGGAAGCTCGTCAGTGAATTAAGTGCATGAAATCGTCCATGACGGAAGTATTTTTTTTATCGTGGCACCGGTTCTTGTCACATTAAGGACCCTCTGCGGTTTGCTAACCGTCACATTTTCCATGGCCGACGAATCGAATGTCAAGGCCGGCCGAACCTTGAAAAAGTTCGCTTCGGTCGGAGTGAGCTTGAGCCAGGGCCGTCCACAGAGCTCGCCCTCATCTCCTTCCAGCAGCACCATCTTCCTGGTGCCGGGGAAGACGGAAGATCGTCCGGGGGCTGCAAAGGAACGGTGTCTCGCGGCAGTCGTGGGTTTCGATTTGAAATCTTGTGGAGGGGGGAGTGAAGGGAGGGTGGAAGAGGGCTGGAGTAGAGGAGAAGGAGACTTGCCCGCCCACCTGGGGGAGGATGAAAAGGGGGAGCGAAGCAAGAGGGAGAGCCGAGTATGTAGGGGGGGGGGGAGGAGTCTGGGAAGGGAGTTGACCGACTGTTATGTAAGTCCCGTCGCCCTGGGGAGAGGAGGGGCGGACGGGGGATAGGTAGTTTGACCTTAGCTTATGTAAGCGTTGCCCACCTGTGTGTATGGTGTGTGTGGTTGCAGCGTCGGAGGCTGAGGGAGGGAGGGAGGCAGAGCGGAGGCTGTTTGAGGCTGTCTGAGGCGGGGAGAGAGAGAGACCGTGCGTTGAGGATTCACGCGAGCGATGTGGAGGCCGATTACCAGCCGCACGTGAATGCACTGATGGGTTGTTTGTCAAGGGAGCTAGCGAGTCCCTGGGAATAAATATGAGTCAGCAGTTCGATGCTCGGTAATTTTATGGGTCACATCTATTGGAAATGCATTGCAGCTCGTATAGACTCTTTATGCTGCACTTCTCGTCATTCTGTCAAAGTCACCATTCCTTTATAGCATTTTGGTCTTTTTTATCGTAATCCTGCCAGACTCGTTGCTAACATCCCTGTATACACCCTGGGGTACACTTGGTTTTACTTTCACTACATCTAAATTAACGCCATCTAAAACTACCCTCTGTTCGTGGTTTGGCAATGGATGAATGGTGGGATGGATTCTAAAGCGATGGATATATTAACATATAGCATCACCTATGAGAACAGTTATTGCAACAACTCATCACTTCATATGACAGTCATAAATTTATGATCCGAAAGAAGCTTATTAATTTCTGTTCAAGTGATAGTTTTAGGCATTCTAAGATTTTATATTATTTCTAAAAGCTTAGCAGTTGGTCTATTTGCTGGCTGTCATTCCCTAGGATATCTGTCATCTCTCCTTGAATATTGTGTTTCAAGCGTAATAAGCGCTTTTTCGTTCAAGAGGTAAGAAGATGTTTTATTGTCATTTGTGCTTTGCACTGGTCACATTTACGTGGCTCTCCCTCTCTCTCATTCGTGAAGAGGTATGCCTACGTCGTTGTAGCGGACTGAGTAATCGAATTCACGTCGTAGTTGCAGAAATGATGCCTCATCGGCTGTTTGGCAAGAAATCGACTTTATGTGGGATGTCTGCCATGTCACAAATGGCAGTCTCGTCAAGCCAATATAACTGGTTGATAAAAAAACGTGATGAATTTTAATCTTAAATGACACCATAAACAAATCTGCAAGTTGCTGTAATAAATTTTTTAATGGTTTTCAAATTTTAAATCCCTTATTTGAGCAACCTGTATTTATTTTGGCTTGGAAATCATCAAGTGTTAGTAGCTCCAGATGCTGTAATTGTTCATGGCACATGGAGAGAAGTCATCGTTCTTGTTGAGGCATGTTAACGCCGATTTTATCGTCGTGCTAATAATATTCTGTCCGCGGAAAAGGAATATTTTAATAAATAAGTGTCAGTATCTCTATTAATAGATACTGAAATGTTTTCGGCCACGTGTGGGAAATAAAATGTTCTCTAATAAACATATTTTGCTGAATTACTCCTCGAATCTTTGACGTTTGGTTGATTATTTGTGTAGACTGCTTACAACAAAAGTAATTGGCGCCATTAGAGATTGTTCGGTATGCTGGAATTGGTGGGATTACTCAGGGAATGCGCGGGGAAGTTAAGAGAAACCCTTCGTTGGCATTAGCCTACCCTTAACAAAAGGCTGGATGGAGTCCTAAGTTTAGCGTTCCATCCGATGGACTGAGTACTCCCCTTGAAATGCTCTCCACAAAGCATCCAAGAAGGGAAGTTGGGTTAAAAAATGTCATCTGTTATGTAATTCCTTGGGTTAGGAAAGGGAAGTTTTCTCTCCAGCCTCTATATCAACCCGATTCCCTGAAATAGTTTGGATCCAATATTAAAGAATGAATTGAACCCTGAAAGGAGTGTTATTCCGCTTCATTGGTGGTTAAAATTTTTTATTTAAGTATTTGAGGTATTCAAGTATATATTTAAGTATTTGAGGAAATATGTATTTCGAATACTCAAAGTAAGTTGACATAAATGAAGACGTTTTTGTTATGGGACCAGCATGATAGCAATTTCAGCTTTTTAACTGGGTTGACAATGTATTTTATATATATATATATATAAATATTTATTTTATATATGTTTATAAATTCCCGGAAAATTAAAAGAAAACAAGCGTCAAATTGTTAGTTTTTTAAGTTGAGGCTAAATGAAGATTCAAGAAAAATCTGTGAATGTAGAATTTTATTTTACAATTTATTGTAAATTATTAAAATTTTTACTTCAAAATTCTGGGGTGGCAACTGCCACCCCCTAATTACGTACGTATTTTGAACCGGTAGCTCAAGTTTCTCCAATTAAAAAGTTGAGAAAAACTATTTGGTATATAACTTAACGTAATAAATACCATCAATATAAATTCCGTGGTGGGTGAATCTATTTCATTTTAGACGTGATTTAAATAATGTTAAATCGTAATATTCATCACTTATATTTTCCTTTTCCTTCAAACAAGTTTAAACCTATTCATTCTTATGAATTGGAGTACGATGTAAATAATCTTCTTGATTATGTCAAAGAAGAAATAATCCGACCGAATAGGACGAAACCGGTCGAGTGAGAATTCTTTCTCCACGTATTGGTCATTAACTCGCCATTTTTTTCTTCTACTTGTGATCGTTATTTTAGGGAATAACACTGATCGGCAAAAAAATATTTTTTCCAGCCCTGTTACCATTCCTGCTGACTCTTATGTTAAAATACCTTCTGAATCCGAATATGACATCCGTTTTCCTCCATCACCCACCATTTTCGGGGGAAACCCCCCCTCTTATTTTTATCACTTTGCGATAATTTGGAGGGATATAAAGGATTATTTTAGCATTTATATTTCTTCTCAGGTTTTAGAGAGGTGAAAAGTTCTAAAACATGAACATTTATGGTATTGAGGTAGATTTGGGGGGATTAGTCTCCGTAAATTGAAAAAAAACGAATTAAAAATTATCAACTTTTCCTTTTTTTTCGCCATTTTTTCACTTATTTTCTTCATATTTCAGCTCCTATTCCATCTTCCCCTCCCCCAAATATCCCAGAATGATGGAAATATATATCAACAACATATAGCAGCAATAATAAAAATATTTAGGAACACTGTATAGCAACAATAATCAAAATATGTAGCAACAGTTCAGAAGATACGCTACCACGCTGGCGCTCTGAATACCTCGCGCGCATCAATGAAGAGTAAAATAATAAATGTAAAGAACGATGAATAACATAAGTACCTTCATTTGGTATTTGATTTCCTTTTATACCCTGAGGTAGAAGTTTCTCGTACCAAAAACCAGCAGTACTCTGCCAACATGCCCGCATTCCACTTCCCTGAAAATCTCCTCTCAAATTCTAATGTCTTGATGGAACCGTTCCCCGTGTTCATCTGAAACTGCTCCTAAATTTTCTGGGAAAAAGTCCAGGTTCGAATGAAGGAAATGCACTTTTAATGACATGTTACACCCCATTGCCTTATACGCTGACAGCAATTCCTCAACATGAGCGACATAATCATCACTTTTTTTTTAACCCAAAAAGTTCTCACACACGTTTGGGAATCCAAGCCAAGCTCATTTTTCTTTATGATTCGGGTGTTTCATAAACGTCGAATCTTGGAAAAGTTTTCTAGTCTGGGGGCCCACGAATACTCCTTCCTTGATTTTAGCCTCACTAAGACGAGGAAATTTAGTTCAAAAAAATTGAAATGCTTCACCTGTCTTCTCTATTGCTTTCACAAACTGTTTCATCAGTCCGAGTTTGATGTGCAATGGTGGCAAGTAAATATTTTCTTTCGGGATCAGAGGATCATGAGCGACATTTTTATAACCAGGAGTAAAGCTTTCTCGCAGAGGCCAGTTCCGTACGATGTAATGTTTTTCTCAGGCTCGGCTGTCCCATTCACAAAGGAAGCAGCAGTATTTCGTGAAGCCTGATTGCAGTCTCGTGAGTAGACCGACAACTTTCAGGTCAGCGCAAACTTTCCAATTATAATCATGATAATTAATTTTTTCAAGGATTCGGCTGATATTTTCGTATGTCTCCTTCATATCAACAGAGTATGCAACCGGGACTGAAGGTAACTCATTCCCGTTGGCCAACAGGACCACTTTCAAGCTTGTCTTTGACGAATCTATAAACAGTCTCCATTTTTCTGGGTCACAAATCATCATCAGTTCTATCATCAATGCATTTGAATTAGGGCGAAACACCAAGCCTTCATCTTCTGTAAAAAGTAATTTCAATGTTGACTGTCTGGTCCTTTGGGAAGAGATTTTTACGCCCTTTTATAAGAGATTCCACTGCTGAAGTCGAGATCTAAGAAGTTGAGATTTCGTCTTAGGCAACTCCAAATCCCTTACGAGATAATTCAATTCTGACTGAGTAACGAGGTGAGGTTGTCGATTAGCTGAATCATCAGAATAATCTTCATCATCGGTGGAAGTATCACTTGGTCCCGGCTGTTGTTCAAAGTCTTTCAAATCAATTTCTGGCTCTAGAGTATAGGTTTTTTGGGGATCAGGGATTGGAAAAGACTCGTTATGAGGAATTGGTCTTATTGCTGAAGAGATATTAGGATACTGAATTGTATGCTTACTTTTGCTGGAGAACCCGACGGTGGAAGTCATACAAAAGTAACAATCCGTGAGATGACAGTGATGTTCACGCCAAACCATGGGCACAGCAAATGGCATTGATTTACGCGTACCTTTGACCCAATTGGTCAAACTACTGTTACAAGTAGTGCAGCAAACTCTTGGAGCCCAATCCTTGTACGGATCACCAACTTGGCAGCCAAAGTAAAATTTATAAGCAGTTTTAAGAATCAAAGAAAGAGGTTTTCGCTGCGATTTTGAAGTCAATTCACCGCAAACATAGCAGAAGCGATCAGGATGATTTTTACACACGCGTGGTATAATTACACATTAAATCACTAATCAAAACTCACACCCACGTACTGTAATTCACTTGGAAAAAGCCGGAGTAAAACAACTTCCACTGTTTTACACAATTTAAACAACTTGGAAACACAGAATCATTGCCTAGAACACCGACAAGTTGACTCTGCGATCGCTAGAGGTATACCGAGGGAAGATGACGACAACTGCAATATAATTGATTTGATAGTCTGATACTTTGTGGAACTCCATGATGAAGGTAAAAGAATACTTCGTAACTTCAATGAGAATATTAGATCTCAAGCTTATATTTTCAGTGGAATTACAAAGTATTATTGTTTCCGCGCTTAGTTCATTTCTGTTGTTATTTTTAACAAAAAATAATTATTCTAGAAGATATTCGGAATTTTAATGCTAAATTAACCGATAATGAGGAGACTGCATAGAAAACGCCTGTTATTATTAAATATGCAAATATATAAAAAGTATTTGCATAATATGACTTCTAGACCTTTAAATTAGTAAATAATTTTAAAAAATGGGTAAATGTAAGGCAGTTACGGGAATTGATTCTAATGTTGAAGTGATTGCGATTATCAGCTAGTAGAGATAGTGCCGCTGAAACTAAAAATAAGTAATTATTAAATAAATATTAAAACGGTTGTAAGTGCAAATTAACTCATTTATGTTAATAAAAAATACTTATAATCTTATTAACTTTCCAATTTATATAATTCCAAATTAGATTCTCCAGAATTCCACTCCTCTTCCTCGCATTCACTCGCTGAGTCAGGATATTCTTGCAAGAGCTCACGGACGCTGCAGCGTGGTAAAGTGAATCTTCCCCAGATAGCACGGTGAACTTGCTGCAAACTTGCAGCAAGTTTGCAAAGTAAGTCTCGCAAACTTGCAGCAAACTTGCAAAGCAAGTCTGAAAGTCTCTGCAAACTTGCAGCAAATCTGCATCAAACTTGCGAGTCTCCACTTTGTGCACTTGCAGCAAGTTTGCAGAGCAAGTCTGCTGCAAGTGTGCACAGTAAGTCTGCTGCAAGTGTGCACAGTAAGTCTGCTGTAAGTGTGCACTGCAAGTCTGCTGCAGGTCTACATTATATAGCGCACTCTAATGTATTCTTATTTTATATCTATCGGCATTTGGGACTAAAAATTATATATATTTATTCCAATAATAATATATTAATTTGCCCGATAGTCCACAGTATAATCTATTGGAAAAGTTCATAAGGCACATCAGGTCAGTTAATGGGTCAGTACAAATAATATCAAATATATATGTAATATAATTATCTATAATATATAATATGATTACATACCGTGAGATATATATGGCAGCTGTTAATCATTTCCACTATATCTCCAGAGACAAATGTACAGCGGCACTCAAATAAAGGAACAATACTTGGTAATGACATCAAGTCGAGTAAATGAAAAGATAACTTTTGAGATGGTAACATTTATTGAATGAAGCATAATGAAACAACTCACATTGCATAAGTAGAAAAAAAATCATCATCCTTTCACTTGGACTCCACACTCACAATTTACGATACTCTAAAATAACACAATAATCCCTGCCAAGGAGAAATCCAATTGCCTATTGCTAATTAGTCATTACCTGCCTTAAACGCATACGGGTCAATTATTTCAACAAAATCACATTGGACACAACAATGCAATGAAATAAAAAGATGACACTTGGGGTGGCAACATTCACTGAATGAAGAATAATAAAACACTACACTGTTTATCCCTTCACTGGGACGAATGGACAAGAGAAATTCACTAGTCACCATCTTCACTTCAATTCACGATTCCACATTTTAATTCTGTCAATGGTAGAAATAGACTCCTTGGTAGAAACAATGAGCTGATTGCTGTTATGTCTTCCCCAACACTTACTACGCATTTTTCACACTTTTAATACCATTCCTGTCAATACACATTATTTTAAGAGATTAATTCCGAATAATTAACGTAAAAATATCACCACCAGACACACACAATCCAGCGCAGCACATAAATAACGCTTGTAATCACTGGCATGCCACAATGTACACGCAAACAAAACACACGAAAAAACTTCCTTTAAATATTAAGACCAAAAATCACACAGTTGTTAATTGCACAATGAAACTTAGTGATGACTGCATTATTTAAAACTTGAAATTAAATGCTTCACTGGGATAATTTTCTTTAAATTGTCACAGTTAAAATCCATAACAAGACGTGCGATCGTAACTATCTTTGCACAGCATTCTAGACCACTATTCACATTTGAAGTCCAATCATAGTATGTTTCAAATGATTTATTGTCCACAAAATATATCACACTGCGATACTTCTTCAAATATAATTCAAATTAACAACCAAAACAAACTATTCTGCGATCGATATAATGGCCGCTTCGGCACTACTTTAGCGCCGAAGCGGCCGAAGCCAAGCGTAAGCACAGGTCAATACAAATACCAACAGTAAAGCGTAAAAGATCGCAGTTGTTCGTGATCATGAATATAGTAATTATATTCATGTTCGTGATTATTCGTGAATATATACAATATGCACTTAATTAGATAAAATATTACGTACAGTTGTTAACAATACTCACTCTTAGCAAACTTGCAGCAAGCCACCGGCAAGTGAAAATCAAGTCTAGTGCGAACTTGCATCAGACTTGCATGGTGCCTTGCTACCAACTTTCTGCAAACTTTCAAAGCAAGGAAAGTCTAGCAAGTGAAAATCAAATCTAGATCAAAATTGCTGCAAACTTACGTGCTATCTGGGATCCGAACTATTGCTACATATTTTAATTGTTGTTGCTATGTTATGCAGAAAAATATTTTTATTATTACTGCTATTTCTTGTTGATATATATTTTCATCATTCGGGGGAGGATGAGGTGAAATGGAAGCTGGAAAATTTAGAAAATACGTGAAAAATTGCGAAAAAAACCCGGCAAAATCGATCATTTTTAATGCGTTTTTATACAATTTACGGGGACTAATCTCCCCCAAATCTACCTCCTTACCAAAAATGTTGATGTTTTAGAATTTTTCTCCCCTCTAAAATCTTAGAAGAAATGTAAATGCTAACATAATCCTTTTAATCCCTCCAAATTATCGAAAAGTGATAAAAATAGGAGGGGGGGGGGTCCCCCGAAAATGGTGGGTGATGGGGAAAAACGGAGGTCATATTCGGATTCAGGAGGTCATTTTAAATGAAAACAGCAGGAATGGTGTCAGGGCCGATTTTCATGCCGTTATGGTCATCTCGTTAAATTATGACCAGAGGTTTAAAGGCCGTTTTACACGGTACATTTATTTGTACAATCTATCGTGCAATCTCATCGTGCAAATCGTACAGTCAAGTGTGCAAGAAAATATTGTACGAACGACTGAATCAGACTGAATGTCGCTTTACACGATGAGTGCAAACGCACAATTTTCCGTGCAATTTAGCGGTAGAAATCGTTCGGAATTTGCGAGTGTTTTGTTTATCATGTTTATGTTTCACTCAAGAATACTGCATATATACAGTGTTTTTGATTTCACTCATGTATTTGGCATCTTGAAAAGCTGATCACCTGAAATTCGGAACCTCTACTCGACCATCTGCCTACTGATTATTCTCCCGGTTTAGACAAAGCTCTCTTGGACTCTTCTCTCTGGCTTTATATTCGACATTTGCACCGTTTTGTTTTTTCTTCTGGATTTTAGTGCAACAAATCATTGAAGTTTCTCGCTGGATCTCCACTCTTGATAGACTAATTTTGTAAGTTTATTTTGTGTGTTCGACAGTATTATTATCAAGTGGTAGAGCCGAGCACGGCACACGTTTCTTTAGTCCCTCCAAATTTACCTCCCTTGTATCAGTGTTTTAATGTCTTTTTTGGACGATTTCTATGTTACTTGCTAACCAACAGAAATAAAATGGTTATTATTATATCACGCGGGATATCAAGAACTCTACTTGAATGCACGACCGCAGTCATAATTTTGGGGGAAATGTCACAAACGCAAAGATCGCGAATACACTGAAAAAAAGAACACCAAATAACACGACGAAATGACTATGTAAACATTTGAGCAACTTTGAGTTAACTCTTCACGGGTTCTCCACCGGTTCAAACTATTCATAATTCCCGACGTAATTAATTCTTGCCTTGAGAATGAGTCGTCTCTCGAAACGTCGATAATTATGAATAGTTTAAACCGGTGGAGAGACTGAGAAGAGTTTAATAATTAAAGATTATATGCACAGGATAATAGTTACTCATATTATTCGACGGGAAAGTATTAATCCTTTTTATAACTTTATTTTCAATCGTAACACAGGCACCACAGTTTTTGCCATATATGCGCCATCTGTTGAATAAAACCGGATCGCAATTGCATGATTGTCTGAATGGAATTAGAACAGGTTCTATTTTCCGTTCAGTCATTCATACATTCGCACAAGCGTTCGCACAATTTGCTTCTTTACACGGTACAATTTCCTGATACATGCGTTCGCACGATAGATTGAACAAAAAAATGTACCGTGTAAAACCGCCTTAAGACGCACTGGTAAAATAATGCGCATTATGATTAAAATATTTTGGAAAAACGTTTCCCTTTGCTTGTGATGAGTTAAGTTTGAATTGGCCGATTCCATTTGCAATCGAGCATACCCTGAAAAATGTACGTAACAATTATGGCAATTTGTCATGGTAATTAACTCGTAAAAGATATTTATAATATTTTGCATAATTTTGTCAAACTAGTTAGATAATATAGAACAAATTTCATTCCACAAAGCGTTTTTTTAGTATATTTTAAATAAAGAGTTATTAGCGAAAAAGCGCAGTTTTATATGTCATTTTCCTAAGTTTTAAAAAGTTTTAACCTGAGCCACAGGTATAAGGATGGTTCTCATGGAGACTTCTAGAGCATCATTTTCGATAAAGCTTGGCAACCGCCAGCCACGCGTGTTGATGGATTGGATCTTGACTACACTTTTAATAATTTTTGATCTCAGTTTTTCTGGCCGTGCCAGCAGCATTATTGTATAGGATATACTACAGTGCCCCATAGAATCGCATCAAGGTTTAACTTGTGTGGACATAATTTTAAAAATAAATAATCACCTACATTTTCAGGTGCTTCAATATTTTGCCTTTGATATAAGATGTGTAAAGAATATAACGTTCACCAGCACCTTGTAAATTTTGATTCTGATTTCTGGTTAGATGCGCCATATAGAAGTGTGGTAAAGGATGGAGTTAGCATTTTTATTCGTTGCATGTTTAGTTCATATCTCTCCCAGAAAATGTGGTACAATGTATGGAAATAAATTCCAGTAGTTACCACGATAAAAGTCTCTTGGTTGTAATATCACGTCAATCTTTTTTCTCATTCAACCACGCGGTGCTCCAAATAACGTAGCGCATAACGTAGTGGCTCCAATTTCAACGAAAAATATGTTTACGCTATACGAAAAGAAGACTAGCAACTTAATTATTTCACAGAAATTATAAACATCTAAGGGAGCATCTAATATTACCCGAGGAGGGAAATTTGCCTTATTATTTAACCTGGATATAGAGTACTTCGTAAATTCCGATGAAAACACTTGGGTACAAGCCATGGTCGTAGGACAGATGGTTTTCTTAGAATGACTAAGCGTTTTTCTTTCAGGCTGTGTTCTCAAGTTCGAGGTTGCAGTAGGATGGCAGGAAAATTTGTGTGTGAGAGATTCTCGTCCGCCGAAAAGCTTAGCTCCAACGGATTGGGAGAGGATTCTAGATGAATAGCGTTAAAAAAAACTGTCACGCAGACGGCACGAGACTACTTTGCCGAACGACTTTTTTTGCTTCACACGCAACCAAATGAGTTCTGCGACACTTGGGCAGAGCACATGATGTGACTGAAAGTTTTCCACTGCAACACAATTTTGAGGTGGTTATTGGGGTTATGTTGATGTCCATGAAAAATTACTAGTTATTGATATGGTAGGTTCGATCGTAAACGTAAAATTTGAAAGGTAGGTTACGGGACGTAGAGGTTTAAAATGTAATTTTTTCGCTTTCGATTGAGGGCTGCAATAGCTATGACCGGTGCCGCCATTAATTTTAATGGTGACGATACGTACCTACCTATCTTTGTTTTTATGCTCATTTTTTCCTTTATTTTTCAATTTTCAATTCCTGCGTGGGTTGCTAACTAATGTTATGTTTATGTGTCTGTAATTTTATAATAATTTTATAATAATTTTGTGTTAACATGACTGTATTTAACATCGTTTTAAAAAATCAATTTACATCTCAGCATGATTGAATTTAAACTAATGGACCCCGTGATCAGTGGCATAGCCAGGTTATGGATCTAGAGGGGGGGGGGGGGCAGAAAATGTTTAGGGGGCGCCGACTCATAAATTAACCAGTTTACTTAACTTTACTTATTTTGGTAATGCAATAGGCGGATGGGTTTGTACAAAATATGATAATTGATAACGTATTATACACATTTATTTATACGTATTTGGGACTTAGTAGAGTGAAAACATTCACAGACTTAGAGGCGCCAGAACACAGGGCGGGGGTGGGGGGCATTACCCCCCCCCTGACCCCCCCTGGCTACGCTACTGCCCGTGATGCGTGAGTACAGCGTCCATCCCGCAGGAGTAAAATGATGGAAGCCGTGATTGCACGTGAAATCTCCTTAAACATAATTTGCTTAACAGTTCAATTTTCATTTTAGAAAATAACATTATTATAGTGAATTTAACCGTTATTGTTTGCCTGGTAATGAATAACCCCCCTGCCACAAATCCTTGAGGTGGTAAGCAGGGTAACACGTATTCCACTTATTCATTATCAGATTTAGGCCGTCCATACCTATAACTCCACCAACCGTGGGGTCGCCTGTAACCTTTAATAGGGGAAGGACTTGAACCAGCCTCACTATGCAGGAAGTTGACACACGTACCCTCAGAGATAGAAACATTAAGTAAGGCCGACTATAATGATGATTTTCACGCATACTGATGAAGAGAAATGTTTAGGTAATGGCACTTGAAAAGATAAAGAAAAAATAATATATCTGCATCTAAATAGCACCTTGTAAGCCATCTCAAAGAGTGCATGGCAGTGGGCGAATCTTCAACATACATGAATTAAATGAAATTTGGTGAAAGATTAAGTAGCTACTTAATAATTTATGGGTAACAACGGGATGAGCACATTCATTCAAGCAGCGGTATTACAATATGGAAAAGTGAAGCAGATATTCGAGATGTTCTTTTAATATCGGTTGGCAAAAAAACTGCAGTTAGAAATGAAAGTTACTGAATTCAAGCAAATTGAATGCAAATGGCTACTTTTGGTTGTTATGTTACGTTATCCTGTGTAAAACAATATCAACCTCGACATGCCAGGGTTTGCTAAATTGTTGTTATGTTGTTAGCATGAATGTTCGTATTAATAATTCTGTAATTTTTCATCGTGCTCCACCGAGAAGTACTTTTCAGCACTGAGAGACTATTAAAACATTTGGAAAAGGAACGATCAAGAAACTAAAAAATGAAAATCTATTAGGCAAGGATAAAACCCACAGTTGAACCTCCAGGTAGTATTATGCCGAAAAGGTAATTATTTCCCATGACAATTTTCAAATCCTACCCTACAAAACTAAAATAATTGTTTTATCTGATCGGGATTGTATTCCCGCAGTGTTGGAGATTTTAAAGTTGAATCCCGAGCCTTACTTGGGTGCTAAGCGGAGGCTCTTCCAGTGCATCAAATCATCCGTCGAATGAAACGTAAAATGGTGGGCTATTTGTCGTCTTTCGTTAAAATTAAGGTTAATATCACCAGTTCTACGTTTATCTTCACTTTACCTCCATTCTCCAATTAATCCTTCCCTTAGCAACCTACACAACTTTGCTTTATCGTACAAATGACCTCAGTTCGGTCGCCTCACTTCGTGAATAACCTCTTCCGTCCGTAAAAATCCTCTGTCCTTCGTCTTTTATCATTCTGCAACGATTAGCTTCTGTGCTTAAAAATGCGAAAAACAATGCTTTTCATTAATTTTTTATTTCTTTTTTCATCTGGATAAACCCCAGGGATGTCAACTGTTCCACGTGCTCTATTTAAAACCCTCCCACCTTTAATCTTAGTTCTAGTATTTCTACTTCTGAGCAATCTTCCTGTATTTTCTCCCTCAATAATCTATGTTGTTTTCCACACAGCAGAAATCCCGGGTAAACAGTTTACGCGCGGGTGCGATTCATTTAGCATAAGGGTGCGTTATACGATAGTCCCGTGAAAAAAATCCAAAGCTGATTCTTCTTGGATTTCTATCGTTGACAGAACACACGTGCTGCTGATGATGTGCACGCTCCGCTAATAACAACTGAAAAAAAAATATTTTAACATTCCCGTGAGATCAATTTAAGTCCTGCCTTAAGACTACTGGAAGTGGTGCTGAGCCAGGTGATGTTCATTTACA
This sequence comes from Pyrrhosoma nymphula, assembly GCA_963573305.1. Lineage (NCBI taxonomy): Eukaryota > Metazoa > Arthropoda > Insecta > Odonata > Coenagrionidae > Pyrrhosoma > Pyrrhosoma nymphula. Next base: position 68,464,584 of record OY754327.1, on the reverse strand, counting down.
TGATAATGTTAGTTATCAACGGCAATTGCTACTGATTGTGGAAGGGATTCATCAACCCATAAATTAAGCGTCGCACGATCAGATTCGTGAGAGCCCAATGCTACGATGAACGATGGTCTCGCTCGTTCGCTTTGCCGAGTGCCCTCCACCTATGTCTTTTACCTCGGACCCTATTTCTACACGTGTCTATCCTTTCTTCCTCTTCCCTCCCATTACCTTCCTTTCTCTCTATATCTCTCCATCTCCTTAGTTGGACGCATCCCGCACCCTCTCTGCTATAGGAACGTGGCACAAAGTTGAAGGTCATTGGGTCCTTTGCCTCCTTGATCAAGGTCTGTAGAGTTGGTAGAGTACCTTGTCCTTGACCGGCCTCTTAAATTTTTCTCGAGAGCTTCGAAAGTTTTTGATTGGTGTAGGACATCCTTACCCCGTTGCTCGTCTCTTCTCCGTATACAAGTCTTGGAACTATGGACGGTTTTAGCGGGTTCTCCGTCATCCTTTAGGACAAATGCCTGGCCGAAACCTCTCCCGCAGGTGATGTATAAAACATTTCGTTTCGTCGAATTGAGAAAAGTCGTTTATTCCATCGCATGAAGTGAAACATGTACTCGAAATGAACGTTAATCACAACTCTTGCATTTCAAGACATCATTTTTTGCAGTGTTTATTTTTCATAGATACGACATAATAAAGTTATTTTGTCAGACAAGCGGACTTTTTATTTTACTTGCCCTCGTGCCGTACTCCAGTTTGGAAAACTGGACGGCAGATAGCTTCACTTGAAAGGTAATGGACCGCTTATTTCACAGTCTGTCAATTCCGTTTAAACTCTCGAATCTAACACAAACCAACTCCAGTTGCTTTTTTTACCTAAATTTTCATTATGCTGAAGAGATGAAAGCAGCGGACAATGGCATTCGGAATTAAAATTGCAGAGGCACGAATATTTAAATAATCTTGGAATAAAAAAACTGCGAGTACCCCTTCAAACGGGTCTTCTCTCTTCTCAATATTCAACTCTACTGTATGCAAATCGCGAAACTCTATACAAAGCTATCTTGGCTAATACTACAATAAAGTGGAATCTCAATATACGTTTAAGTATACATATATTCGGTTCGTGCTTGGCATGGAATAATGTCTCCTCCAGCAAAGGAGGGATGGAATTTGGTTAAAAATTACGTCATGGCATTTTTCGTGCAGTTACGGAACGGAATCGTTGTCAACGCATTAACTTTTCACTGGACATAATGTGAAAAAATACTTCTCCGTACTGTCCTGCCACCCGTGATCTCGAACATAACTATCATAGCGCCACTATCTACTATTAGCTAGGGTAGCCTCTGTTTTCGTCGATTTTTTTCTCGAAAATTACGAGGAGAAACATTGCTGTTTTACATAGGTATCACATCGAATGTATCGATTATTATTATTCTATTTAAGATAATATACCGGTTTAGGTAGGTGTAAATGGGACTGAGTACAAATCCTCTGGATCTGTACTCAATCCCTTTACGCTGTACAAATCCAGAGGATTTGTACAGCGTAAAGCCCTACCCACCAAGACAATTTCTTTCTTCATCCTAACATATGTTAATTACTCTAAGGCAGAGTATGGCCTTCCTGGCCTTCCAAAATCCAAATTGGTTTTTCGAGAGATTGTATTCAATTTTCCTTCACATCCTTCGGCTTACTTCTCGCGTAACTATTTTTGACGCATGTGACACCAGACTCAATGTTTGGTGCTCCTCACATTTCTCGGCCCTTGTCTTCTTCGCTATTGCAATCATTACTCATCCTCATCATACACTCCTCATTACTCATCATACACTCCTCTGAAAGTCCTCCGGTTGTCTTTTATTTTCGTAGCTATCTTTGATTATTTAGAACAGTTTGTGCTTGTCTGTACTACTAAGCACTTTGATGATTTCTCCGTTGATGCTGTCTGCAAAGGAGCTGTGTTATTCTTCCGACCTTTCACTTCCCTGTCCAATTCGCTTCTTACTATGTCTGGGGATTGTCCTCGTCCACCTCACTCTCGGCTTTCATTAAGGCCGTTTTACACGATGAAAGATTTTGTACAAACGAATGTACGTGAGATTGTACGTTTGTCTCAACGAAATCAGAACAGGTTCTATTTCCCGTGCAGGCATTGAGACATCCGCAAAAGCGTTCATACAATTTGCCGCTTTACACGATACATTTTGCCTCATGCAAGAGTTCACGGAAGAGTTCGTACAAACAAATGTACCGTTTAAAACGGCCTGTAGACTCTCTTCTAGCAGTTTTGGTCCACAGTAGATTTCTGCGATGTCTTTGCGATTTCTTTGAACATGGCGAAAGAGAGGAAATAATCTAGACAATAGAGAGTATGCCACGTCAACATGTAAACACTCCGCACAGATTTGTCCACTGAGGATCGCAATTTAATAATTGAAAAATAAATATTATTCAAAGTCACTGCGAAGGAACCGTTTCGGAATGCAGTCATGGAATTTCAAATTCAAACAATAGTTGAACAGTTACTGCAAAACTCAAAAGCCTTTCCGTCATTCTTAAGGAAAGTTCAATGTATTATACCAACAGTTAACCCACTATGAAACGAAATGGGCGAAGTATTAACAAGCATTTCGGACGAAGCTAATGTTTTAAACTACAACTTTCGAACTGTGTTCACTAATTCATCACAGATTAAATCCGTCGCGGTAAATGATCGATGCCACGAAATAGAGAATCTGTTAAAATCACTGTAAATGTCTAGGTCCTGAAGAAATTACTATAGGCGTGTATAGATAATTAGCTTTAGAAATAGATATCTTCTTGCAGATACTTAAGTATACTTGATAATACTTTGACAATCCATCAACGAACACGTATTACCCAAGGACAAGAATATTGCTAACATCATATATAAATGTCAGTCGTGCTCCACTAGTCTCTCAAATTTTTTAATGAGGATTGCCGTCACCCGGCATTAGAATTCACTGTGGCCTCGTGTATGAAAAAAAATAAGTTTGAGTTCCCTAATACTTCATATAATTTCAAAAGAGGAGACTACTTGAAATTGTGCGAAAATTTAATTAACAGAGATTGGGACTCAATTACTACAATTAATGATGTTAATATTTGTGTAGAGTTATTTAACGATAATTTATGTAAAGCCATGGATATTGGTATTCCCAAATGAAAATTAGCAAGGTAAAAATATCCGTCTTGGTACAGCTATAAATTGATTTAAAAAATAAAGAAAAAACATCGGCATAGAAAGTTATTCAAAAGAAATGATTCAGCATATCACCAATCTGTGTACATAAAATTAAGTTCTAATGTAAAACACTTGATTGAGGAAGTGTTTAATAATTATTTAAAAAATGTGCAACAAAATCTGGAGGAAGGGAACGCCAGTGTCTTCTGGGAATTTGTTAAAGTGAAGAGATGCCGAAAACATACGGTGGACACCATGGAGTTTAATGGGTGTAAAAGTGATAACCCGTCAGAAATAGTAAATTTGTTTATCGACTTTTTTCTCTCAGTTTAAGTTCCTCCTGAAAATATTAATTACGATAGTGATATTACTAATAGTAACATAGGTACCTGAAAACAGCACACTAGATTTAATTTCGCTAGATGAGGTCCTGGATGCGATATAAACCATCAAAACCAAAATATCTATCGGGCCCGACAATATTCTAATTTACACTGTAAAAGGTTGCAAGAATATAATGGCTTAAGTCTTATGTCATTTGTTTAATTTGTCCTTAACATGTGGTGTATTTCCCACGAAATGGAAAATTGCAAACGTTTGCCCTATTTTTAAGAAAGGAAATAAATTTAAAGTAGAGAATTACCTGCCTATCTGTCCTGTCAGGCCTGCCCTGTCAGTATATTATCGGTATTTTCCAAAATCTTTGAGTCTATTATTCACATGCTCATGTCTTTTCGAATAAAAAATGAAATTAGTAAGATGCAATTCGGTTTTAGATCGAAGAGGAGCACTGTATGCAATTTAGTAACCTTTAACGATTATGTTATAGATAATATGAACAATTATGCACGGACCGATGTAATATACTTCGATTTTAAGAAATTTGATTACGCTCATACTTATCTTGTAGAAAGCAATATCTAGCTTTTAATTGGTACACATAGGATGAATATTTTGTGGTGTCCGGAGTACCACAAGGCTCAAATCTAGGACCGTTATTGTTTTTAAGTTTTTATTAATAATTTACCAACCGTCATTCAAAATTCACAGTCTTTTTTATGTAGGTGATGTGAAGATCTTTATAATAGTGACTAAACTCAACGACTGCTTTAAACTTCATGAATCTATGAATAATCTGATAAAATGGCCCATTGATAACAAACTCTACCTCAATCGGAAAAATGTTACATATTCTTGAAAGGAGAAAAATATAAATTTCGTATACAGAGTGGAAGGCCGCATGATTAAAAAAATTCATGAAATTAAAGATTTAGGCGTCATGTTCGACTCATCGATGACTTTTATACCCATATAGTAAATATAAAATCTTCATCTCATAAAATATTTGGTTTTGTCGAAAGAGTGTCAAAATATTTCACCTCGACAACAGCACTGAGAATTCTATACTATTCCCTGATTAGATGTAAGCTAGAATATACCTCTATTATTTGGAATCCTTATTCAATGAAATATGTACAGTATATAGAAAATTTACAGAAGAGATTTATACGTTATGCGTACTTTTCCCATAATAATATTTATCCAGTGTTCGAAAATTATATAAGTTATGTTGTTTTATTGGAAATGTACGGATATAAAAGCTTAAAGATAAAAAAAAACAAAAAACGATTTGTTTGACCTAATCAATACTGGGGAAAATACTAACCTAGTGAGTAAAATTAATTTTTAGTGCCAATACTTAATGTAAGGCCAAAAAGGGCATTTTATTTAAACCATGTTAAAACAAACTATTGTGCAAACTCCACATTATACAGATTATGTCAAATATATAACAAACATTGCCATGAACTTGAATTGTTTCAAAAGAGAAGCCATTTCTGTTTTCAGCTAAATAAAATTGTTTTATAAATGATGTTGTACACGCTTCTCATCATATACATATTTATGTGTCATATTCATTGTAGGTAATATGTGATAATTTTTACCGTTTTACTTTTTTGTTGGGCGAACTTGAAGCATAATGAATTAATAAATAAAAATCATACCCACATTTAAAAGCGGTGATATGGAACAACCATCGAATTATCGACCGATATTCCTCACATGTATGTTATGCACAGCCCTTGGACATATAATCGCAATTTCAGTTACGAGACACCAAAATCTGCAGGAATTGCTAAGGAAGACGCAACACGGATTCAGAAAGGGAGGATTTTGCAAAACCCAACTACCACTTTTTACTCACGATATTTTAGTCTCGGGTCCAGTTGATGCCACTTTTCTTTACTTTAAAATGGCATAAGATAAGGTGTCCCTTAGAAAATTACTCATAAGAATATTAACTGGTTAGACGGCGACGTAATTTCCTGGATTAGAAAATTCTTAAACAATCGTGTACCAAGGGTTGCATTAGACGGCGCTATCTCTAATGTAGTAAAACTCACATCGGGTGTTCCACAGCGGAGTGTAATTGGGCCACTTCTATTCCTTTTCTATATTGACGATATCGGTGAAATATTGTAGAGTAAGCTTCTATTATTTGCAGACGACGCAGTAGGGTATAGGGAAATTTGTAGCGATCATGCTAAAAAGCGCTAACGAGGGACCCTGAGGAAATCCAAGTGGTGTGATGCGTGGAAGCGAGAATTAAATTTGAAAAGTAATAATTTTCTGGGAAAGAAAAAACGTTACAGCTATTGCATACAGCATAACCAATTATAGACTGTAGAATATGTTTAATACCTCGGAGCTCAACTGTCTAATGTTCACGTGGAGTATTAATTTTTCTATAGTTTTTGTGGCGTCCAATGGAATAAAATGTTGATAGAATGAAGTATTGTGAGGGAGAAAAAGAAAAAGCTAGTAATGGGTAACTCCGAAACTGGGATGGAGGTTTAGCATTTTTCTCACACCGCCTTAGATTTATTTTCGGTAAGTTTATCCATAAATATCTCCTTATCTCTTATCCTTAAAAATATTCTTAAAAATCTCCGCTTCCCTGACGCAACCGAGTATACTCGGGCACCGAAGTTGCGCAAATTCTGACGTGCCCGAGTATACTCGGGTAAGTCCGAAAATTTCGTCCCTTTCTTCTCATGCCCGAATATTCTCGCCAGCTGCTAGTAGTTCGTTTTTCTGCCGTCAGAGGAACAGGTTAGGGCCGTAGCTCTCACTAGCCGAGCGGCGCTCTCTTCAAATGTTGATTTCTGATGCTAAAACAATGGTCATTTTTTTGTAATAATTCTAGCAATTCGAGGGTCATAATTTTTTTTCTCACTGAAAAGTTATCCTCTTATGGAATTGCATTCACCTTTATTGCCATTGGTAACCATCGATTTATTAACTCCATGTATGGAGTTTCTTTTGCGATCTTTTTACGAAATTCACAACTTCAATTTTTGTCATTTATCGATAATTTTTGCAACTTTATGACGTAAAACTTCCGTTGTTGCATGACGAAAAACTTTCTAAAATGTAAATAATTTTTAAATTAGTTATTTTCATTTATATTTCCTCATTCACTCTTCGTGAGTATCCAATTGCATTTTTCTTCAACATTTTAGCGGTAATTATAAAAATTGCATTTTCAATTTTACGGTAATTTTCACTGCTACGATGAGTTCCACAGTAAATGGAATAACATATTTCTCTAGCAACAGAATATGAATCTTTCTTTGCAATATTTGTTACTATATATGTTTGTTACTATATATATTTGTTACTACACACATTTGTTACTATACATATTTGTTACAATATATATTTGTTACTATATATACTATCTAATTCTATATTATTCATCCGCATATTTCTCTTCCGGTAATTTTTTTATATGTTGGAAATGTCTATTGAACCGTTCTCTTTAGATAAAATGGCGCAAGCGTAAATGTTTAGATGTGTTGCGAATGTTATTTCATCAGCCCCTTTCATTTTTCTACTTCGAATACTGGCGGAAGTGGCGAAACATATTTACGAATACAGCTATACGACGTCTAAAGGTCGTACGTTCTCAATAGAAACCTGCACAAGCGCCCTGTGTATGTGCTAACCTAGCCCACATAAGTACAAGAAAAAAGGAGAGATAGAGATAAATCCCAAACATGTGTAATGCCTTCTATTTTCATGTTTGACGCTTTCCTGAGGTCAGAAAACACCCGCTCGAGAGCCGATGGCCCGCTAAGCAACATGGCGCCTGGTTTCATGTCATGCTAATCTGCTACCCTTTGCTCCCCGGGCTACTATCCCACCAGACAACCCTTTACTAATGGGTTTTTCCCAATATCAATTTACAGTTAGTTGTAAAATCCATGCTTTTGCGGTACACACACGTGTGTTTATTTTCCAAGAAATGGTAGGAACGGAAAAGAAAAATTTTATGATGAGCATGGGATGGCCTTTTCACAATAGGGGCGAGGTACTTTGCATATCGTGATTGTTTCCACGAATACTTTGTCGGAAGGACGATGGTGACATTCTTTCGTTGAGTTACAGAGCATACGCATCCTTGATTTTCAGAGCACATGCACTTTTTCGCTGAAATTCCACCGATACTAACTTTCCATTATGAGTTCGAACATTTTGGTTCTAATACGAGCGGTGTAGTAGGAGTGAATTCTACGGCAAATTCTTTGTTTTCGCGCGGTAACATTTGGCAATCAGAAATGGATTCCTGAGAGGAATTAGTGTTGACCAGCAGTGATTCCGAGGTTATGGACATTGAAGTTCCTGGCTCCTAGTCGACTCTCTCCGGAGAAACAAGCTCCGAATCAGAAAGCGCAGCGGAACATTCGCGGGAAGCGGAGTGGGAGGAAATGCTTTCAATGAATCCTACTCCGGCACCACCTAGGATTCTTGTTGAAGGTAATTCTTCGCTGAACTTCGACCTGGTTCTCGAATGAGGTTCCCTAAAATACTTTTTTCAACGATGAAAATGTTGACTTTATAACTTGGGAAACTAATCACTGCGCCAGTAATAATTTGCGTGAAAAAGCGGGGCCGAGCAGTGCTAGCGTAAATCAGTGGCGAGCTGTGGCAAGCTCAGAAATTCGTGTTTTTTGCCCTTGTAATGCTACAGAGCAGAGTGCGGAAGCCAGATACTTAGTTTTATTGGTCAACGAGACCTATACTATCCTCTCTTTTTTTTGGACACACAATGTCTTACCGATGATTCGTAAAAATAAGGCAATATTTACATTTTGCCTATAATAACGATTTTGATCCCCAAACACACCCCAAAGCCAAACTAAATAAAATATGGCCGATTTGCCAGAGGCTGGAGGAAAAGTTCAAGGCACTCCATAAACCAGAGACGGACGTTACCATCGAAAAGAGCCTACTCTCGAACAAGGGAAGATTGGGGTGGCGGCAGTTCATACCTATGAAAAGAGCTTCATTTGGCAAGTATTTTTTCTTTGTGAATCGAGAACTGGATGCGTGTGGTCAACGACAATTTACACGGGAAAGGGATTCCAGCTCTCTTCAAAGAGAATCAAGTAAAAGAAATGAAGTTTCTTGTTTTTGTCATAGAATGAATTCTGTTAACATTCTCAGAGCGAAAGTCGTCGTCATTCGGGTTGCCTAACTTCCATGAATGTTTGTACGTTGTTTCTTGATGTACTATGGACTAAAATAAATAGTTAACATTAACGTTGTCGGCAAAGTATATGCATTTGCAATATAAACTAAATGTATTCATCATTAGATGTCTAACTAAGGTTTACGGGAAGGAAAGTTATACTGATATGCAGGTGACCTAGTTCTCTTAAGTTAGGTGCAACATTCAGAAATTATTGCATAAATCATTAGTTATTTGGAATAAAAAATAAAGGAAAACATTTTCAGATTTGCCTCCCTTTAATGCTTCTGAATCTGAAATTAAAAAATATGACTTTTTTGACCGGTTTTGTAAAAAAACCCGTCAGGGAAGCGGATAAATAGGTAGAGGAAAGTCGAACAAACAAGAAGCTAGAGAGTCAAATGCGTTCATAAACCTTCCAGTGATTTTTAGTAGAATGGAATCGATAGTTGCCGAGTCAAATGCTACCAATCCGTGTAATCCCGTTGCTCATTCACCCATTCACTCCGGCTGGATAGAGAAAAGCGGACAAATCATAATCGGTGTAGCGGGAGGACGACCATTCATACGCGACTACTAGGAAAGGGAGATATGACATGACATAAATTGTTACATGATCCCTTCTATGCTTCTTCCTTCACAAAAGAACAGTTCACCTGCTTTCCATTCATTCCAGACCCTACGCACCAAGCAGAGCACTTCTAAACAGGCCGGGAGCAGAGTTAATGTGAGCAAGACAATATAAGTGCTTTAATAATTGCATCCACTATTGTTGTTTTTGTGTTGGTTTTCAGGAAAGGTGTCAAAAATGGATAATGTACAGTATTTTAGTACTCTATGAAGAGAAGCTCATGTTCTTTCACACGTATTTCGAACAAATTCTATTTCTATAGACTATTGTGAATCTGAAGAATGACACCTACCGGCAGATTACCTAGCGTTTCGCCTGCGCACATCGTTCGATAAATGGTAATTTGTGTGCGCTAGAGTCAGTGGCGGATACAGAAAAAACTCAAGGGGAGGGCGCAAGTTATCGCGACGATTGTAGCTTTCAAACTGACTGCCTGGCAGCGACTCTGCTTCTCTATTTATGTAGCTCGGTTCTTTCGAGAACATTCGGTGCCAGAATGTTCGCTTCCAGACTTTTAAGGAGTGTGAACAAATACAAACAGTAGAATATTCGCGACTTTTCTCGAACAATTGCCAGACAGAATAACGTATCGAGATCACTAGAATGGCCGCGACTTTTCTCGTAGGTTAGCTATCTCTGTGCCAGACGGAAACGTATAAAATACGATGACGCGGACGCGCGCGCGTGCTACATAAGAAAGTACAACTACACGATAACTCGACTCAGAGTCGACTGACGAAAGACACGAACGAATAGCGTGCGGGCTGACTGGCGGGGGCAGCGCGGGCGGCAATGCGAGCGGCCCCGCAAGGGGGGGCGCGCGCCCCCCGCGCCCCCATATGTATCCGCCACTGGCTACAGTGCGCTTGTGTTCGGATTAGCCCTAACTTCAACGTATTAAATGGAAAGCTACCATAACAACACCGGTGGCGGTCAGTTTGAGTATTTTAATTACCAGTTAAAACTGCGGAAACGTCACTGCCCTTATACTCAATAATATAAATAGCCTAGGATGGCACGAGACGTTGGATTTTAACAGTTTCGATTGTTATTAATTAAAGACGTTGTGATTAAAGGATAAAAGACCAATTTTCCAGATTTGGAAATAATTGAATTATGTCTTCTCAGCACCGATATCAATTCCTACAGAATTAACGGTCATGGTAAGCGTTTATATTGATTAAACTACGGCAATACTGGAAGTTTGCATTACCTGTATTCGTAAGCTAATGAAATGTAGCCCTGATTTTAAAAATGTCGCTTAAGTATGCCTTTGAAACCTCCATAGATATAATAAACCCTGATAATTTTCTTTTCAATCCTACTTTTTCATTTTTGAAGCACCTAATAATAGCAAGACTTTTTATTTCGCTCCATTATTTTGAATGGTTTCATTGTACTAACGTTACAAGTTTATTTAATTTTACTTTCACGTTTTAACTGAATATTTATGAATATCATAATTATATTTCCTAGTACAATTTAAACATTCTAAATATTATTATTTTATCTAAAATCTCTGGTCATGGAGAGATTACAAATTGTTTTTCTTTCTAAAGTCACTAAATCCAGCACAAAAATCAACTTCCTTTATCAATTAAGTATTCAATTCTTGTTTGCTTGAAATCGAAACGAGAGCCTCGTTCAAGACTTGAGACCGAGACGAGACTGAGGCTCACGAGACGATACTCAAGACGGGACCCAAGGTCGGAAAACGAGACTGACCCCAAGTCTCATCTCGTTTTCACTTGCGGCAACACCACTACTCTCTTTCTTTCCCTTCACCGTTTACCCAACATCCTCTCATTTATCACGGCCTTCAGCAACCCTTCTCCCCACATTACCACTTCCAACCACCTACTTTGTCTACTCCTAATCTGCTCCAGACATTTTCTCTCCTTGCCCACCGTACCAAGCACTTCCTCGTTTGTCTTTCTTTCCGCCCACCGCTTGTTCTTTATTCTCCTCCACACCAACATCTGGAACACTTGCAACCTATTCCAGTCTTCTTTTCTTAGAGTCCACGTTCCTGCCCCACGTCATGCTACACTCCTTATTAAACTCTTCACCAGGCTCCTTTGTATTACATACCTACTTACCCAAGGTCCCCGTCATCAGCTTCCTCCTAATGCTGAACCCTTCTTTGACTAGCGCAATTCTACTTCCAATGCCTTTGCTTCTATGCCTATCTTCTTCTAACAAGTATAGATAAATGTATATAAATGAACTTTCTTGCTGTGTTCTTACCTAGTTATCTTTAAGCTGAAAAATTAAATGGTAAAATGAAATTCTCTAGTTTGTCACGGAAGCAAGTCAAGAGTAGATTATGAGGTGCAACCCTAAAGTTCCTAAGCTGCGTATTCGGTGCAAAAACTGATTGAAGTAGGAACTTCTGTCAAGCAGCTGCAACATTTTTAACTGATCACTGTTAATGCAGTGGATTTTTCTGCAGTTGACTTTCGGGAAAGTCAACCACATAAATGCGCTACGTTTCTCCATCAAGTTGCACGTCATCTAGTTAGAAATGGCACATATTCTAAATAACTCGTAAATAAAGCATTGGAGGCTAGGAAAAAACGGTTTGAATCTATTAGAGGAAAGTTAGGTGCCTCATACTTTATTTCTCCTGACGGCACAGGCAAAAGACAAGTTCTTAGAAGATAACGAGAAAGCAATAATTTGTGAATATGGACCAAATGAAATGGCTGGAGATTGAAAAGGACATTTAAAGGAATTGTAAATACCCGAGGAGTTTTATGAATCGAGTGATGATTCAGATCCACCTTCAGCTGAAACAAGTGTGTTTATTTATGTTGAAAAAATGAAGCCCCTTAATCACTGTTAATGCAGTGGATTTTTCTGCAGTTGACTTTCGGGAAAGTCAACCACATAAATGCGCTACGTTTCTCCATCAAGTTGCACGTCATCTAGTTAGAAATGGCACATATTCTAAATAACTCGTAAATAAAGCATTGGAGGCTAGGAAAAAACGGTTTGAATCTATTAGAGGAAAGTTAGGTGCCTCATACTTTATTTCTCCTGACGGCACAGGCAAAAGACAAGTTCTTAGAAGATAACGAGAAAGCAATAATTTGTGAATATGGACCAAATGAAATGGCTGGAGATTGAAAAGGACATTTAAAGGAATTGTAAATACCCGAGGAGTTTTATGAATCGAGTGATGATTCAGATCCACCTTCAGCTGAAACAAGTGTGTTTATTTATGTTGAAAAAATGAAGCCCCTTAAATAAAAAAGGATCGATAGGGATTACATGGTATTCAAAGATAATACTGGGTGATTACAAAAAATACAGAGGAATGCGAAATTTCTGCGAGAGAGATTCATAAATTTTTAAATTAGTATCTCAAAACTGATAAAAACTCAGACCCTTGTTTAGACCTCGGCTAAATTTTTTTGTTTTTCAAAAGTCGTGTTTTAAGATTAATTTTCATTCCAGTAGTGTTCAGCGACTGATTTCTTCCATCGAATGTGATTTCGTTTGCTTCCATTAAGGGTACATCCATTCGTACATTCGCGTGTATTTTTTGCATTTGTCTAAGTAAAAAAATGTTTGCTATCTGTGGCAGCAATCAGTGATTGCATTTTTCCAAAGGAAAATTCTTTAATATACTGCAGTATTTTTATAGTTTTCTCGAGGCAGGTTCAACGGTGTGCCAACTCGTACAAATGCTCCGGTGTAAGATATAAGCGAATTCATGTAACTAGTTGAAAGTATAGTGGTTCCATTTTCTTCAGGGATCCCCATCTAATTGTTTTTTCAAACAACGTTTCTCCTCCTATATTGGAGGCGTTTCCAGGTCAAAGGCATCTCCTCGAAGACGATCGTCTTCGACGTGAAGACGCATTCAAGATAGTAAAAAAGTCTGCAAAAATTACAACCACGGCAGGGGAATCCCTGAAGAAGATGCATTTACTAGGAACACGTCAGGAAAAACTTAGAAATAAGTTGAAAGCATAATTTTTAATAGGAATCTGGAAAATGATTTTGAAGGAGTATAATTCAATAATATTCAAATCTCCGCGCTGGAATAGTCGTGATTAGTGATGGGCAAAGTCGGTCTTTTGAGAGATCTCGGTCACGCCTATCACTCCCACTTGTGATTCGATCGTGAGTGTAAAGTCATGATTGATTGATGTTCCAGCTAGTGATCTGTTCAAGTTGCCTACGATCAATGATCTCTGAGGAAAGTCGTGATTGAGACAAAATCGAAACGAACGCTGCTCTCGCTGGCCATTGGTGATTCCTAATACAAAACAGCCACATGTGTGACTCACTCACTCACGTATACAAATTCCCGACCACTTCCAGACGAGCTAGGAGCCTTTTCACGGACCTTCCTTGAAAGAATTCATTGGAGGATTAATCCCGAAATCATGGAATTTTTAACCGGAAGTGACCGAAACAAAATAAAAATGGTGGATTTTTGGACCTTTCGAAAAGTAGACTTTCAGTTCTAGCTTCATATCTTTTGAACGGTGGTTCGGATCTGAAATCTGACGAAATTTTCACAACAGGAAATTGATTTTTCTTAAACATGCAAATACATTGGTGTTCTACGCTTCGTAGTTTTCTCACCAGGCACAACATTTACTGATGAGTTTCAATTTTTTTGCGGTTTTTTACTACAGCTCCTAAACTAGAATTCTGATTTGAAATCTAATTTTCCTAGGGATTTATATCTCATCGTGACCTACAACTTCATGCTTTTTGTTTTTTCTAGCTCTTATAGTACTCTGGTAGCATGGTGCCAAAATCGAATTTTGGTAAAACTGTCAAATGTTTCTGAAATTTGACATTGGCATGCGCCTTGACATGCCCTTTGCAAGTAATTATTAAAAACCTGGACTTTACCAATAATTGGTTGGTAGCATGGCGCCAAAATCGGATGTTTGTGAAACTTTCTGTATTTCGACTCACTTATAGTTCGCGGGAAATATGGCGCCAAAATAGGATTTTCGGTTTTTCCACTGTAGCTTCTAAACTAGCTGTCGGGTCTCAAATCAGTTGGGTGTTTTCTTTTACATCTCATAGAGGCCTACAACTTTAAGCTTATACTTACTCTCTATCACTTATAGTTCGCTGTCAACATGGTGCCAAATTCAATTTTTTTATCATACACAGACGTTTGGGGCTAAGCCCCAAAACGGCGATGGCGAGCAAAGCGAGCCGTCGCGTCGGGGGGGTTCTAGGGGGCGGAACCACCTAGTGAAAAAAGCGAGTATATGCTGTAATCATGACCGATATGTACAGCTACCTCGTTTAGTGCCGGTTTCCGTGGAGTTGTTGGTAATTCTTTGAAAACAATTGAAGGCACAATTGTGCAATACGTTTGAAGGTTTGTTTTGTTGTCACACAGTGTTCTTGGTTTGTGATTTTAAGCATAATTAAGAAGAATATTGGAAATATCCCTTACGATTACAAAAATGTTGAATTTTTTATGGACCACAAATTATTCATAACTCATTATAAAAACCAATGATAAATAGTAGCATAGAACACTGAAAAAGTGTATTTTGGAGTGTAGTTTGAGCCGATCAAAGTTTTCATTTGGCTGTAAGAATTTAAAGCAAATTATCCGACTGTAGCACTTAAATTCAACTTTCAATTACAGTCGGTATCACTAAGTTTCACTTGTGCAAGAGACGTAATATTTGTCAAGAATATTGAAACGAAGGTTTATCGCGTAAAACTGATGATCTCAGGCCTGACCTCGTGGAAATTATGGATATCCATGATGAGAAAACCACCTTTGTTATTTCCACAAACTTTCTTACGCTGGCACGACGCGCGTTTCACCACACTGTGGCATAATCATGTGCCATCATGTTTATCGCGTGTTCAAGTGACAATGCAATTATGGTAATTCAGTGATTACAAATGTTACATGTACTATATGTGCTGTGATGTATTGCGTGTGTTCTTGTGGTGATATTTTTACATTTAAAGGTAATTTGTATTAGGTAGACTTACGCTCCTAATGAAATTGATATGACAGGAGATGAGTTTAAAGAGTTGCATAATCTTCGAAAGAGTCGGATAAGACTGATGACTGCAATTAGTTCGTTGTTTCAACTATTATATAAAATTTGGAATCAATGCGAATTGAAATTTAGTTATTGACTACATGGATGCTCTTGAATTTTAAGTTTGGCAGTTCACATCTTCAGTGAAAGGATAATGATTGATTTGTGTACTTAAGCAATGTAGGTATTATAGATAGTGTATAGTTTTTTATTACTCTTCTTTCAATGAATTTTGCCTCCTCAGATTCATCTCTTTATTTTATCTCATTATTGCTTGGCCGGTCTCACATCTCGTGATGGATATTTGATGTCATACAGTCATTCCTATCGTAATCGGTAAAGATGAACTCCTCGGTCATTGGAGAGATCCAGTTTATCGATCAATCTTTTAAGAGAACTTAATCTTGGGATTCGATCAATCACGACCGACCCATCACTAGTCGTGATAGTAACTTTGACGGAGTCACCCGCTAATGAGAACAGGAGAACATAACAGAATTTCACAGTGTTAAAACATCCACATCGATTGAGATTCGAACTCGTGTCCCTTGGTTTTGCTTGGACAAATGTTAGATACTATTAGATGTACCTGCTGTTAGAGATGGATGTTCTATGATGATTTCATGGTTGTGCATTGTATAAAAAAGTGTAACATTGTTGCTATCATTGTAACTTCCTGAATTCTTAAAAATAGCGAGCAACTCATTTTTTCTCCTCGTAAACTCTTATTATTGGCATATTCTTTACTCTTTTGTTTTTACTCATATATTTGCTCTTGTCAAAAAAAGCTATTTTTGCTATTTTTTCGAACGTATAAATTATTACTGGTAGATTCTATACTGGTGTAAACCATTAAAGCTACCTAAAGCTCCATTATTGTATTGGTAAACTTGTTGCTGTATTTGTTTTCAAGTGGAGCAATACATTTATCTATATATCTATCTATTTACTGCATCATCTCGAAGCATATGTCGGAATATGGAATGTGTTTACCAGCGGAGGATCGTCAATTATTTAGTCATTAGTTTGCGTTAAAATTCCACCTCATCACGCTTGATTCATCAATGTTCGTTAGGGGAATTAGGATTAACATACTAGTCCAGGTGGATTATTATTTTTTGCTCGGTGATTGCAAAAAAAATAGCGCCTCCCCCACCCCTTCAACGGCAGTATTGCGCCGAGTCTCTCTTCGGAGTTGCCTCAAAGGGGATGGAAGTGCGGTTGGTCACTGGGATGGGTAGGTGAAGAATCACTTCACGTTGGAGCACGTGATGGTCATAGTCTTGATTTTCGAGCCTCGTTGGCCTTGGGAAAGGGGCCTTCCACGTGGAGATGAGACGAGAAGTGGGGGAACATATAGGGGTGAGCCACGTGGAGAGAGATGGTGCGGGAGAGAGAGGCGAAGTTAGGGGAGAACAAAACCGTGCGTCGAGTTGAGGAAAAATGAGTCGGCGAGAATATTGTAGAGGAAGGTTAAAGCAAATATTTAAAAAAAAAGCAATAATACTGAGGTTGATCCAACTTAAAATAATCCATTGTCATTTAATTCATTTTCTGGTCACTTATAGAAAAAAATATCCTCTATTTGATAGGAACAACAAAGTCATATATTTCCACGCTCTTTTATTCACAAAATGAGATGTTGAAATTTCATGGTTAAATGCGAGAATGGGTGAAAGATGGCGAAAAATAGTACTTCTCCATCTAATATAAATGCCATTTTCGCGGAAAAAACTGTTTAAAAGAAGTGAAAAATCAGGGCAAAAAGAAAAAAATAAAATGTAGGCACTTTACCATTTTATCATTTTAGTTATTAGCATATTACTGCAAAAATTGAAGTCAAAATGCGGTTATTCAATAGAAATGGCGCTGTAGTCGGCTTCTAAGACTGGAATAAAGGCTATCAACGAGATCTTCCTCCAAGTCAGCAGATGCAGCAGTAGAAGCGGCAAAGAAGATTTGGATACGTGGGGAGTTGAAGGCGTGGTTCAGTATCCGTGACTCCCTTTCCCATTATTTGTACAGACTTTACCTGGATCTATCCAATCACCTAAATTGGTTTGAGTGGTATTATACACAAGATCGAGTAAAGTCCATTGTCAGTGTTATTGCCTTCAAGAAACGCCAGTCGCAGCTGAAGAAACTAAGGAGATTGTGTTCAGTGCAGTTACGACCTTCTCCCCCCGTGAAATTATCTGGTGTAAGTTAAATTGTGGTGTTCCAAGATAGGGTTGTTAATATGTCTACTCATTCATTCACTGATCAGGAAATGTCATTTTTGAACAAAGGTTTTGAGTTTTCCCCCAGCATTCCGCTATCAAGAAATGCAGTGATTAACTTGTTGGCAGACTGTGATTTGGCACTTCGGAAGCAGTCGTTAGGTACATACAAAACAACTCATAGTAGATTCCATTTCTAAGCATTTTTCACCTCCCCAACCAAATTTGTCTCATCTCCGTGTCATTCGAGAGATCAAGAACTCTATTAAGAATAATAATTTGACGGTGACCAGAGCGGACAAAGGCAATAGTTTTGTGATTTTAGACAAGGTGGATTATCTAAACAAATGTAAGGATTTTTTAAGTGCCGACAAACATTTTCGAATTTTAGAGAAAGACCCTACTAATTGCTTTCAAAAGGAGTTGAAATCTTCCCTAGGGGCCTGTTCTTCTTTACTAACAAGTAAAGAGAAATGGGGTTTCACTCGGATGAACCCCTAACCTCCGCGGTTGTATGGATTACCGAAGACTCACAAATCTGGCGTTCCAATCCGCCCCGTAGTGTCTCACAATACTGCCCCTTGTCACTATTTGGCCCAGAAAGTGAATATTTTATTCCGTAATTTTTCGAATTTTAAATCGACGAAAAAAATGCCATTCAAAATTCTGTAGAGCTGGCAAGTAAGTTGTCTTCAATTTCACCGCCACCGAATGGAAAACTGGTCTCCTTTGACGTTAAAAACCTTTTTCCCTCAGTACCGGCCAAAGAGGCGGTAGCTCTTGCTCTTCAACACTTGGAGAAGATGGGCTGCAGTGATCTAGTCATAAAGGACTTTAATATCCTCTTCAACCTGTGCATTTCCCAAAATTATTTTTATTTTTCGGACACTTATTATACCCAAACACATGGGTTAGCAATAAGGTCACCTCTTTCCCCGATCTTAGCGGAGGTATTTTTGGATAATCTGGAGAAAAAACTTTTCGCTTCCGAGGACCCTCTCATCAAAAATGTCTTTTACTACTTCCGTTACGTTGATGACATCATTTGCCTTTGGACGGGAAGTATAAGACAGTTAAATCAATTTCTGTTGAAGCTCAATTCATTACATCCGTCATTAACGTTTACAGTGGAGGTGGGAATGAACAGTCTGGACTTTATAGACCTGACAATAGCAATTAGAAAAAATTCACATTGGTTTTCAATTTTTCAAAAAAGTACTTTCACAGATGTTGTAATCCCAAAAGAGTCTAATCACCATCACTCGCACAAACTAGCCGCTTTTCATGCGTCAGTACACCGCCTCCTTTCTATACCCCTTACTCAGACTTCGAAAAGGAGGTGAACACAATAAAACTTATAGCGTCTCGGAATGGATATGAAGAAAGAATGATCGACTCACTGTTGGAACGAAAAATAAAGAAGAAGACTCTGTTGTCAATGACAAACCTCTCCCCTATTCTGAGGTCAAATAAAAAGTGGGCAAAATTACCATTCTTAGGTCAGCTATCTTATAAAATTGGAAAATTGTTCCCTAAAGATAATTTGAAGTTGTGCTTTTACAATCCAGTAACCTCTAGTAAATTGTTTTTTAATTCTAAAGACCCCATGAATGATAGGGAAAAAAGTGGTGTTTATTTGTTGCGATGTAACAAAAATGGATGTAAAGGATGTTATGTTGGCCAGACTGGGAGGAAATTTTATTTAAGGATTGATGAACAAAAGAAGTCATTTTTTAAATGTGACGACAAATTCATGTTTGCAAAAAATTTCTATTCTTGTGACCATTCATCTGTTTTTGACTTTGAAATTTTTCATGTGATTGACAAAGGTACCAAGCTGGATTTCATTGAAAATTTTGAAATAGGAATGTTTTCTAATATGTATGGTGACAATTTGGCTAATGAGGTGGTGCCGTTGTCGAACTCACCTTTTCTTACTGTGAGAGTCCCTCCCCCCCATCCTCCGAAAACCTTGTCCGATGACCTTGACCAGACCTCTGCCACGTAAATGAGTCCCCATCCTAAACCCCTTTTCGAGTCCCAATTGTTCCCCCCCCTATCCCTCCCAATCGTTACCCCTCCTTCCCTCCCAATTGTCACCCCTCCTATCCCTTCCAACAATATATACCAGGCTAGCTGCTCATTATTCAGACAGCTCTTGAAAATGACGTGTAAACGTTGAAACCGGTCGAGTGAATAAATTTAATTGTGGAAAATTACTACGTTTGTCTCTTTCTTAGTGGAATAATGTGTTCATTGAAAATATATTCGCCAAATAATCTGCATGTTTGTACCTAAAACCTTGTTTTATAATAGCTAAGGCATGTCATCAATGAATGCATTGTTTTTGGAGTCAAAGTAAAATGATAATGTGTAAATAAGTTTTTGTTTTTACTAACGTAGTGGTACACAAGAGAGCGTATCGGCACTAACGTTGTGGAAATTATGGACTGCCATAATTCGAAAATATACGCTGGTACAAATGTCTACACTTTTTATTCTCCGCCACCGACCTTGGTTTCGGCACATTATACCATCATTAGGGTTTATCCATCATCATTTACCCTGATGATGGCATAATGTGCTGAAACCATGGTCGGTGGCGGAGAAAAAAGTGTAAAAATTTGTACCAGTGTTTACTTTCGAAATATGGAAGAACATAGTCGTAGTTAAACCTCCTTAATCATTCAAGCGTTACCACCGGTAAGTGGGTAGGTTAGAATGACGCAATGTCATGGACAGTGTGTTCGGCCCTTTTTGGTGAATTTAATTGCGGAATATCTATCATGGGTAAGGAGAGAATAAACGAAGCATCAAAAGTTTCCAAATCTCTGTACTCCTTGACTCATTTTAAATTATAATTTTCTCTCAGTATTCCCGTATCACTAATTTGTTTTTCAGCTTACTTGTTATTTTTTCAGCAAAAAAATGAATGGTCCCTTAAAATATCCTTGCGACGGTTCGCGAGATACAGGGTCGCTTTAGATTTGATAACTCCGGAGAATATGGCTTCTCTTTAATTAATGTAAACCTACAAGTGAATTTATTGTTCTATTTTTTTCTAAATATCATTCACTGCCATTTACTTTACCCTAACGCCTCTGTTGGTGAATTGCACCTGCAATTTGAATATGACAAATGATGTACACAACTGCGCTCCAATTATTTATCCAGTTTCTTTACTTAATAACACTAAGAGTCGCTGAGCTTGGCCTGGAACTGCGTTTCTGTTTTCTTATGTAAGGGAGTTTGCATTCATTAAGCATGCGATGGCCTTCCATGAGTCACTAATGTCATATGAGTCCGACATGATGTACTTGGATGGAGTGATTGTTTCACCTCTTTACTTCTTATCAAAGTTGCCAATCATCCCACGATCATATCCGCTTTCCTTGTATTCCTGTTGCTGTTCAACTATTTGTAGTACTTTCCGCTCTTAAGCCGCAAAGCTCTCGATGCAACATGTCGGACTCATGTATTCGTTTCAACATTGTCTACGGTGGTGAATAGATAATTTATTCTTCCTCTATTCCATTTCGAGCGTGAATTTTGAGTTGCACTTGAACAATTCTTGTAAAATTGATTCCGCGATACATTTTTTAAATAACCAAGTACACATCGTACCTAATTTCAAATTTGTAAAAGCCAAAAAAAAAACTTCTTAAACAATGATGTGCCTGTGAAATATAGGGTGAAATAGTTGGCGTACTTTCAAAGTAAATAAAAATGAAAATTTTGTAAAATATTGTTCACTTTTTCCGGCAATCACTATATAGTGGAAACTTATGAGGTTAAATAAAATAAGCAGATCGATTTGGTGTGAAGGCTTTGAGTACTGGTTTTTTTATACAAAGGGCGTGGGTACGGATCCCAGCCGTGGTGGAGCTTATTTCAGTGGAATTCCGAGCTCTTTTTCGGTGCCATGAGGAGAGAGCTTAAAGTGCTTAATTCCATCCGTCGGATGGACCTTTGAAGCCTTTTGTTTATAGTAGGCCAATGCCGACGCCGGATTTCTCTCCACCCTCCCTCGGTTCCCCAAGTAATTCTTCGCTTATAAACCTGTCCACCTGTCCTCAATAGCCCAAATGACCTCTGTTGTCGGTCGGATACCCCAAGCAACAAACCTACTTACCAATGAAAGAATATTGTCAGGCACCATACCTACGTGTATGAAGAATGTCTCCATTAGTGCTTCTAATTATAAAGTTACATTCAGCAACGCTTGGATAAATGTTGTCTTTTAAGCCGCAAAGTTCTCAATAAACTCTGGAAAAATAGGATTAAAAGACACTTCATTCTATCAGTGTGGAGCAAAATGTCTGAAGATTTGCGATGATCTGCGACTGATAGAACGTGTTACAAAAACCTGTAATTTATGCATTCTATTTTTCATGATAACCTATATTTTGTGACGCAGATAGGATTTTTAAACAATCAAAATATGTAACATGATGGTCAGTTTGGCGACATACACCTCCGAAGCAGAGAGTTTATTCATTTATTTCGTCCAAAACAATGCAGCTTAATTATAGCTGTAATCATGTGAAAATAGTTTTAATGATTATAATTTTTTAACTCAAACATACAACTATAACCTCATAATAATACCTTAAAATTGATAGGACACTGATCGGATGTCCGTTGGATGTCCGAATTCGGACAGCTAGCGGACGCATATTATGGACGTCCGACGGACGTCCTCTGACTGTCCTGAAAATCCGCGGACACTATTCGGACAAGTAGGACACGCAGCGGACGTCCGCCGGCCACCCTGTGCTGTGTGGGAATGCCGTTTAGCAATACTTAGGGCTAGAAACAATTCTTAGAATAGCTATATTGCCTATTATTTCATCAAAGTACATTAGATCCCTCTTCAATTCTTCATATCTTCTACCTCCTACCTCTAGGAATGGCGGAATTTAAAACATAGCAAGATTTTAGAGACATGGTGGTTTTCAGCTTTTTGACATTGCAATCAGATTGGATAACGAAGTAGAATAGGATGCACAGTTCTGTTTAAAAAAAATCGTACCGCCGAAAATTTTTAAGTCCCGAGTTTACGCCGATGTGGCAACGTGGTCGAATCACGCTCCCCTGAGAGGGGGAGCGCGTCCCCTGTACATATCCTATTTCACACTTTCTAAGTCATCAAGACATCGAATTATAAATCTTTTACCACCATCTTCTTTCCTTACGTAAATCCTTCCACCACGAACCCATGCGTATTTTACTAACTTAGCTGTTTTCATTTCACGAGCCATCGCATAGATTTTCCGATTTAGAAACGTGAGGCACTCGTTGATGTAAATTGGCTGGGGGACAGGGTCCTGCCAACCAATATCGCGAGTGCTCAGGTCCCGTTTGACTCTACGGGAAGTGGTTAATTCAGCTGCTGTTATATGTCTAATAAAACGAGCTACGATAGTTGGAGGACGGCTCTTGGAGTTTCACGTCTGACTGGAATTAACACGGTACGTATTGTCAATGTCCTCCACCGATATCTTAATTCCCACTGCGATGGCAGTTTGATAAACTAAAGCCTCCACAATCTCACCCTCCTAATAAGGAATCCCTTGAATTTCAAAGGAATTCCTTAGCTGATCCTGTTCAAACCCATTAACATGCGATTCAAGTTCGTCAATTCTCTTCTGTAGCATCAAGTTTCTGACACAACACCATCAAGCCTATCGGTAATATTGTTCAATGAAGTTGTAATTGCACCTAGTGCTTTGGAGTGATCATTGAGAAGTTCCTCCCAGGCAGAGATGGCATTATTCATTTCCGTCTGCTCGTTTTGCATGAGATGCACGCAGGAAAGAAGCTCCTTCAAGGTGTCCTGCAGAGAGTCACCGGCAGTTGAATGGGGATCTCTCACAGCTCCAGATGTAACCGGAGTGTCGTCATCCCTTGTGAAACGGTCACAGGACTCGCAGCATGAGCAGGACCACAGCTTCTGCAGCTCTTCTAGCACCTTAGTATCGCCCTCAGACATGAATGATTAACACATGTCTTTGCAGCGACTGCAGGCTATGACTTTCTTGTTCCGGTTTGATATGGCAACGCCGCATTTGACACAACTAGGCATGGCTAATACAAGACAGCACACAACGGAGAGGTCGGAAAACACGTCCACTCACTACTAATGCTCGACTGAATATTGATTTAGTGATTTTCCACTGTATAGTCTCTCCAGTTACTCTTTCCATCTCTTCGCTTTGTCCTCACTTCCAATAAGAATTTTATTTCCTTCACTCCGAATGACATTACCTTTGATTAGATGTCCTAAAAAGTTACTTCTTATAGTTCTGTAAGCAGCTTCAACTTTTCCCTGGGAGAGATAACCTTCCACCTCTTTGCGTAAGTCTTTCATCTATTCTTCTCTGTCTTTTCTTGTTTACGGCTAATCGCATTTCTTATTATTTTATACAGCTACTGTCCTTCCTCTGTATTTGAGTTTTTGTACTTTCTTTTATTTTCATATATGTATTAGGTCCAATATTTCATCTGTAACTCATGGCTTCCGAGTCTCTGTTTTTCTCCTCCTTACTTTCTCTTTGACTGCATTAATAATTCCTTACTTGACCTCTTGGCATCTTTCTTCGATTGACCCTGAATCATTTCCATCCCTTTCAGCTTAATCTAGAGGATGTTGATAGAAAAATCTGTGTTCTGTTTCCCTCAGTCGTTAAACCTGCCAGTGATTTTTCGTTGATCTTTTTAATTTTTTTAAACTTAAGCTGACATTTCATCATTACCAAATAATGGTCACTCTCGATACCCGCACCATGAAAGCTCTTGCAGTAATTTACTTTATGTCCAAATCGTAGTTTCACTTATACATAATCAGTTTGAAATCCTCTTCTTTCTCCTGGAATTTTCCATTTTTATCTTCTTCATGGGTGGTTGCCCAAAAATGTCTTTGTGACTACAAGGCTATTTTGTACGTCGAACTCAATCAATCTCTCTCCCCAATCTTTTCGTTTTCCCAAACTATACTTCCCTATTCTCTTACTTCTTGGCCTTCCCCTAAAACCGCATTCCAGTCTCCAAAACTAATTAAGTTTTTCTTTTAAAATGTATTTATTAATTTGTATTTATATGAAAATTTTCCACGCATGGCAATGATTTCAATTTTAAGTGTTACATAAAACAAGTATAAAATATGAATCACATTCACCCAAAGAACAAAAAAAAGGTAACATAACATCGCCCAACATGGAAAGAGGGACGAAAGCTCAAATTAATCTTTTAGAGAGTGGAATAAAAGTTTGCAGGCGAAGATGCTGCATGATAGGATGGTGAAAGGGTCAATGTAGTCAGGAAGGAAATTCAGTGGAGAGGAGAAGCGGAATAAAAGTGAGCGCTTGGTGTGTGATAGTCTAGGAATATGTCCATGGATGAATGAGTAATGAGTGTGCGCTGGTTGGCCGAGTGGGTATTCCAAAATTAACAAGGGAAAGCAGTGTAGGACAGCCGATGATCGAGTTGAGAGTGTTATGAATGAATTTTAAATCCATTTGAAGCCTGTGATTATGAAGATTAGAATTGAAAAGGGAAGATAGAATAGCATCAGTGGAATAATTGAGAACATATGGCGCTCTGTTTAACAATTTTAGCAAATAAATGAGCTACACTTTCATGGGATTTGAGATTTGTTGGGGCTGACATCGACCATATGGGGGAGCAACATGAAACAACGAGAAGGACAATATATGAGAAGTAACACTGTAGTGCTCTAGAATCTCTGATTGCGGTAAATCGGTAGAGTAGGTCTAAAGGACTTAGATTTAATTTTAGTAGCACCTTAGCCTCTTTATATCTTTGGGAGATGAAAATGTATCCAATGGGGTGAAGTTGATGGCGTAGTTAAAGTTAAGAGAGGTATTTTATGGAAATACAGCATTACTCTTACATGAGTTTCAATTTTGTTTATTGCACTTAGCTGAGGTCTTATTTAAGGAATCTTAAAAGTCATGACAGCCAGAGGTATAATAAATTTGCTTGAAATGCTTGCAGTCATCGGCGTATTGAAGGGTATGGGCTTTGGAAGAAAGACGTTGGGAGGCAAGGTCATTAATGAATAATTTAAAAATATATGGCCCTAAGCCACTGTCCCGGAGTACTCTAGACGTTGTATGGTGTATCCTATTGATTAAATATTTCAGGTGAATTCTTGAAATCCCCCTATTCTTAAAGTAACATTAAAAATTTGGCATGCGATATCCATAAGATTTGAGAACCTTTCCATGACAGAAGTTCATAATGTAATTGAATTTAGATATTTTATGTATAACAGGGTACTCTAAGCGCATCACTTGAAATGCGGCATCAGTGAGTGAGTCACCCAGGTGCTCCCAGAAATAACCAGTTTAGGGATCGTATTTTGGTCCATTTGTTGAGATTTCTTCGTATTTCAAAAGGGTTTTATTCGAAATGAACCCTCTGCGGTTTCAAAATTATCAAATAACTTGATGCTTCATTCCTCACTCTATTCCAGCGATACCTCCGTATGATCTGGAGGGAATGAACAGGAGGGATAGCGTGTCATTTTCAAGCATTCAGGTATTTTATGGCATTAAAATTGTTGATTACCCTGAAGCTTTCTGAAAGTACAACGATGGCTAAAATGATCCCACACCGGCTCAGGTCCTTTTACTTACAAATCCTTAATTTTTCCCCTTTCTAAGTGGTTCCATGAATATGGATGTACAAACATGTTCAAAAGTCAGTTGTATTTTTTGTGGAATGCTCTACAGTCTAAAAATTCCATTGCTAAGTGTCAGAATATCCCATCGGAGGGCATTCGTATAATTATACTGATCGGCCCCGTGACTCGAAATCCTATTAACGTTTGATTACCTCTCATTTCTCAATCAGCTTCGTTCCGAATAAAAAGCTGTGATAAAATGGCAGTTAAAATATTTGCTGAACATATGAAAGGCGCTAATGGTCACCGGGAGAAATTATGTCAGTCACGTCGATTACCAGCTAGTAAAGCGTAGTGGAACCGGTCTTTATCCAGTATAAAAAATAATCAGTGCCTATAATTTGGGCCTGATTTTTCACCCAACTTAGCTGTCCGACTATTTCGGCAGTGACTATTTAACGGTAGATATTTCTTTTATCTTTTTTTCCCCTAACCGTTCTGTGCACAATGCTTGGCTCACGGCCAAGTTTTAAAAAACACTCCTGGTAGTCGCAGCCGAAAAACGGAATTTAATTTCTTAATCTTCTTGCTATTAGAACAACCGAGAGAGGACAGCGGGTGGATATGGAGCGGCTAGTTGGTATGTCGACGTCAAAGAGGCAGGTTGAAGAACGGAAGATCATTAGCAATGCGGGGATCTCTTAATACAAGGTAATTTTCATTTATTTATATTCCATGACCACCGAAAACAGCACTTTATGGCCTTTGCATCGGGGTATTTAACAATCAACAACGGACGAACACACACAAACATGCCCTGGGAGGTTAAAAGTCCACCCAAGTGGGACTCGAACACCTTAGGGTCAGCAGGCGAGGACTTTACCACGCCGCCACCGCCAAGGCGGCTAATTTTGAAAGAGATGGGTGGGTGTAAGCGTTACCGAGTATTTGACGTCGTAGAAAGAATTGATCAAGGAACTATACTAAGTTCAAAGTAAATCTGTAAGAGTTGTAAACAAATATTATGAGAAAGTACCGAATATAATCGGGCTCTTGGTTACTAAGACGGGAATATATTCATACATGCAGGAGCCAAAACATATTTATGGCCAGTTGTACAGATATTTAGCTAGACTCTACAGTTATGAGCTTCATAAAGCTTTAAAATATATTGTTATATTCGGTTAGCACTTACCAAGAATTTCCTAACTTATCTCCTTATAGGTATAGATTCAATCATTTGGTTTATGCTCATACTGCAAGATAAATTTCTTCGCATTTATTTTGTGCATGAATTCACATCTGCACATTGTAATTAGTCATTATGAATAAATAAACTCGTCATTCTAATTCTCGTCATTTTAATTCTTTTGTCGATTGATAACACCTCCAAGTGGTTCATTGCACACCGCCATCTTGGTTAATTATGTAAATTTTAAGTATTAAACACCAGCAATCAGGTCCAGCGTGTTCTGAGACTAGTTAGGCAGCCAAGAAAGTCATCGAATATCTCTGCAACGCTTATTGAACGAATGCCCGGAGTAAATATCTCATAACTCTGATGGATACTTATGTGTCGTTTCTGCAAGTGGCAATTAGACGCATAGAAATACACAAGGGACTCAAGTCCATTTCTGAAACGACGAGATCGTTAAAGTTTCACACCAAATCGGTAGATTTAACCACTTATTTAAAAAATTTGGCAGATAGACACCAGGTATGATTTTTCATTTTCCTCTCACAATCCATGGTGACAACTGGACGTCGGTGTCGGCAAAAAGAAGCAGTAAGGGAAATCAGTAACTTCTCACAAAAAGGGGGGAATCAGGCGAGATGTTGTGGAATATGAACATAATTAGAACTATGACGATGCAATTTTCCACAGACAAAAATTTTAAATCGACCCGGGTTTCGATGCACTTCACCTGATGATGATGCATTGCATCGAAACCCGGGTCGATTAAAAAATTTTATCTGTGGAAATTGCATCGTCATAGTTCTTATTATCAGTAACTTCTCTCTTGTTAGACCTCACTTGGAATACGCTGCCAATATTTGGGATTCTTACGAGGTAGGCTAAAGAGTTAGAACGCGTGCATCGAAAATCGGCAAGATACGTTAAGGGCCGTTATGATAATCTCGTTAGTGTTACAAGCCTTCTGCAACTACTGAGATGAAATCATCAGAAAATTTGAAAAGACGGTCTGAAAGTGATTCTCATCATGAGAGTAGATACTATCGTCATACTACAGTAGTTCAGATCACGATAATAAAATTAGGCCGCTAGACTGCAGAAAGGAGCGTTTAAAATGTCATCTTTTTCGCAAACGATATGAGACTATAATAGATGCCAATGAGACTTTTTACTAGGTTTCTCCATAGGTAGTATAGCTAGTTAGTTGATTTACTCCCAAAATCAGGTATTCTTGTCTGGAACCTAGTGCTAACAGCGCGTCGTGCATATTTCCAGTGTAAGTAGAGTGCATCTCTGTACATTTATGTAGTTGCAAAATATATTATTACAAATATTTAATTTTTTAAAGAATGATGGCATACCTATCTGTAGTGTACTTGTATATTGGTGAAATTTTAGCTCCTGAAAAGTATTTTCAAGTTTTTGCTAATTCATCAATAATCGTAGCTATATTTAGATACATGGTGATTGGCATGTCGGTGATGTTGGTGGTTGGGTACATGCATGTTGGTGATAACTCACCCCTGCCATACATCCTTGAGATGGCTTCCAGGGTATTATGTAGATGTAGATAAAAGTACTCATCATTTCAAATAAAGTGAGTGATATTGCACAACTATGAGAACGTCGAACTTATTTTTCTCCTAAAATCTTAAAAATTACTTAGGTATTCAATCCTAAACTGCCTGTGACTCGGCCTTTTGGCAGGGTACAACGTAGATTTGTCGGGGCAACTATGATTGATTTATTTCACACCCACATAGAACCCTGGTAGCTTCCTCCAGGGAATGTGGCGGAGGGTGACTTTTCACCAAGCATGGATCACATTGCACGTGACAAATGTTTTAGGGACTATCGAGTGCTTAACCAAAATCAATCTACATACCTTTAGAAGATCATCCCATTTTGCAAGGTTAAACACAGCGCCTAGTTGTCGATAATAGCTTACGTAATAATACACTCTACTATTGGAGTGTTGCGCTGACCAATGCATAGAAGTGGCGACAATTTATCGAGTATCAATTTAAATTGGAAAGTGTGTCCTTACACTTTAGCTGTGGCATCAATTCGAACTGATGTTGGGTCCAACTATTTTGTATCAATTAAAAATTGGATGCCTTATCCAATTCTTTTTGAGTGTACCTACAGGAATAATACCTAGCGTTTCACCTACGCTCATAGTTCCATTCATCGTCGTTCGTGTAGTACGCTGAAGTGCATCGATGTGTTCCGATCTGCGCTAACGTCAAAACCTTGAATGGAAATCTTCCATATTGTAGTTAATGAGTGATAATGGATTATTCATTAGTTAGA
The DNA here is from genome assembly GCA_963573305.1 of Pyrrhosoma nymphula. NCBI lineage: Eukaryota > Metazoa > Arthropoda > Insecta > Odonata > Coenagrionidae > Pyrrhosoma > Pyrrhosoma nymphula. Next base: position 68,434,791 of record OY754327.1, on the reverse strand, counting down.
ATTAATGGGGATCATTGGCTCACGCTCACTTCAACAGTACTATATATATGTGCTCTCCCGTCGAGAGAGAGATTTTTAAAGGTTCTTCAACTGTGTATTATTAGTCTCCTGTGCCGAATTAGTCTCTTGCATATCGTAGTACTTGAGAGAATTGGCACATCTCTGCCGAGTTGCGCGTCTTCTCATCGAAAGTAAATTTCGCGTTGGTCCTTCAAGCGTCATTGAAACACCGACCTGGGAGGCGGGTTCGTCGGGTCGGAATCTTGGGTCGGAGATTGCTTCTCTTCCTCTTTTCGTCCGAGGAAAAAGTTACGGTCTCCGGTTGACAACATCGCGTGAGTCTCTTTTCCACGATGCTCATGAGAGGAACGAGACACGACCCTCTGGCAAAACTTGTTTAAGCAAGTGAAATTTATCCGTCATCATTATCGGGTATTCATTAAAATGATTGGTTGGTATTTTAAGAGTAACTAACTTTGCCTTCCATTTAATAATGTTTAAAAATTTAATTTAACCAATGGAATATTCAAACAATACCAATGGTGGATAATTAGGTATCCTTTAAATCAATCCCTGTGTTGGGGGAGCCTCGAAGAAAAAAGTGCTTAAAAGCACTATCTCCATTTCATTTCTCTATAAACTAGGCCATCAAAAAATAAAAACATCACTCATAAATTAGAAAACATCAAGTTGATGTTATTTAGTCCTACTAAAAATTTAATATGTGAGTTACCGTTTGAGCTATTATTAACACAATAATCTATTAGGGTCCACTTTGTATGTAACAAAATTTTTACACATTTAAATTTGCTTATCTCACTTAGGTTTTTATACAGTTCAGGGTGGTAAAAATGTTAACACCTTATAAAAATAAAGATACAGTATTAATTAGGTGCTTGAATTCAAGCAATTAAACATTCCTGCACCTAACTTTACTTGCCCCCCATCAGGTCAACGTTCCTCATGCCGTCTGCTGATTCTTATTTCGTGAAAAATTCCCTTTCTCTTCCTCCCTCAGCTGCGTTTACCCAGAATCCTCCTCTCTCTTACCATCTCCACTATGCCTTTACCTCTCAGTACGTCCTCCATCCATTTTCCTCTCTTCTCCGTATCTCTGCCACTTAACGTCATTTACTTTCCCACCATATCTAACCCAGCTCACCCAGACCATTCTTCCACACCCTCAAATTACAATAGTTTCCAGTTTGAGAACGTCTTCATTCCTCAAAGAGCGTTTTACCGACTCATAGAACACCACTCTCCATTTTAGAATTTTCACCAAAGCCACTCCTCTCTAACTCCCACCTTATTGGAAGTTCATCACACGAGGATCTTTATGGGTGATTCTCTGAAAATGGGGTACTTTCATGAAACTGTGGAATATCTCCTTAACTCTTAGTTTAAAAATTAAAAACAAAATTGTATAAAGTTGAATGAAATGTAAGTAACTTGGCCCCAAACAGTTAAAGAAACAAATAAATTTGAGTATACTGAAAATAATGTCTCAAAGGATTCGAAAGCCCACTCCGAAGCCTGCAACTAGTACGGTTTCACTTATAAATGGCGTTATATATAAGAGAAAAAATAAAATAAAATGTCTTCATGTAGGTTGAATTAATTCACAAAACCTTCCTGATTAATGCTCCTGGTTGTTATTTTGACATATATTCTTAACTTAAGAATTATTTGGAACCAAAGTTTGCAACCAGGTTCAAGCATCCACTCCGAAGCCAAAGAGAAATAGTGAAAAATCTCAAAATTTGGTATAACTGCTAAGTTCCTACTGGTAGGCCTGAAGAAAGTTAGCCATCTTTCTTGCAACTGAATGTGTGACATGCAGATTCAGCTACCATCAGTGAAAGAATAACCTACGGCAACTCTGAATTGAGGTTAATATGTTTATTGGTCGTGGCTTCTGTAAAATCTAAAATATGTTACTGCATGTGTTGTATTTTTTATATGAGGTGGTATTCAGGGAAAATGAGTCAATTGCATAAGATGTACCCCATAACCTCAAAATCATTGTCTTGGCCTGGCTGAAGGTGTAATTTGTGTACTCCGAAGCCAAAATTGGCTTCGGAGTAGATGCCAAGAGCTACGGAGTGGACTCCAACCACTGATTTTCCTGTTATGGGTTGAAAAAGTACAAAAAATTTTCAAATATAATTTACTGGGCTACTATTTTCCCATTTTTAACTAATTTTACATAAAATTAATTTTTTTAATTTAATTTTTTTAAATTAAAGTGACACATGCATTTTAGTGGGCAGATTTTGTGTGCAATTACTTTTAAAGTATAAATATATCTGATTGTCAACATTGAAGCTACTGACATAGCTCAAACTCTTAAAAATTAAAATATGTCCACTCCGAGGTCACCTCCGGTCCACTCCGATGACAGCAAAAACTAAATTTCCTAAAATACTGGAAAATAATCACTTTTGATCTCTGCTGCAGTCTGGTACATATTATAACTAATATATGGAACTTGATAAATATATTCTTATTTGAATTTGAATTTTTATATTTGAAAAAATATCCAACTTCAAAAGTACCCCGTTTTCAGAGAATCACCCTTATACGTTTTCCAAGGAACCGATCCTTGCCGTTTCTCATATTTATCCTGAGATGTATGAGGTACCTCATTGATAAAATTTTTTTTAGAAAATGATAAATATAGGATATTAATCTTCTCTGATACATAACCTGCAAATAGCAATCTTGAGAGCGTTTTCGAAAAAACATCATTCCTACGTAATTATTTTTGTAGCAACTTCTTGTAGTTTGCACGAGTAATCTGAGGATGATAAAAAATGACTCGGCATTTCTTTACCGATTCTGCTCACAATAATATGAATCTTTGAATGGTTTTAATATTAATTGAGACTGAGGTCAGAGGTCTTTTAAATTTACGCGTAGCTTAGAGAAACAGGTCTCAATTAAAATATGTCTGTGATAATTCTGTGGCTCGTGCGAACTAGAAGCGATCGCAATAACTGTCGACATAACGAGCGCCGGCGATAATACGTATTGCTACGTGAGCAAACGGTCTTACTTCATCGAAGTGGAGAGTTATTCTCTGTTCCAAAATACTAAGTTATCGCGACACTGACAATGGTTTCACTTTTAAATGTTTTAATGACTTTGAAGTCACTGCGGTCCTCGATGTTGTTTATCGGTCAACCGAAGGGGGGAAATGATTTCTAACTATATTCGGCACGAAATTAAAGTTTATAGTGAACGATACTAGCTGCAATTTTATGAATTTGGGTGACTACCTTTACGTATTACTGGTTCCTCTTTCAATTCTCTTCCAACGCTTCCGACTGCCTGGTTTTCATAGACCAAAACATTGCCATTACTTATTTATTCATAAAAAATGAGGAGTGAAAGCGGTGACTTACAAAAATCACTTAAAACTCGATGGATTGGTATGCATAGAGTGATGCATCATGATTTACATGCTCATTTTATTTTTTTCTAAAAGTATAAGGCATAAAGACATTCAGATGATCTTCTTCAGCCTTGGTTTCTCCATCTCTGGCGTGGATGTCCCAGAAATCTTCTGCCTCTTTCTCTATTGTTCCATATTTGTATTTTTCAATCATGCATTGTTTCTACGTGTTCTCTCCATTTATTTCTGTATTCTATTATCGTTTCGTTAGTTCCTTAAAAGCCGAGTTCTTGCCTTATATCCAGATTTATTTTTCCGCCCATTCATGAATAGCTAGCTACTCTTCTTAAAAAAATTATTTCAGATGGTTGTAATCTTTATTCATTTGCTTTTGTGGTTGTCCAGTTCTTGCTGACGCATATGCCACAGTGAATTACTCTTATTTTTTTAAATTATTGAGGTGCCTTTTCTAACCTATTTTTTAAAGTTCACTGTCTGACTTTCATCACAACCTACCTCTAACCGGTAGATTACTGTAATGAATGAATGTATTGTACCGATGATATAGTTGAAGTTGACTATTTTTCTTTTGTATCCCTATTTCATCGCAATGCGCGAGTCTAGTCTTCAATGTATAAGTTAAAAGTGGGAGGGAAACTACACCCTTGCCTAGGTCCTCGATAAACTAACTGTTTCATTTTCATAAAAATAATAAAATACTTTGTAATCTTCCACATAAATATTACAAAGTGTTTCATAATGAATGTCGTCAACTTCGACCAGGTCCAGACTGAGACAGTTGTATTTATTCGTTTCATTTTATTGCTGGCTATGTGAGTTGTGATTGGTTGTAGTAGATTTCTGTCTACCCCATCGAAATATTTTGATAATCTATAAATAAAATATGAGATTCTTTATTAAATTCTCGGTGTTTCTCAATGACTTGGTTATAACAAATGCATTGGCAATACAAGATCCTTTTCTAAGCCCAACTTGTTATTCTAATGGTATACATTCTGGTACGTTGTTTAGTCTTTTTGTTATTATTCTGGAGTATATTGTAAAACATTTCATAACTTATTACACTTACAAATTCATTTATTAAAAATATAGAAAATCAAATTACTTATTTCTGGGAATTACGTTGGTGTTAAGGTTTGAGTACCGAATTTCTTTCCTAAAGGGCCGCGTTCGAATCTCGGGAGGGGCGACATTGTTAAGTGAACGTTATGGTGCACTTGTGTGATATGCTGGTGGTCCATTGCGTTTCATTTCGATGCCATGCTGGTCCATTCGCCTACTCATGGTTTATCTCCACCCTTCCTCCACTCCCACTCCTTTCCTTGCCGTCCTACCCACGTGTCCTTAAGGGCGCGGACGACCTCGGTTGTCGGTCGCCTCCTCTTGTAACAAAACGTCCTTAATTACTTCAACCAATGTTACAGCATGTTTGAGTTCCGTGACAGCATCATCTGCTGACTGACAGAATGACAGAGGTTGTCAACAGATTTGCGGTCGTATCGCGTTTATCGATACCTTGCAATCTGTTTTCAGCGTCTCACATTCGGAGACGTAATTAGGTGTGTATATTCCTCAGCCGCCACGTGCCCTCCCGATTAGAATATCGAATTCACGCGAGGGGCGGGGCAGTCTTTATAATTCGAGACGCGACGAGTATAAGTGTCCGGTGCACGCAAGGACTATTCTGATCCGACTTTCTTGCAATTCGTATTTTCTTACGGTCACTTTCATTCAAGGATGGGAAAAATTTTGTTCTATTTTTTTTAGCACCGCTAACGGGTCTGCTGTGTGAGTTGGCAAGTTGCCAAGACAAAAGTGTTTCCTCCTGTTTGATCCAATCATTCGGAAGCCGTTCCTCGTTTCGTCGCCCAAAAAGGACATGATTTGATGGGCCGGGCTCTTGACAGTAAATGAAAAAATTAAATTCTGGCCGGACATTAACAGATAAATAAATAACCTTGACGTCTAAGAATATTCGGGTGTATTCCGCGTGTTGCTCGATGTCTTCCCGACGTTTAGCAACCCTTGTCAATTCTTTAAGGGAAGTCAATTAGTTATTGAAACATACTTTTTGAATTGGAATAATTTCCTTCGAAAAACCTCCTGCTGAACGGGCAGGTTTAAAATGTCATTTTTCCCGCGAACGATAAAGAGATCATAATGCCCGCCAATGAGATTTTTAACTTGTTAAGTCGATATATAGCGTAGCTTATTTTAATTTGCTTCCTAATGTTTGTTTTTAATTTCTTTGTTGTACTAACAGCATGTAGCGGTCCTGTATGCTTCCTGTACAATTCTTGTTTATCTATGTATTTATGTAGTTGCAAAATACATGAATACAAATTATTTCTGTAAAATTGGTAGCATACATATAGTGTAGTGCATTTTTGTGAAATTCAACCCCTTTGAAACCCCTGAAAAGTACTTGCAGGTTTTGCTAATGCATTAATAGTCGTAGTTTCATTAACCTTATTAGGGTATGGTGAAGTGCATGTTGGTGAGAACTCTCCCGCTGCCACCCACCCTTGAGGTGGCTTGCAGAGGGTTTTGTCGATGTAGATGATCAGCAAGGGTCACGAAACGTCGGACTGGCACCGAACAACTCTCAAGTTTAAACCCAAATAGTCTTAGATCTTATCAAGAGACGCGAAAGCTTCAATGAAGAATTACGATGCAATTTGCGTTGTCTATTGGCCTGGAAAGTCTCTGAAATTCCCTCTTTTGTCGCGGTACTTTCTCGCTTTGAGGTGATTTCCCTTGAAAATGTGACCAACAAGGATCACAAAACGTCAGGCTGACACCGAACGGCACGTGGCGTGCACCCAAATATTCTTATATGTCATCACTAGCCGCGAAACCTTCAATGAAAAAACTCTGAAGTCTTTCGAGCAAATGGAATAGGCTGGGATAGTGATTTCGCGCATATTAGTGCTTATTTAGACTCCTTTTGTTTGCTTTCTTCTCCTTCAAATCCCCCTCGGCGCAGGCGAGTGCCACTTAAGCTTTCATGAAGTCGTGCACCTCGATATCATGCGAAATTAAGTTAAATAGCGATTTCTGAGTAGAGGTACAAACCCAATGATGAACCATTTCTAACCTGTTTACGCATATTTTACCCCCCCCCCCCCCTTTCACCAATTCCTTCTCCTTCGCTCTTCCTCATTGTTATTCACTCCACTTTCATCCCTTCCTACACCTTTATAGCTATATATACTCGTTCTATAACTTGCACAAACTGCCTGGATAATGACTGTGTAAGTCGAAACCTTGGTGGGAAAATTAAATAAAAAGTTTACCGTAGGCTATACAAAATTTCTCTTTTGCCTAGTAATGGAGTCTGAGAAAATAAAGTCTACTAAACGCCTGAGAAAATAAAGTCTACTAATGATGAAGTTGGATCGTTTTTTGTCTTTTTGTAGTGAACTCTGTATTTCTGATCATTAGAAGTTCCGAAACTGTGATAGTTGAGAGGCCGACGCAAATAGGTACTAGAAAGTTCAAGAATGGTAAGTTTTATTAGATTACCAATTTATTTTCAAATCTCATAAGATTTTACAGTTGAACGGTCCTGAGTTAAGACATGGAAAGAGTGGTAAAATTTCACTTTAATGCGTCCGTGGAATGAGCCATCAAGTGGAGCAACAAGAATATTAATGCTTTCCTGCCGTGGCTCCCGCATACTGGTCTCTGCTTCCATGATCGCTCTCCAGGAGTATTTTGCTGCGCAAGTTACTTCTATGGGTGCAAACTTTAAATGAACATTCGATCCTATACTTTTTGGATTTTATTTTCCGGCGAGCACCCTTAGTTATCTGATTTATATAACTATCATTATTGGCATAAGCAAAAATCATGCAGTTTTCCACTGATAAATTAAATAATAAAAACGATTAAATAAGAATAATTTCCACTTATTTATTGGTGGAAAACTGTGTGTTTTGCTTCCAACATTATTGAACGGTTCCACCACATCACACCTGAATCTGTGTTGTACACGACTATTGTTGTTTTTACTAAGGTTACTCATGGAAAATATATCAATCACTGCTGTTCCAAAGTTTATGGGATGAAGGATTAGATGGCACAAGTCTTGAGAAAGAGCAGAGCTTCCACCTATGGTGGTAATGAAGTACTTCTCTTGATGATTTTGTCGGACAGAATTCTTGATTTTAATTTGAAATTCGTATATTGAGTAAAACCCGTATTTGGTCATCCAACTTGCTACACCATCCCAGGGAAACAAAAACGGCTATATCCTTTTTGAAGTGAGCACTGTAATCCTCAGTAACTTTTATCATGGAGTGGCTTTATACCTAGACGTTTTATGTGCAAATGGTATTATAAGGGCTAAGTAAGGTATTACATGTGAAATCGTCAATTAACGCTCTAAATATAAGCTGTACTGCTTTTCATTTTCTTCATACGTTTATGTGAATAGGATCAACGCAATTTTTGTCAAAGGTTTAAGCAGTTTTTCAATTACCAGTCCCCAAAAACTCGTTGTTGGCTATTTGTATTGTACAGTTACGTGGGATTTAGTCCTCTACTAGATTTAATAAAAGTTAACACTTATTGTTAGAATTTCCACACTACTTTTATTGCTACCTCAACCGGTTTTGACGTTTTCACGTAATTTTCAAGAGGAGACCAAATGAGCAGTTTGCCTGGCATATAAGAAGGGTAGGTGGGAGAGAAGAGTAGGTGGGGTAAGCATAACGAAGAAGGCAAGAGGTGGGGACGAACTTAATTTTAAGGTCCGAGGTCAGGGTTTTTGAATGCGTCATCGCCACAACCTCGTTAACAATTTTTTCACCATACATTTTTTAAATGCTCCGATTTCAAAATTTTCCATGAAATCCAATTAAATTTATCATCATAATAATCAATTATAAATCATTTAAACAATGCCTTGCAAGCTACCTCAATGGTGATTGACAAGGTGGAAAATTTTCATTGAACACGGAATACAGTATAAAGTATAAATACAGAATACAGTATAAAGGATCTATGTAGTGAGTTAAGGGTTAAGTGTAGAGGGTCATACCTGCTCTGAGGTACCTATCTCAATTTCGAAAGTAGAGCACTCACCGGGAGACCTAACCCCTCGAAGATAGATACATGAAATAAAAAAGAACGTTTTTTTTAGGTGTGAACATAACACTAAGGTAATAAAGAAGAATAGTTATACATTAACAATTCAACACAGCAATTCTAAATATGACCAAATATCACCTAAAAAGGTAAAACAAAAGATATGCATGCTCTTGGGAAAAACTGAATGATTATTGGGATTATCCCTGTCGAAAAAAAACAGAGCGGGAAAACACCCACAGAAGAAGAGTGGTTTGAAAAACCTACTGATAGTTCGGAGAGAACAATATGTCACTTCTCTCAACGTGTTACTATTCCACCAAGTAGAAGTTCTACTGATAGTTAATATTGTATTTTTCTATATCAAATAAAAGCAAAAAACACGGAAAAGATATAATACAACTTACCTGATCATCATCAATGTTTCAATCCCGGGGTTGTTTAACTGTGGCCTTCCAGCTCTCTCTTTTCATAGCTTAATCTATGTCATCCTGGTAATTTTTCTCTCTTATGTCTCTCATTATTTCACCTATATACAAGGTCGCTATACCGACCTTGTATATAGGCGACCTTATATATATATATATATATATATATATATATATATATATATATATGAGTTCGTGGAAAATCACACACGCGATAATTTAAATAAAAATAAACTTTGCCACAGGTGGGGCGGAAATAAATATAGAAACACAAAAAGAAGAACAGAAGTGAGTGTTCTTCTTTTTGTGTTTCTATATTTATTTCCGCCCCACCTGTGGCAAAGTTTATTTTTATTTATATATATATATATATATATATATATATATATAAATTCAAACTTACAGGAGGTAGGAGAAATAGGAAAAGATAAAGAATTCGTTCTTACGGAACGTTTCGAACCAGTTGGTCCTTCGTTAGCTCTAGAAGTTTCTTTATCTTTTCCTATTTCTCCTACCTCCTGTAAGTTTGAATTTATATATTTGTGGCCAATTGGCGAAAACTTCCAAAGATTATATATATATATATATAAACTTTGTCACAAGTGTGACCAAAATGAAAACACATAAAAAGACACTCACACGGGTTGTAAATTTTTCGGTGGATCGCCGCCACCTTCTTCAGCGAAAGGTATAGGAAGAATGTATATATATATATATATATATATATATATATATATATATCTTTAACTCCCTCTGGGGATCTTCCCTTCTATTTCTCATTCAATCATTTTCCTAATAAATCCACTGAGTCTCAGGGCATATCCTATCTACTCGGCTTTTCTCTAATTTGTTACATTTTAATGGACCTTTTTTCTTTATCTATTTTTATTTGTCCACTCGATCTTCAACATCCATCTCCAATTAACAAATATCGAAGGATTCCATTCTCTCTTGGCCAGCTTTTCTAATACCCAAATTTTATGAACTATGGAGAGCCACGCTCCATAGAAATTTGTATCCGTTTCTTAATTTTTCTTTCTTGTTTCTCACTATAGTGTGCAACGGGGGAGGGAAATAATTTTCTCGTCAAAAACGCCCATCTAGAAACAAAGTCTTTCCAAGCTCAGGTGATAAAATGAGGAAATCAGTGTGAAAGAAATATTATCGATGAACAACTAATAAGAGCAGGTATATTTCACAACAGCAACCAAATTGCTAACCAATAATCAAGGGTTCAGCCAACCGTTTTCAAACTTCCACTGCAAAATCAATCACATATATGTACAAGTGCGAGCTGTCAGGCTCTCTGATTGTGAGTCAAAATTGACAGAATGCCGGGAGCGATGTGTAGTGTGTACTCCTCACCTTCTAGACCGGAACAGAGGGCGTTGTGATGATGACTCCTCTTCAGGAGGGGTTTTTTTCGGCAAGGCCGAGGCGGAGTGGGTAAGGTATAGGATATCGACGATTGGCAGCCTTGGCTTGAGCTTTTTGTTTTTAATGTCCGCAGCGCTTCTTATTTACAATGCTTTTAACAGAGTAGGTGAACGATTTCACTTTTTTACCTAGTAGTCTCATATCTTCAGCACATTTTCTCTCCCTAATATGAAAAGTTTTGGGTTATTCCTGTTGCTCTGTCCTTTCATGATACATTCCTGAAGTAGTTTTTCCATTGCATTTAGGAAGGTTTTTAGCCTCATCGATTCTCTGTGAAGACTACAATGTCATCCGCAAAACGGAGTATGCTTATTTTTTACCCGTTCACCTTCATTCTTTTAATTCCTTCTTCCTTTGCTTTTTCACTGCCTCATCTAAGTACGGACATACATATTGGAAATCACTGGTCTGAGATTTCATCCTTGTCTAAACCCATGTCTAACATGCACTACGTTTAAAATATTTTTTAAACAGAGGTATTTCATCATAAAACTCGATACCAGTAGGTTGAAAAGTTGAACATCATTTGTTAATGAATAACAAATAAATAAAAAAAAAACGAGTTGGCCCTTCTAAATCTCAAGAGTACGCAAGGCGCTGAAAACTCTAAATTTGTCGTGTTGTGTTTAATATGAAAGAAGTATGCATAACAGGTGTTACAAACTATAAAATGGCTACCTATATTCCGTCTTCTCTCATGCCCTGCAAATGTGTTGGCAACTAAGCTTTCACGATGACTTCAAATGCTTTAACCATGGATATCACCCGACCATAGTTTTCCTGATTTAATTAAATTTCTCCTACTGTGAAACTTCATAAAGAAACTTTGGCGATGCTTTGGTGTATCTTGTAGCTAGTCAAGTTTACGATCTATGTAAACATAGAGATCACTTTTCTGACAACATATGGTGCATCGGTGTAGACCGATAATAGTTGACTAATGCCATTCGTATACCGAAAAATATTATTTGATTGCGGAGGTGCTAAGTGTGTTAGTGAAATAGTTTACTCGACTTTTCCAAAGTTTAGAAAAACAAAACTACTCGAACCAAGAGATCTCGTCGGTATTTTATGGAGAGGAGGAAGAGGAATATATAGCCCACATCCCGACAAAAAAAATACAAGTGGCCGCTCCATGGAGTATATCCATCTGTCTGATTAACCAACTCAGAATTGCTCCGGAGAAACGAAATGAACATTAATCGCACCTTTAATATCCTTTCGCGAATCTTTCCCTTTCTTACTGAGCCCCAATGGTGCCGGTTTTCTACGATCTCTTTATATAGACGAATTGGTTCGGTGTTTTCCCTAGTTTGGTTTCGAAATTCAGTCGTTTTTGGCTTACTTGGAGGAGTTTCGTATTGAACTACGTATGATACTGTTTTTCGCAAAATATTCTGAAGCATATATTCACATATCTGAGAGATCCGCTAGTGTGCACCTAGCCTGTCGATGCACAGTGGTCCAATGGTAATTGCTTGTCACTTGTAATTGTTACCTGAGGAAATCTGTAAGCGGCTGTAAACGGAAGATGGAACTTTATAATGTCACTGTAATTAAATGTACTCACAAATGTTACGACGAGAACTGATCTCGTAGGAGATCAGTTCTCGTCGTAACATTTGTGCTTCATTTTATTTATTTCGTTAGTTGAAATTGTTGTCACGATAAAGGGTATATATCGGTTATTTAGAGAAAGGCATTTTAGCTCTCCAATTAGGCTTTGAATTGACTATTCTTCGGTTAGTTTTCCTTACTTCTAACAGAAGATGGTGGAAAATTAGTTTTTTTCCCATTGAGTTAATGGAAACAAATTCTACGTAAATTTAAGTTGGTGACTTACATCGGTACACCACTAAGTTATAACGATGCCCTCTTAAATATTTTAAAAATAAGAAAGAAATAATTATCAAATTTTATCATTATGATATCATGCAAACGATAGTGCAAATAATCCGGAATTCGCTGCTGAAATATTTCATGTTTCACAGCACCCAACATCGGAATGAAAACTATAAATCTGTGATTCCGCATTATTTTATTTAGATGCAACCCGGGTTTCAGCGTTCAACGTAATCTTCAGGAATCACAAAGTTATTTCATTCTAGCATAAATCCCACCCCGAGAAAAGGGAAACCGAGCCTTAGGTAATGGGTGGATCGCAGGTGGCGAATAGCGAATGCTCCATCAGATATGGTGGGCAGCTGCGAATAAGGAGAAACCCGAATAAACAGTTCCGGACCGAGGCGGCAGCATTACCAGGGTGTGGTGATGCTGACGTATGGTGGAGTCACACTCTTCAATAACCACAGAGCCCAATGACAATGCTGTACCAAAGCGAGTAGGTGTCGCTATAAGCACTGACCGTGCTGCCTTGAACGTGGAAAGGTAACCCAAAGGCTAGAAGGACACTCTGACGTAAAAGCGAGGTCAAACCAAGATCTTGGAGCAGTGGAGAATGGAGTTGATCTAGGACAGTGATGGGCAAACTACGGCCCGCGGGCCAGATGCGGCCCCCTGAAATGTTCTATCCGGCCCGCGCGGCATTATTCATAATTAGACGAATAAAAAAGAATACAGGCTATAAGAAAAATAAATATTTTCCTCTTTTTTCTTCTCTTTTGTTTTATATCAGTAACGACATACACATTTATTGACTTATCCTAGATATTGGAATGTTATGCTGAGAGTGAGAGGCACTGACTGCTGGCAACTTTGGGCCCGTTCCGAAATTCGCTGCTAGTACTGCCTGTGCTGCCGTAAAACGGAATGTGAAGCTGTACTACCGCTGCTGCAGTAGCATGAATTTCCGATCGGTCGGCAGTGGCTTGAAATGCAATGTTGCCGAATTGCGTGGTGATTTATTATAAGTGAGCTTTCAATGCGTTAATTCTTATTGTTAATCATAATGGCATTGATAAAGAGCATTCTAATTAAATGCTAATGTTCATTGCCTTGCTATTTAATGCTACTTTATACTAATTGGAACTTTCTCTAATGAGAATAAAAAGAATTCGCGTCAACTACGCGAGCATGGAGTAAAACCCTGTTTTATGAAACAAATTTCCGTTATTATTTACATTATCGAATTAAAATAAGCATTTTTAATCTTGGGCTTATAAATAAGTCTTTGAATATATTTGTCAAGCCCTGATTTTCTTCATGGCCAGTTGTACGAAGCGTTTCCAAGAGTGATATCGAAAATTAGGTAAAGATACACGGGTTGTTCAGGGTTGCATCGTAGAATATTTTCACTAACAATTAGATTTATGCAGCAAATTACGTTTCCCGATATATTCCCATTATACATGCCCGTATTATGCCAAGTTACCACTATAGCAAGAGGCTGTATAATTACATACACCACATTATTCATGACACTAAAAAAATATTTGGTCATTTCAATAGTCGCTTTCATTCGCAAACATAATTGATTCTCTACTTGTATCACTAGTGATGTTCCTCACTCCCTCATCATTTCATTAACGCTTTTATTCCAGTAAAACGGTACGATTAGATGCAGCTGAAGTACCTACCATGGTAGGTACTTCATTAACTTACATACTTGACAAATAAATGCTTTTTATAAATTATTATACGCTAATCAGGTGCTGTTAGCTATTTAAGTGCATCGAGACTTTTCTCTCTCGCCGTTAAAAACATTAAAATGTTCGCACCATTTTCTCTAAACTCTTCAGAATTTATTCATTAGCGTTGTAGATATGTTGTTGATTTGATTTCTCCGCCATTTGTTTGTAATGGCTGTCATAGCAACGGCTTTACTGCCGCTGCTCGTAACCACCGGTGGTTACACGCTGCTGCAGCCCGAGAGTAGCAGCAGCGGTATTATAATTCACAGTGAGAAACGTAATCAATTGGCTGACGTTATTGGTCACTGTACAGTACTGCCAGTTGATTTCGGAACGGTTAGGCAGTACTGGCAGTGAATTTCGGAACGCGCCCTTTGTAGCGAAGAGAAAAAAACTGGCAACGGAGCCTCCTCGCAGTAGCTACCCCCTCCACCGCGGCTAGATATTGAAACACGTTTCTTGATTTAGACCTGTATTGGCGTTGTTGGTTTGCTAGTTTTACTCTGCATATTGTGAAAATTTTAGCCCTAAGATGTTATTTAAGAAACGTAAAGTTGATTCTGACAATGTTTTCCGTGTTTTCAAAGATTAATGGACAAGGTGGCAAGGAAATGGAATGTATTAACCAGGAGAGTATGTGGTGATGAACAGTGGTGGGAATGGAGTAGCGAATGGGACAGGGTTTGTGGTACATAAGAAAGTATGAAGTTGTTATGAATTTTTGGAAAAAGAAAAACTCGGTCAAGGAAACGTACACAATTAATCAAGCCAACTTATCAAATATAGAGCCAGTTAAATACTTAGGTGTGACCCTTACTCAGGACCTGTCTTGGAGGAAACACGTTCGGGAAATCTGCGGACAGGCTAGTCGCAAATTGGGATTTATCAAAAGGATATTAGGAAAATACGAGGAGAAAGTTAAAGAGCGATGTTATTTTTCACTCGTGAGACCTCACTTGGAGTACGCCGCTAGCATATGGGACCCTTACGAAGTAGGACTAATCTCAGAAATAGATCGAATACAACGGAGAGCAGCAATATTTGTAAAATGTTGTAACGATAAACTTAGCAGTGTTACCGAATTGTTGAAGAAATTAGGGTGGGCAATATAATATGCGAGTGCCAAGGGGATTTCATGCAAGGGAAATCCACGATCGACCAAATTTTCCTGATTAGACAGATTTTAGAAAAGTACTACGAGTACCAGATATAGTTAAATCGCCTGTTTGTGGATTATAAACAAGCGTATGATAGCATAATCAGAGGAAATCCTTTTGAAACAATGGCAGATTTTGGTATACCTACAAAAGTGATAAGTCTGACAAATATTAACTTAGAAGGAGCAAGATGTAAAGTTAAAGTGGAAGGAGGCTTGATAGGCGAGTTTGAAAGTCGTAGAGGTTTGAGACAGGGAGATGCTCTGTCAGCAGTTCTTTTCAATATTGCCCTGGAGAAAGCAGTCAGGGAGATACGTATAAATCCAGGACGTACTATATTTAATATAGTGCTACAGTGCATAGCATATTCTGATGATGTAGTGCTGGTCTCGAGAGGACAGAAGGATTTGGAAAAAGGATGTATGCAATTAGAGGAAGCGGCAGGGAGTATGGGGCTCAGGTTCAATTAAAATAAGACAAAATACATGGTGACAGGAAAAATGTGGGAGAGGAGAGAACAGCAATGAAAACAGTGAGTATAGGAGAACAGGAGTTTTGAGAGAGTCAAAAAATTCAAATTCCTGGGTTCGATAGTTACAGGAAATAATGTTATATCTGGAGAAATAAAGGAAAGAATTGTCATGGGAAATATGGTGCTAGTTCTCTCTTCAGCAGATACTGCGGTCGAAGAAAATTATCAGAGCAACTAATATCAATTTATGCAAAACTATATTGAAGCCAGTGGTAATTTATGAATCAGAAACATGGAAAATGACTGTGGCAGATGAAGAGGTGGGAAAGAAAGGTACTAAGAAATATTTATGTTTCTGTAAAGAAAAAAGGCTTTTGGAGGATACGTACAGACGAGGGGTTGGAGAGATTGCACAGAGAACCGGGCATAGTAAATGATATAAAAAGAGGAAGGATCAGGTGGGTGGGACATCTCCAAAGAATTCCGGAAGAAACTGTTTTGAAAAAGGTTTTTAATGGGAGTCCGGGAGGCAGGAGAAGGCGAGGAAGGCCCAGAAAAAGATGGCTGGATGATCTAGAGGATGACTTGCGGAGACTGCGAGTGAGAAGATGGAGGTCGAAGCCCGAGAGCAGAGAGGATTGGAGGCGAATAATTCTGGAGGCACAGGCTCTTCATGAGCTGTTGCGCCAAAGGGATGGATGGATGGATTCTAACATGAATCCTTTCCATAAAGTTACGGCTGAAACCACCAATTATATCAAGCATTGGCTTTTGGCCAGACATTCTACGAATCGTCTTTGGATTCTTGTGTCGACCACCAAAATATGTGTGGCCGCTAAAATCTAAGCGAACAAAGTCTTCAATTCAAAATGTGCAAAGTGATGGATAGTTTTAAATGTACGTCTCAAATAAGAATTGATATCTTGAATGAGAAATTAATTATGTAAATTATTTTACTGTTATTTTTTGAACTTCTTCCTCACATTGTTCTACATCTACGAAGTACCATGCATGCAACCTCCGGAAGATGATTATACACCAGGTATGCAATACTCGTTAGTTTCAGTTTGAATCCCGCACGCTCCCCTGGCCGTTAATCGCCGGCCAGAATACTCTCAGAAGAACACTGCAAGGCTATACAGATAACTACTAGGATAACTAGTAGGACAGTTTTATGCCATTAAACATTCTTGCATGCAACACACACATCCTATCAGTTCTAGAGACATAGTGCGCGGTTAAAATTATATCCTCCGTGTTATGCTGCAACTCGCCTAGGGTGGCTAGATGACCACTACTTGAAATGAGGACGCCGAGAGTTGAAATGTATAACTTAGCACCAAAATGTAGAACATTTTATCCGAAAATGAATTTTAACTTCAAAAGAACTTTGAAAATATAGTAAGAAAATAAATATTGTTCTCTCATCCCATATAATATATCATTTTCTAAAATGAATGATTTTCGGCAGCTAATTTTGTTTGTGCAGAAACAATTGGGTATAAAAAACATTTCTGTGCCAAACATTTACATATTTATTTTATCATGTTCCGCATAAACATTGTACATATATATATATTTTTCTGATAGTGAAATCTTTTCAAGTAATTCATTGCCACTCAATACATATTAAAAAGAAATTAGGATCATAATTGCCTAACTAAGAAATATTTTAATGTAGGACTTTTGGGCATATTTCCTGACTCCCGGACATGGGGTTAAAATGTAGAAAATGTCCGGAAAATATGGGACGTTAGGTCACCCTAAACTCGCCTGATCTAAAATGTTCAAGTAATTTAAGCCAAGCGCATAGCCTCTGAGTCTCTAGTGACTCCCAACCTACTCCTTTCATCAGCTTCATTACAATCTCTGTTCGCTCGTAGCATTTTTTTTAACGAAGCTTGCGAATTTTATTTGTAATTTTACTTATTTTACGATACTAATGCTGATAAATATGGGATACTAATTCATGCAGAAATCAAGTGGGGCACAATGTTATGCAGTGGGAAATGCTGTCAATATCAATTAGGAAATATTAAACACTCTTACCAAGCCAAGTCCACCTACACACAGAAGTAATTCCATTGGCTCAGTCTATTACAACTATTATGGTGCCCCATAGCTAGCGGAAAAAATGACATTTTTAAATCTCTCTGTTCTAGGACCTACATCTTTTATCTTGTGATTGCGATCGCATCTACCTAAGTACATTGGAGTTAGTTAAATGTACTGAACAGATGCCTATAAATATTCTGCTTCGAACTTTCGTAAATGAGTCGACCTATACTTTCCCCTTCGTTCTGTCAGAGATTCCCACACTTATTCATTTAACAATTTGGCCACACTACTTAAGGCTGATTTACACGGTGCCATTCAGCGTGCCAGTTAAGGTAGCCAGTCACTGGATGCCAACGACTGGCAATGTGTAAAAGCCTCACGCCCGTAACTGGAGAAGCCAGCAAGCCAAGGACGCGCCAGCAGCTGGCAGTTCCAGCAGAACAAATATTTTTGTTTTACTGGCGCGCCAGCTTCCCCCTCTGCCGCGCAACCTCAGTGGCGCCAGCCGACAGGCACTGTGTAAACGGCAACAGTCGTCGCAACTTGTTCCAGTAGCTGGCAACGTGTAAACAGGGTAGCCCTAGTAAGCTGGCATTCCAGTCGCCGCTTGCCAGTGACCTTCCAGTCAATATCCAAACTGGCATGCCAGCCACTGGCATTGTGTAAATCAGCCTTTAGTATATGGTAGCAAATTTTTACAAATATAGCTGCTCTCCACTGCACTTGATCTATTATTGATTAGCTCTGATCGAAAAGGATCCCTCACGCTAGCGGCTTATTCTAAGTGTGCTCAAACGAGGGAGAAATAACATTTTTAATATTTTATCATTTTTGTTTACTTATCCAATGGGACCGACTTAGCTACCCATGGGAATAATTTCCTTCATTCTTTTTTGTTTCTGTCGAAGGTTTGCGCGGTATTCAGGTGAATAAGGCGGGTTTTCGGCCCCCTCCGCGTTGTTATCATGATGATGGATGCCACACGGATGCCACCACAAAGGAAACCCTAAAACCATGCGAAAACTCCCCTGATTCATTCTTTGTTGTACTTCCATTGGTAGCTTGTTGAGTATTTGCCCCTCCTATGAGAGATGGACCAAACGCTCGAATCTATGCTAATAACACGATGACAAGCAGAGATACAGCTCAAAGCTTTAGAACGGAAAGGAGTTTTTCTCCAGGATGTAGGAATAGAATTGCAACTTAAAAGCCAGTTTTGAAGATTAAACCACGGAGGTGAAGTCGTGTTAACTAAATGTCTTGGAACTGATTTTTCGTGCAGGGTATTTAAAACCTAGGGAAAAGGATAATTATCAAGTCAGCTAAGGAAATAAATGACTATTGTCCTAATTTTCTGAACATTTTCCAGCAAATTGGTCGTCCGTGATAGATTTATCGACATCCATTTGTGTAATCGCTACTTATAAAATGACCAGTATCCGACCTAGAATCGTAATAAACTCCTGCTTTCTTTTATAAAGTTGCGCAAATAATCTCAACGCATTGAAAAAACTTAATACATTTTCACTGAAATGGCTAGGATGCAGAACTCCGGATAAAAGTCGAATGCTGTTTGTGATGCGACCAGTCCGCTCAATTATTCCAGCACATTTCAAAAGTCAAAACGTATTTCCTGCATCTCCCAAATGATGAATATTGGCAGGAACCTGATTATCAGGAGAAGCTGGTTACTTGAGCAGGTTTCCATTGACACCGATACGTAAATAGTTTCATCCAAGTCTCATCCGTGTCCAACTTGTACAATTGTGCATACATTGGTGATCAAATTTTGAGCCCGTCGACGTTTCTAACTTTGTCTTTTATTAACATCAACTTTTCTCGATGCGTATTAAAGAGAGGCATACATCACTTTATTGGATAAATAGAGTTCGATAGTTTTTTTATCAAATAAAATTTAAAGCTAAAATTATGTTCTACATTTAGAAAACATTTATCAATAAATGAAGATGGTCAGCAGCGGGCTATTATTGTGTGAAGTGCTCGTGTACTCGCTTAAAGGAGAAATTGGGAACAAATTTAGATTATGGCTGTAGACTAAATAAAAATGACATTTTCAAATGAAGTTAAAGGTATCCATACAAAAGAACAAAAGAATTGCACTCCTTCACAATTTTTCTTATTTCGTACAACGCTTTTCGACGACTAACGGCATCATCAGGTACAAAAATACACGAACACCCCCTGAATTGTTCGTATCCTTATGGAACATTTTATAGTTTTTGTACATCATGTACCTACATGATGATGCCGAAAGTCGGCGAAACGCGTTATACGAAATAAGAAAACATTTGGAAAAATACAAGAGCTTTCCTCCTTAGCATGGATACTAAGTACTTCCATGAAGTGAAGGCAAGATGAAGGACCAAGTACTGAGAGCACGAAGTAGTCTTCCGAATTTGGTCCCGAGATTTTTCAAGAACAATACTTTGGCGATTTTAGTCTTCCAGCAGTTAAGCAGCGATATATTT
Source organism: Pyrrhosoma nymphula (assembly GCA_963573305.1). Classification (NCBI taxonomy): domain Eukaryota; kingdom Metazoa; phylum Arthropoda; class Insecta; order Odonata; family Coenagrionidae; genus Pyrrhosoma; species Pyrrhosoma nymphula. The sequence continues at coordinate 68,414,654 of OY754327.1, read as the reverse complement.
GGCGAGATGTCTCATTGCCCTGACTTCTTTTTTAGAGCTTGGTTATAAAATTTTATGTAAAAAGTTTTCAGTCTTTAAAATGAAGGTGAAGATCTAGGAGAATTTTTTTTTCAGAAAGCGTTTTCATGAATGTGCTGACCAGTTCTAACTGTCGGTTCTTGCTTCTACTCTAGAATTTTTCATTCCGCTATGCATGTATGCATCTGCTTGACCCATAACTCTCATTTCATCATCATACATCCCATTACATTACACTCATAACTTATAATGATTGAGTAGCATATAATGTAGTGCATGTTTTGATAAAAACTCATCTCTTACCACAAATCCTTGAGATAGCTTGCAGGGCGATATGTAACTAAATGTGTCGAGGCTGGGAAAAAAAATGCAATCGTGGGTTTCATTTATTCGTTTTCTCATTTTCACTTGGACGGGAAATTCGAGACTTGTAGTGAGGCACTATCCAAAAGCAAAATATGAATTTGGAACCTCAAAGATGAGCGGCATTTTACCGTGGAAATAATCTTTGTGCAATGAAAGCGATGCTCGTAAATGGTGAGGTCGGTGTAATATCGAATGAGACCTTGGGACGACTGGTTTCAATGGAGGCAGAACATAAAACAAGACATTAATGCTGCCATGCACATATTATTGAAAGATCCATATAGTGATCAAGTTTGTTTAGTGGTTAGAGATATAAATGCGCGAGTTGTTTTTCAATCTGAAAATGAAAAATTGATGACTGAGACGCTACATAATTTACTGGCACTCCTGAATGGCTAATGTGATGTGACAGAGAGGATGAAATAAAAGGTGAACGTATCCGAAGAAAGAAGTCTTATTCAAGCAGGGGAATTAGAATTTGATTTTATATTGAGGATAAATAACAGAATAATTTGAATAATTAGTTTTAATATCCAGAGAGTGTTTGCGGAAGACGGTAAAATAAGGTCAGAGATGAAAATTTGAGTTAGTTCGAAGTTATTTCTGACGATGTCAAAAAAATTATGCAAACCCGGCTTACTATGGGAACACTTACATTAAATTAGGTACCTAATGAGTACCAAAGGGATAGGTTAAAAAGGTTTTTTTTAGCAAGCAATAAAGGATCGGAGTATCTGTCATTAAGATAGAGAGATTTATCGACTGGTAGATTAGTTAGTTAAATTTATGCATAAAGCTTTTTTGCTATGCTGATCATTACTTTAAGTATTGTATGTCAAAATTAAACTATAGCGAGATTTAATTATAGCACATACATAAGTGTGTAGATTTGCACAGTAATTTTTATACTTAATGCATTAGTACCCACTAAATTCATTGTAGTCATTTATACCTTCATAGATTTTAACTTTGTGTATGCCTGATGCAAATTCCCTCTCCTTCCGAGGTGGCTTTCTGGGCACTAGGCTGACATCAACGTAAAATTCAAGTAGATGCGGGAACAAAAATATGTAATACCATTTTGGGAATGTCTAAGAATTAATGCTTGTTTATAAATGTCATTAAATCTTTGCTGGAGAATTTTGTCCTCCCCAAATGTATGCTTGCAAGTGAAAATTGGATTTTACAAGACGCACATGTGGGCTGGGCTGTGGTGAGTGCGGTGTAATTCTGAGGTGTTTTCAGAAAAAAATAGGTGGAATGTGGTGAATATTAAGGAATGGGTCATACGAGATTGTGAATTGTTTTTTCCGGCAAATGGAAAGTATGAAACTTCGTTGTCATAATCACGTCGGAGAAATACTTGAAGAGGGTGAACGGGAGTCCACTCACCAAACGGGTGTACTAACAGTACATGAAATGTGAGAGGAAGGGGGTAGTCGAGGAGGTCAGGATTGAAGTTTTTCCGAAGAGTCTCAAAGATAGAATTTGGAGAATTAAGAAATAGAGAAAATGTAAATGCGCAATACCTGAATCTGAAAAATTACTAAAACGGAAGTAGTTTTTTAGCCCTCCCACAATGTATAAAGAAGAGAGTAGATGGCGTTGTGCACAAAATGATAACTGCTTTTTTTTTACTCATCCACCCTACATAGCTGTCGCGCGCAATTTTAACCTTAAGTGTCATAAATAATGCAGTGCATTGTAGGAGATTACTTCCATTTTGTATTTTTCTTGATAAATCAATTCGGTGCCGCAACAATTTTGCTATTGATAACTGCGTGTGTTTTCGGCATATTAACTGCAACTGATCCATTCAGTATGGCCGAATGCGCTTTTTAATGGCTTAAGTATTACCCAGTGCTATCATACTGTGTGAGTCCATCCATTTTCTCCTTTTATCTTTACCTCCCAAAAAAAAACAAATATTTTCTGGATCTTTTTTGACTTTACCCAACGCTTTGGTATAGAGCAGAGGTTCGCCACCCGTAAAAGTCAGCGGACCACTGAGCCTGAAATAAAATTATGTATAGGTGTTGCGAAACTTGGTGGCACACCCTTGTGAAGATCATGACGCAATGGAGAGGAAAGCATACATGAGATTTGGGATGAAGCGTCCGAGCCTTTTTCCAGAGGATCCTGTGGGAGTTCTTCGATAATTTTGCCCGCTCGTCAACGCTTGGTTTACGGTCAGTGTCCACTAATCCTCCTGGTGAGTACCACCAAGTTTTGCTATACCTATGCGAACCACCCCCTTACCCCCTGTCAGTTGTAACCCTGTAAGATTAAATTATGTACGGACCCCACCATGCCCCCTATCAGTTTTATCCCTTTCTCAGCGCCTTTCCCATAACCAGATTCAAAGGTGATTAAGTAAAACAGTTTTTTAGAACACATTATTAATTTATTATTACTATTAATTAGTGTACATTACAAATTAATCACCCACCTCGTTCAACGCACATCGCTTTCAAAATTCGCATTTATTGGCAACTTTTTTATGTCCTGCGGACCACTCCCGAGGCTCTCGCGGACCACCGGTTGGGAATCACTGGTAAAGAGCGTCAAGGGCAAGTGAAATAAACATGGCTGATGAAACGTGATTCATTGATCGTGACCTATATTGCTATATCAATTCACGAGACATTTTGAATTCCATGCATGGCCACATCGCCTATTTGACACTCACTTGAACAATAACTGGGCTTGGATTTTCCTCTCTCAAGAATCAATTTATGAAAATTCATTCCTCGCAATTCTCTGCTTCGGAGCGTTGCTTTGAGTGAATTCACTGTTGCTCGCGTTGTTATGTACCTACCTATCAATTCCTCGAATCATGCTTGCATATATTTATTACGTTTTATTTACCTACCTCATTTACATTTTGGATTACCAGCATAACAGACAAATGCCCCATTGATATTTCCAGCCCTCTTGTGACTGTAGTGTCAAAGAAACTTGTTGCCAACGCCTGTTTTACTCGTAACAGGCTGAAATTTCCGTCAATATCGAAGACAATTGAAACTTAATGGTGACAGTGAGAGAGTTGGTAAATTAATCTGAGAAAAACTTTCAAATATGGTTTCAAGAGTTCAAGAGCAAGCAATTTATCGGATCAGGGAAAAAAATATTACAAGAAATTGCTTCTGGCCTGAATTTGGTAAGGGTCGTTAAGGGGCGATTGTGAAAATAAAAAGCTTGCCATGTCCGCTTACGTCTGCTTGGTATCTTTGAGGTGTACATCGTGAACTTTAAAATTTTAACCAATGGGACACTGCTCACAAATTCCACTTTTTAGCTTCGATGCAATTAAAAGTTGCGCGACCGGTTTTGGCACTGCACATAAGTCTGGTGTCTGTCCCGTATTTTTCCCGGAATGTAAGGTAGGTATGCAACATGGCAGGACGGCAAGGAGTTATGAGGAAAGTAGTGTGGGGAGGTGGGACGGAGGGATGAGATGGGATCGAAATGAGGGGAAAGCCGGCCTGAGTAGATATACGATGATGCTGTGAAGGAGGCGGAAGGATTGGCGTCAGGAACCACCGTCTATTTTTGTTGGAACTTCGGAGGGTTGTGTGTGGAGGAGGAGAAAAAAATAGCCATGAAGGAAGGTGATACCAAGTTGAATACTTTGCGCTCATTGTAAGTGGTATTTTCGAATACATAGGAAGTGTTTTCTACAGCTTAGGATTTAGATGTAATAGTTTTTCATTTCGAAAATGCACGAATGAAAATTGTGCACAGTGACACGATCAACTGAAATATATTAAACACCAATGTCCTAAAATTCATTGTGGATTCGTCAAAATTTACTATGGTCAAGCCAGTTGACTTTTTCGTGGCGATTTTCATCACAGTGGTGCTATATCTTACGTCCGTTCGAAAGACTGGGAAAAATATCCATTTATTAATTTAGCTAATGAATAATGGTTTGAGACGTTTTTCGCTCAAAGGCTACGATGAATGGTTTATCCTTCAAGGCTTCATGAGCACTACCTACTTTTAAGAGCCTATGTTACGGATTGGAAAAGATGCGATTAGCCTTGTTCGCATTCCTCTTCCAAATGTCGTCTTCAATCTAGAACTTTTGGTTACGTAACTGGATAACAAACCAGTTCGGTTATTTTGAGATCTGGTTTCTATCTCCGGTCAAGTCAGGTGATTTTTTTCGTGGCAAATCTCAACACATGGGGGTGGGACGAAGTTCGGAGAAGTTCCCCCGGATTAAAAAAGAACTTTGTGAAAAAATCCAATTGTAATGAGGTAGTTGGATTAATGGGATTCCTTCCATTATCGAAACAAGCGTTAAACTTTTTGAAAGGAACTTGGGAGACGAGCTTACTTCTGACACCGACGAGATAGGGACTCTTATCTCCTCATCGGTTGTTTTGACCACCAAGGTAAGGTAATAAGGGAAATAGACTAATTGGCTAATAGGTTAAAACTAGGTAACCCGTGCGAAAATTTCGCACTTTCACGCTATCAGAGAATAAGTATGTTAAGGAAACGGTGTAATTGGGTTTTAAATAGAGAAGAAGGTGTATCATAAAGTACTTTCTTTATACTTGTTTTCTTGCCAAAATATACAAAACATATGAATACAATACAGGCAAGAGAGTTCGGTACCAGTAGGACAAATCATGACGTCTTTTACTGAATAATGGCACGCAATTTACAAAACTTCTTTAAAGACAATATTGGAAGTAACAATGTTGTCGTCTGTAACTTTTTGGTTATGAGTTTATTTAACACAAACATAAATATCACGGAAAGGGCGAACTCTAGAAAATGCTACATACAACTGTCTTATCGAAAATTTGGTCACGATGGAATCGACATGGAAAAATCGAAACTTTTAAGTCAAATTATTGGGTAAATAGTGAAATTTGAGATTGAGATTGTATTTTTCGTCAGAAGCCGGTGATTCAACGTTTAAAATTATACCTCATTTATCACTGTAGGTGCAGTTTTAACGGAGCATATACGGAATGACAGAAAAAAACCTTTCTGTAATAATATATATGATATTAGTTTTCGTTTGCTCAATTCGTCACTATGTCACAACAACAGCTTAGCATCCTCAAATTAAAAGCAACAACGCAAATGCACGTTCGTATGACTCATTTTTCATTTGAAAAGTCACAAAAATGGCAGGTATTCCATTTTTTTGTAGTGAATGGTTTGAGGGAGAAGCAGATTTCTGTTCTGACTGAGTTCTCTATTTTTTCACTACTAAATGACAGAAGTATGCAGTATTGGGCCAGAATTATATCCTCTGATGTATGATTTTAGGCTTTCTCGGCGAATGATGCTGATGAGTTGTTCTCGGGTTTCCCAGTGGGTTAGGCTTTCCATGATTGCCGACGTTTCGGCAGGAGACTTTCCTGCCATTTTCAAGGATGTGGATGATGGGTGGATTTTGCACTTGTTGTAAGTGGTATTTTCGAATATACAGGAAGTGTTTTCTAAAGTTTACGAGTTAGATGTAACAGTTTTTCATTTCCAAAATGCACGAATGAAAATTCTGCACAGTGACACAATCAACTGAAATATATATAACACCAATGTGCTAAAATTCATTGTGGATCTCGGGATTTAATCCGCAGCCTTGAAAATGGCAAGAAAGTCTCCTGCAGAAACGTTGGCAATCATGGAAATCCTAACCCGGTGGGAAACCCGAGAAAAACTCATCAGCATTATATCCTCTGTTTCGCAAGTGTAATCACGTGATAGATACCTTTGTAGTCTTATACTTTGATTTTTTCAGGAAGCTTTGCGTCTCTACGAAGGAGTTTTGCCATAAACATGCATTTTTTCTGGATTTCCTACACCTACTAAATACCGTAGGAACTGTCTCCAGGGTGTTTGGCACAGTGTGATTCCACGCCAGGAACTCTATATTTTCCCCAGTTCCGAGTCGACTCTTTGATTCGCCTTACGAATGAATTTCTCTCAGTTGTGTACTAATTTTGGCCGCGTATACGAACAGAACTAATGCGTGTGAAATGAGAATTAATCGTGTAACACAAAATGATGACCGTCTGTTCACAAAGACCATTCGCTTAACCGGGAGAATATCCTTGAGGGATTGAGGGAGGCTAACGCACTTGCCCTTCCCTCCCTTCCGTCCCCAAGTTCAAGGCCAAAAAACTTTTTTTATGCTTGGGGTGGTCAAGATGAAGATCCATGAGATCTGAGGAACGTTAGTGAGGAACAAGTGGCCGGCGAATGCTCAAGAGGATTCAAAATTATTCCCCTTTCATTGCTCTGAACTCTGAATCTCATGGAAATCCGCGGATCTCATGGAAATAGAAACCGCGGCTCAGGTAAATAAAAAACAAGTGTCATTAATGATCATCTCCATCGTCTCAGGCTCAACTTTGTGGAAGTTCATTTAATATGTCATTAATGATATAAAATACTCAATAGACAGGACTTGTAAGTCTTATGCCAGGGATTCCATTTCCATTGTGGGTGTTAAATGCCGTAGTATAAAAAAAGTCGCTGATTTTCACCATCTCATTGGGAGCACGGACGCTGATGTAGTAATAGGAACAGAAAGTTGGTTATCGAATGAAATTGCGGATGCCGAGATCTTCCCAAATTAATATGCAATGTACAGAAAAGACCAAACAGCGAGAATAGGAGGAGTATTTATCGCAGTCAAAGATGAGTTCGTCAACAGAGCCGAAATATTTCCAGATAATGATTTAGAAAGTGTGTGGTGTTCCATTAAATGCTCAACAAAGAGAATTTTTATTTTCTCATATTATAGACCACCCGATGCATATTTAAAATCAGTTCTAGAGTTGGATAGACAGGTGAAACGTCTCAAACGTCAAAATAACGAAAATAACATAATTATCGGTGGTGATTTCAACGTTCCCTCAATTGACTGGAAGACATAGTTTCAAAAATGGCGGCAAAGATAAAGAGTTGTGCGACACACTACTCCACACATTCACTTCTAATTCCTTACATCAATTAGTCACAACACCTACCAGAGGAAACAACGTTCCAGATCTTTTGGCGACCAACATACCTCCAAGCGTCCTTAACGTAGTAACAGTGAACGAAATTAGTGATCACAGAGCAGTAAAAGCTATATTCCATATTAGTACTGACAAAAAGGCACCCATAAAGAGGAGAGTATATTTATTTCACAAGGCGGATTTCGAAGGTTTAAAACAAGAACTATTGACCTCGTATAAAAAATTTAATGATATTAGTGAAAACCGTTGTACTGACTATACATGGAATACTTTTCATAGCATCACACGACTAGCCATAACTAGCGCAATACCAAGTAAACTTAAAAAGGCCAATAATAAACCTAGGTGGTTTAATACAGACGTCCGGAAATCTCTCAAGCGACAACGAATCCGGCACGCAAAAATGAAGAACGCACGTCAGGGTCTCCGCGAAGGGGTTTATAAGAAGTTATGGGAAAAATACAAGAAAGCGAAAACAGCAGCTAAGGCGGCCTTTCAAAAAGCATTAAAGGAATTCAAAAATAAAATATTGGGCGAGTATTTAGAGGATAACCCAAAGGCATTTTGGTCGTACGTGAGGGAGGTTCAAGGCTGCAAATCAACAGTAACGTCACTAAAGAACAATCTAGGAGAAAGAGTAAACGACAAATTACATAAAGCAAATATCCTCAACACCTTTTTTCAAAGCGTCTATACAACATGTTCTCCAAATGACACCGCTACAATGCCTAGGCTACATAAGCACCCAATGCAGTCTATTAATATCACTAGTCGTGGAATAGAAAGTCATCTGAAATCCATTAATTCCAAAAATCACCCGGTCCCGATCAAATTCCCGCCCGAGTATATAAAGAATTAGCATTATAAATAGCACCTGAAAATACCTGTACCTGAAAATAATATTTGAAAAATCTCTAACTCAATATCGTGTTCCTTACGACTGGAAAATCGCGAACGTGACACCAATATTTAAAAGCGGTGATGAGGAAGAGCCCAGTAACTATAGACCGATTTCTCTTACGTATATCACCTGCAAGATATTGGAACATATAATTGTTAGTTCAATTATGGGGTACTTGGATAGTCAAAACTTGTTAACGCCAAATCAGCACGGATTCCGGAAAGGCAGGTCTTGCGAAACCCAGTTGGCCCTCTTCCTTCACAACATTCTTTCCTCGGGAGAAAAGCTTGTCCAAGTAGACGCAATTTCTAGATTTCAAAAAAGCTTTCGATCAGGTCCCTCATTCGAAGTTACTCGTAAAGTTGGAAGCTTACGGAATACAACACGACGTAATATGTTGGATAAGAGAATTCTTAGCCAACCGTGAACAGAGGGTAGTTCTAGATGGCGTTAGCTCAGATGTAGTGAAAGTTACATCAGGTGTACCCCAGGGAAGTGTCATCGGTCCCTTATTGTTCCTTTTGTATATTAATGACATCACTACCGTTGTTACGAGCAAAATTCGCCTCTTCGCAGATGACGCAGTATTGTACAGGGATCTAGGCAAAGAGTATGACAAGATAGCGTTACAAAAAGACCTAGGTGCTATAAATGAATGGTGCAATACTTGGCAGTTAGAATTGAATTTTAAAAAGTGCGTTGTTATGAATTTTTGGAAAAAGAATAACTCGGTCAACGAAACGTACACAATTAATCAAACCAACTTATCAAATGTAGAGTCAGTTAAATAGTTAGGTGTGACCCTTACTCAGGACCTGTCTTGGGGGAAACACGTCCGGGAAATCTGCGGACAGGCTAGTCGCAAATTGGGATTTATCAAAAGGATATTAGGAAAATGCGACGAGAAGGTTAAAGAGCGATGTTATTTTTCACTGGTGAGACCTCACTTGGAGTATGCCGCTAGCATATGGGACCCTTACGAAGTTGGACTAATCTATTAAATAGATCGAATACAACGGAGAGCAGCAATATTTGTGAAAAGTTGTTACGATAAACTTAGAAGTGTTACTGAATTGTTGAAGGAATTGGGGTGGGAATCTCCAACTGATCGAAGGGAGAAATGCAGGTTAAATCTTTTGCGCAAGTTCGGAGCAGACAGTTTTTTTGCCGGAGGTTCAACATATACTGCTAGAGCCAACGTACTACGGTAGAAGCGATCACAGGAATAAAATAAAGGAAATTGACTGCCGAACCGATAGATTTAAAATGTCATTTTTCCACGTACAATAAGGGATCATAATAGTTACGATAGATCAATCATATGAAACTCCCACCCACAATAGGTAGAGTAGAATCTTCACTTGTACTTAATAACACAATATCATTACTAACACTTCACAGCGGTCAATTTGTCCGGCATTATTTTATTTTGTTCTCTGCATGAAGTAGCATCTCATAGCATTCATAAAGTTACAGTATTGGTAGTAATAACCACTAGAAGTGTGTATAGCATTGTTCTGCATGTTTGCATGTTCATTTACGTATCACTCTCCCAGTTTCCGGTTGGACTGCGCACTGTTATCCTGACTGCTTTGGCCTGCGCCTAGCGCCAGGGGTAGCGTGCGAGGTTCTGACTTGTGCTGGGACGAGTGCTGCATGCCTGGTGTGGAATCACCCCGTGCCACACACCCTAGTGGTGGCTTGCACGGTACTTCGTAGATGTAGATGAATCTTTCGCCCCGTTTCATCTGTGTGGCACACTAATGGGAACATTTTAATTGGTACAAGATTTAACTAGGATCTGTCATTCATATTTAAACGAAGGCTTTACAGTTGGTGATACTACAAAAAGAGGCATCCTTAACTTGACTTTGTAAAATATGGGGAATTTTAAATGGCCGATGACTCATTGACATAACTGAATACTAGAGGGATGCTGGGAAATTAAGCAGGTAGGCAGTTTTTTATATGTATATGTGAGGAATGGTGTACATGAGTTGCGCCAGTCAGGATGTAAATGCGTTGCTCTGAATGAAATTGCAGTAACTGTGTCTAGGCAACCGAAAATTGAGGTAATTCGTGACATGAAGGATAATTGCGTTGGTTGGTAAATGTAGGATTATTTGGGGAATGGAGGAAGAGTGGAGAGAAACCCGGCATCATAATAAGATTACTCTTAATGAAAGTCGTCGAGGGTTTCGTGGTTGAACCCGAAGTACGGAGTACTGCCCTTAAAGTGCTCTCCTTATGGCACCCAAATCGGGATCGGGAATCCATAGGGCAAATATCTCCGCTACCACCGGGATTGAAGCTCGGGCCCTGGGGATGAGAAAACAACAGATAGATGAAATTGCAAAATGGCCCACACATTCCTTAGGGGCCGTTCAAGTATTACGTAAGACGATTTATGCCATTTTTACCCCACTCCCCCTATGTAAGACAATGTCAGATTTTCCCAATCCCCCCCTCCCTCTGTCTTACGTAAGACGTTAGATATTTGTTTCTACTCTTCGTTAAATGCTCGCTTTCTGCAGTTTCACCTTTCCATAGAAGCCATCGTACAGCTTTGAGCACTTGGGAATTTTAAATGGCCGATGACTCATTGACATAACTGAATACTAGAGGGATGCTGGGAAATTAAGCAGGTAGGCAGTTTTTTATATGTATATGTGAGGAATGGTGTACATGAGTTGCGCCAGTCAGGATGTAAATGCGTTGCTCTGAATGAAATTGCAGTAACTGTGTCTAGGCAACCGAAAATTGAGGTAATTCGTGACATGAAGGATAATTGCGTTGGTTGGTAAATGTAGGATTATTTGGGGAATGGAGGAAGAGTGGAGAGAAACCCGGCATCATAATAAGATTACTCTTAATGAAAGTCGTCGAGGGTTTCGTGGTTGAACCCGAAGTACGGAGTACTGCCCTTAAAGTGCTCTCCTTATGGCACCCAAATCGGGATCGGGAATCCATAGGGCAAATATCTCCGCTACCACCGGGATTGAAGCTCGGGCCCTGGGGATGAGAAAACAACAGATAGATGAAATTGCAAAATGGCCCACACATTCCTTAGGGGCCGTTCAAGTATTACGTAAGACGATTTATGCCATTTTTACCCCACTCCCCCTATGTAAGACAATGTCAGATTTTCCCAATCCCCCCCTCCCTCTGTCTTACGTAAGACGTTAGATATTTGTTTCTACTCTTCGTTAAATGCTCGCTTTCTGCAGTTTCACCTTTCCATAGAAGCCATCGTACAGCTTTGAGCACTGGATATCATATAATTATGCAGTGTTGGAGTACCACATTCATTGAGCATGGAGGTAATGTAGCTAGTCATTCAGGCGACAGAATAGATAGATAGATAGAAAAATATTTATTGTTCAGGGAAAAATCCATTTGAACAAAAATAATAATAATACAGTTTGCAGGCACAGTAAAAATTACAAAAAAGACAAATTTTTCATCATTTTTTATATGTCGATATATAATGTCTTCTCATTTCATAGCATAACTAATGTATGTACATAAAAAAAGGCAAACACAAATTTTTTTAGAAAATCATAGGCCCTTTAGATAAACGTAGAAATATGAATTTTTAGTCAGATATCGATAACGATTTTCGATATTTCGCGATTCACAGTAGGCAAGACTCGCAAAACACTAGATCTTCACAAATGCGATGTCTCCAAACTAATGAACGCAAGGAATTTATCATACCTTTTTCTATAGTTTAGTATGTATTAATTCAGGCGTACTACCGCGGAAATAATCTTAAATAGAAAGATTTTTCGTCCGATGATAATTTAATAAGTTGATAAAAATAAGATCTCGGAAGTAACTTAAATGTTATATAAGATTGTCTCGGACCCCCTCAACCCCCCCCTACGTAAGATAACGTAAGAAAAGCCCAACCCCCCTCCCCCCGCAAAACGTCTTACGTAATATATACTTGAATGGCCCCTTAGAAAGATGAGCAGTGGGTCGCTTAAGAGTTGCATAGTTTCTTGAGGATAGGTTGCTGCCGTCTTTCAGTTTTGAGCGTAAAAAAACGGTGGAAATAAATCATTTTCGTCATCCTATATATTTACATTCTACCCTGCGAGCCGCTGCTGAGGCGTGTGGCGGAGGGTGTCAAGACACCATCCGTGAAAGTTAAGGGAACAGGGAAAAGGAGGGTGAAGAGGTCATTGGTGAATTGTATACAAGCGATATCTTTTGTTAGTGCGACGCTTTTTTTAACACTACCGGTGCGAGGAGTTTTTGTGCCTATCAGTTCGGCAAGTGTATCTCTCTAATCTTATTCACCTATATTTAGTGTATCATTCATTCATTTGAATGTTCTGCCAGCTGATTGATTGGTTTTTGGGCAGCCCTTATTCTACATCCCAATTTCTGAAACCTTGTCTCGTTTTCGCTCCCATAGATGTCCCGCCATAAGCTGCCTCTTAAATTCCTCATATCTACATCTACAAAATACCACGCAAGCCACCTCAAGGGTGTGTGGCAGGGGGTGAGTAGTCATCATCATGCATTACACTATACCCTAAAGTTAGAGTAACTACGAATAATTATGCATTAGCATATATCGTCTACCTATTCATATTTCGTTCAGAATTCCTACCCTCTTCCATCCCGTTCCACGCGTTCTCCCCACTATCACCCTCTTCAACTTGCCCTCTCCTGTCAAAACGTCCTCTATCCATCCCTTTTACCTTCTCCGAACCTCAGCCACCAGCTTCCTCTCCTCTCCAACCATATCCAATACCTCCTCGTCCGTCTTCCTTTCCACCCAGCTCACCCTCTCCATCCTTCTCGAAACCCACATCTCAAACGCCTCAAGTGTACATACATCCTCCTTTCACAATGACCAAGTTTACCACCCATGCAGCGCCACGCTCCATATTAAAGTTTTCACCAGCCTCTTCTTTACGTCTCTTCTCAGACCCCACCTCATCAATTCCCTTCTCTTCGAAAATGCTTCTTTAGCCACGGAAATTCTGCATTTGATGTCCTCACCACTAAACCCATTTTCAAAAAACCAAGCAGATATGTAAAGTGCTCGACCTGCACTATATTGTGCCTTCCCACCGTTATATTCTGCTCCGCCTTCTTGCTGCTAGAAAATCTCATCACTATCGTCTTCTTACGGTTTATCTTCATCTTATACCTTTTGCACTGCACCTCCAACGCATTCATGAATAGCTGTAACCCCTTGGCAGACTGACAAACAATTACTTGATCATCCGTAAATCTCACTAACTTTATCAGAAACCCTCCCACCATTATTACTCCTCCATCTTCCCCCATTCATCCATTAAAATTTATTCTGAATACATGTTAATAAGCAACGGCGATAGTGGACACCTCTGCCGCACTACTGCTGTCACGTCCCTTCCCGACTCTCCATCGGTAACCCTAACCTACACCCTCTGGTTCATATACAGATTCCGAATGGGACGTCTATCCCTCCAATCGATCTCTCATTTCTTCAGCACACATTAATTATGTCCAGTTCTCCCGATCAAACGCCTTCTTGAAATTTACAAACCAAGCAAAACAATTCTGCCCATATTCTAGGTTTCTTTCCACTGGCGTCCTCATCACTCCAATAGCGTCCCGCGTTCCCGTCCCTCTCCTAAACCCAAACTGGTCATCACCCAGGTATTTGTTAGCCTTGCTGTTTAGCCTTCCACTTATAATTCTAAGAACTATGTACCATGGTCACAATGAATATTATGCATATTGTCCTATTGTCTTCACACTTTTTTGCCTTACTCTTCTTCGGTATCGGAATCAGTATGATCATCGCGAAGTCCTCTGACCACACTCCAACCTCATAAATCCTACGAAAAGGCGCAGAAAGTTTTCCTCTTCTGTTCTTCCCCATACTCTTTAGAAACTCTGCAGGTATGTTATTTACTCCTACCGCCTTATCCTTCTCATGTCTCGTAGTGCTCTTTCGATTTAGCTACCATGGTCCGATGCCATCTCTGTCGATGTCGTCTTCCCTTTCTATATCTAGCGGACTGGGGCTTATTTCCTTACTATCAAGTTCTTCAACATATTCCTTCCACCTCTCCCGGATCTCTTTTGGTTCTACGATCAACTATCCTGCCTTGTCCATTATCGTTGAAATTCCTATTCTCTTACTACCACCGGTCAGTTACTTTAGATTAGATTAGGTTAGATTATATTTAGGTGGAGTTCCTCCAAGGAGGACCTGGGGCACTTAGACCTAATGGTCCATTGTGCTAACCACCATGTCTGTAATCACCCATAGAGTCCAGTTGCCCTGCTAAAGGCTAGCATGTCCTCTACGGGAATACCCCTAACTTCATCTAGTTCCAAAAATGGTGAGCCCAGATGCCTAACTCTAGTCCTCATCAAAGCAAGACACTTGCAGAGTACGTGCGATGTTGTTTCGTCCTCTTCCCAGCACCATCTACATTTCGCCGAGTCTGTAATTCTCAGGAAATGGAGGTGCCTCATAACCTGATAGTGTCCGGTAAGCAGTCCCACTATCGTATGAAGTTGTCTTCTGTCCAGTGAAAGAAGCTTTCTTGCCAGCCCCGGTCTGGGTCCTTCTATCAGGATCTTAGCTTGCCTGAGCCCCTGTACGTTCTGCCAGATCTTAGAGTGTTGAGCCAGGTTCCACTCATTTATCTTCGAAATCCCTGAAGAGGGTGCAATTGGAATGAAAGGCTCTGGTCCAACTGAGTTCCCACTCGAGCCTTCCTTTGCCAGTTCATCTGCTATCTCGTTTCCGGTTATATCTGTGTGGCCAGGGACCCAGAAAAGTTCTACGTTGCTCTGTCTGCTGACGATATCAAGTGCTTCCCGGCATTCCAGCTGCAGTCTTGATTGCACCATGGAGATATGAGAGCTTTTAAAGCTGCTTGACTGTCGGTGCATATGTGAATTGATCTGCCTTTTCGGAAAATTTCCTTGGCAACATGGGCACAGGTCAGCAAAGCGTAGACCTCTGCCTTAAAGACTGTAGCGTGCTCCCACAAGGGGATTGAGAGCCTTTTGTCAGGTCGGCGGCAGTGAACCCCTGCTCCTGCTCTTCCTTCTTTCATGGAGCCATCTGTAAACCAGACATATGCTCCGTTGTCTTTACCTCCTGTCAGTTACTTAATTTCCTATAATGCATCTGCTCTTCCCTATTTTTGAATTTCTCTAGCAAGTCGATCTGTTCTCTACACCATGCCACTCTTGCTTTCTTTGTTGCTTTTCTAAGCCTGTTGTTTAATTCCCGGTATTTTTCCTTTCTGGTATATTCTCTCCCGGTATATTCTCTTCTGCTATTTTCTATGAGTTTACGCCCTTCCATTTCCTTCTCTCCTGCACCTCCATTACCATATCTTTCGTGATCCATAGTTTTCTAATTTTAATAGCACTTGCTAAACCTACCTGCTTTTGTTGCTAAAAGTTGCTTTCGCCTCTTCCTCAATTCCTTTTTTCAAACCTCCCCATTCCTTATCCATCGATCTCAAATCATTATACGTACCCAATATTTTATTAACCTGCTCTCGATACTTCTTTTTCATTGCCCTATTTAATGCCTCTGAATTCCGCTTTCGTACCCCCCTACCCCTTCTTAACTTTTTGAGTTTTACGAAGCATTTCATGACTAATACGTTGTGATCGGAGTCTGCATCAGCTCCTGTATATGCATGGAACTATAGGAGTTTTAACACTATTCCTGTATCTGTGACGAACCATAATAAAATCTATTTGGAACCTATCCGTCTCTTTCGGCTTCTTTCAAGTGTATCTACGTGGAGGACCATGTATTTGTCATCACTAGATTTTTCTTCGCCAATACTTCACAACTTTCTCGGCGCGGGCATTTCTCCTTCCTAGCCCATAATCGCCCAACTCCCGCCCATGCCGTCCTTTACCCACCAATATTACTACCCCTATTACTACCAAGGGCTTCCTCTTAGATATGCTACCAATTATTTCCTATAACTGATCGTATACAGCATCTACCTTCTTCTCTCTATGATTAGAGGTAGGGATGTAATTTTGGATTATAACTAAATTCGTTGGATCCGTCTTTAGCTCAACGACTTTTATCCTATCACTCACCTTTTCTGCATACACTATTTTTATACCAAGTGTCCTGTGCATTTAAAACGCAACCCCGCGTTAGCTTTTATTCCCTCCGCTAAATATCCATAGATGGCTATAGAGTGATATATAGTAGTATTCCCCGCTATCTTTCCATCTTACTTCGCCCAGACCCATTACGTCTACACCCACCCTCTACATTTATTGCTTTATATTCTCTAATTTGCTCGCCTTTAGCATAGTCCTAACATTCCACGTGCCTATTCTGATTGTTGCGTTCTTCTTCTATAGCTTAATTTCCTCTGTTGCTGCATTTTCCTCTACTTCCGAGCAAGGATTTCGTGTGATGACGACCGCAAGGGGCCTTGTTACCACCGATGCCGGACACGACACCCAGCTCACGGGGCCGAGTCCCGTAGTTGCCAGAATTATTCTCATACAAGAACTGTTCATAATTTCAAGTTTTTTTAATGAGATAGTATTCCGTGTCCTTCTCGATAGTGTTTTTTACGTTACACAATCACGTGAGATGCCGCCTCACTGGGGTCAGACGCCTTTTGCAGCCGCTTCACTAAGGTATAGACGCTGCGCGGACAACCATTCGTCTGTCTCCTAATCTTCGACCTATCTGGCATGGGTGGCCCTACCAGGAGTATTGCTCCCGCCAGTGCAGCTCTAGGGGTCATCGGAGCACGCAAGCCCTTCCACCACGACAAGGTTGTAGTCCAAGGGAAGAGTTAACTTGGGAATGGTTATATTGAACCATCCGTTGCAATCCCCAGAATTAACGAGTGAGATGAATTTAATGACCCGAAGAATTCTTACCTAATTTCTCGAGTAACCATTTCAAATTTCCATTTGAGGCGACGTTTTTTTTTTTTAATTTTAGGGTAAAGATGGATCTCAGGTTATGATATCGATCGAAGAAATAGCACGCAGTGTTCTTATTCTTCTAGGTATCCATCGACTTTGGTGGGAAATAGAGGGAGAGTCTTATGAAATCCTTTGATCGGTTGTCAAAGTTTCAACAAAATAAGTTTTTTACTCAGAAAATTTCTCTTTGATTAAAAACATTTTCTGAATTGGGCAAAACTGTTTTTCCAAAGTGAGAGCGCAATGATGGTTAATACCAATGGCGCCATTCAATTCAAGTAGGGAATGGTCGGGCAATGGCCACCCCCTCTCCTCTCATGAGTCTGAGATTTTATATTTAATGTTTAAAGTTGAGCAGTAATAGGTACATAAAAATGTAAAAATAAATATTCGGTTTCAATACCAACTAAGAATTGAAAGAGATAACCAACGATATCCCCGACACAACATGATCGGAATAGGCACTACGCAATGCCGTCGACATTTGTGGAGGTTTTATGTGTCCTTAGAAACGCATGTCTGGAATATTATCAAGTGTTACTTCTTTCAAACATTCCCGCTTCCTCTCGAAAACTGTCTCACTCCTCACAACCTCCCAAACTCCAAGTCTGATAACGCTCCCGATTGCAATCCAATTTACCCTATTAAAATGCAGATCAATTGCATCTGACGTTTCTGTGAGTAGAAAAAATCTCACTGAGGTCAACAATGAGTTCTCCTGAACTGTGAGATCTTGCGCACATTTCCTAAATATTACACGCTAACTGCAAGCGTGGTTTTCCAATGCTGAAAACGGTCAAAAGCAGCAATTTTTTCTGTATCCTGGATCAAATATCTCTTTATCTTACCTGATGTCATAACACCCCTCCTGTATAACCTACCGGTGTAGTAGGTATGTAGACAGTGATTTACTTCCAGTGAAGCTAGAATTATTACCAGCTGTCGCTTACATTGCTCAAAATGCATCGAATATTTAAAAAAACATCGTTCATAATAATTTGAAAAGAATTGTTTATTCCTCCCGGTATCCAAGGAGGAGGTGGGTGTAGCTGGCGTATTTATTTGAATTCTTGGGATTGGCATTGATATCTTAGTCAATTACATGCGTCGAAATCCAGCCCGGCAGGCGACTACTGGTAGCCTGTCCTTCAACGCCACTGGGTCAAAACTTCTTCCGGGTGTACGTGTTCACCTTCCTTGGCAAACAGGCATGATGCCACCTGCGCTCGACTCGCATCATGCTCTTCACTTCAGGTGTAATCTGTACCTCGTGGATTCACCTTATGACTTTCAGCGCGACTCTTTGTTTTACTAGTTGGAAAGATTGCTGCAAGAAATATTCTATGTTAACTCTGTTTTTTTTATTCAGCGCAACTGTTCTTCTACAATATCTAGTTTCCTCTGAATATTGACAGAGACAACCCTTAATTGCATCATTTTTAATTAATAATTGAATAATTTTTAACAGAAGTAGTTCATTTGTAGCCAAAACTATTCTGGTATCAGTTACAATTTGCACAGTTCCGCAAACCAGTTTTCCTCTGTATACTATACATTCTGATGCTACGATTAATTAAATGGCCTTACCTCCGTATCCCTCCGTGGTAAAAGGCTACTTTTTCATTCTACAATTGTGATATAGTCTGAATAAATTCTCATGCATTGGAATGGAAATTGAATGTGCCGATTTTCCATTTCATGGTTGCTTTATATAGACGCAAAATACATACAAAAATGGCTGTTATTCCCTAGCTACATACCCTCATAGCGTCTTGTACAGTACCATATGGATGTTGGCCGAAAGATAGATAATTGTGTTTAGGATTTTCCTCGCAGCTGTTCATGGTCCCACCAACCTTTCTTGGCATATTGGACCATGAAGCGCTGTCTTCCTTGAGCCTCAAGAGCCAGTTATTCTCATGGCCGAGATGGCAGGTATAGGAATGCACTTCACTAATGAATAGTATGCATTTCCCTATACTCTGTTGTCCATGAGTGAATCGTAAAGTCATTATTAAGCTGAGGACATTGCCTAAAATGCCTATTTTATCTTTTACTCAGGAAACCAAGTTTATGAAGTTATAAGTTCATTTAGGATCATTTATGGCAAAATTAAGGCAATTTGTTACTGCCTAAAAATGCCTATTTTACCCGTTTATGCCTTTTTCTGCTAATATCGCCTATTTAAGGTCCTAAAAAAGCAATATTCTTCTCAACGTCACCAATCATCTCCTTATTGCAGAGCTAGTCTGTTATTTCAGTTTCTTTTTTAATCTTTCAAGGTTGAAATAATGTCATTAAACATGCATAAAGAACAATCATCCAAAGTATTATTATATAAAGAGTAGAAAAACAACTATGTTCATTTTACATGATGCGTACATGCGATGGTTTCAATTGCCGAAAACTTGTTTGTGAAGGCACCACTCAGTATTGCTAAGTTTAAAGAGATACTGCCCGAAGTTGCTCTGCCTTCACAGCCAGTATTGCTATTATGGGGAACGTGGCTAAATACCGCATTATACTCTGCAGATAAAATTATTGAAATACGTGAGGTATGTGACAGGAATAATATGCACCTCGGATACATCAGTTCGAACGTCTTTTTCACCCACTTAAAGGTTCACTATTGTAACCGATTTCGCTCATCTTTTATACTACATGTCAATTCTGTCTAGAAGAAAATTAAGCCATCATGGGACATGAGTATGTTTTATATAGGCAACAGAATATCTGGATGATGAAGAAGCAAACTGCATTCTCGAATCCAAAGCTGCAGAGTTGAATCTCGATGTCGATGCAGATCCTACGTTTATCAGATGCAATTTTGGTTAACTACCATCAATCATGTCATCGCTGAAGGAAAATGAACTACTCCTTGTGGCAGCTGTGGAAAAAATTCGAAAGGTGGAAAGTGAACTTATTAATATACCAGCTGATATGGGAGAATCCTTGATTTGAAAATTAAAGAAGGTTATGCAAAGGAACCCTGGTTGGGAAGATATCCAGAAAATTGCATACATTTTATCAGGGACTTTGATTGCTCCAGGACCAAAGATGACAGCAGAAGAACTTGCACCGTTTAAGTATTGCCCTATCACCTCGTGTGAGGTTGAGAGGTCATTTTCATACTATAGAAATATCCTGACTGAATCTCGGCATCAGTTTACAGGAGAAAATTTAGAGTAATACATTTTTGTAAAATGTAATGCAACTTGAAATAAGTAAACCTTTTGTATTTTATGTTTCTTCAATTTATACGCTAATTTTATTTGGAGTTCTATCCTCTTTCCTCTCCATCAGTTTTACCGAAAAGTAAACGTGTATTTCAGCCCAAGTTTTAAATTTCAGATGCTTCTTTGTGGCAATAAGCCGCATTATGTTTCTAGCCGGCCACGGTGGTGGCGGGGTAAAGTCTACGCCTGCTAATCTTGGGATTACGGCTTCGAGTCCCGCCTGAGCGGGTATTTTACCACCCAAGGCGTAGATGTATGTCAAGTTCTGTTTGTCTGGTCCCTGGAAAACCTGATTACAGGCTTAGCCTTTTGGGAAAACCTGATTACAGGCTTAGCCTTTTGGGATTCCAGGACAGACAGAATTTTCCGAATTGCAAAAAATATTTTAAGCGCCTATTTTAAGTGCCCTTTTTTGAAATTTTTAGTGCCTATTTAGGCTGCCTATTTCTTCATTTTTAGAGCCTAAATGTCCTCAGCTTAGTCATTATATATATCACCCATAATGGATCAAAATTTGTATCATGTAGAAATTATTTTTTCCTTATTATTGTTAAATAATGGAGGTTACATAAATAGATTCCGAGGTAGCAAAACTGATTAAATATTTTTTTAAATTCTGATACAATTTTGATTGTACCGAATTCGGCACCATAGGGATAGGTAAATGAGTTGATACGACTCCAGAGGCTGACTGGTAGTAAAGGGCTAGAGCAAAAGAAAACGGACGAATACTAACATAAGTATGCACACATCGCCCACAAGACATCGCCCAGAAGAGACGGCATTGTTCCTAAGAGCTTGAATCGAGGATATACTTCTCTCATACCTAGACTGCTGCCTATCGAAAGCGTATTAGAGAATTATGTAACCAGACTGATTACATAATAGCATTTATGTAATTGTTGTTTCTAGCTCTTTGGGGCGATAGAAACTGGTTCCTTAATTTTTTCAGTCAAATGAATTTTTTCGCTCTTGAATGAGTTAACTTTTGATACAGATTTCTGCGATGAAAGGTGAAGAGCAGAGTTGGTGCATTGATTTCCCACATAGTAATTTAATCTCGAGAGCTGTTCGAGTCCAATCGTTACGTTCGTTACGTTATCATTTCGCGAAAATGCGTATGGTGAAGTTAATCAGCTTCCGGTTCACCGCAGCTGGCTACTTTTTCTATCCTCGTTTTTCTCTCAGTTAGTGGATGAAAAAATTAACCTTTGTTTACATCACCATCCGTCATATTTTTTGTTACGCCTGCATTCGCCCTATGAAGAGATTGGACTCATGAAATTAGTTAGAATTTCATGCCAAGAAATTAAATCGAAGACCGGGGGTGTTTTTGCTTCATTTATCATTATTATAATTTTTTTACTTTAAAGCATCACTTAAATGCTAGTCTTATTAGTAATTTTCACTGACAGGATAATTATCTTTGGAAAGCGGTGAGTGAATGCCAGCAGTAGCTGACCACAAAATGCGACTGTACGCCTGTGACTACAAATAATTACCTCCATAAATTTGGTTCTTCAGATATACCCAGCACGCCATTCTCTTCCGAGGTAGGCACAGTCAAAGAACCTAGTTATCGCTATTTGGCCTAGGAAAATGGCTCTCTATTAATAATTTCCTCCATAATGCCCTATCGTTTTCTCGTAAGTATTTCGTTATAAATCTCTTTCGCTTCTGTTACTTTCATGTAGTGTTTTATAAATGTTACCCTATTTTTAAGACTCCTAGTATTTCTCCTAAGAGTATCTTCCACCAAAATCATTCATGACTTTCTCAGTCTACCCCTTCCTCAAACACCGTTCACTCCCATATCATAAATCTGTTTCACTATTCGACTTTCATGCATTCTCTCAACATGACCCAACCAATGAAGCAAACTCCTCTCATACTTGTCCATTACAAGAGCATAGCCGATACTCTTTCATGACCCACTCATTCCTAACCCTATCCCTCCTACTTTTACCGTAGACGCTTCTCAAACACCCCATTCCAACTACGCTATCCTGGCATATCTAGGTTTCATCATTCAAATAGGTAGGGAGGAGAACGCTTTTGTGTACATCGATTATCGTTAACCTATACAAATTCTCATCCTTTGATATGCTCCATATACCACCTATGACTTCCCTTCCAGCAGTCGTGTGCTTATCATTCATCCATTCTTCCATCTTTCGCGAAAATTCAAAAAGTTACTCGAAACCCTGCCTTTTATAATTTATTGATTAGTCATTTGCCCCACCATACATTCTTCTCATTCTTTCTGTCAAAAACAAAGAATATTGTTTTTGACTTATTTACCGTAAAATCTATTCTCCCTATATTTCTTCATAGAAGTTATCAAGGAGCCCCTGTAATTCCCGTAGACTGTCAGAAAACAACATAAAATAATCTGCGTACAGTATAACTCGATCATTTACATTTCCAACCATTAAACTGACACTATCCCTACGTGTATCTCTCACCCATGTACCCATAAATATATATAACAGCCACGGTTACATAACGCATCCTTGATTTACGCCTTTTGTTTTAGTTCAAAATCAGTCTCTCAAGACCCCTTTCACTCTTTAAATTCACTTACTATTATCACCTTCATAACATTAAATAGCAGCTCATCCATCCCATAGTCCTTAAAAAGCTTCCGCAAATTATTTCTGTTTACCCTGTCATGTGCCTTCTTTAAATCCACAAATGAACAACATACTTCCTTATGGACTCCCATACATTTTTCTGGCCTTTCTTAAGTGCATACAGCTGATCAGTACATCCTCTCCTAGGCATAAACCCATTTTTCACACCCAAAATTCAACGGATTTCAACGGTTATCTTTCTCATCTTTCGAATGATATCTCACTGATCACTTTTCCCGGAATAATTAATAAACTAATTACTCTATAATTGTTACATTCCTTCCCCTCCCCTGCACCGTCCCCTTAGTGCAATAGAAATATTATCGAATTCTTCTAATCCGTTGGAATAACTAAGCTTTTTAGCATTATTTGTGCAATTCAAACAAACGACTAATACGTGACATTCTCCCACACTTCATCATTTCTCCAGATAACCCATCTACGCCTGAAACCTTCTCATTTTTCAATATCCTCCCTGCCATTACGACCTCATTCTCACTCTCCAATGAATCTTCAAAGTTCTCCCTCGAACGGTCCCTGGCATTGCTTTCATTCCAAATTACCTCGCATTTTTTTTCATTCATTTTTTTCCTACTTTCATGTTGCTTTCCCATTTTTACCCTTCCCAAAATAGTTTTTTTCCTTCAAGATCACTCAGCATTTTGAAAACTTCATCCACACGCACTCTTCCCTTGTTCTCTTTCGCAACGATTTTGCATTAATTCTTTTTATATCTGTTTTTTTCACAAGCTTTTTAATGCTCTTCCTTAAGCCGTGTTTATACGATGCATTTACCCGCGCGGGCAGATGCGTGAACACAATCACCATCAAAATTTCACCGTGTAAACACTCAAAATTGCGCAAATGCGTGAATGCGTGGACAGAAAATAGCCCCTGTTCTAATTTGGTGAATGTGTTCACGCATCTGTCCAGCCACGTACTTGCGCGGGTAAATGCATCGTGTAAACACGGCTTTAGAAGTGGCTGCAATCAGATTCAAAACCAACCTGTTTTTCATGTATTTCACTATAATGCGTATTTTTATAACTATATGGTGTGCATGCGTTAATGTGTTGTTATTTTATTCTTGCACTTTCTTTAAAATACCCTCTTACGATAGAATGGACATTTTAACCTAGAAAAATGAAAAGTGTGACCTGGAAAACTTGGAGAAGTACTGGAATTTCATAATTTCTGGTTTGTAGCAACCCTGTTGCTTCCATCCCGCACTATCTCACCTTTTTTCTTTGTTTCATTCATTCCCCTGTTTTCATGTTGCTTTTCCCTTTTTACCCTTTCTAAAATAGTTTTTTTCCTTCAAAATAACTTTTTATTTTGATAGCGTCATCCACATGCATTCTTTCTTTGATCTCTTTCGCAACGATTTTGCATTGATTCTTTATCTCTTTTTTTATCACTTGATTTCTTATGCTCTTTCTCAGAAGTGGCTGCAATTTATATCATATACAACCTCTTTTTTTCACTCACTGTAATATTCACACCTAAATTACACCATGAATCGCCTTTCATTTTTCTACCGCCGCTTTTTCACATTCACTTTCAGCTATTTCTAAAGTGATTCCTTTAAAAATCTTCCACGTATCATTCACACTCCCATAGCCGATATATTCGTCCCATTTTCTCTGCTTCGGGGATAGCATATTCACAAGCATCTATCCTTATCGTTTTCTGTATCGTTATGCCTAGCAGTTTTTAATTTTAAATGCTTCCCGAGTAGCGCCAATTTTGTATCGCAATATCTCGATTGCCGTTTTGTATTACTGGCTACTAAATGTTATTTCCTAGCTTCTCCTTATGGTCTAACATTTTATAATTTTTTTATAATTGGAAGGGTTGAGATCAAATCTTGTACGATTTGACACTGAATCGCCCATATACTATTGGGAGATGTACTTAGCAGTCTTTGAATAAGTGCTTGAAGTCTCATAAAAAATTGGCGAGCATGTTTTTGCGTGAAATTCATATATGACGAATTTAATTTGCTCTTACCTAATGCCTCAATCATGCTCATTGTTAACTGCTGTGATAGTATATACAAAATCTCTCTACAAAACCTAAGTTAAAATGCTCATTGTCTGCAGCGATGTCCAACGCCCACTCGCTCACTAACATGGAAAAAAATGTACTCAAAATGGATAAATCCCATCTTGTACTCTTAATCTTCCAAAAGATCAATTTACCACTCATGTTAAAAAATACAAAGGAAGTACTGGCGTATAACGAATTCGTACCCCGCCATTTTAAACCTTTATTGTGCTGTTTTCGTGTTTGGTTCAAATTTCACCACAGATGTCACTCCAGTAGCGAAATTTGACTTGAGTGCGATGCAAAACAATGTGCCTCAGAATTTATCGTAAATAATCTGTACATTGTGTTAATTATCATTTAGAATGATTTATTTTGTTACGTGAATGAAGAACTGAACCTTTCATTAGGTTGTAAGGCCTGTTTAACCATAGTTGATCTCAATTAGTAGTAAACAATGGTGGAAATAAAAGAGAGTGAAGGGGGAGAAGATGTGGGGATAGGGTGTGTTCATGATATGTTTACTGAAGTTGTCGAAGTAATGAAGCTAATTGATGATGTGAAAGTGAACTGTAAAAGTCCCGCATCGTCTGAAGTTGCATTTGAAAGATTTTCTAAAATAATGGATGAATACCAGGAACAGCCACACCTACTGGATCCTCATCTTGATGATATGCTAAACAAGTTAATAGATATGGTGAAGAGTTGCGAAGACTGTGATACGCTGATGAACGAAAGTTTTAAGTATATTTACTTTATTACCAAAGTCAGGGGCCATAAAGTTGTGGTGAGAAATTTACCTCATCAGGTAAGAATTGAGAACATCTAATTTTAAGACAAACTGGAAGAATTCTTGATGTCGTTGTTTACTTAGTATATGTTGGAATTATTTTAGGTGGCAGATCTTGAGAGAGTATTGAAACTCCTTGAAATTCAGGACCCTTCTAATTTGGAAACTTGGTATACTCGTTACGTGCTGCTCCTTTGGCTGTCAATAATTGTTATGATTCCATTCCATATGTCTAGGATTGACGGTTTTGCACAAAGCGAAGAAGTTGAGCGGAAAACTATTATCGAAAGGTGATGCGTTTTTCCTCTCGTTAATATTAATTTTTTCCAGGCTGAATGTTATAACTAATTTAAAAACATTTTTTCCAGAATTCTTGACGTATGCAAAAGGTACATAATGGCTAGAGATTCTTGTAAAAGTGCTGCGATATTTCTTGCATCTCGATTTTTCATTCGTGCAGATGTCAAGCAAGAGCACCTGGGCGAATTTTTTGATTGGTGTTGTGGAGTAAGTTTTATTTTATTTTAGGTATGTCATTTGATTACTGTAGATTTCTTTGAAGGAATTGTTTTTATATTGACTCTAACTCCGTGATTGTATTCCTAAAATGGTACCTACTTTGTGTGAATTTAATCAAAATGTTTTATTTATTTCGGGAACTTTCTGGAGTCATTAGTTTCATCAAGCAATAGAAACATAATGTGGCACCTTCACAATGTTTAGTATTTTATTGAATATGCCCAAAATAGAATAAGATAACTTTTTACCATATGTAGGGAATGTTTAGTTGCATGACTTGTGGTCTATTTATGTTGTTGCCGGTTATTTAATTAATTTAGACAGCTTTTTAGAAATCGATTAAGGTCACTGATTTTATTGTTTCACTGGGCATCTTGTTGGCATTAAATATGGTATCCTAATTTTTAGATAACCATGCATAGCAGGCATATATGACATGTCTATTACTAATCTGATGCATAGACGCTGAAGTGTCAAACTGTCACTCATGAATAAGTTCCCAATGCAGTGAAACAAAATTCTTAAAAAGTACCTTTGGTTATTTTCATAGTTTACTGTCAAAACCATATTCTTTATTCTTTTCATTGTGTAAACGTAGTTGCCTCCTTTAGTGTATCATTTTAATATGGGAGTCAATATCCGGGCCCTATTACTCACAACTTTATGGCTTGGTTTTTTTTAGAAACAAAATGATATGAACTTGTCATGGCGTGGCCTGGAGCCAGTTGCATCTCTATTGAAGCATGGGGGAAGAGAAGAACTGCTGCCATGTGCCCCAAAACTCCTTCAGTGGGTCGTGGACAGTGGTTTTCGCTCTAGTGGAGAGTCTTTGGCTCGGAAATTTTCCATTAAGGTTGTGCAAAGAATTGGTAAGGAGGAATTGCAGAAATAGTCCCATTCTCACTTTACCGTCATTTCATCTTCAATAAAAATATCTTATGAATCGTATGATTTTTTGGTGACATGGTGCTTTTGCCATGTCACCAAAAAGCCTTTGCCTGTAGCCATGCTATGGGGTACCAGCAAATATGTTTGTCCTAGTGTAGGACATCATCAGGAACATTGTCATGTCACAATTTTTTATTACATCATTCAGTAAAATATTGCTTGTACAGTTAAACTCCAAAAATCTGTACTCAACTATCCGGATCGTTTTTAGGGGGAAAAATCCTCAAAAATCGGCCTTTTACAGTCACGGCAATAGGCTATTTGCAACGTGTATTGTATCTTTTATACCATTTAGTTCATTTTACTGTTATTGGTTACTCCACACATGTTTCTTTAGCATTCTTTTAGTCATTACATTAATGCATTATACATTCATTTAGTTTTTTTCCAAATAAATTTTTTTTGTGAGTTATCCAATTATCCGGATATTTGATTATCCGGATGGGGCCTGGTCTCAATTGATCAGGATAATTGGAGTTCTACTGCACTTATGTTTGAAACAATTTTGATAACAATGAAATGGAAATTGGGCTGTCATGGTCGTGAAAGCCTCGGAAAATTTAGGAAGTAAATATGTATGAAATGTTGGGCATTGTTCTGTACCCTTCTGTGGTCTATGTTGTATAATCGGTGTCATTTACTAGTCTTCTTGCTCCTATTTCAAATTGTGTCAACTGTGTATCGACCCTTGGAGATGAGTTTTTTTAATGTATAAAAAAAGATTCTTGTGCTGATCTGTAGCAGGAAAGTCTGATTGGATTGATCCTGTATTTAACTGAGCCAATCACCAAACTAACATGCTTATTTGCATGCCAATTTTTTCTTATATTGCTGTCATTAGAACAAGTTCATTGTTGGGCATTATTGGTAGAAGTTGAGAAAAGAAAGAATACTACTGTATGCTACTCGGGAAAATTAGTTCGTGAAACTATGTGCTTCATCCTGTTTTTTTATGATCCCTCTCTCTGTACAGCTCTGAACTTGGATTTATCCACTAATTCCATGGATTTATCCACAATGCATTAGTACAAAGCAAAGCAAACAGCAGTTTGGCTGTTTTTACAATGAGTGGAACTTATGTTTTGGTCAGGATGAATAGGTCTTGGGTTTCCAGCCGGGTAATGGTGTTAAACTGCACCAACATTTCAATGGCGTAGTCTGCCATCGTCTTCAGGGTGAATTATTTTTGCCAGAATTGTCATATAGTTAGGGGGTCACATATTTGGTCAGGTTTTTCCTGATTCGTCAGTTTTTTCCTGCCATTCTTTTAGCATTCTCAGAAGCCAGTCGAAGCGGCAATTGAACTCCTCAAGACACTGTTTGACCAGAGGACAGTGGAAATGTTTAAATACGTCATGAAATCCACCTACTTTCTTTACAACAGCCAATATTTTGAGCAAAAGGAAGGAATTCCCATGGGTTCTATTGCCGGCCATAGCCAATCTTTTCATGGAAGACTTTGAAAAACGAGCCTTGGGAACAGCACCAAAGCCAAAGCACTTCTTCAGATATGTGGACGACGCATTCATTGTGTGGCTTCATGGACGGGACTCACTAACAGCATTCCTTGCTCACCTGAACGGCATGCGTCCTGAGATCCAGTTCACCATGGAAATCGGGAACAACTGCCTACCCTTCCTCAACATCCTCATAGAAAGAAAGAACAACAGAAGCTTGGGCCACAGCGTGTATAGGAAGCCGACACACACCGACCTGTATCTAAATGGGAAAAGTAACCACCATCCCGCACAAAAAATAGGTGTGATGACCATGCTGTTCCACCGAGAGATGGGAAAATTACCGTGATTTTCATCTGAGGTAAATTACCACGGTAATTTTCGAAAATTACCTTGGGAAAAGGTATACATTTTCAAAAATTACCGTAATTTTCCATTATTTTTTAGTTTTAAGCATTTGATAGCAAACGTATGGTTATGTAAGAAAGCAAATAGCAATAGGAAGGGAATATCTATGTTTAAACCATATACCAAAAACAACAAATCTATTTGAAATTTTAAAAATTGTAAAAAGAACTACGGCAGCAATACGCAATCTGGCTATCTTTTGTTTAAGTATGAGAAATTTTCAAGAAGAATATTCTAATGCATTATTCTATAATGTAATAATTTAAGTAAAATGTTCCAAAAATGAGTCTAACATGCCTCAATTTATTATTAAACATGTGGGAAATGTGAACTTGGCTTAAAAGAACATGTTGGGAATTTATCTGTTTGAAAAATTATCTCAAGCATAGGTGAATAATCTGGAAAATTACGGTAATTTTCAAAGGGTGCAGTAAATTACGAAAAATACCGCGGTAATTTACGAAAATTACAGAGGTAATTTTCAAAGTGGCCCATCTCTAGTTCCACCATATTTAGGCAATGTCGGATGAGGCGAACCAAAACTCTGAAATTGAGCACCTGAGGAAGGCCTTTCGTACTAATGGATACACAGACAGAGAGATCCAACTGGCTCTTAAAAGGACCATCACTCAGAAGACGAGAGAGACAGACCAAACCAAGAAGCAGAGCCTGTCTCCCTTTCATCCCTTAAGTATCCAACCAGATATCTAGGATACAAGCCAAGCACAAGATGGGGACGACCCACAGACCAACGGCAAAACTTAGAAACAACCCAGGAACCGCAAAAGGCAACCTGCCGTTGAAGACACCTGGAGTATGCAGCATCCCTTGTGAATGCGGAAAGGTATACATTGGTGAGACTGGACGCCTGTAGAAACACGCCTGAAGGAACACGAAAGGTGGATCAAACTCTTCCATCTGAAAAAATCGGCGGTGGCGGAACACAGCCTGGAAAATGGCCATAGGATCAACTTTGCCAACACCAAAGTGCTTTGTAAAACAAGAGAATATTGGGATTGCACTGTGAAAGAAGTTGTGGAGATCAAGCTGGAAAAATAAAAAATTGAACCGAGACAAAGGTTTCCAACTTAGCAGTGCTTGGAAACCTTCTCTGAGAATGCTAAAATAATGGCGGGAAAAAACTGACGAATCAGGAAAAACCTGACCAAAAATTTGACACTTGACAATTCTGGCAAAAATCATTCACCCTGAAGACGATGATAGACTATGCCATTGAAACCCGGCTGGAAACCCGAGAACTATTCATCCTAAGCATTCGCTGGGAAAAACTTAGATCCTACATTATGTTTTGGTCATCGGAGTCATTTGGTCACATATGAATGGTTTTCTGGTGTTTGTGAGATTTTAGATACTTAATAAATTCACTAATCATCAAGTTTTGAAGGAAAAACAAGTTTTGTAAACTTAGTTGAGCTTACCTTGGTGAAACAAATCCCACATATTCTGGTTAACAATGTTTATCGAATTGAAGGAAACTGACATAATGATGAATATCATCCTTGTTGTGAAACTGGGCCTAATTTTAATATTCTATTCTGTACATTTTTTGGAGTTTTTCATTTTATTGTAGAAAAAGTTCAGTTGTATACCTACCTCTCTTGTGACCAATTGTTTCTGCAGGCTTAACATTCCTGAAACCTCGTGTTGCAACATGGAGATATCAGCGAGGCAACCGGTCCTTGGCTGCCAACTTGGATCGTACTACAGGTGGGGGAGAACTATTGTCCCCATCTTCAGAAGACTGTGATCAAGATGATGATGTTGAGGTATGGTCTTTTCATGTTAGTAGAATAACCTTTTAATTAGAATTTGGCAACTCCAAAACTTTCAGGGTAAAACTAAGGGAAGGTGCATTTAGGCACGAATGTGGTCGACACTATCAATATATGTATGCATCTCTCACATTTTTATCCACAAAAGCACTGTACAGCCATAGTGACATTAACCTATATCTTCCAAGTGTGTCTCTCCAGTACAAAAAAAAATATCCCTAGACTACTGAGCGTGTTCATGTGGCACACTGTGTCCTTCTTTTACTCTCAAGGCCCCTGGTCAAATGACAGGAAATCATATTTTTGAAGGGGCATTCGACTAGGATTAGATCCTTCTTCCATCTGAATTTTTTTCTGTGTATATCTCACAGTATTAGGTGTTTTTTGACCTAATATCACATGAAAGACACAACTCCTGTCACCTGGGTTTGCTTACTACAGTGAAAATTGCCCATAGCGGAATCGGTGCCATAAACATTTTCTGTTGTGGACAAGTTTCCGTCATACACAGGTTTGAAGCACTGCATAGGGATAACATATTCTTCAAGAGAAATCAACTGTTTCAACCTCTTTATAATTGTTTAGTCTTGTAGTCACATCGTTTTCTTCTGTTTCGTCCTCTTCAATATTGCCCTCCCCATCATCCTCACTACACCCCTTTTCGTATACTAGGAAATCAGTATTAAAATCACCAGAAGTGGTTGCTTAGTTTTCGTATATCTTTGCAAAGTCTGTCACAGTCATTACATCACACTCCATAATAGAAGCGAGGTCATCATCAATGCATTTGAGTCACCACTATGTTAGCTGATTCTCCATCACAGAAAACGAAGCCAGCTCTGCAGAAACATTTTGTGAGACTTTCAAATTTCACACTATTTATTGCTCTGGTCATCCAATTTATGGCAACCAGAACTGTTATAGATTTGGCCACTTCACTAATTTTGTCCGTAGACTCAACAGCAGTTAAAAGAGATTGCATCAAAAATTTTCTGTAATGAACTTTCACGTTACAAATAACCCCCTGGTCCATAGATTGCGTGATGCTTGTGGTATTCGCTGGGAACCACGCCAGTTTCACATTTGACAGATTTAGATGAGGATGACAAGCGGCATTGTCCAAGAAAAGAATTACCTCTCGTACGGCTGAATTCATTCTCCGGTTGAAGAAAGCAGCCAGTCCTCCATTATCTTAGCCGTGTTCCAAGCTTTGGAGTTGTGTCGCCAGTACACAGGAAGGTCACCAATGTTTAAAGTTTTAAAGCATCTGGGTTGTGTGGCTTTGCCAAATACAAGTGGCTTTTCCATATCTCCCTCCATGTTTCTGCAAATGAAAATGGTCAGTCGCTCTTTGGAGTATTTACCACCACAACATTTTTCACCTTAAAGAGACAAAGTCTTAGTTGGGATTGCACGGGAAAACAGTCCAGTTTCATCACCGTTAAACATATCCGGCGGATGGTAGTTTTTAATTAAATCTTTAATTTTCAATTTCCAGCTGGAAACTACTGCCATATCCACATCATTTGCCTCTCCGCACACACTGTTCCACAAAATATTATGACGAGCTCGAAAACTTTCTAGCCAGCCATTAGATGCTTTAAACTTTGTATTCCCTAATTTCACTGCAAACACTTTCGCTTGCGCTTGGACCATTGGTCCCGATAGTGGTATGTTTTTTTATCTCGTCTGAACGAACCACTCCCAAATTAATTCGTTTAATTCTTCGTTCCCAGTTTTTCTTATTTTTCTTTTGGAGTTCAAATTTGAACCTGAAAGAGGAAAAAGATTTAAGTGCCTTGAAATTATAGTCTCATCCATAGTTATGCATACTTTAACCAATATCTGAAATAGCCGATTAGAATTGCCCGATATTTATGGAAGAACTTTTGGCTTGGTGATTGCAAGTAAAAGTGTGAATCAAAATAAAGTAAAAGACAGTCAATATCTCAAAAATTGATTATTTTTTCTGAAGATATGTTTAATTATCAGCGATTCACAATTTTGCATTGGTGGCACTTGCGTTGGTGGCACTTTGAAGCATTAAAAAAAACACTATCAAAATAAGTCACAATTAATTAATGTAAATTTATTTTACATTTTCCTATTTCGACATGGAAGAGAAAAGTGACTGTAAAATACAGTAATTTTTTAGTACCCTTGGGGATGATTTCTTTTTCAATATCAATGATAAGTTCATCGTAAGAGTCATTGAGAAATGAAAGAAAACATAAATGCATTCACGCTAACACCAACCTTAAGCATATTCAGATCACCATCAACGTCGCTATCCCCACCATCTACACCTAGGCCAGCTTGTATCATTCTCACAAGTCACGAAAATAGAGATGAAATTGTCAAAAAATAAAATCGGTAAATATCACTTAAAGAGAGCAAGAGCACTGACTAGACCTACCAAAAGATCGACAGTCGATAATCTATTTTTTTAATCGATAAATTGATCGATGTGTCATTCTGGGTGCTTTCGATTTGCGGCGATAGACAGCGATTGCCATGCCATGGTGCTTTCGATTTAGCTGAATCGCCGGCTGTTGGTGGCTCTCTGTTCCGAGGTGAGCCAGTGATCGACGGCACCTGTGACCGATAATCGGCTATCGCCGTACTCAAATGAGAAACACTGATTGTGTTTTCATTGCTTAGAAACTTCGGCTTCGTTGCAAGTGCCGCGATCTAGTAGTGCCCCCTTTACTCAACAAACCAACTAACCTAACAACCTTCGTCCTTACCGTTGTAGGTGCTAAAAGCCGTGTGAATGTGCGTGGTTAACGATGGACAATTAGTCCCTGACACTACCACTTAACAGTTGTCAGCACTCGTGTAGATGGCTGAATTCAGAATATATGAAGTGCGATAATCAAATAAGGCAATCAAAATGGAGAAGGGTGAAGTATTATTTTCGTAAATAAGCAAAAATGAGTGTAATGTGATTTTAAATTCCTATAAAAAGTGTTAAAATGTCATATTCATCAAAGTAGCACGATATGCTTCACTATTTTCATTAATTTTTTTGGTTATCGTCCTTAATCATTTCTGATTTCCGCTCTTGACACCAGCGCCTGATCACTGTTTAGTAGCAATGTTAAGAACTATTACTCTATCGGTAACCAACGTGCATTCACACAGTGGTTAGTGCCTATGACAGTACGAACTATGGTCGCTATGTTAGTAGTGTAAATGTGCGTAAGGTTCTTATGTTGGTACGTACATTAGTTGTCTACTGAAGTCACGTTGCACTGTAACAAATGACCGACACTGAGCGATGCGGATCACGCAGTACATAGGCCTTCTGCTGCCAGGTTGCCATTTCAGCAAGAACTGATCACACTTCACCCACCTCACTGCCTGGCTTCCAGCGACCCTAGAGAACTCTAGCAGACACTAAAAAAACTTGAACACCCCCCTATCGAACCACAACTGTCTTGTTCCTGTGTATGGCGGTTACTCGGGACATGCTACACAACGTCTGGGATTAATTCTCCGATCATGCAGATGTGTGCTGTGCTTCAAATGGAGGTCACATTGAACATTTGTAGCGATTACAAATAAAACTTAAGGTATTTAGTAACTTTTGTATCTTTGTTTCATTTCTACCTATGTTGAAAAATAAAAAAATTCTGATTTTTCCATAATTATAACAAGACTTTTGAATCACACCGTATACAGTGGAAGCCCGGTTTAACGAGTGCTCATAATCCCTTGGAAATTACTCGCTAAATCAAGCGCTCGTTGTATCCGAAAGTGTTGAATAAAGCCACCT
Source organism: Pyrrhosoma nymphula (assembly GCA_963573305.1). Classification (NCBI taxonomy): domain Eukaryota; kingdom Metazoa; phylum Arthropoda; class Insecta; order Odonata; family Coenagrionidae; genus Pyrrhosoma; species Pyrrhosoma nymphula. The sequence goes on along the minus strand of OY754327.1, from coordinate 68,379,820 downwards.
AATTCTCATAGTCATTCGTATTTACCGTTTTTATTTTGTTTCCATGGTATTTGACGAAGGCAAACAGCAAAAAAAGTCTTTTCAGGCACAATCTGGTGGAATATCAACTAATTTTAAGAAAGAAACAGGACATTTTCCATTACATAAAATATTAATTCCTCCAGTTTCGGTGTTTTTCCTCCAGTTCTTCTGTTTTTCGATCGCCGAAGAAAGCTGTAAAGACACCGTAACTAATTGGAATTAAAATGTTAGGTATACTGTAGTTTTTGGATAATTTTGCGAATATGTCATGACGATAATATCAACTTTGTTGAGTTTTCAAATTGTTAACCAGTACGTCCATCAGTCAGGAAAATCGGCCTGAAGGTTCACTGAAATACGGCATGTACCGGTGGTCGAAGATATTTCTCACATAGTCACCTATTCCTAGCAGTTTCTATGATTCAAATTCAATTATCTACCGCAAATTAGTGTCATCGAGTATTTATTTACACTAGAAAAGAAAATACCTCAGTCGATTGGCTAGCACATCATGTTTCGTGCAAGTACTGCGATCTCCAGGATATAGAACGAATGCAGGTATGTGTTTCTTGGAAAAATACCCACGCGATTTGAATAATGATGATAACCTGTGAAATTAGGAATCACAAAAGAAAACAAAAATATGGTGAACGGGATAAATTTTAATTATTAGCACAGTATAAGGCCAATTTCAGGTTGTGGAAAAATCATGAAGGAGTGCGAAATCAACCTCACAGCTACCACCGGGGTAAGGATACAATTTGAATCGACCAAAATAACGGATCTCTCATTCGAGCATCGGCCATATCAAACTAGTGTTGGCTGCCGAGGCCCCTGAAAGGAGGTCCAACCCCTCCCCCACTAGTGAAAGACAAGGGGGTAACCTGGAGTGAAAGCCACCTGGGTAAAAGTGAAACTGGGCGAGGGTAGATAATAACGGATAAGGTGAAGGAGTGATCCTATCGGGTTACCCCCTTCTCTTTCTCGCTGAATGAGTCCTGCGCAGTCACGCCCAGAAATAAGGAATGAAGAACTTTATTCTTGAGGGGTCTTCTGGGAAAAACCGGTTTGGACACGCCAATTGTTCAGATCCGACTGAGGTATCACCCTAAAATTTGACAGCGTTATTGTTTCCAGCTGAGTGATTGAGAGGGATAGATGGATGGAAGGACTGCCTGTAAGGCAATTTCCAAATACCCTGGAAAGGATATTTTACCATTCATCACGATAACCTGAATCGAGCCTCGTATTGCCGGTAATAATTATTTGTCATCACAAAACGAATGAGTGAATGATTCATGCCTCTATTTGATGCGAAGGCAGTGTGACACATGGAAGTCAATTTCCATTGAAATGTAAAGAGTAGCAGTATCTCCAAATATATTACTACTTACATCTTTGGGCTTTCGTCTTACTTCCTAATCATCCGTAAAAATTTATGACGCAAGTAAAAAATGAACATTGCAAATTGATATATTGAGATAATATTTTTAAAATTCGTTGCGGCAAAGAAGGGTAGTACCAATCCGCGAGTTGCTGCACGCCGCACCGCCAGCAACAACGACAAAATAACTTGTCCGGTGGTGCCAAATTTGACATTCCTTCACACGTTTGAATTTTTTGATTGGATATGTATGTTCGTATCTTTGAAAGTCAGATGATCGTAAGTCGAGGACTTACTGTATTCACTTTGGAGAAACCAACGACAGGAATTTAAGGTAAAATGGTGCGCGGCTTACATGAAAATCTAGAGGATTCGTGTGAGCCACGCACCCCCATTTTTTCACCAGCATTTTCGAAAAAAGGTGCGTGGCTTACACGAGTAAATACGGTAGTTAATTTTTGCTAGGTGGTGCATCGCCCTCAAGAGATATCTGTCGTAATACCGAGCGTATACCGTGGAAAGAACTTTTTGGCCTCGCTATATCCACTTTATTTTCCATGTAAAACATAGGCCTTTTGGTGGTACAAAGACAATCACTCGCTAAAACGGGATTCTCACAATAAGCCGTACTCACTCTACCGGGCTTCCACTGTATGTCTAAAAATGCTACAGGATTAACCTAATGGCTTTTAAGCATGCATAGGATTTTGTCACAAAACAGAGTGCGAAGAACTTTAAACATCCCACATTAGACTAGTTTTTTCACAAGAAAAATGCCTTATTTTTTATTAACTGACGTGAAATACAGTTTGTTAGTATAAGCTTGCATCATAACAGATCTTTAATATTTATCGCATTTGTTTAACACTTTCAGTGCAGATGAAATTTTCACAACTATTGCATATGATGGAGAGGTCATTTCCATTTTAAATTACAGTAGAACCTCGGATAACGACCACAATCCGTTCCAGAAAGCTGGTCGTTATCCGAAATGTTCGCTATCCGAAACAATTTTCCCCATAAGAAATAAAGGAAATAGGAATAATTGGTTCCTAGCTCCTATTGACTCGCTATTACATGAAAGTTACAGGCTATATATCTATGCTTTTTTAAATGAGAATAGTTAAAATACAGTACAAATTGAGTTAAATATAAATAAAAACATTAAAGAAAGCATTTAAACATAAGGAAAAATAGGAAAACTAACCGTATTTACTGCCATGTGATGGCGTGAGTGGATGGAGGTGTGGGGTGGAATGGGTGGAATTACTGCTTGGAGGGGAAACCCCCTCTGTGAGAACTTCGGAGGAAGTCCTCTGTCACTTTGAGTTTGAAGGAAAAAACTTATCTAGTGTCTGTTGCTTCTGCCTTTTTTGTAACACTTTTCGATAATACGACATCACATTGTCATTGATCATGTTTAGGCTCCTATAGCCTATCGCACTGTTTGGGAAAGAGTTTTCTATAAACAATTGCAATTCCCCCCACTTAGCACACATTTCTTTAATCACCGAACTTGGGACTTCCTCTTACCCTTCCCCCTCCCCATCCGAAGACATATCCACAGCCAAATTCTTTTCTTCCTCAGCCTGAAGGTACTGCAACTCTTCAGTAGTGAGTTCATTGCTGTGCTCCTCGACAAGCTCTTCAACATCGTCATTATCCACCTCCAACCCCATGTTTTGGCCAAGGGAAATGATTTCATCAACAATTTCTGGTTCGATTCCTTCAAAATCTCGCTCTGGAACACAGTCTGGCCTCAGTTTCCTCCATCCTGCATTCATAGTACGGTAGGTCACTTGGTTCCATGCATTATCTATAAGATGAACACATTTCAAAATGTTGAAGTGATTCTTCCAAAATTCCTTCAGAGTTAAGTTGGTATCATTCGTTATATCGAAACACTTTTTGAATAAGGCTTTCGTGTACAATTTCTTGAAGTTTGAAATGATCTGTTGATCCATGGGCTGCAGCAAGGGGGTTGTGTTCGGTGGCAGATAACAAACTTGAACAAAGTCAAACTCTTCTTCTAAGTACTCGCTGATGTTTGGAGGGTGTGCTGGAGCATTATCCAGCAATAGAAGGCATTTGAGGGGAAGTTTGTTCTTCGGTAGATATTCTTTCACAGTCGTGGCAAACACTTCGGTCACCCACTCGACGAAAAATTGGTGGGTCACCCAAGCCTTAGAATTAGACCTCCACGTAACAGGCAATTTCTGTTTTATTTCATTGTGCTTCTTGAATACTCTTGGATTGTCCGAATGGTAGACTAACAGTGGCTTAAGCTTAAAATCCCCGCTGGCGTTACCGCACAATAGAAGAGTTAGCCTATCTTTCATAGGTTTGTGCCCTGGCAATGCTTTCTCTTCCTTCGTTATGTACGTTTTATTCGGCATCTTCTTCCAAAACAGTCCTGTTTCATCCACATTAAATACCTGTTGCGGGACGTACTCTCCTTCTTCTATGATTTTTTTGAATTCTAGGAGGAACTTCTGTGCCCCTGCCTTGTCGGAACTAGCTGCTTCCCCATGCCTTATGATGCTGTGGATGCCTGTTCTGTGCTTAAAATTTTCAAACCAGCCTCGACTGGCTTTGAAAACAAAATCACTCGAAGCACTTGTCCCTGGGGTTTTCTTCTTCAAATCTTCGTAGATTTGCAGCGCCTTCTCACCAATAAATGCCTCACTGATGCTAGCACCTTCTAACTGTTTTTCATTTATATACAAAAGCAACAACTTTTCTACTTCGTCTATTATTTTAGGCCTTTGCTTTGTTATAATACTTACTCCTTTTGACACATTAGCTTCTTCAAGCTGCACTTTTTCTTTAAAATCGTCGAGATTGTCGACTTTGACATGCCGTATTCTCTTGCGATATCCGATACACGCATGCCTCATTTATACTTGGCAATCATTTCCTTCTTCAATTCAATTGTTGGCCGCTGCCTTCTCACTGAACTGCTACCATCTCTCTTAAACTTCTTTGGTGCCATGATTGAAGGCTTGATGATTATTAAAATAAAGTAAAAAAATCACTAAAGAGGAAGGATGCACAACGATTAGGATAATGAACGTGTGTTCTTAACCGTGTCTCCAGCACAAAGACAGATGAGAAGCACTTGGCCGCACAGCACCGAACACAAACATGGCCACTACACATCTGTTCGCTTACCGAAATTTTGTTCGCTATCCGAGGCAAATTTTTAGCGAAATTTTTAGTAATTATCCGAATTGTTCGTTATCAGAGGCGTTCGCTAACTGAGGTTTCACTGTACTAATGTTTGAATGATATACCAAAAAAAACACCTTGAGACATCTTGTTTGCATTTAAACAAAAAACAACAACAATGACAATCGTCACCGGTAATAAAAAATGTATGTAACCCGCAACACGCTTTCTTATTCTTGACGCACTGTTAAGGTTATGTCTGTGGCGGATACATATGGGGGGTGCGGGGGGTGCGCGCCCCCCCTTGCGGGGCCGCCCGCATTGCCACCCGCGCCGCCCCGCCAGTCAGCCCGCACGCTATTTTTTCGTCAGTCGACTCTGAGTCGAGTTATCGAGTTGTTGTACTTACTTATGTAGCATGCGCGCGCATCCGCGTCATCGTATTTTATACGTTTCTGTCTGGCACATAGATAGCTAACCTACGAGAAAAGTCGCAGCCATTCTAGTGATCTTGATACGTTATTCTGTCTGGCATTTGTTCAAGAAAAGTCTCGAATATTCTACCCTTTGTATTTGTTCACACTCCTTAAAAGTCTGGAAGCAAACATTCTGGCACCGGATGTTCTCGAAACAACCGAGCTACATATACTTGTATAAGGGGAGCTGAGTTGCTGCCAGGCAGTCAGTTTGAAAGCTACAATCGTCGCGATAACTTGCGCCCCCCCCTGGAGTTTTTTCTGTATCCGCCACTGGGTTATGTTATATATATTTAATTTTTTTGGGCTTTAAATAAAGTACATATTTTCATATTTACTCTTTTACTAAAACTTGATATACCAAAGTAGTATATGCCAAGGATTATTTTCTTTCGAAACAAAACTACAATTTTGGAAAAATTTAGTCTAATCTTTTTTATTCTTTTTATTTGAACAATGGGAATGATAGCGAAGAGTTCATATATAATATTTAGTAAATAGGAAGATATTCTATTAAATAACTGCTTGGTATTTTTGCTTTCTTTAATGCAAAAGCTTATATGAAGTATAGAATAATTTTATTATTTATTTTCTCCAAGTAACGATGCATCTTAATTTTTTTTAAACGATTGGAAAAACATAACTTATGGGAGAATTATTACTTCCAGTCGCACAATAATTTTTTTGGGGTAAGGATACAGCTAAAAGTGATTCAATTTTGCTTACTATATATTTAATCAACACAAATTTTGCAATTAAAATTAAATGGAGAAAAGTAAAAAAAATCGTTTAATTTTTTACAAAATGCAAAATTCTGGTATGATGCTCAATAAAACAGTCGAAAATAATCTCTTAAAAATTGCTAATTACTTACAAGCAATTTAATTTACTGTGTGCAAAAAATAATTTTAGAATCAATTCCAGTTTACATAACAACAATGGTATTTAAATTTCAAAAGACACACATATCTTTTCTTATAATATCTTCCATTTTCAAATGTTTATGATATATTTGGAGACACGGACGAAGACACAACCCTGGCTCCCCCTCACAGTCAGGACAAATGGTTGTCACTTCCTTTCTGATGCCTTTATCATGGCACACCCGGCATCTTTTCTGCTGCTTGTGCTTCTTCCCGGATTCCGTGTATGCTGGGAAATGGGATGAGGCAATGGTCTTGGCAGGGGCATGTCTTGTGCCAGTTTGAATTAGCGACTCAATTAATTCTAGCCAAAATTCGTATTTCTTTTTTTCGTTCCACTAAATATGTTGAATAATACAAAACTATTCACAACCATCATCTGAAAAATATATAAGGCCAATTTTAACTCAGGGATTTGTGTTCAACGGGGTTGTTGGACAAGAGTTGGTCACAATGATCAATCCCCCTCATGCAAATATTATACTTGGCTACTGCCTCAGGCTTTTCCTTTGGCCCTCGTGTGCTGGAAACTTCCACAAAGTTACACCCAAATTCAGAGGAGATCATTGTAGTGTCCCTCTTGTCATTCCATTTAAAAACACATCCCTTCGTCGGTATACCGGGCTACCACCAGTTTCTTCTTTATTTTTGACGAGGTGACTTCCTTAGGGTTGATTTTCCTTTTGGCTCGCACAGTCACCGTATAGTACATCTTGTCCCCAAGTAGGTCTTGAGCCAGTTTAACACTGTTATAGAAATTGTCCAAGCATAAACTATGACCCAAACCCTTAAAATCTTAAATTAAATTGTAGACAATATTTTCTGCGTGCCCCCTGCCCCCAACATCCTAATCTTTGGCCCCAGTATGGACGAGTAGTCTCAAAACAAGGCCGTAGGGCTCACTAAGCATGTATATATTTATGCGATGCTTGTGGCATTTCCCCTGGACGTATTGTCCGACTATCGGTCGACCCCTCCGTAGAACCATCGACTCATTGATGCATATTTCTCTACGGGCGGGAACAATATCTTCCATTACCTCTTGAAAGCAGTCAAGCAGAGGCCTTATAATGCCTATCACTGGGACTGGGTCTTGCACCTCTGGATTTTCTGAGAAATCGCCTGAAAATTCCCTAGAAATTGATAGAGGCTCATCACATCACTAAATATTGGAATGCGTAAGAGCGCAGACCTCTTCCAATAATCAGAGTCAATAATATTTGCACGGATTGTTCCCATGTGGAGGAGATGACCTAGCAAAGTTTGAAACTCTTCCCTGCTCAACTGCTTCCATTCTGTTATTCGGGCCCTGGGTAACGGACAAAACGTTTCAATGAAAGCAAGTGACATCAATTGTGCATAGTAACAGATTTGCATAAGTAAGTCAACATGGCAGTACTTACCAGGGCTTTGAGAGGTGCTTCTCTCGTCACTACGCACAACACCTTTCTTGCCTCTCAGACATTTCCTCTCCATTTCTATTATCGCAAGTAAAGTTCTAGCCACAATTTTTTTTTTATTTTTATTATCAAGAACCACCGAAAACAGCTCATATTGGCCTTTATATTGGGGTATTAACATACAACAATGGACGAGAACACACAACCATATAAACCAAATAAAGGCTCTCAGAGATTTCCTCTCCATTTCTATTATCGCAAGTACAGTTCTAGCCACAAATATAGAAAATCACTTATCAAATAAAAAAATTGATGGTGCATTTGAATGTGTGGAGGTGTTGCATAACATCATCCCTTAAAATACATTTAATTCAATGAATAAACAAACAAGCTGAATTGATTGATAATGTGAAGTGGTATTCAAGATGACAAACAGCTTGCAAATGCAATTGCAAAATCCGATAAAAGATCCAACAGGAAAAAAAAACGTGATTTAAAATGTCAACTAAAAACTTTTTGTAAACTTAGGATCCAAAAAAATATACATAAAAATTGGCAGCAAAAGAAAATAATTGACTAATTTGAGAGTTAGGGTAGGGATAACGAAAATGACATTTTCTTAAAAGAAAAATAATTTTCCTAAAAAAAAAGAATAACCGTAGAACAGAACGTGTAACCAAGAAAAGTGGAACCCAGAAAAATAATAAAAATTTAAAAAAATTTAAATTTGAAAAATAAAGTTACTCAGGAAAAAATGACATTAAAAATGTGATTACAGCTCCTCTGAATCAAGCAATGAAGAAAACTAAGGGAGAATAAAAATACTGACTTACATATCAGCAAAAAGATAAACCTGACCTGCGACCTGACCATCATTTTGGTACCCTTTTAAACATAGAATTCAAAGCAATTGTTGCCCCAATTTGGTTGCCGACACCGCGTAACCCTTAAAGGTCAATGAATGACAAGAGGGATCTGAAGGATATCACCATCTAATTTAGCACAATTTTAAATCTATGATTCAACATGTTTGTTGCCATTATTTGCTTGCCAACATTCCGTGACCTTTGACCCCTGTAGGTCAGGGTCAACCGTTGTAGGTCAGACAATGCCAGAAGAGACCTTACCTTTGACTTGGGCACCTTTTTAAACCTATGATTTGACACTTTTGTGTCCCAAATTCACTATTTGTCACCCCTGAGACCTTAACTGGGCCCTTCCTGGAATCACGATTGGATTTCCGAAGACAAAAGTGGTTTCATTGTATTCCCCATGCCCAAAAACCCTTGTAATAAAAGTTTCGAAAAAAATCTGACTTCTTAGTCTCGAATATTTCAATATTGAAAGCCCATACGGCAAAACTTGGATTTTGAATTGGACCCCCATTCTGGGGTCAAAAGGTCAATTTCCTAAAACTTTGCTTATAGTCTACAAAACACAAAATTTTATTCTACCCTGGTGCCAAATTTCATCAATGTGGCACTAACGGAAGTGTCTAAAGTTAGAGGTTTAAAATGACACACGATGAATGGGAAACTCTGGCACATCAATTGCTCAACAATCAGTATACATTAATTGCTCTGTGACATTGCCCCTCATATATCAGATTTTTTCTTCTCGATTTAAAATTTTTATTTCAAGAAAATTGAAAAACATAATCGTATTACTTGAACTAGAAAAGAAAATCATCGCTGATATTATGTGTCGATGTCTGTTTTTTTTCAATTGTTTTGAGCATTCTCCTATGTCTTCAAACTAAGGTAATTTAAGTTAGTAATAGTAGTAACCACTAAGTCATAATTTTCTACTAACAACAGGTAGCGTTACCTAACTGAAACAATGTCAGTTTTCACTTTAGGAAAGTAATCGAAACTTGTCTCAGGAATAAAAAAAAACCATCCTCTCCTTGCCTGTGAGCTTCCACTCCTCAGCATCTATGAGGGATGGTTTCACCGGCACAAATATCCGCTGGGTTTCCCGACTTCCGCGAACGACAGTCGGATGAGACCACAATCGGCATTGGATGGTCCATGAGTGTTCCTCAAAAAGCGGTTCAGTCATATAATCTCTTAGTTATTTGGAAAACTGGGGTTCCTTAAAGTCTGTGCCTACACCTGCAGGGTCGGCAAGCGAGATGGAGAGGTGGTGGAGACACGATGACGGTGGTCCGCATTACGAAGGGCAGTGCCATCCCTAGGGTAGTGTGACAGGTGATCCCCAGTACCTATGGGGGCCCCACCCGGGCTTGAATCTTTCAGACGGCGCGGGGAAACCCCGCCAATTACCCGAAATTACCTACTACCTAATGCATGTATAAATTTATTGAAACTATTTGCCAGTTAGTCGGTTAATTTCCTTCGTTCCATGAAATATGCTTAAAAGATAATACTATATCAATAAGGGAAAACAAATTTATGGGGACCCTTGACTTTCGTTTGCACAGGACCCCTCAATCTCCAGGGACGGCCCTGATGAATGGCATTCGTAAGTTATTTCGGCAAAAGAAAACCCATTACCCCACTGCGTCAGTGAGCTTCGAGCCCCCTTTAACATGGGGCCTTGGCTTCTCCAGCTCGTTTCATTCGGGTGCTCTTGCTTTGGAGATTGCTCCCGACGCGATAGCGTTAGGCAGTCAAGTGGGGCGACAATGTTGTCACATCAAGGATTTAAATAGCCTGTTGTGCGGGTTGTGTCGGGAAGTGGTAAGATTTTTTTTGTAAGTAGCTGTACTGAGAACCATGACATTATTTGACAACCAAAATGTTTGCACCCCTTCTGATCACCCTCTTTCCACCATTTGAGAGTTTCATCTTAATCCTTTTTTTTTGTTTTGTAATTCCTGATTCAAGGTGCCTTCAGAGATTGAGGACGTTGTTGAGGAATTGATTGGTGGTCTTCGAGATCCTGACACCCGTGTCCGTTACTCAGCTGCCAAAGGCTTGGGCCGTCTCTCTGCAAGACTTCCCTTGGAAATGGCTGATGAAATACTTGCTACTGTCTTGGAATTGTTCTCTCCAGGAGAGCCTGACGGTGCATGGCATGGAGCATCCCTTGCTTTGGCTGAACTGGGTAATTTTATTTTATTTATATTTCCCACCTATTCTTCAGTAAATAAGAGGAACTGTCAAGAGTTAGGAATTTTGCAATAAATTTAATGGCAGCTGTAAATCACTTCAGTCATCAAAGGCAAACTTCTTTTTTCTGTTAATTGCCCCTGGTTCATATTAAATGGTGTACGGTATATCCTAGCCCATAAGGCATCCTTTTTTTGCTCAAAAATGCATTTTGAAATTGGTCTGCATTTTATGGGCCAGTTTTTTTTTACTACCAGCTACATTTTTATGCATCCGAATTTGTACTGCCTCCAGGGGTGTCCATCTCTCTACTTCCACTGCATATTGCATTGTGGCAGCGAGCTAAAGGTGCACTCCCCATCATCATTTGTTTCTGGGATCCTACAGTGAATACTTTTACTGTTGCTATTATTGGCAGTTAACAATTCCATTTTATTTGTTAAAAGTGTTATCATTAATGGATGTTGATAGTAATTTTTTTCTTCTATAATTCAACAAAAAATCACAGTGCATCTTATGGACTGGGAAATATGTACCATTACATATTCTTGTATTTTATGTATTTTCCTATGCTTTTAAATTATTTACCTCCTTTAATTTTAGTGCTGGGTAAGTTTTTTATTCCACTTTTTTCTTTATGAAGTTGGGAGAATCCATCCTCAGTCTAGAATTTTTCTTTGGTTATGTAATTGCCAAATATTAAGCATAAACATTTTCCATTAAGTGGACTTTTACATCAAAATTTTCTAAGGGTTCAAAGTGTAGAAAATAAGTGAAATACCACATAGTGCATTTGAGTGCCAATTATCTGTGCTAATGGAGATGAAGACCCTGTCAATTCTTATGCTGGTGCCGCCCTGTGAAAAAACTATGCTTGAAAGTTCCATCTATAATTTTTCTTCCTGTAGGTCGACGTGGATTACTTCTTCCTACTCGCCTTCCTGATGTTGTAGCTGCTGTATTAAGAGGTTTAGATTATGATGATGTTCGAGCTCACAATTTTGCTGTTGGTGGTTCAGTGCGAGATGCAGCCTGTTATGTTGCCTGGTCTTTAGCACGTGCTTTTGAGGCTCCCGTTTTACGCCCTCATGTGCAGACAATTGCGGCAGCATTGCTGTGTGTTGCTGTGTTTGATCGTGAGGTAATGAGTGTAGATATCTTTTCCTTAATATACATATATGTAAATCACATCCGATAATCACTATCTCTTTATTCAATTCTATAGATAAATTGCAGAAGAGCTGCATCTGCAGCTTTCCAGGAGAATGTTGGAAGGCAGGGAACTTTTCCTCATGGCATCGAAATAGTGACTGTTGCTGATTATTTTGCTCTAGGCAGTCGAAGCAACTCATTTTTGAAAATCAGGTGTGGTTATTAATTTTCTATGTACAAAATATGAGTTATATCTTCATAAGTTATGGTTCATTATATTGTGGTGAACATATGCATCCATATTTAAGTTTGTTGACATAACTGTCATAAAAATGTCTGTACTGCGTATCAATAGCACATATTTTTATTTTTTTTTGCCATTGTCTCATTGAATTCCTTGTTTTTTTACATGTATAAGTAGTCCATTTATTGAAAAATGAAATTTATTTTATAGTTATTTTTGCATACATTTGATGATGCTTATCTCACTGGATGAAGGAAAATAGAATAATTATTGTTGCAATAAGTGTAGAGTTTTAGTATGATGTGTTTTCAAGGCCTGAGCTTCAAGTGAATGCATCTTACACCACACTTTGTGTGCTGATCTCCTCTCTTTACAGCTACTTTGTTGCAGGGTTTGATGAGTACAGACGGCCATTAATAACCCACTTAGTGGAGAGAAAGATAAATCACTGGGATGCATCTGTGAGAGAACTTTCAGCTAAGGTAGGCTATTTTCATATATATTGAGGAAGAATTTAAATAAAATGGAGTATGGGAGCGAAAAAAATCCCTTTACTAAGTGATTAGAAGAAAATTTCTGCTAAATTTCTTGCAAAGTTTTTCACGTTGTTGTTCTGATGTGGAGTGCTGCTTTTTGGGTTTCTCCCTCTTTGACAACTTGGAGATGGTGGCATTTTCACTAAGTGTCCTCCAGACTAGCTGAAGTGAAGATGCCTTCGAAAGTGACAAATAATATACTTGGCAGCTTATGCAGAGTTGCTGCTGGCCTGGAAAACCTGGAATAGCTGGAAAGGTTGTGGAAATTGAAAATTGGCTTTGAAAACCTGTAAAAGTTATGAGAAATGATAAATTAGCCTGAAAATTTGGTTTGCCAAGTCAAAATCTGATTATTATGAATGAGTTAGGGGTACCATATAATGTGGAGGCACACTTTCTGTTGGGGTATGAACAGGTTTTTAGTAACTTACCTAAATGAGGCAGTAGAGCTTTTTTTTTGTTGCAAAGCAATTAAATATGCCCCTAAGTAAGTAGAGAACGAGAGAGGTAAATAGAATGTTTCAATTGCATAAAAGATTGTCCAAAGTGCCTTCGTTTGGTGGCCAGCCCGAATAATGCACGGTACAGGCAAGCAGCCGGAAAAACTGTATCTGACTTGGGTGATGAGTCTTACTGTGTTTGAATTTCCTTCGTTGACCTAAGAAATCAGAAAGGAAGCCAATTTTCACCCGGAGTGATACCTAATGGGGGCATTCCGTATCAAATCAATTTAGTTCACTTCGTGGAGTCAAATCAAATCAAAAGAGTTCACTTCGTGGAATGTATACATGATGGTTTCAAAAATAAACTTTTTATATTCCACACAAATTTATTAAAAACACTCGACCGATTTCGACCTTTTCAGGCCATTCTCAAGAGTTAAAACATGAGTTAACAGACAGGGCGGTGTATATATGTATAGCCGGTTCGGCCATTGTCTTTTGCTCTTCCGGCTCTTTGCTCTTCCGGCTCTTCTGACCGGCTCTTTTCCTCTTCAGTTCATGTTCCTATCTCTGTCCGACTCTCTGTGTGAATGAACTCATCTTTACTTTCTTCTTGTGTCCATGTCTAATTCTCCTCTCTTGGTGATGGAATAGCTGCCCTTGTGTGCCATCCAGAGGCCACGGCTACGGGCTCGAGCTTGAAGGGGTATTCTTTGTTATAAGCCCCAGCCGAAATCATGGTAAATCTAAGTGTCCTGATAGCTCAACTGGTAGAGCACTCGGCGCGAAATCGGGAGGTTCCGGGTTCGAGTCCCGGTCATGGCACATTTTTACCCTCTGATTTATCGGCTGTACCATCTTCCAAATCACCAGTGTCTTCGTCCAATTTTAGTTACATGTTTCCTATCTCTTTCTTTCACCTTCTGTTCAAATTATTATATATATATATATGTCTTGGGTCTCACAACGGTTGAACGGGGGGGGGGGGGAATTCAAGGACAGTGGTGATTGGAAGGCTATGAAAAACAGGGAGGGGGGCAAAGGGAAGGTCAAGAAAGGAAGGTGATCAGGCAAACAACTGGTGGCGAGTGTACAATGACAGCTTATCTGACTATGGGGGTGGTGGTGGGGGGACGGGTACTGAGTAGGAGGGGGAGGGGTTGGAAGGGACTAGGTGAGACGCAACGTATATGTATATATATATATGTATACCGCCCTGTCTGTTAACTAATGTTTTAACTCTTGAGATTGACCTGAAAAGGTCAAAACTGGTCGAGTGTTTTTAATAAATTTGTGTGGAATATAACAAAGTTTATTTTTGAAACCATCCGGCATTCCATATGTTGGGAAACTTGATTCCCATTGAGTAAATGCGTTAATGTGTTGCGCTGCTATTCTTGCTCTATCTTTGAAATGAACACTCGTGAAAGAATGGGTATTTTCACATGGAGAAATGGAAATGCTGGCGAGTAAAACCTGGAAAAGTCCTGGAATTTCTTGATCTCTGGTCTTTAGCAACCCTATTATGTGAATGCACATCAGCTGTTCATTGATTTGTCCAAGTTTCCCACCAAATCCAGGTATGTCAGTGACTGGAAAAATTGTCCCCATGCTAGCGAGAGTTTTCGTTCATGAGTCACAAGACATGGAACACATCATAATAGCAGGTGGATACACAAAATCATTGATATACATCCAGGAAAAAAATGCAGTAAATTATCACAATTAAATATGTAGTACATAGAAGCATATTCACAGTTTATCACTGAAGGAGTCCTTTACATCATAGTATGCCTTCTTTCCAAGAAGTGTTTTTTTAGTTATGTTTAAAAATCGATAAAGGTAATTTGCTGATCTGTTGAGGGATATGGGGGGTGTTGCTGTCATCCCTGTAGATGTTAATGGGTTGTTTTGTTTCATATTCTCCTTTGCTTCTCAAATAATTCTTCTGGGATAATGCTTTCCTTTCGCCAGTACTTGGGTGTCTTCAAAATTAACTGAATGCCCTTTATGTGAAGCCACATGCTGAGCAATTTCTGACTGATTTTCCTGTTTCATCATTATGGTTCTTGGTTGCTATTTTATTCTGAATTGGATTGTATACTTGGTTTGCCCAATTGTAGGTCTTGCCACATGTGCAGTGAATCTCAGACATGCCCTTGTGTATTAGGGGTAGGAGGGGATCTTTCGCTCTAATGTGAAGGTCAGATTCTATGATTTCATGGTCAAATATAGTGACAATGCTGTGTTTTTCAAGCACCTGGGATATTTCTCCTAAGTTCCAGCTGTTTACAGGATCATTGCTCATGCAACAGTATCATGGGATAGTGTTGTTTTTGATGACAGGATTTGGTGATGCTGTTGAAGCAGCATCCATTACTTCCATGTCTCCTGAAACTAAAACCATTATCAACTTAACGTACTACGTGTTGAGCGAGGTAGCAAAATCAGATATGTCTAAAGGATTGAATTTTGCTCTTGCCCCACATAAAACTTCTAAGGTGGAAAATGTTGTAAGCGAAATGTCGCCGTCTCCATGATGCCACTGCAGTAGAAACCTGGAAATCAGTGCTTCACTTCCCTGCTTAATATTGTCTTAAATTATTAACATCATAATTTTTTAAATCTTTGAAACTGCTCTTAGGTAACTATGTACTGTGTTATAAATGGCCTTTCATTTTCTCTTTTAATTTTCTATTTTTGATTAGGGTGATTATGTTACGATCAACCCCAATTCTTTATTGTGCTGCTACATATATACTTATCCATTCTTCATCCTATTTTTAGGCACTTGGTGTTTTAACAAAAAGAGATCCACATTACATTTCATCTGATGTACTTCCGAAAATTATTAAGCGTTTCACATCAAGCCACTTGGATTGGCGACATGGTGCAGTATTGTCCATGGCAGAAGTGTTGCTTGCCCTTAGTGTCTGTTCATCTAGTGAAGATACAATTGCATTGGGTAAGTAGTATCATCATCATCATCATTGGTCATTCAATCCTAAGATTGGTTGACTGCTGCCCTCCATCCTTCCCTGTCTAATGATAAGTAGTATTTGTGTCAAATACAGCTACCTCCCTTACGGTTTACATTTAACATTTTGAAATAATGGTTCTTTGGCATTTGATTCAATTAATAATAGGATCCTAAGGACTTTGTTGTTAGCTTTCCTCAATCCACATTTCTTTAACCTCACCTCAGGTGTTTAATGATTTAGGTGGTGCATCTTATCTTTAATGCTCAAAACTCTTGATGGATTTAATCCAAAATTTATGAAACCCAAATCTCTTTTTTTATCGAATCTCAAACTCATTATCTCAAATCCAAATCCTGCTTCCTCCATATTATGAATGATCCTTTTCATTACCAATACATATATATGTTGAACAAATCCTAATCCATTATTATTTTTATAAACCTAATCCCCTTTTACTCAGCCTTTCTGGTTGGGGTGGGTTGCATTTTGTGTGAGGGTTTTGATATGCCTGGCGTCCAAGGTCAGGCACCCAGACGTGACAGTGGTGAGCGATTCAATACTCGTAGAGTGATAAGATTTGGTTTAGTGGAACATTCCAGGGGTAGAGGGGCTTGTTGACCAATACATCCTTCCGAGGCATGATATTGATGTCCCCATCCATGCCGCTTTTTTCCTGTGCCCCTCTCTCCCCCAATTCTCCTGAAGATGCCCTCCTCCGGCAGGTGCCGGAGGATACAAAAAGGTCTTATCAAGAAGAGGAGGGGGCATATAGATGCCGCAAAGCTCATAGCCTGAAGATCTGGCTGACCATGGCCAGAATACTGGAAACCGCCAACGAGGAGGGAGGTAGATGGGAGGCTCTACCACTGCCGAGTGTTAGTGTATCGTCCCTAAGGTGGACCTGTCTCTGGATTCATTGGCTCGCATCAGAGCCATTATGGGCTGTTTGTGCAGATCTCAGCCGCTCATTCTTACACTCGGGAAGCCTAGTGTTAAGATGCAACAGGGCCCAGCCAGCTTCTTGTATCCGTGCTGGAATCAACGTCGTCTGCAGTCACGTAAGGTCGTTGCCGCCCCAACATTTTCCCCCCCCCCCATTGCCCCCAAGCACCGTCAGTGGAATTTCCAGATCACTGGCAAGAGTGTCTTGCAGTGACTGAACTCCACGTGTTATTTCACAACTTTAGAAGAAGTATGTAATAAGCAGGGAAGGACTGATAAATGCCTCGAATTCATTGAACGTATAACTATTTATTAAATCTGCACCCAAGTTGGTTTGTTTGTTTCTTATATAGCTAAGGAGGAAAGGCAATACTTGCATTTCTGTGGGTGCCCCGTCCGATTTTTTGTAATTGTCATTCATTAGTGTGTTTCGCTCATCCCTTCATCACCATCACTCACCCATCAGTTATGTGTAAGGGCTTATTGCATTTATGTTTAAGGAATTACCAGTGGTAAACAAGCATAGTTTTTGCTATCAGGAATTGATTGTGTGTTTTGTGTGAGGTTAATCACTTGTGTTTTGTAGCGTGTCATTCCTACCCATTGGGCCAAGATGTGGGAATTCCCTTTCCCTTCCTACCATTCTACCTACATATATTCATAATTTCTGGCACAAAACCACAACGTGACAGAGCAATAAAAATGGTTTGGTGAAAATTTCTCAACTTCTGTGGCGTGAAAAAAGCAATGTTTGACTAAGCGTTCTATGATAGGTGTATATTTTTCTGCTGCTCAAAACTTTGTTTTTTAAAGACAAAAAAAAATTTTCAGCCTTTCAGTTGAACACATAATAAAAATGACAGGCATAATGGTGTGTGGTACCACAGAGTAATACAGAGTGCCAACGCTTACAGGGATTTGCGAATAACTTTTTGGGTGGCCATGTGTTTCGCTTTTTCTTCGCTAGATGGTGATGCTGTTATCAACCTGAAAGACTCCCACTTCCTGTCAAGGTCAAGTCTCCCGCGTAACCTGATACGTCAGGAAAATGCTCACGCGACTCTTCGGGGACGGTCGAGGCGGCTGAGTTCTGCCGGGAGTGGATGTCTTGAATCCACGATAACGATGCTTGTTTCCCAGAGCCTTGAATCCTACTCTGTGAGCGGGCCTAGGCCAGTCGCCCGGCACCAGGGGAATGGCAGCTTTCCGAATGTTTTATTATCCATCCATCTTTGTGTAGGGGAATGTTGAACCTCCACTAGTTATATTCCGTCGATTTGATTTTTCTAATTCTAAGGAACTGAGTTCAAATTGTTCACTTCCCGTTTTAATTCAGAATTGAGTCTGCAGTTATGCCGCAGAAAATGTCCGTCTGCATATATGGTTTGTATCATTCCACTACACCCTTTACCCCAAATTTGAAAGGATCGAAAATGGAAAATCATGATGAGTAAGGTGGTAAAAATATAGAATCTCTGACTGAACGTGAATTCAAGCCTTATTTCATTGCGTTTCTTGTAACTCACAACAATGCGATAGAAGTAGTTTGGTGATTATTTATCGTTAAACTGTATGAGTTGGGCAGCGGTATGAAATATTTGTATTGTAAGAGACGCAATCAACTATAAAAAATTTTAACGCCAAGTATTTCGTAATTGGTAAATATTAATTCGATCTGTTTTCCGCGCTTGCATGGAGGATACACAGGCTAAATTTCCACCAATGCTGGTTTTCTATCTTACAAACGATGTCCCAAATAGTTCAAAAGACCATTTCGTTCCTCCAATCTTGATCTACCGACCCGATAATGTTGTGCCTTTCCAGTGAGAATGAAAACGATAACTTTTTAAATGGATCACATCCTTGGTCACTATCACTAGCACTCTTTACTAACCCGGAATACTACTTCAAACTTCATATGGCAAATTTTAAGTGCAATTTTTCTCTTTAAATCTGCCGTTTTTATGGTGCCTTCCAAAATGAACTTTGAACCATTTTCGTGAATTCTTTTAAAGTACAATGAGGAACTATCAGTCGTGCCGACCATGCCTTTGTATTGTAAGAAAATATACATGGAAACAAGTTACTGGCTTACAAATAACCGAGGCACTTAAAGAGCCGAGTCACTGCAAAATCAAGCATCCGGTCATTGCAAAAGGGAAGGTTGTTGCTCAGTCGGATCAAATCGATGACCGTTTCAGTAACTTGAGGTTGTGAGTTACAAGGGGAGGAGGGGAATTGTGACAGGAATTCGGGATTACGGGTGGGAAGGTTCCAGGTCGGGTAAGTACTCTCCTATTGGTCTCGACCCCGACGTACAGAGCCTGAAATCGAAAAACGCTGACCAAAACTCATAAATTCGTTATTATTGTTGTCAAAACCACGAAATTTTCACCTTTCATGATCTTAGCTCCTGGATCTAAATTTTATGACATTGAGCTTGTAACTAATAAGAGACCTATTTTAAAACAAAATGGTGAGAACCGTAAAATCCATCTTTTCTAACATTAAAATTCTTGTATTCCCGCTGTATCAACAGTGAGGAAGTGGATCGGAACATCACGATATTTGACGGGATTTAACGACTCGTTTTTCCATCAGCTGAAGCTCAAAGTCTCCGTAATGACGGATGTTAGCAAAGAATGCGTAATTTTATTTGACGAGATGTCCCTGATGGAAAATTTAGAATATTCAAATTCCCTGGACATGATTGACGGTTTTGAATATTTAGGGAATCTGGGTAGGAAGAAACAAGTGGGAAAGTATGCATCTGTGTTCCTCATCAGAGGTATTCATCAAAACTGGAAGTTGCCTGTAGGGTACTTTATTTCTGAGCATGGGCTCATTAGCTCCAATATACGGAAACTCTTATTGTCCTTGATTGAAAAGTTGTTAATGGTAGGCCTGCATCCCAGAAGATTCATTTGCGACCAAGCCAGCACCAATAGAAAAGCAATTAAAGAGATGGGGGTTTCAGTCGAAAACCCTTATTTTCAGATTAATGAAAATAAAATTTATTGCATTTTTGATGCTCTTCATCTTTGAGTCTTTGTCTTTGAAGTCTTTGAGAAATAACTTCCTGAATAGTGATTTTGTTCTGGAAGGAAAGACCGTTTCCTTTGAAAATATACGCCAGGTTTACCAGAGTGATACATCCAGCTCGACAACTAGAGCTCTGTGGAAACTGACTATTGCACACATTTGGCCCAACTCTTTCCAGAAAATGTCTGTGAAGCTGGCTTCTCAAATATTCAGCCAAAGGCTCTTGCGTCGGATTACTGGGGTATATACAGACATTGATTCATTCCGCTTGATTGATACCATAATAAAAAAATATTAGCCTCCATACCCAAATAAACATGTTTCAAGTTCTTCAGAGTAGGGCAGGAAAACGTTTAAATAAATTCTAATGGAATAAATTATACAATTATCTATTATCAATTATAATACAATAGTCTATAATTCTAATGTTTCAAAGGACAAACATGCGCATGTACAATCTCAGAAAGTTGTAAATTGAAAATTGTGGAAAATTGTTTTTCAAAGTCGTTTCCAATGTCGAAGAGTAAATTAATTCCGAAAGTTTGGGATCAAACATTCGGAAACTCCGTTTACAGCTGTGGGAATTTTATATTATCATCCCTTGATTTATTCTGCGCCTTTACAATCAAAAGTCATTTCAGCAACGTCGGCAAAATGGTTGGGCAGCGAATTCATATCCTCAAAATACTGAAAACCTTCTGTAGTTACGTTTCACTAGTGGAAACGATTTAATATCAATGGCATTTCCAGTCATTATTTTCTTCAAATAGTAATGGCAAACCATTAAACAGCTCCCAAGATAAAGAAGCCAGCAGATGATCTGGAGCCATAAGCTCTGAAGCTATAGTGGATAAGCCTTCGACGGAATGCTTAAGCCTGAAAATTCTCTTACACATACGACTCAGCCGCAAACAACGTTTTTTCGGAGCTTTGCCGGATCTGTCTGAGCTCTCGGAGCTTCTCAGCTTCTATCCTCCAGCCCGACGCGTCAGCAGTTCTTCCCCCGTTATCAATTCAAGTCCCATCGGTTTCATTGCGGGATGAATGAGGAGCGATACACGCATGGGACGCAGCGCAAAAGGGATTCAAATTGGTCGCGCGGCTATGGAACTGACGACCGTAGTGACACCTGGGTGACAGCTCCAAAACTACGTCAAAACGTAATACGCTTCTCAACATGGGCGTTAGCCCTCTCATACCTTACTCTATGGTGGTACGTTCGTCAGCTTTGAAAATTACACATTGGGAGTTTATGAGGGTGGTGTGTGCATGTGCTGAATTTTGAATGAAACTTTCCGTGATTAATAAACATAAAATCTCTGCTTATGTACATGTTTATGAGATAATGAATTTTTATAATGGAAATTATCAACACTTTTGTAGTAAAACTACATTCTAAAATTCAAAGACTAGATTTTACCACGATTTACATTGTACACAAATAACACATATGTCACCTGCACAACCAGGGTTTGAATCTTTTTTGGAAGGATTCAATCAAATCTCAAATCGATTGATTCAATAGGATTCATTTGAATCCTCGAATCCTGATCACATCACTACTCACAACCACTCTGCATTACTATGTATTTAGAGTTCATAGGGATCATCTTGTTTAATTATGTGTTGTATTTCAATCTATCATGTTTTGACTTAGATGGCCAATACTTCTTTACTTTCTTCCACTCCAGTTGTATTATGTCATTTTCACTACGAGAAAAATTGGGCCTCAGATATAACATTTTAGCACTTTTAAATATACTGGCAAGTCTACTGTTTTATGTAGGATATTAAAAATTTTACTCATTTTTTGTAACTCTCTGCAGTTTCAGTGAAGGAGTTTTATAGGAAAAAGAGCGATATTTATTTTTTTTGTGAAACAAGGTTAAAAGAAATATTTGTGTAAGCTGATATATTTGCACTGGTATATAAAAACAGAGTCAGCTCTACTCAAGTAGTATAATATGAGCCTTTTCAAATGAAGATTAACATACTACATACATAGCCTAGCTATGCCTATACTTTCTTAAAGTCATTCATACATGTCATACATACCTTAATGACTATAATAATTTCATAATAGTATGCGACATTTGTTGGTACTTGTGTATGATTTTTGGGATTTAATTTATTCAAATGTTACCAATTGCATCTTGAAGGTGATGAGTAGGGATACATAATATAGTAGTAATTCAACAGAAGTTGATCTGCTATATCGCTAGCATCTTTTACTTATGCTATCCACTGGATAATGTTATTGTCTATCAAGTGTGACCACTAAAAGTTTTCTTTTTAGGTAAGGAAATAGCAGAGTTATATCCATTCTGGGCTATTCTTATCTTAATCAAAACAATGCATTTGAAA
Organism: Pyrrhosoma nymphula; assembly: GCA_963573305.1. NCBI lineage: Eukaryota > Metazoa > Arthropoda > Insecta > Odonata > Coenagrionidae > Pyrrhosoma > Pyrrhosoma nymphula. Next base: position 68,357,670 of record OY754327.1, on the reverse strand, counting down.
ACTTTAAAGTGCAAACTTCTTGTGGTTTTTGTATTGCATTTTGTATTGTATTGCAGTGAGGTGCATGAACAACTTTATGAAGGAATTATGTCTTAATATTTATTGTTGACTTAGTATTCACAATTGAAATAAAATACTCTGTACTTAATTACAATTTTAAGAAACTGGAAAAACAACAAAAGTGCATACAAAGAACGTACAAAGAGCTCTACATAAGTACATACTGTAATATTAAACTATAGAAAATTGCAAAGTATTTTATTCCAATTATGAAAACTAATGGTCTAAAATTCTATGAATTGAAGCCTATAACAGTAAAGTTTGTAATTGACTTGTGCTAATAATCACTTGAAATCTCTCATCCACAGGTGCTGGAGTTCTAGAGGGAGTGCAGGAAGTTGTGATGAAGTCAAAAAATGCTGGGTATTTCCGTGGGATAGGTGGAGAGCTGATGTGGTGTGCTGTTTTGAAGCTCATTGAGAATGCATCCTTGGCGCACCTTCCACTCCACTCATTACCAGTCATAGGTAAACCTCGATAATTTATATATTTGAATCAAGTATACATATGTACTTGGTTTTTTGAAAAAAAAATTTGGCCTTCACAGGCGTTATTTATAAAACTTAATCAGCATGGATTGATGTGCTTAGTAAATGGCTCATTTTCTCTATACATAATGAAACATGTGGAACTTAAAATTGATAACTTCAAGGAATCTTTACATGAATAAAGGTGTATGATGTTTTGATAAGCAAATTTACTCAGCAATCATAGGTACACAGAAAGGAAAAGGTCTCCTTACTATGGCATGTACAGTAGTTGCCGCTTGTAATTTCAGCTCTTCTCTCTTCTACCTGACTAACCTCTGTTAGTATCTACATCAGTTTGTAACCCACCTTACATTACCAAATTTTAATAGATAGTACACATCTATGAAATGCTCTTGGCATTATGTCTTAACCCATTCAATGCTGACCTGTTGACATGACGTTTATTCCCACGCTGAAGGGTTTTTTTTCGTTTATTTATAAAAAACGAAAACACATCCAGCAAAGAACGAAACTCATCCACGTGTGCCTAGAGCAAGACTAAGACGCTGAAGGAAGTTGCAAGTGTCAGCGCCGACGCTTGGGAACTAGGGAAAACCGAGAAAAGTAACGGGACCGATGCCTTGAATTCAAGGCATCCGCTCCTCTGGCTTGCACGGGATGCCTTGAATTCAAGGCATCCGCATTGAATGGGTTAATGGGTATGCTTACATGATGAAAGCTTTGACTAGAGTCCTGCATCTTCATCATCACAGGTCACATGCAACTTTGTGGCGAAGGTGGGTAGCAATAAAAGTCATATCTACCTTTTTAGTTTTCAAAGTTGAGCATGTAGTAAATACTCATTACGAACGAGGGATGCATTCCTAAGAGTTATGGCTTTATTCAAATCTGGTGTAAATAAGCATTTTATTATGAAGTGGATAGGAATGTGTTCCACATATCAGATAAATCAAGTAATGAACATTTTGAATTATAAATTTTCCATTTGAGATCCTTTTAAATAGTTTTTTTTTTATATATTTACTGTTAGCATCCCATGTTCAGGGAATTGTATACAGTGAAACCTGTCACTTACAGGCAGTAACGGTACTAGAAAATGTATCCGTTAGTGAGAGGTGTCCGTAAGTTGGAGGTGACCCAAAGAAAACATAATTTTTACGCTTTATTTTGCCACGCAAATATTATACTGTAGGAATTTAAGGCAGGTGAAAGAAATCCTTTTATTTCAAATATCACTTCTGAATAATTAAAAATAAATTGGAAATAATAAAATAATGTAATAACGTAACTCACATATATTTAAAATTCTTGAAGCATTTATACATTTTAATATGTGTACATACAAATACATAGCTCACTTAGGAGTAAAGAAATCATTGATTTTGGTTTGCTTATTTCTTTTTGTAACAAATTCTTTTTCAAAATTTAACTGTACATCAATAAGGCTATTTAATGCCTCGCTGTTGCCTTTTAAAGTGCAAAATTTTTTTAACACTTCAATTAGATGCAACAGTTCAATTTGAAGGTGAAGCCTTTGGATGCCCCCGAACAAAAAAAATCCTCAGGGCCCAGGGAACGGAACTGACCCCCCTACCCTGAATGTGTGAAATTCACACGGGGTGATGTGATATTTAAGTGTAGTGGTGAGCTCTACCCTAAACTGTCCAAAAACCAACCTTCTGGTTGAATACAGCTACTGCCACCATCTTATACTCACACGTGATGAGTTAGAACTCTCAGTATAATTCCACTCAGATTTTCTTCCTGCATACTGCATTCATGTCCCTTGCCAGTGTTAGCCAACTTTTAGGATTACAAAAAGCAAAATGAGGAATATTAATTTCTAGCCATTCCATTTATGTGACAAGTTAGCCTTATCAACCAAAACAGTTGGTTCAGGAAATAATTTTATATGGTGCAGTTGTAATACTATCTCACAACCCCTTATTAAACCACCCAGAATACACACTGGATGCCAGTCCATACTATGCAGGGGTCTAGATTAGCGAGGGTCTACTGTATCTGCTATCAAGGTATAGTATGATGCCGTAGGATCCTAGAGTTTATGTGGCATATAGTATTTCATCAACAGTTCATCACAGTGATTTCAATGAAAGGCATTGATTTTTTTTCATTATTCATGGGCATTTCAATTAGAAATACATTTGTTGTATGATTTGATTATAAAATTTCTGTGATTTTTTTTGTATGATTGTTATGGTGATGATGAAGGCAGTTGTCAAAATTATATAGATACATATACAGTCTATTATCTAGAAACAAAATATGAAAGAATGAACTATTTGAACAGAAATTAGTTTTGAGTAAATTTCACCTTAGGTTTCTCAAATGACATTCTTAGATTATTGCTGCCTTGGTATTATGTACTGTGAAGAGTGTAAAATTGTTATATATTAATTGACTTAAAAAAAGTGTGATATTGAAAAAATGCTGCTGATTGAAATTTCGGGAAGTCCTATGCATTCTGCCTGTTCTTTATTTAAATTATGAAGTGTTTAAACAGTTTCCTGGATATTATAATGCATGTTGCAATCATATGTATTTGTTAACCTAATTATAAATCCTTACTCTTGCCTCTATAATTAGCTGAGTGGAGCGAATCATTGGAAGAATGCCTAGTGCACAAAGAGGCATCAGTGCGTGAAAGAGCAGCTCCTACACTTGCAGCGTTTTTGACTGAATATGTCAAAGATAAAAAGGAGCAGTGTACATCTCTTGTCCTACGTTTAATCAAGGGATTAAGTGGAAGCCGCATTGAAAGGGTAGGATCATCATTGGCTGTGGGTAAGATTGCTTCTATTACTACTCTAATTTTCTGAAATTCCCAATCATATACATCCATGCATGCATTGTAGAAATTCAAAGAGCCACTCTTCCTACAGTTGACTCTGGGGCAAAATTACTTGGCAGCTTTCTAATATTTCATTATTACTCGCCTTTTGGATAATTTTTGCCACAAATATCATTTTACTTAGCCGACCAGTGTCCCCAAAGTTACAAAAGTTACATGCAAGTAATTTTTTGTTGAATCATTGCCATATGTCTTTGGTGAAATTAGTTTTATCTCAAAATTACAATGATTAATTCAGATTAGCCCTAAGTCAGATTTGAGTTGTGGAGCTGGGTAGTAATGTGAGAGGAATGAAATGAAGAAGGATTCACGGGAAGGATATGAGGTATTTTTTGGCTGATGGCTATTAGTTACCATATCCAGATTACATATAATGAAAGCTTAGTTTGAGTGGAAAAAATATTTAAAGTGAATCGTTTTTATTACAATTTAATGGGCACATAAGCATTAATACCATTCCTAGCCTATCTCAAAGTTTTCAGTTGACAACGTGCATCTGAAAGACAACACACATTTTATTCATGAAAAAGCATCATAAATAAGCTGTAAAACATTGGCAAACATCGTTTTGAATGTTTCCCCTTGGAAAAAAATACTGCTATTAACGTTGGAGATGCTATTTTTCTACATTATGAAGTAACTGTAGGCCTTGAATAAGTTGAATGGTGTGCACTCAATCCATAAATACCTGATTTAGTGAATAGGGGCATTACAATCTTTTCTGGCCATGCCCGAGTGCATAACAAATATCATATAGGTGTATCAAGAGTTTATCATATTGGAAAAGGTACCTAGCTATTGAAGATTCTTAAAACTTATCCTTTTTGATTTTGTTGTTGGTGGCCTTGTTTCCCATCTTTTCTTCTGCGTCTTTTACTGATCTTTATTCTAAAATCATGTGTTTTTCCTTCTAGGAGCAATGCCTGCATTTGCTTTCAAAGGACTTGTGCCTCAAGTTGTATCTGCATTGGCTGCTTGTGCCACTTGTTATAGTCCTCCTGAGACAGTGGCGTGGGCTGATTGTCGTAAGGCAGCTCTCAAATCCCTTTCCTCATTGGCCTCCACCTTGAAAATGTCACCTACTGGCAACTCTGGTAAGTTTTACCTTGTTCATTGCCAATGTGTATTACTGTTGGCATGCTTAGCCTTACCCTTCAAGATTCAAATCTAAATCTAGATTAGACTTTCAGGACTATGGTATGTGCCTGGGACAAAAAAGTTATTAATTAAACCTCTTATCAGCTTTGCCTTGTTTTAGCCTTCAAAATTGCCTTGTTTTACATAAAAAGGCTACTGTGCTACTGTAATTAAACAGTGTTAATAATGTATAGGAAAATCAGGAATCCTGGGGATGTTCCTCAGGGAATTTATTTGATCAGGGAAAGGTGGGAATTTTTTTTTATTTCCCATCCAGTGCTCTAAAAATGGCATATACCACAATATGTACAATGCCTCGTATCATGTAGTATGTTTTGAAATTATGTCATCAAGTCCCTCTGAGGCATTCTTAAATTAGCTTATAGCTTACTTAAAGAAGAAATTTTGTCAGAACTTATGGTCAACTTAGTGCAGTGACTATAAAGTGTCTGAGAGCATTTTCAGTAAAAATAGGAAGGGTGGGATAAGAAATGTGGATCATCAACGAAAGTGGATTGGATGTTCTGCTAATAAACTAAATGTCTCGTTGGAATAGGCATGTTAATAGACTGGAGGAAAGGCTAATAGGTACATAAATGGGTATTCTAGAGGAGAATGATTTGTGTGTGTCATGAGAAATATGTTGCGGGAAATGTTTTAATGTAGCAAAATCATATTTTAATAATAATTTTTTTTAATAATAATAATTTTTATTGTTCAGTCGGTCCAAAAATGGGACATAGAACATAGTCAAAGGAAAATAATACAGAGAGAAAAAGACACAAATCAATTATAAGTTATCACACATACCGTATAAACTCGTGTAAGAGGCGCACCTTTTTTCCCAGAAATCACAGCCGAAAATGAGGGTGCGCCTCTTACACGAATCTGTCCGTTGCAAAATTCCAACACCCGAGTTTGAAGGCTAATATCTCAGAGATGGCTCAATCGATTTTAAAATGAAGTACATCAAATTAAAGCTTGTTTATTTCTGCGTTTATTGATGGTGTACAAAACATTTTACCGTTTATATCGATATCAGTGTGTGCTTAAAAACAGAATGTTAGCGCATTTTCCCGGGTACCGGACGGATGCATCGCATTTACGGCTTCGTAATAACAACACGGATCAAGATATCGAAATTTCCTTTACAAATATTGTAGCAAAGATCTTTCCTAACAGCTATACGAAGTTTCATATTATTTAATGCATTAGTATTTTAGTTATAGATGCAAATGCACGGATCCGTTATTTTCCGTTCCGCGCATCCCTGAAAACCGCCGTTTAGACCTTCTCCAAGCTCTTGAGTTCATCATCATCATCCACTTATAAAATCTTAAAGGAATTCGTTGGTTAATCAATATCGATTAACATTTATTTTGGAAAAAGAGCACGTTCAACTGCCAGGAGCATGCACGGAAGAGAAAGGGAGAGGTGCGCGTTGTTGCTCAGTTAGAGGGCTATCCGTAAGGCGCGCGAGGGAGTCTACTACAAGCATTACCTGCGGGGGAAAACCAGTTGTCTTTTCTCTGTGCATGAGTCATTTGGACTCGGTAAATAGTGGCTTAAAGGGTGACGTGGCGTTCGGGCACGCGGGCGGTCCTCCGCGTTGTCTTGTAGAGGAACGCCCAAAAGCCGTTACCAATATGGAGAAATTCCGCGGAAACCTCAGATCCAAGTGAATACTTACCTCCGGGGTCTATATCTGCCTATGAAAAATGCCACGCAATTTATAAGAGAATATCGCAAGCGGAAGGCTTTTAAAATGGCCGAAAGTTCGCAGTTAGGCCCGCAAAACTTCGCAATAGAAGAAAAAAAACAAAATTTTTTCTTCAACTTCGACGCATAAAAAGAGGGGTGCGCCTCTTACACGGGTGCGCCTCTTACACACGTTTATACGGTAAATTCGTCCAGGTGGTAATAGGCTTTGGGTAATAGCAGCCTCCTTAATTCGCGCTTGAAAGTAGCAGTATTGTTCTGAGTTTTTACATGCAATGGTAATTTATTAAAAATAAGGGAGGCAGAGTGATGAGTTCCCTTTCTAGATAAGGCACAAGGTTGCCTCCTCAGATGAACATCATTTCTGCGTCGAGTAAAATAATCATGTATGGTAGAACTCGGACAGAAAAAATCAGGATACATTTTAACAAATAGTGCACAATAAAAAATAAATAGACATGGTAGTGTCATTATTTTGAATTTGAGAAACAGTGGCTTTCCTGGAGATCTAATAGAAACAGCAGCCATGGCTTTCAAAGATCTCTTTCGCATGGAGAAGGCCCTTGTGGCAGCTCTGGTGTTGCCCCAAAATATCACACCATAAGACAGGTAGGAGTGGATTTTAGCGAAGTAAACTAGCTTTTTTCTAACTAATTTTCTTTCATAAGTTGCTTTGTAATTGAAAATATAATTTATGAACATCAGTAGAAAATGGCAATGTAGTCTAAGAATATGCATGTACATCTCAATCATCTCATCCTTTGTTTATATTATTATGTATGTATGTTTATATTATTATGTATCCTATTTTTCCAAAGCAAAACATGGATTTGCTGGGTAAGGTGGTAGGTGGTAAAGTGTCGAGTCAAGATTATGACCACACTTGAACTGCTCATCCCTTAATGTAAGAGATTTTTTGTATTTCTATGAATGTTATCATCTAAGCCAAGGAGATGTCTTACTGTTTTGACTAGCTAATGCAGCTGACTGGAAGTGAGGATTCCCATCTAGGGAATTTTTCTGTTTTATCCTGTGCCCATTCCATTTTTTCAAAACAAATTCTCTCTCATTTTGTGTCAACTTACGTGTACATAATATACTATTCACACAATAGCATATCTCATAGGATCATCTATGGCTTTTACAATGAAACTTGAGCTTAGTATCACTCAGGACCACTTCCGCAGCAAGCACAGTATTGGTTGATTGGAGAGTTTAAGAGTTTTTGATCATGTCTTTGTAAAGTTGAATGAGTGTTTCCCCCCCCCCCCCCCCCCCCCCCCTCCACCTTCCTCCCCCAAATGGGGAAGTACGTATTTGCAGAAAATATATGTACTTTTCTGCCAGCAGTTTCCAAATAAATTCTATATGAGTGACTGAGTATCTCTTGGTATTCTAGAAGACGCATGAAAAAGACTTCTTATACAGCCATCACTGTTTTAAGATTAAAAATTCATTTTTTCAGTCAACAATATCATCTTTTCTAAGCATGCTCCACTTGTTTTTTGGGCCTACTATTACAGATGAGGACATGCTGAAAGAAGAGCATGCTGTTCTCATGTACAATTGCCTTCTCAAAGGAATGGAAGACTACACATCAGATGGTACCGGTGACATTGGAGCTTGGGTGAGAGAGGCATCTATGGATGGCCTTGTGGTGAGTGATTTACATCTCAATTTTTGCCCTAATAGATCTGAGCATTACTCTATCTGCATTTTTAGTTCATTACCTGCCCTTTAAATTCATATTTCATAGAATTTTATACATTTAATGCTTGTTGGCTTGTTTGTTTTTTCCTCTTCTGTAAACTATAAAAGACAATAGACAAATTCATTAGATATGATGACTTGATGTTGACATTCAACTCTTATAACCAGAACGGGTTACTCAAAGTACCATTACTGAATAGATAACTGGGGGCCATTGAAGAATTAAGAAAGATATTTTGTGGGGTAGGGGGATTGGACTTCATAACTTGTCATTAGAAGGGGAGTTTGAGATTTGAAGATCCATCCTGTCCCTGATTAATGCTCTTGATTCGTTCCAGGAAATTCAAGCACTAATTGAAACAGTGCTATTTGAACACCTAAGACTAATTGAAACAGTGCTATTTGAACACCTAAGATTGGTTGATCTGATGGCCAGAATGTCATTTAACCCTTCAACGACGAGCGACGTAGTCACTACGTCGGTCACGAACTTCACATGCCATCGAGCGACGTAGTGACTACGGCGCGGCAATTCCATTTAAATCAGTGGAAAACCAGCGGTTCCATTTAAATCTCCTCCGACCTACGTGATGGGATTCATTTAATACTCCTCCGGGCTTGAAGGGTTAATGGTTGCATTTTCGCATCGTGTTGTTTTATAGCCAAAACGCAATTTCCCGGACCTCTAGCCATAAAGCCTGAATCACACGATCATTTTTTCCATCATTTTTAAGGGATAGCTCCAGTGATAGCTCAAGGGATAGCTTTCCCTACAGCTCTGACGTCATCATTTTTCAGGGATAGCGGCAATGATAGGGATTGCCATCATTTTTTCCATCATTTGGTCCTGTCCCTTTTTCCGTCCCTGAACACGTACAAGGATCTGAAGTTCAGCCAATCAGAGCGAAGGGAAGCAAATCGCGATTGTGTCGCCGCAAGTGACTTCTGGTCAAATGAGCTCAGTAAACGTAAAAGATTTCCCGGCAATGATGCGAGCACCTACAGAAAAAATGATCGTGTGACCGGAAGAATGACAGCTCGAGCTATCATTTGAGCTATCCCTTGAGCTTTCATTTAAGCTATCCCTTGAGCTATCATTGGAGCTATCCCTGAAAAATGATCGTGTGATTCAGGCTTTATGGAGACATTTTGTTTTCCAACTTGTAAAAATGTGATAACTTCTGCCGAAGAGTAACTTTTTGTTAGAGCACATTGCCTTCCAACGAAGTGATATGATTCTTTAATTGATACAGCTGGTGCTTGATAGTAAATCACATCAATGAAATGAGTTGAATTAAATCATAACATTTCTTGTTGAATGATAGAGATGTGCAATAATGGCTTATCTAAATTTCCATCAAAATTCGCACCCCTTATGACTTTGCACCGAGATACAAAGAGAATGTGCATCCCACTGTCATCTAGGCTGCTGATGCACTCTACCATTGTGTGAATATGTCTTTGAGTGTCTTCCGTATGAAGTGATATTGTCGACAAAGAACTTAGTTTGTACTGTGAACTGTCTCTTATCTAGCTGCATTAAGTGTTTAATAAAAAAAATTTCCAGAAGTAGGTGGTTTATTTTGGGACATTTCTGTAGTGACCATGCTATAGCATCCATACATTGAGAAGGAAAATGCAAAACACGCAAGAAGATCACAGAGAACATTAAGTGCTAACTCGAGCGCCCTCATAGTGTTTCTTCACTATCTCCTGCTTGTTTTGTTTGTTATTTTCTGCTGGAACGGCACTATAGCACAGGTAGTGGGGGGCAACCATGGCAAATGCAAAAGAGGGCAATCAACTGTTTGTGAATGCTTTTCAAAATGCACCCTTCCAAATATCATTGTAACTGATAACGATCTTTTTTAATGTGAGAATTAAACCCTTGACAGGTCTATCATTGTTTTTACCTTTGGGGCGGTTATGTTTTCTGGGACTATTTTTTAGTTTGACCCTCCATGAGATGCCCTACAGAGGTGACCTAGGTTTCCAAAATGTGTTAACCATAATTATTTACCTGCATTGTGACTCGAACCTGAAGAAATTGAATGTGTAAATTCGGAAAATGTAGTTTGAAGAATCTTCCTATCCAGAGTCCAATGCATAAAGAGTGTAAATTACTGCTGTATGATGGTTATTAAATGACTAGATGTGTGGTTTTCTGTGATATATATCCCTATAATCATCTTCTCTGGAATATTTTAGGTCTTGACTCAAGTTGTGGCATCATCAAAACCCAGAACTCTAACTGAGGAATTAGTCGGAGATATGTTCTCACGGATACTCCAACAATGTGTAGAGCCTATCGGAAGGTTGGAGAACTGTGCCATCAAGGCACTGGGAGCTCTCCTCAATATGTAAGTAAAAGTGATTTGTTTGTGGGACGAGCAGCTGTGGCAAAAATCAGAAGACATGAAAATTGTCGGAAAGCATCTAAGCCACTTTAAAGTTATTGACACCTTTACTCCAGAGGAACCTATTATTTACCTTCCCGAGTTTAAAATGATATCAGTTCTTTATCATTAAGATTAAGGATGAGTCGATTCCTAATGTCGATTCTCGATTCCACCGATTCTCAGGCTTAGAATCGGTATCAAGAATTGATCGCCTAAACTCGATTTCGATTACTTCGATTCCAGATAGAAAAATATTTTAAATATTGACTATAAGCTGAGGATATATTTGCTATTTGTCATTAAATTCACTTTTTGAGCGACTTAATTTTCTTTGTTATTTTATTCCCGCCAGTAATTTATTTTAAATTTCAGTCGTATGCTACTGGTGTATCAATATCCCACCTAATATTAGGAATAAGAATCGTTGGAATCGGAATCGGGAATCGATTTGAAAGAATTGGAATCGGAATCGAAAAGAAGTGGAATCGACTCATCCCTAGTTAAGATATATCATTTTCTACTGACACGCAATGTTTTTTAGTGTGTTTCCATTGTGAAACCATACCAAATGGTCAATTAGTGGGTGAAGTAGCCTGACAGTCATAATTAACTTGTTATAGATTGATTATTCTTAGTGGCAATGAATTTGAATGACCCTGTGATGGAACCTCTCTACCATGTGAACTGCTCACTGGTAATTGATTGCCTAATTAATTGTATTTCAAGTGAACTATATAAAATAATCGTTCTTTGTACATAGTTACTACTTAAGTTCAAAGCGAAAATTTTAAAGTTTCTTTTCGTATTTGTATGTGTATATAACAGTCTTGAAAGATTTCCACTCCTTTATTTTCGTGTAAAAAAAAATAAAATTAATTGTGCATATATTACGCATGCCACTGCTTTCTTACTTTTTACGTAGAACTGTGTTTATGAATTATTTTATGAAATGTCATATTTTTCCATTATCTCAAAGGGATCCACCTGTACCAAATGTCCCTCATCGCACGGAATTAATAGATGCCATCCCGAAAGAAGATCCTTGTGGACTCACCCACTACACTGAAACAGAGACCTTCTCTCGCCTGGTGACTCTTGTATCCCTGCCACGTTACACGTATCGACTTCTCCTTGGACTAATCTGCAGCACTGGGAGTCTCACAGAAAGCTTGGTAACTATTGCATTGTATAATCTAACTGCCTCTTAAAAACGTGAAGAAGGGTTAAAATGAACAATCATCCCTCTATTTTGGAATCCTTTCTTTAATCTTTTCATTTCCTGTAAGCCCTTTAGCGTAGCTTGTGAATGCTGGCATACATTTATTTTTAATGTGTGTTTCTGAACATATTAAGCAGTACTAAAAAGAAGCACACATTAAAATCTTTTGTAGCTCGTGCAGCCAGGTGAAAATAGCAGGTAATCGAAAACAGTATGCTGTTTGACCCAAAGAACTTTTCAGGATGTAAGTATTGGTGTATGAATTCATATTTCTCCACATCAGTATCAGGCCAATTCTCTATTTTGATATGAGATTACAATTCTCAATCATGCCATAAATGATAAAAACTTTTCAACCTGGATAACCATTCCTTGGTCAATATATGTACTATATATTTGAAAGATTACTATTTACCTTTGAGGCAGAATCCTGATTTATCGTTTAAATAAAGCCTGGTCCAGTGGTTTTTCCTATTTTTTTGAGAATGCCAGTCGAGCAATCATTCTAGCTCATTGTGATTAATTATGCTTTCTTTGGATATTTTTCTGATTGCTCAGCTGCCATGGGATGATATTCTCTTCTCTTAAGGTCTGTTTATTTGATAAATTAACACGTATGAGTTCATGTACATTTGCATGAATGGTTTCATGTATGTTTGCGTGAACAGAGTCATGTATGTTTTCATGAATGAATGAATCAGTGGTTACACGGTGCATGAAACCACTCATGTGTTTGCGCAATTTTCTGGGTACACATTTGCAATTGTAGTTGTTTTATTCTTTACTAATTGTAAGTGCAACATTCAAACCTTTAAATAGTCTTTGCCTAGTCTAAAACTACTATGAAGCAATGACAGAAGCAGACAATACTTTCTCAAATTCAGCCTCCAATGTTCAGCAGTTGATATTTCAAATTCTACATTCGCTTTCCAGAGTGGTAGTTTCTCATATAAAAGGTACTCGAATGGACTTGTCAGTCCCATTAATAAGTTTCTGGCTTATTACTTGTTGGGAATTATTGTGGCCATGGTGATATATATTTTAAAATCAGAGATCACATAATTGAAGTAGAACAAATACATTGGATCAAAAACTTATTTAAATCTTAGCTGTATGTTAGGTGTGCTATTAACTATTGAGAAGAAGTGCGATTAAACACTTTTTATAGAGGATCAATAAGAATACCAGTGAATAGGTATCAATTATAATTTATGAATTAGGTACCTCAACTGTTATGGCTAGTGACATGATGGATTTTAAAAACACTGAATATGTTATTTTCGTTTGGGAAAGGAAGTTTGTGGAGTAATGGAAACAAGTGTTAAAATTTTCTCTTAAATTTAAATCATTGACTCATTTGCATGACAGTAATCTTTAATTATCTCTCTTGTTCCCACTTAAGTTTCTCACATAGACTTGGAGGTATGTAAAGGCATCTGTTCCAGTTTCTAGCACAAAGCTGAAGTTGTCACTAAAGAGCTGATTCTTGAATGCTCTGCCAGTGGCCTAACTATCTGAGAAATTAGATCAATGAAACAGTCATGCCAGATTAAATTGTTGTTATAGTGAAAAACTAAGTATTTAATGGCAAATCAGAAATTTGTGGCACAATCTTCTCAAACGTTTATTGCACAAACATATTTTTTATGAAATTCACTATTCTGCTGGACTAGCACTCCTGGCATTCGTGACTTCGCTGAGAAAGCATTTAGCTCTGTAAAGAAATAGATAGGAAAATGAAATACAAGAAAAGCTCTGCTAATTAATCAATGCATTTGAACCTATATTTTAATATTACTGATAAAATGAGTAGGAGGGTAGTCCAAGTGAGGTGCAATAGTCTCTAATGGGAAAGGTCCAATGAAAGTGAGAGATCAATACAGGGTCCAAAGGGGAGTAGCAAGATGGTCTAGGAATAGCACAGATGATACAGGAGATTGAAGTCCAAGCAAAGCAGAGGTCAAAATATTAATGTAAAAAGGTGAGTTGCACGTAAACACAGAATCCCCCTGGTCAACCAACTGAATACGTTGCTTCAATTTTCTACCACTAGGTGTCCCTGAAATCGACTTGTACTAATGAATGAATGAAATTGGAACATTTTCTATTTAATGGGCATGGATTAACACAAGTTGGGGTGGTTACATGATACATTTTTGATGGGACATGTTATTATACATTAACTCGTATGTGTTAATGCATCGTGTAACCAGGCCTTTAAGAAGTATGTGGACAGTTTTCTTTCTTTATGGTGTTCCTTTTGATGGTGGTTCAACTACTCCCTCTTTGGAAGCATTTCATTGCATATAGGGTTTCTGGTAACTGTTTTTACAGTAACAGTAAAACAGCTGTTTTTCGTCCAAAATAAAAAAAAAAAAAAACAGTAATAGGCTGGTTTTTTTTCTGTTTTACTGTTTCTTATGGAAAACTTTAAGCAAAAATACACACGTGACATGAAATTTACACTCATTTCGTTCGGATGAAATGGCAACACAACCCAGTCAACTCTCTCATACCGACAAGAAGCAGTTTATGGCAGTACCAACAAACCAGTGATGTGCAAACACCGTGATGTCAGTTTGTGCCTAGTGAATAACTTCATTGCAACTTACTGAAAATCTCCAGAAATTGTACTATGCAATTCTATCCATTAAACTGATATCAATGAATGTTGAAAGAGATTTTTTGGTCTGTATGAATTTCTGTACAAAATTAAGATCGCTTCTCTCAGACAAGTCGCTTAATGCACTTGTATTCTTGAAATATTATTATAAGAAGTATGTAAAAATGTATTGATTCATAGCTTATCACAAAAGATATACAATAAAATGGTGTTCATCTCGAGAATAAGCTATTGATTGTAATATTAATATTATTGAAAATAATACTGTTTGTTAGAAACCCTAATTGTATAACCATGATGAGAAAACAACCTTTGTTATTCATCATGGATATCCATAATTTCCACGAGGTCAGGCCTGAGATTATCAGTTTTTCTAATTGTATAAGTTTTGTAATCAGTAAATTTGTAAACACCAGCATAAGCATTTCAGGTGCAACTGGTGACACAGTTTGTTAGGATAGGTTTTTGAGTTGAGAGGTAAATTGATTGTTTCAGCGACTTTGTTATTTCATAAAGTGAGTATTCAAGTATCGTTTTCTTTGTTGGTTTTTACAGGCTAAGAAATCAATTGAATCATTGGCCAGCCACCTGCAGACATTGCCCCAGTCCACCCTGCAAAACATTTGTGATGAACTGGTCAAAGTAGCTGATGACCACAGCAATTCTCAACGCCTCTCTCTCCCAATACTCCGTAGCTTTGAGCAGATAATTGGTTCTGGAGCTATCAGCCCTGTTCTTTTGGCCCCTGTAGATGAAGCAGATGAGCAGAGTAGGTCATCATGTCTTCCTTCTCAAATTCTGCGGATTGTACGCAAAGAAATGTTGAGTTCTCCTACTGTATACAAGCGAATGGCTGCTGCTGGTGTACTTTGCCAACTGCTTCAGGCTGGAATTCCACCGGCTGTTTCAAAGGGGTATGTATCCCTGAGATTATTATTTAATCATGTTGTTAGTGATTGATTATCTGTCATGTAAACTGGAAGTGCATTAATGTTCTTGATTTGAGACTTAGTGAGTATCGTTCAAGTGCAAGGAAAATTGTAAATGAATTTTTTTCGTGGCACCTATTAATTTAAGATAAAGTTTATTTCATGTCATTTAGATATTTTCAGTAACTTATGATGATTATACGTTTTAGTTAAAGATATAACTAAAAAGCTTTGATGCCCATAAAATAGTATGTGTACTGGTTTTACTGTGAAATTTTTTCTTCTTTTTTAAGGATATACTGTTTATTAAACCTTGCAATTTTGCTAACCTGCTAAGGTGTTATTAGTTCAGTGTATATATGTTTATGGTCATTCAATAATTTATGCAGTTTTGTACTAAAATAGAACCAATGTGAGGGAGAGACAAAATTAGCACTGACGTTCAGCTAACAAAAAAGTTAGACACACATAAAAATACTCATCATGTAATCACTATCTGTCATTAATATCTTATTTTTACTTATTATTACATTTTTAAATTGAGAGGGTTGGAAAATCAGTAATTTAGTGAATGTGTTAGACAAAGTTCTAAACACAGGGAGATTTTTTTTCTTTAAATAGATGTGTGACTACGTAGTTAGCTTCAGAAGGTAAAATAGGCAATCTCCCCGTAGAAAGTTCATTTCCTATTTGACTCATCAATATTGGTTGTAAATGATGGTGTGAGTCAAATCAACTAATTACCTCTGGTCAAGGGTAAATTTCATGTATACGTTGGATTCATTTAAAATATGTAATGTTAGAATTATGTACCTTATAATGGTGGGTGTCAATCTTATTTCTGTGCCTCCTAGCACCCCCTTTCCATAGCTTTGAAACTGCAATGAATAACCATTTGTGAAATTAAATGGTCAAATTGATAATTCTTTATTGTATTTCACTGACAAGCTTATGGAAATAATTTGACCAAATTTGTTTATGGGTCAGTTCTACAATGTTTGGTTACATACAGCCTTAGTTACAGCTAGAGTTGACCTCTGTTATTCAGAAGATTCCTACTCTAGCCATGACCAGAGATTGTGCAACAGCTGTAAGTGTTAGACAGAGTATTTGAAGGATTTGAGATTTAACAAAAATTTCCTGGAAAATATTTTTGTTTACAATTTGTACCAGCAGAGTAGTTGTATACCTGTATTTTGACCAAAGAACCATTATTAGTCCTCTTTTTTTCATAACAAGTGAAGAGAAATCTTCTTATTGCTTTAGTGCTAATGTTTATACCTGAAATACAACATATATTTAGCTCAAATATCATTAATTGTTGATGTTGCACTTTTAAAAAATTTTGGCAGCCTTTTTAATTCAATAAAATAAATTAGAGCTTAATTCCATCTCATCCACTTTGGCTTTGATGCTTGCAAAGTTTCCTCAAATGTGAGGGATGCTGATCGTCAATCGTATGTGATTATACCCTCAAAGGTGCCTCTCACTGCTTGCCATTCTCCTTGGCTGTGGTGCATCTCGAGCGAGAACAGCCACTGCTGCACTGCTGTATGAGGCACTTTTGGTGGCCGGTGAGGAGAGTTTTGGCACTTCCGTGGATGAAGCGCTGTCGCTCCTTGCAGAGACGGACTGGGCATCGCCCGACATGTCTGCAGTCCGGGAATCTCGAAATGCTTTCTGCAAACACTTAGGTCTACCCATTCCACGCTCTGCTGCTGCTGGTCCAAAGCCCTCATAACTCACGCAAAGGACAATTAATAATTAACACTGCATTTATTGAGAAGAGAAATCTCATGATAAAAAGCTTTATTCTTTCATTTGTTTTAAATTATAACATTTAATTCATCCTGTCATTTGTGAATCTGAACGTTGATATTTAGATTGTTATTAAGTCTATTTTGCTATTTGTTACTAATTTAATAAAAGTTAACTGAAATGGCCTAAAACAAGTGTGTTCTATAATCTCTGATTTTAACTGTTATTATGATTTCACGTTACATGCTCTAAGGACACAGCAGCTCAGATAAGCTTGCAGTGTCCACTATTTATAATATTTATCAAACTTTCAGCATAAGCGGAGGCAACTGATGAATGAATGATTTAAGTGATCATGTCTCAGAAGAGGTGGGATTTTTGGGTTGTCTTCTATGCTGGTTCATCTTCTAGAATTGCAATTTTCCAGGTGTTGCAGAAGATAAACCAACACAGAGGATAACCTGAAAATCCCACTGCTTCAGCTAAATCAATCTGAAGAACCCTTCATTACGTGATGAATGTGCCAGCTATATTTTTGATAGCACTCTTTGAACTAATAGCAGCCTATCAAGTGTAGCAGCTTGTGCCAATGAATAGTTGATATTTTATTTGCATCAAGAAAACTCCAATCAGGCTCTTCTTGTTGAATTCAGTATTGAATTGTGTGTGAACAAAGTATAAGGTATCATGGGGTTCAGTGCATCATCCAGATCACACTTGCTCATAGGCAGAGGGGGAGAGGGATTCTTGAAGGAGAACTGCTCATCATGTTACGAAAACACTGCCATAGATGTATTTGAAGGTCTTGCATGGAATCTATTTCTAGTCATCTTTTGCGGCTTCCTATGTTCTTTCATCGAGTTCTGTGAAATAGCATTTCTCCAATAGAGTAAAACCTCGATTTTACGCAGTTGAAGGGAATGAAAAAAAGGTAGTATGTAAAATCAAAAGTGGATAATAATGCATGGTGTAATAACATTTTTAAGATATTTGCATTGCATTAAAAATCATGCCAAGAGTCATATAAATGTTTTGATGGGTAAATTTCATTTGAATTAATGTATTTGACGGCATATAAAACCACCTTTTTACCCAAAAAATCACTTGAAAACCACCCCCAGGTCTTATATTCAAAGGCAACTCCACACGCAGGCATAAGTCATTCACAATGCTAATTTCTACCCACATTTACTCTCGCAAAACAAAATTTCTTCGTTTTAATCTTATTTAAAAAAATAAAGCTGCTCGTTTTTTTTTTAATCCACAGATATAATGAGAGGGAAAATATTGAAGATGCAGTTGTATTGCGGGTTGCATGCATGGACTTTTCCGCTGCATTATAGGTCTATAGAAACATTGTTGTGATGGAAAATAAATGAGATAAAAATATTTCATAAATTCTTAGAATTATTGTCGAATATATGAGGGAAGTTGCTGGAATTATTTCGATTGGTACATACCTCAGTTGGAGGGGGAAAATAGTAACGACACACGTGCATTGTGGGTTGCATAATTTATTTACCGAGTTGTCATATGACTGTAACACCATAATAACATGGACATGAAGAAAGATTAATTAACTTACAAACTACATATATTTATAAAATATAATTGTATGTAAAGCTTTTCGGTAATTACTCAAAATATAGTTCGTTTTTTACTTACATGAGCTATAGTAGTAAGGTAGGATAAAACCTCGTGGAAGATTAAAACATACTACTTGAATTAAAACTCAATTTTATTGACTCAGTCAGCGAGAGATGTTTTATTGTCCTCTCTTTCAGAGCGTATTGATTCTTTTTCTAAACAAATCAATTGCGTAGCAACGGTGCATAACGGCGAAATATAAAATCACAAATTTGGCTAAATATATAATTACAAATTCAAGACACACAAGTTAGAACGCCGTATCAGCCCCCCGCGGAGACCGGAGGTCGGGCAACGGAAACGCACGCGGCGACATGAATTGCAAGCGGGGTGGTCTGAAGCAATGAAGGCAGGTTTCACACGATCAAGGCTAACGCGTCTTTCTTGACCGTTGATGAGGATGGTGATAGTCTTGTCGTCTCTGCTGATCACAGGATGTGGACCGGAATATGGCGACTGTAGGGAACGTCTAATCTTGTCATCCCGAAGAAATACGTGTCCACATGTCGATAACTCTTGAAACACAAACGGTGTCGGGGAAGAATGACGCGCCGCTGGAACCGGACGGAGGCGCGACATTTGCTGACGAAGCCGCACGACGAAGTTATTGTTGTCTTCTTGGCGATCAGGTTTAGCAGCTGGAACGATGAATTCTGCTGGTAGTCGTAAGGGCTCCCCATAGACAAGTTCAGCTGGGGAGGCTTTAAGGTCTTCTTTAACGGCACTGCGCAGACCAAGAAGAACGAGAGGCAAAGCGTCCAGCCAGGTCATATGAGGGTGGCATCGGAGAGAGCTCTTCAGGTGGCGATGGAAATTTTCTACCATCCCGTTGGCGCATGGGTGGTACCCACAGGTGCGACATCGTGCAATACCAAATATGTTGCTCAGACACCGGAAAAGCTGGGACTCGAATTGTTTGCCCTGGTCGGTCGTGATGCAGACAGGAGAGCCAAAACGTGAAATCCAGCAGCGTATTATCACGTCGGGGTCACCAATTATAAGGTAGGATAAAACCTCGTGGAAGATTAAAACATACTACTTGAATTAAAACTCAATTTTATTGACTCAGTCAGCGAGAGATGTTTTATTGTCCTCTCTTTCAGAGCGTATTGATTCTTTTTCTAAACAAATCAATTGCGTAGCAACGGTGCATAACGGCGAAATATAAAATCACAAATTCGGCTAAATATATAATTACAAATTCAAGACACACAAGTTAGGACGCCGTAGTAGCATATTACTTCCTGTTTTTCTCTGTTATTTTGTACATACCATTAGCCATGGAATTTCTAAGTGGCTTTCTCTTTTCATGCTCTAAAATAGCTCCCCTTCCCCCTTTTGAGTACTGATTTTTGGCCAAAAATGAGGGGCATATGCGGACATACACGGTATATTGTTTTGATTGCTCCTTCGATATTGAAGAACAATATATTGAACTTCATATCGTCACCATATAAGACATAATAAAACCATGCCCCTAATTATAGTAAAACCAGACAAAACTTATAAAACTGTCTCCAAATGCAAGGCATTATACCGACAAGGATTATGACATATTTGTGATAACTGCCGAAATAATTTTATGAATTTTGGATGACAGTGCAGCTGTATTTTCTGCTCATGTTGCTGGAAAATGGAGTGCATAGTTAGATATATTGTTAAAACGTTGGGGTTGGCTGCCAATAGATCTACTCCTAATGAGTAAAAGTATTGCTAAACTACGTAAAAATGAGAAAAAATTGACTAGGGACCGGAGTATGCTTGCATAAAAACAAAAAAATTACTTAAAATCAAGAAAACATGTAAAATCAAGAGTTTCCCATTGAAAAACCCTATGGTTCCCGGCCCGGCCTTAAGGTAGCTATGCAAGATCGAGAGTTACGTAAAATCAAGGTGCATAAAATCGAGGTTTTACTGTATTAAAAATTGGTATTTTTTTAATTGGATAATGCCTCCAATGATTATAAAATATGAATTATATATGAATATTACCCCTTCCTACCTATTGAACTTATGCATTTCTTGTGGATGGCAGATGAGAGAAAACACTTCTAATCAATACCCATCATGCATAATTGAGAAATTACTTTTGTGTGTGCTGAATTTCTACGTTCTAGGAATTTTGATTTTGCAGTTAGTGTGGAATAGTTGGGATTGTGGGTTGTGTGACAATCAACGTGTTTTATGTTAGTCAACTATGAGTTAACCCGATGGCTTAGTAATTTTTGAGTGAACACTAAGGGGAGGACATTTAGACCATAAAAATAAATAGGCACAAAAAATTTCAAAACAGGCACTTGATATGGGCATACAATGTGGCTTATTATTGTAAAGAATTATCTGATATTCAAAGTTTGGGCTGGAATAAACTACGTACATATTACTATTCTTAAAAATTGATAGAGTGGACAGAGGGTTAACCTCCCAAGAAAATCCTACGTAATAATTATATTATTCTACTTAATATAAAAAAGATAAGCATAAAACTGCAGTTTTTCCTGCAATGCTCTGTTTTTTCTGGAACCAATTGTTGAACAACTTTAAAACTTTGCTTGTTGTTAAATATTGCCACTCATTGGATAACAAGCTAAAATATTTTTTCAATTCAAAATTCTGAGAATTTCACCAGATATTTTGAAATTTCTTAAAATTTAGTGCTTTTTTGAGAATTGCGCCCCAAACATCTGTGCTACTGTTGAAGAATGTACGAGGGAAAACCCTCCAAAGGAAACAATAGGGAAATCAATTTTATCACCTACAGATTTTAATTTTTGGCAAAAATAAATGAGAAAGGATTGTGTGATACATTTCTTAGCATGAGTAGTGGTGGAGTGAGGGAAGCAAGGGCAGACTGGGGGCTTAGCCCTCTAGTTTAGCCCATAAAATAAAGATGGATAAAATGGCTTGATGTGTTTACTTCTCTGAAGTCTCATTGCCATTTACTACAACATATTTCTCAAAATACTCTCCTGTGAACTGATGCCTAGAATCAGTCAGGATGTTTCAAAAGTGAGAGAATGACCTTTCATGAGGTGATGGAGTAATGCTTTAATGATGACATTTGTTCTGGAGTCATCCTTGTTACTGAAGTCTTAGAAGTTCCTAATTATTGGTCTGCTACCTGCACATTGATCGGTGCATATGTCAGGATGCCATTCAGTATAAGCACAACCTATCAATTGCCTAGGTGGACTATTGAAAGTCATTCGACAACACTTCACATGACCTGCTTATTGCCGTGCTGAAGTCAATGAGAGTCTACCCAGAGGTTGTGTCCTGCATCCAATGCCTGTGTTACCACTCTGGAAAACATGTTTTGTCCTGACTTTTTGCAAGCAGACAGTTTCAACGTAGTTGGTAACATACCACCATGGCCTTTTTGAAGACTATTGCTTGAGCCCCCTCGTATTCTGTATTTCCCTCCTTCATATGTCCTTCCAGCTGCAACAAGACAGAGAATATATTATGTGCTGTGTCCCTGGTGACAGAAAGCATAAAGTCACCTATTTGTTTTGCATGGAGCTTTATGCTTCCAGTGCGATGGAACTTCATGTAGTACTGGACACTGTATGGAAATACAGTGAGGATATAGGAATGGAGTTTGGAAGGGACAAGTGTGCATCTGTCCACCGTGGAATTGTGAAAATCTGCTGTGGATGGTGCTTTCAATTTCCCTGGACAGCAGTAAATGAGGTGGTTTCACTTCATCTGGGCACATCATTCTTGTTACAAATGATGATGCGGTTGCTTCGACAAATATAACTTTAATGCTCCTTGAAGTGCGAGCACGTTTACATCCCGTCTCTCTTCTCCACATTTACTGTAGGCGTGGCCCACTCTGAAACCTTGACTGGCACTAAAATCCCTTCCTGAACCAATCTACCTATTTCCCCAGAAACCTTTTCAATTAAGGCATAGAGGACTGGACGGGCCTTGCGAAAAATAGGGGTGGCTCCCTCCTTCAGGTGGATATGGGCTGGAGGGCCGTTGTATTTTCCCAACCCAGGGGCGAACACTTCCCTAAAATTACTAATCTCAGGGGGCAGGGAATTTCCAGATGAACACGAGTGTACCCCATCCACTCCAATATGTAAGGGCTCAAACCATGAGCGTCCCAGCAAAGATGGACCAGGTCCATCAGCCACCAAAACATTCTTGCTCAGTGGTTAAATTAACAAATTACAGTCGACCTTCGTAATAGCAAGTTTAAATATTCAAACAGCATTTTTCTGGGAGGTGTAGCTGTCTTTGTCTTTTTGCGATTTATTTTCAATATTTTTAGCCTGTGTGCGAGATTCAGGAGCAGTTGTTGACGAACTCTCGAAATTGAGCTTACTTACCTGTTACCCATTGTGAGATGTTTCCGTGTACCTATATCTGTGAAATTTAGATCATATTTGAAGGGATAGATTTAGAACTTCATCCTGCATGTCATTGATTCCTTTCACAAGTGTGACGGTGTATATTAAAATAAAAGCACTAATTTTGCTGGTCCACGTAAAATTTCATTTTTAATGTTCGCTTCAGTATTATTATGTTCTTTCCATAAATTTTTGAATGAAAAAACTAATTTTTTTGGTGGATCGGAGTTTTAACACTTGAGTTTGTAAATATTCACGTAATGAGGGTGTTTAATTCTATGTGTGGGTTTAAACCGAGCGAATTCATTAAGATTTAGTTCAGTTGTTTTCAATGATTACTCATGCATTTGACGTTGTAAAGCTCTTCTGTGCAAAAGTGACCTAGCCAGGGGCGCTGAGAGGACATAAATATCGTTGGAAACTTATATCGGTTTTATTTTAGGTCGAAATATATTACCTACTTTGGTGGAAATATAGTACCTACTACATTTTTTTGGATAAATTTATCCCAAAAATAAATTTTATTAATCATCGTTCCAGGCTCACGAAAAAAGTGGTACCTCGGGGATGTTTGATTGATTGTAGATTCAATTCAATGCCTTCGGTGAACTGATGGGAGTCGATGGGCCAGAATGGATTTTCCAGCAATGAAAATGGTTGTGCCATTCCCATTGGAAGTCTGAAGACATACGTCTGCTCCTCTCCCATTTCCAATCAGGGAGCGGAAATTGAGGAGTTTGCACAAAGTTATCTGAAAAAATGAGGCCAATTGTTACCTGAAAAAAAAGAGTCATTAAAAGGCTGTGTTACACAAGGCACTTCATTGCACATTGTGATGAATGTGCATTGAAAATTGCGTCGTGCATAGGGGTGAATTGCGAGAATGTATGCGTAAATGCATAAACGACAGATGGGAAAATAGCCGCTGCTCTAATTCCGTGCCTGCGTATTCGCCATTTCTGTACATCAAATTGCGCAATTAAGTGCCTCGTGTAAAATGGCCTGAAGAGTGTCCACCATGGTAAATGAATCGATGTAATTGGCCCCCTTTATTTAAATGAATCCGTGTCTCAGTTGCCGAGTAAGGTCGGAGAAGTGAAATATTTATAATTAACATCACTTGATCCACCTTGATTTGTTGAAATCTTTACTAGTTCACCGTAGCCTTTTGAGTGGAGATGACAATGCGTCCTCAGCAAGGAATGACGACTTAAAATTATGGCTTTCATGTATATATATGGAGATAAGTCATTAGGTAAAACCTTGTGCGTGATGGTAACGATCAGCGTGGTAGCTTAGATATGGTTAGAGTTTTATTTAAAATTAGACTTGATAATTGGAGAAGAATACTTCCTGACGACGCGATAGTCCAGTGGATACTGACGATACGGACCATGAAACTCTGACACGAACTTGAGAACTCTCAAGTTCAAATCAGGGTCCACTTCAAATCGAAGCCTCTTCCGACACCCTCCCTGGAGGCCAAGGGAAAGGAGAGAGTTGTTCTGTCTGCGAATTTCAGACGCCTTGTCGTAAGTGTACCCATCGGGTTGATCCCGGTGTAAGTGAACTTCTTCGTTATGCAAAATTCCCTTCACAATTTAGTTGAGTATGCGGATGGTAAATTGTTCATGTGACAGTTATATCAGGTATTATAAGGGTATTACTTGGCATCCGTGGGCAAACTGGACATTTCTTACCGGAAGCGCCTGGAGTTCTACCTCGCCGCCCTACTCGGTATCGCCTCAATCGTTAAACCACAGAGTATATCTTTACTCTGTGGTTAAACGTTCCGTCAATCTTAGGACGCTCCGCTCTACATTTTCCATGGCTACAGAAAAATGCTGAGAGTGCAAATTCTGTGGTTAAATCGAATCCATGTCTTGGAATTCGGAAGTAATATAAATATAACTACTTAGTAGCGTTCCACATACCTTTTTTCCCTATAGTTCGGGGATTATCAAGAGATCAGTGAATCATGAGTTAAATAGGATTACTAATAGAGACCGAATAGGTTGAAATTGGTTGAAGGAGAAAGAAAAATGTGTGATATGTTACTAAGTAGTTTCATTTCTGTAAGCTTATTATGTGATTGAAATGGTGAATATTAATTATTATGATTGCCTGCCTTCTGTGGTTGAATACATCCTATCGAACAATCCCTAAATATTGGGTAGTAAATTTTGCTGCTGGTCTCGGATTAATTTATATCTTCGGGTGCTATTTGATGGAGCCTTTTGGCTCGCACCCACACCGAAGTCATCGCCGGTTTTCGGTATGATCGATGAGCTGAATCAGGATGGCCACAAAACCGTGTAACCTTGAAAACCGTGGATTATCCGTGAAATTCGCGTGTAAACCTTTGATTTGAGAATTTTTGGGCCCTTAATTGTTCTATCAGATTTTGTGATTGCATAAATGTCAGTTTTATTTCGTCCTGTGAATAAGTCTGGGCGGTCTAATATGAATGTTCTGTACAACGTGCTGTTTCTAACCATTCAATTTTACTCCAATCAACTGTTGCGAATCCTTGAAATTCTTCGCGGTATTAGGATCTAATTTGGGAAGGCCAAAAAAATAAAAAGACTCCAATCTCGACAAGTTTTCACTGAGTGTCGGATGCATTGAATTCACCAAGTAGGTTAACATTAAAATTTCTTGTCTAACCCCCTTTAGTTCACTCCATCGCTTTACTTTCTCGTTGGATTTACGATGAAAATCTACTTCAAAATATATATTCTGACCTTTTTATTAGAATAGCGGCAACTTATTGGGACGTAAATGATTTACCTACTGCATATTTCCGTTAAATCATGAATTACCATACTTAACGAAAAATATAATTTTGAATGATTCTGAATACAGCTCCAAAAACCGTGAAAATAGTGATTTTCGACCCTTAAAAACCCATGAATTTGACTATATTGAACGAGAGACCTCCCTACACATCATTTCTTATTCGCTCTTATTTTATTTACATGTGAGTGAGCATTCTCTGATATGAAATAATCTCTATAGGTGTGCTCCATTCGAAACAGAGAGATAAGTTCGCCTCTAGCAGCGTGGAACAACCCATCATCTACTCCGGCTTGCAAAGGTACGTTTACAAAAAAACCTACTGCTCCATGTAAATTTTTAGGGTGAACTCGGAAGTCTCCGGCCATTTTTTATCAGATGTGGATTGAATAACCAGCACTACCCTAATTCTTAATAATTCCCGAAGATCTTAAGAATTTGCCAAGGCGTATTTTAAAAGGCCAGGTTAGTTTTATTTCAGTGTAATAGTGTCAATGTACTTACGTTGAAAAATTCTTGCTGCTGCATTTTCGCCAAATTAGTTCGGCTTTGTCTTCATCATCACTCAAAATATCGGCATCGCCTCATCATCAGATGGGCACCACTTCCTCTCGAACTTCCTGCCGTGTGTTCCAGGTTTTCTCTCGTCATCTTAAGGTAATACACCAGAGAACGGAACCAATTCATAGAGATAATGCATAATTCGGATCGGATTAACGTTGACCAAAGATTTACCTAATCGGTTCCCAACTTTATTTTCTCCAACTTCAACGTTCAAAGAACTCATTTGTCTTTGACGTCCGTGATGTTAGTCATTGAAAAATTAAATTGAAGTAAATAATCATAATTACGGTATTTTTTCATGTTAAAATTTAACGTCAATTTTCCTGGAAGGGAGGATATTAAGTATTCTTTCATAGTTGGGTTGATTTAATGTAAACATTTTTTAATTTGCTGATCCCAGCCCTTCAAGGTTCTTAATCTCTTAGATAGAATTGGAAGGCTATTACTATTCTTTGGTTTCTTCTTATTTTTGGAAATTCCATCCATTCTTTAATTTTCATCCGTTGCATTATGCAAAGAGTAATGTTGGTATTCAAGTCATATGCAGTCTACATTAGGATATAATAGCTTGACGGAAGAATAATTTTTAACTTAATAAATACGTTTTATCAACACAATATTAGGTTAAATGTACCTATAATTGAATAATAATTTCCTACTATAAACTGTTTGCATATCTCGCAGAAAAAATTGATTAAAATTTAAAAATTTACGTTTCAGTTTCATTCTCTTTGTGTATTTGTGCTTGTATCCTATACTATTAAACGAGCAAATCTTGTATTTATACATATGTGTGTATATATGTAAATTTTATTTCGAAAACGGCTCTAACGATTTTGATGAAAGTTACAAATTTACTAATATAGGGTACGAAAAAGCGATTTAGTAGCTCTTGACTTTGGGAAAACTTTTTTACAAGATATTGGACAAAAGAAATTGAATTTTTTAAATGTAAAAAGGCTAGGATACTCCATTTTTGTTATACAGTGGTTTCTTTGTTTGCTTTGTTTAATTGCTTACACTCCTGATACAAATTTAAAATGTTACTTTTAGATAAATGAAAGAACAAATGTTTTAATTCTTGCATTCAATTTCCGTATACCCATCGCATTTTCCTGGAATTTTAGTTTTTAGCTCGAAAATCTCAAATTTTTGCACAACTCCCACAGTTGAATATTTTGTTTACTTGGAAACCGCTGCATAGGCATGGAAT
Source organism: Pyrrhosoma nymphula (assembly GCA_963573305.1). Lineage (NCBI taxonomy): Eukaryota > Metazoa > Arthropoda > Insecta > Odonata > Coenagrionidae > Pyrrhosoma > Pyrrhosoma nymphula. Next base: position 68,330,172 of record OY754327.1, on the reverse strand, counting down.
GGAAATTCATGCCTGAGACATTTACGCCTCTTTAAAAAATCTCTTTTACAGATGTACTTTGAAATTTTAGCTGGAATATATTTCTACCCAACCTCTCCATTTGTGTTTAATGGCTACTACAGAGTAAATGGTATTGATATCACGTAATTTTGAAAGTGTTTACGTGAGTCCTCCAGGGGCTGTAGAATATTGATCCGATCTACAGAACAACCAGAAAGAGAACTTCAGGAGCAAATGGTACAAGGTGATGACCCAATGCCCAATACCTCAAAGAATTTTATTCCGGAGCAAATAGAACAAGTTGATGACTCAATACCAGGTATCTCAAGTAATTTAATTCCTAAAAATGAACATTTTCTGACATCAGCAAGACCACGCCGGGTAGCAAAAACCACATGTAAAAATAGGTTATTTGAAATGATGACTGAACTAAATGATTCTTACTCTCAAGAGAGGAACGATCAGAAAAGAATGAGGCAAGAATATGAGTCTTCCGATGATCGTCTTGAGCATTTAGAAATGATACGTGATCTTGCACGAATCCAGAGAAGTGGAGAATCAAACGAACAAAGGGAACTACGTTTGTAAAAGATAAGGCAACGACAAAATAACCAAAGAACAGAAGAATCAGACTCACAAAAAAATTAGCGGCTGCAAGACATGCGTGAACGAGCGGCTCAGAGGCGTACAGAAGAGTTTGATGATGATCATCATCAACGATTGGAAGAAGAACGCCAGAGAAATTCAAGACGACAACAAGCAGTACGGCTAAACCGAATAAGTTCCTACAAGGTAGCTACAACGGCTGATATTTCTTATCATAGTTTGCAACCTTTTAGTGTTGCTTGTATTCACTATGGAGCATTGCATTTTCCCGAAGAACGTGTGTCAAATCGAATTAATTGAGATTCGTTTGGGGACTGCTGCTTGCATGGTAGGATAGATCTACCACATCCAGAATTTCAGAACGAGTTAAAGCGATCGTTTCTTCGACGTCATCCATTTTCTGATGAATTTTATGAAAGGATTCGAAATTTTAATTTTGTTTTGCAAGGGCTTCATTCACCGTAGATGACGATGGAACATTCTACGGTCGAGGAGTTTATAATTACATTGCTAGCGGTCAAGTTTATCACTTAATGTAGCACTCACCCTACTCAAAATGATGATGGAAAATTTGAATGGCCTCAATATGGACAGATATACCTTTGGATAATCAGGACGCTTTTAGTGCGCACATAAGCAATGCCATTAATCATGGCATCAGCGAGAATCTTATTAGTCTCTTGGAACATATTTTGAGATCTGAAAATCCGTTTGCTCTTGGAATCATGGTAATGCGGGAAGTAGAAGAAGAAGCTAATAGACGCGCTGCTGCAGAAGGTGTAGAGCCGCCTTATGTTAAGCTGCTTTTTGCATTACCTGATGCCGATGATCACAGAAGGTTTAACATCCCCCTTCAGAATGAAATGTGTGCCATTGTTACCCTGAATGCTGACCAAAGCTTTCCAGATAAAGAGTTAATTATTCGTAAACGTGGGAAATCTTTAGTTACCTTGAATAATATTGACAGTCGTGTTGGGTTCTTTACTTATCCACTATTTTACCCAAATTTTGCAATTTTGGATTCTCTGTATTAGTATTCCTTTTAAGGACATCTTATACCAGTCATAAAATTTGACTAGATTTCAACTAGCTCAGTGCCGATTAGCATTTAGACCTCAACTTGCCAAATATTTTCCTTCGGACATCAACCTAAGAAATCCTGATCTCCGCCTTTTAAAGTTCAATGCTTTGCATTTCGGTGGTCGCCATTTTCAGAAATATCTGGTTGATACTAATATAAGAGTGGAACATGACAGTATCCAATATATTAAAGCAACTTTTAAAAAAATACTTGCAGAAAACTGTACAAGAGTGATTCAATTTTATAGTGAATTGGCTGAAAAAAATAATGCTGTTTTTGGTGAAAGGATTATTTTGCCTTCTTTGTTTCCTGGATCTACACATTTTTACACTGTAAATTTTGAAGAAGCCTTGGCCTTTGTCCGTCGACATGGATCGTCAGACTTTTTATCACAATGACGTGAAATCCTGAATGGCCCGAATTTGCGGAAGCAGCTCGTACAACCCTTGAAGATGGATCAACCTTGCAACAATTTGCCCAAGAGCGTCCTGACTCAATAACTTCGACACACGAGAAACTTTGTATGGAAAGAAATATTGAATAATTTTTAATCTAATAATTACAGTAATCTGTCAATGAACATTGGAAATAATGAAAAAATTTAAATATTGAATTTATTGATGATTTCAGAATGTCGTAGGAAGAACATTTTTGTGTTAGTGGTGTTTTTGAGTTTGCTTTATACTACCTAATTGCATCATCACTACTATATTTAAAAAAATAAATACCCGATATACTTTATAAATTTTTTATATTAAAACCTTTAATCGCTCTATGTGAATGCTCAATATAATTAAAATAGACAATAAGTAGCAGAATAGGAGCGTACAAGTTCTTAGTACACCAAATAAACACCGAGCAACGCTCGGTAACCAGGTACTTTCCATAAACTGCGCAGCAATACAATCATGTGTCTCTGTCAACCAAGAAGCCCCTTATGGACATTTCTGATCACGTCTGATCTGAACCAGATCAGGACTGATCTAAACCTAATCAGGTCTGATCTGAACCACTGCAGGTCTGATATGAGGATCAGTCAGGTCCACCCCTTGCAGAAATTTCTGATCCATCTTGATCAGGTCTGATTATTTTTAGTACCGTATAGTTACGTTTTCGTGAACAAATGAAACGGATCATTTACTGTTTATGTCTTTTTTTGAAACATACTTAAAAAGCAGAATAGAATGTTTCTATATCATTGTTGTGCTGTTTTTTCTAACCTAGGTTAGAAACATTTTTAAAAACATTTTTTAAATTCATCTTAACCCCCTTGCTCTCAACAGCGTGAAAATACGGTACGCTTTATTTTAGAGATAAGAATGTTCTGTACACCGAATACGACATCGTGATTTCGGCTGTGGACCGCATCCGAAATGAATGCCGTAACATATATAACTCCTATTAATATTGTTCGTAGCTCTCCAGCTTCTCTCTCTGTTTGTGAATGGAAGCAAAGCGAGCCGTCAGGGGCAAGCTCCGCGAGCTCAAAACAATTTCGGCAATCCTATTTTAGCCCACAAAACTAATACGCTTGGACCTTCTCTTTTGTGGGTTCCGCCTGTGTCGTTTCGTGTGGGCGTAGCGGGTGGAATTCCGTTGCTCGAAAAGAGAACTCGTGTGTGGAAGCGAAGGATAACGAAATTGTTCCCGCGCTGTTCCGTCAAGTTTGTAGCATAACTACGTGAATTTAGTCTCAGAGAGATGAATTCCAATATTGTTAAACACACGGGTGAAAATTATCTCGCGAAAGAAAAAAATGCCTCGCCTCCCATTTATACCGCGATATTCTTGCTAGCTATTGCGGTGTTAATACGGAATGTTCCCTTAAATTCTGTTGGTGTGGCTAGAGGGGTATCTGAGATTGCCGTCTCTCTATTCTACCCCGAATATTTCCTTGCGGTTTGTTGCGCTTACGTAATTGTGCATGTTTTCGGCGCGTTCGTGGTGCAGAACTCCCATTGCAATGGATATCGGATTTCCAAACTATTCACCGAGGGAATTTTTTTGTAAGTCCTTAGTCAGCTCTTTGATATCAATCATTCGAGTTATCATAGTTTTCATTTCATCCGAGGTGATTTAATTAGCGAATCGAACCTCAATATCTGATCCCACCAGTCGATTTTCCCAATTCGTCAGTATTTTTTTTAATTTGTAGATTTTATGAAAGTTTGAACGGTATTTGTCTGTCTGTATCATAGTCATATATAGTATCCACTCCTTTACCTCAAGGTAAACCCCTAGGTGTATGTGGTGAAGAATGGGTAATAGTTTGGGGTTAATAAATCTGTGGGTCATTTTTTCTATTTTGCGGCCACGGCGTAAAATAGGGGGAAACAATTCAGAGTTAATGTGGCGGGTTGCATAAATGTGCAGGATATAAGAACAAGGCACTCGCATGGGTGGAGCGGGTTGCTTTCACTCACGGGTACGGTTAGAATTTATCCGCAATAAAGACAAATGCTATCATTAGGTACACGATTCACTTTACGGTGAATCTTGAGAAATGGCTCGCAGTAGTTATATGTAGGTCACCCCTTTTAAAGTGCTCATCAAATGATTCCATTGCGCTTCTTCTTCTGCTATATGTGTTTTGAGTGGAAAGAAACATTACTATCCAGCCCGTCTAAACTCACCATTTTCAAACGAATATTTTTGGAGTTTTCTTCGTGGTATTCAGCGGACATATTTTAATAAACAAGCTTTGTATATTCCACACTATTAATATCGCAACCTTCACTTTGTCGTATGTTAAGGTTTTAGGGACTAAATTGTCAAGTAAATGACTTCTTGCCAAAAACTCACTCACCTCTTTACCACGTGCCTGTACCACCTCCAGGACAAATTTTCAATTGATGTGACCTTTAGCCAGTTTTTATTCTTCTTGTTAGTATTTCCTTATCACTTCCTTATCATTTCCATTATCATAACTTCCCCTATTTCTTATGTTCAACAAAGTGTAAAGAAGAACTCGCCACGGGGAAAGATGTAATCACCCTTGAAATAATGTGAGAGCGTTGAATTCGATAGTAAAAGTGTGGGGTTCATTTATTTGAAAATGTCACTATTTTCAGTTGAATCAGATTGTACCGTATTCAATATTTGTAGTATTTTAAATCAGTGATGAAAGTAATCCATTCGGTTCTGTGATATTAATAGAATAAAAAGGATGTTTTTGGAAAGTTTGTCGTGAATAAATTAGATCACGTGTGCTTCTTGCCAGCGTTTCCAAAGTTTATATTTTCATATTCAGGGTATATTTTCACATCCTTTTATGATTTAGTGGTCAATAACTTGCTCTCATCAACATTAATAGGATAAAATTTTGCGATTTACAGAAATTTCCATAATTCCTAAGTGGTGATTTTCATCTCATAAAGAAAAGTTTAGGGTGTTTCTATCACAACATAACTACTGGCAAAGACAAGAGAGAATTTTTACATGGTGGTTCACTTGAAAAGTGCCAGTAAATTTTAATATTATTTATCCTGATGAGTCTCCTTTTAATAAAGCGAAGGTAGTTATACAACACGCAGAGAGATTAAGCTTAGCTAAGAGATTAACTCTAAGTGGGGGATTAATAGCTGAATAAATGGAAGTAACTGAGAACTTTTCTCGCCAAACCAATTTTGTTCCAGAATTATTAACTTGATCTTGAAAAAAGAACCCAAGTGGGTTACAACGATACTGGATTTTTCTCAGATATGAAATCTTGACCTTGCAGTGTTCTCTGCACATCAATCTGTCTGAGTGAGGAGCTAAACGACCCAAAATAATGAAAGCTGTCTGCGGAAGTCGCTCCGTGACCTTCGCCGTGATAAATATAGAAAAAATTTCTGATGGTGTGTGCTTGTTTTCTTCTGTTTTAAGGTGGCATTTTTTTGCCCGAGAATGTGTCAAATCGATTACAACCGCGCGCATATCAACTGTGAGACTCCCTTGGTTGGAAATATTTTCGAGTAATTACTGGAATTTTCATGATGAATGATGATTCACCTAATTGAATTATATCGAATTTTAATTATAAGTAAGCGAGTTAAAAAATACGACCTGACTTCATGTGTGGACAATTTTCATCGGTTGTCTTTTCGTAAAAATTGAAATTTTAAACATTTTTAATAAGTTTAATGATCTACAATAATTAGAGAGCAATAAAGAGTCACAGTGCGTCAATATTCGACAGTGTATGTATTAACCACTAGTAAAAATTTAAATTCCCAAAAATGCGTTTTTCGCGATTGTATATGTTCGAGTTATCGAGTTCGAAACATCTCGTAAATTCCCGTTTAATGAATTAGTTCAAAGTTTTTATGAATGCATTTCTATTATTCGCACGAATAAAGTCAAAATAAGGTTTCGGAAAGCATTTTTTTCTCAGTGGCAATTTGGCTTCTGGTAAATCGAATCCAGTTTAGTATCGAATCCGTGTAGTGCATTCATCTCCATTTGAAAAAGGATTTACCACTTTATAGTGTTCGTCATTTATAGTGCTGTCCTAGAAATACAGAATTATTACGTTGACTTCGTCGCTCATTTAGCTTGTGTGTTCGCTATTAAAAGAGATTTGAAAAACAGAATATTTTGTCTTGTTTCTGTCCACGGGATTTTTGCGACCACGAAAGATGGGAACCGAAAATATGATAATCTTTTCCGCTAGTCATTTGGACACGGTAATTCTGAGCTTTTGTACAGTTTTATTGCTTTAATGTGTAAAATTTAATCCCCTAATCTCCCATCGAGTTTATCAGAAAATAACTAAGCAATCGATCGGCTGTACAGTGACATTTTACGAAGTAAGCCGCGATAAATGTACTCCTGCGTGGGAAGTATGAACAGGGTTGGGATGTTTGGTATTTTTTTTGCAATCAGGCATTTTCTATACCAGGTTTCGAACCTGTGGTACGCATATCCCTTAGGGGTGCTCGCTTGGTTGTTTAGATGGGTGTGACAAAATCTGAATAGTGGCGAAATTGTGGCGAGAATATTCCCATACTTCAAGGAGTCAAACTGATTGGAGTAGCAAAGGGTACGCCATGAGAAAATAGACTACCAAGGAACTTCGAAACGGAATATGTCAGCGATCTTTCGGGGTTTACACCGGGTAGTTAGGTCCATGGCGGTCAACGTTTCGCCATGGACTACCCGGTGTAAACCCCGAAAGATCGCTGACATAAATCTTCGCCGGGAAAGCCTGAAATCCTTCATCTTCGAAACGGAAGTCGAAAAAGTTTGGGAATTGCGGTTGTTCTAGACGTTTTTCAATAATGTCTTCAAATGTCAGAGATTATATATTCGTTATTTAAGCATGGGGTGTATTTTTTACAACCTTATTTGTCCAAATTGTGTTATTATTAGCGCTAAGGAGTCATTCTTCTGAAATTGTCCATTTGCATTTCGTTAGAAATGCGAAAACTCAAAAACATAGTCATAATAAACTATTTTTCAAATGCTTTACTGAATTGGATAAAACTTGCTTTTAACTCTTATTTTAAACGCGCTACTTGCAAAATGACAAATATTGCTTTTGATTACTGTACAAAATCTCTGAACTTTTTTTTTCAAAAAGCACAAGCAATGAAAGTCAGTACTAACAGGAAACAATATGTCTCCAAAAGAATATATCCTCTCAGTCGTTACGGCGGTAAAACGAAGGCACAGAAATGTAGCATTTTCTCCCTCTTCTCAGTGTTGAGAATAAAAACCCGTCGGGAACCACGCTTGCATCGAGGGACAAAACGATGCGCAGTGCTCGCGCTCTTGAATTGTGTAACAAAAAAAAGAAGAAAGGGTTTGCGAAAGAGATGGTCGAGAGAGGGAATGTGTGTTTGTCTGTGTGTGTGCATGATGGGAGGGAGGGGATGAAGTGAAGGAAATGAAATAAGAGCATGAGCGTACGTCATTTTTTTCCCTCTCTCTCGCTTGCGGAGAGACCGCAGGATAAAAAATACCACTGAAGCGCGAGGGACGCGTCAGACTTCCTGCGTGTATTGGAGAGGCGTACATGAGGATTGAAATTGACCTGTATCGGCTGCGGAGCGAAGGAATGTGGCGGAAAAGATTTCCCGGCTGAGGAAACCCGTTGAGTGTTTGTTGGTCGGATCCGAAGTTCCATAGTAGTGAAGGAGCAAACCGATCGGTTGAACGCAAAGAGTGAAATAGAGGAGACGAGTGAATCCAGAGAAGACTTTCTCAATGACTTCTCGGGCGAGTGACTGTATTTGAGGGATTTCTTCTCTTGTAGTTATATGGCTCACTAGCGCGAATTGTCGACTTATAGCCTCTCAGCGTATCTCACGACGTTGCGTCAGATGTGGAGGAGGAGAAAAGCATCTGAGAAATACAACCTAGTACGTAGTAGGAAGTGTCTTGATTACGTTATAGTGTCTCGAAAATTATGGCAACTCTCTGCCATATGCTGCTGTTATTATCCCTTTGGGAGGAAAATGAATGTCAACCAGCCTAAAATTAAATCAGCCAAAATGTTGTTATTTTCTTTGTTATTTGGGGCTACATATATTTTCGGAGTTTGTCCCATTTGAAGGATATGACCACAAACAAGGGAGGATGTTGGCTCCGAGGAATACTGAAGAAAAGGTCAGAAGCTGCGATGTTTGCCAAATATTGCGTCAAAAAAAAATCTTTGCGAGGGCGTGTGGCAGGGGATTTAAAGTAACCAACATTGAGCAGGTGAGAGGAGAAAAATGAGGAGCAATAAGGGAGTTTTGTTCTATTTAATTATGCTGTGGTCGTGAATGATGTGTGGGAAAATCGTATTCTTGAGTCCATCTGCTCGAAAGTTTGACCGAAAAGCCAGAGTACATGCAGTTTTTTTTAAATCCAACGAACAATGGCTTTGGTAAATGAAAAGTAAAACTTAGTTATTCCACATAGATACTGTGGTAAAACTAAGTTTTACTTTTAATTTACAATGTTAAGCACATTCCACCAAGTCACGCCTGAGACAACGGAATGGCTTTGGTGTTTTCACATCACAAGAAGCTCGGTTCGGAATACTGACATGTTTGGACGCCCTCTGAAATCGAACCCAATTCCCTCAGGGAATAAAGCCAGTCGGTTGGGCACTAAGCCAGTCGGATCCCCATAGTTCTACAGTAAATACGGAGATAAATTTCCCTCGGCCAATCAGACGATTCTCTTCTGACCCGCCCTCACGGCTTCATTCGCATCAATATGCCACCCTTCGAGCAGCGGCATGGATATTATTCAGGGGATGTCAAGATGCCAGCCACGGGAAAGGGAGAGAATTGGAATAAGGAATGGGAGGAGGGACGAGATGCAAAATATGGCCTCACCTTGGGGCCTTATGCGGGAAGGAATTGATATCCTCGACCCTCAACGATGGCAACATTTTGAACTCACAGCAGCGAAAAATCCCAAAAGTGGGCGTTCATAAGTTTGCCAAATTTAAAAGTGAAAGGGTGGTGACATTATAACCTCGATTATGTCCTATTAATAGTCCTTCCTTATTGAGATTTTGGGTATTTTACTTCACAAGACGCCGACTGTGTGACGGAATACTGCTGAAGCATCGACATCTACGTTATACCGTGCGAGCCACCTCAAGTGCTTTTGGCAGGGCAACATTCGGAAATCGAACCCAGTCCATCGGAGGGGGAAGACTTTCCCTACTGGAACCCTCGCCATTTGTACCCCAATAAATTCAAAGTGGGCACAGAGGTGAATCTCATTCGGCATATCAAATGATCCCGATGGGGCACGCCCACTCGAATGTGACAGTGGTAAAAACGAGCACATATAATGTACCTAATATAAGTATACCCTCCTTCGGGTTGGTTTATTTCGGCGGACGGTCGTCGCCTGATGATCAATTCCACACTGTCACATTCATTCTCCCGCCGGACCTCATCTGTCCGCACCGCATCTGCGTGCGCGAATAAATTAGTCCCACCCACCCTTCCACATAGCGCCCCGCTTTTAATGCGTCCATCTGACCCTCGCTCACGTCATCTGTGGCTCGGCCATGAGAAGAGTAGTGCCCCTCTCTTTTCAAACGCGTGTCGTCACACATAGCAACCCCGCCTGCTCCCCCCAGCCTCCTTCCTCTTGCCTACATCCCTCCCCCTCTCACACACCCTCAAGCCCTCTCTTCCTCTTCTGCCTTCCCCCCTATCCTTCCCGAGCCCGCATTCCACCCCCACATAATCCCTCTTTCCCTCTGAAATCCCTGCTGCCGCCTCAGTTGGCGCTGCGTCGCCTGCGATGGGTTTTTGAAGTCGATGTCCTGCTCGCCTGTCTCTCATCCCGTCTCCTTTGGGGTCAGAGGAAATTCGTTTCAATATATCGGAGGTTTGTTTTTTTACATTTTTCACGATTAGTTTTTGAGCGGGCGACATTCTTCGTCACTGAGGCGACATCAGTGACAAGCTATGGCCAAAGAGGGTTGCATATAAACCACTGTCAGGGTAGAGAGTTATGGGGAAGAAAGATGAGGAGATTTGGGAATGGATGATGTTTGGAGTGACCGTCATTAATTTTTCATCATCGGTGAACGTGAGTATTCTCTCGCGGAAGATGGAGCGTTTACTTTATCCAATTTGTCGAGATATTATGTGTCAGACGATTTTTATCTCTCTTAATCAACCGTTTAAATTAATGTTTGAAGGGGTTGTAGAACTGCTCTAAAAATCTATTTTATCTAGAATAACATATTGTGTCACTCATTCTTCCTTCAGCTCGCCATTCTTGATAACTCCTTTAATTTCTTCTAAAATGATTGTCATATTCCTCCAACTTCCAAGGCTATGTAGCTTTACTGCTAGTATCCTTCTTGTTTTAGCGATCTTTGATTCGATCTTCCCTTAATTACTCAGCCATCAACCATTTCTGCTGCCTTCGATTATCATCCTAAAACTGTTTTCATCATCTATAATGCTTAAAAATGGGTCTTCCTTTTTGCCCATCTTATTTTTATAATTATTTCAGTTATTAATCTCACCCATATTTCTACTACGGTTTGTTGTTGAGGAATTTTGTCAGATTGCGTGAGAGATCAGACGATTTTCGATCCAGTATTTTCAAGTCTCAAAGGTATGGTATGGAAAACATGCTATGTTAAAAAAGCAGTTTTTCCGATTATAAAAGTACAGACCTCAACTTCCTCAAGAACTAAATCTAATTAGCATAGTATGCTGAATAAATGTGTTGTAAGGTGAAGTATTAACTTTAAAAAATTAAACGTAGTTCTGTCCACTGAAAGTTTTATTGTACAGCTCATTTCAATGTTTAATCGTCATCATCGGATAAAATTTCTACCAAGTTTTCATTTTGTTTTAGATTTTTACCATTTATGTTTTTCATTAATCGTACCTGATGATGACGCTTACAATTAGACATTCAAATGAATTATAGCATTTAACTTCCTGTGGACAGAACTAAGTTTACATTTGTTTTGAGTTCAATATGCTGTTCCACTAAATTTTTGCCAGACGTTGTTGGATCCAGATAAAGCGTTGTTCTCATTTAAATAAATATTTTTAGAATTCACTGCCACAAAAAACGGTACAAAATTCCACTAATTATTTTGTTGCTGTCTGCCGGTTTCGACGACTAAAGCGTCATTTACAAGACAAAACAGAAGGAAATATTGCTATTGCTAAGCCTTATATAATGAAGAAGGGGGGTGGGGATGGGAACATGGAGAAATGAGGGGAGGTCAGGAATTGACGGTTTGTTGGAAGGAGGACGGGTCGGGGGGAAGACTAAGTTGCGGGGGGCGGGAGTAAGGTCGGTGGTGGTAAAATGCAAGGAAGGAGTGGGTTTGTAACAAAGCAATCACAACTATCAACGGTAGAACCACAGGATATTAACGGTCAACAAAGAGGAGGAGCATTAAAACGTTATAATCAAAGCATTAAAAGTCGTACACTTCAGACGAAAGAGGAAGGAGGGGGGTCGGTTTTGATGGTTGGGAGAGAAAACTGAGTTACGTGAGGGAGGTAGCGGGAGCAAGAACAGGTGAAGGTGAAAGACAAGGGAGGGGTTGGTTAGCAACAAAGAAGTCAGATTTTAAAACGGTAGACAAAAGTCAGGAGCATTAAAAATCTGTTAAATCATTAAGAATTGTACACTCAGATGAGAGACAATGTTTGGTGATTTCTAAACTTTCTAGGACATCCAGTTTAAAACCTTTTTCCTGAATATGTAAGATATTGGGATTAAAATTGCACTTGTGTCCAGATTCGATGAGGTGCTTGGCGAAGTTTGTACCGTGTTTTTTTGTTACAATGAAATCTATCTTCAATTTCCACTAAGTATCGCCACAATCGATTAAATATTTTTAATCTTCTGTTATCCTCGGCAGTATCACTCATCATTAATACAATGCCTATAGTTCATAAATATTTGATTAGGGATCGCGATCGATTCAATTACTACGTCATTCAAACGATGTATCCTTGCCGTATGATTAATGGATTACTTGAATTTTTTGCTGTCATACAATTATCAAAGCCGCGGCACCTTTTATTCCGTCTCTTTTTTTGAATTGTCACGGCCACCGTCGAGTATAGCAAGGTGTCCGATTTGAAAGCCACAATATCCGTCGTAAAATCCGGTTAAGTCGGGAAATGGTGAAAAAAATCGACGAATTCGCTACTCAGTGAGGTCCAAAACTCCTGAGTAAAATCAATGTTGTCTGCATGTTCCTTCTGTGGAAGTGTGTGATCTGTGAAGCGGGAGATTAAAGTAATGGGGTGGGTCAATAAAATCGGTTGGCGTTTTCTCGGCGTTTGGTCTCGAGAGATGGTTATCGTATCCAAGTCCCACCCCCCCAATCCCACTTTCCCCGGCGTAGTGGAGAAGGACATAAAAACGTGTCCACTATTGCCAGGCTTAGGAGAAAATGGTACTCGAAACTTCGGAAAAATATGGGCATTTTTTTACTCTTCGTATAAATAGTGTCCATTTTGGCATTTTCAGTAAAATTAGATTTCGCATCAACCGTTCTTGACCTTTAAAACGGCGTCAGAAAACCAAAGGAGAGGTCGATTTTCTAAAAATGATCATTGCTCGCCATGATTGAAGTGCAGAAGTATTTCTGCTGTAATGAACCGAGTGTTGACATTGCACATATGTGTAAATAAAAATAAGCCTTAAAATATTTCTGGAATACTCAGGCTACGAAATATTTCTCGGTATCACCAGGCTCTAGCCTCCAGAAAGTCTTTAAGGAAAAAAAATCTAATCACCGGGCAACATAGTAAATAGAGAGCCAGTTACGGATCATATTACTGCATTGCCATAGGCATTATTGTAACGTAGGACCAGTTGTAATTTAACGTATCGAAATGCCAATACTTTAATTTCTATGTTAGTACATATTACGGTGATGCTTACGAAGTCCATTTTGATGATGAACGGGTGTATAATTTTCTCCGTCAATTTGTGTGTTACTTGTGACGACATCAGTTTTTGGATGTTATAATAAGAAGAAATGCAGTGCGCCAGTCGTGTCTTTCTCTGTCCTAGTACTTGCTTCGAGAAACTACGATATAAACTAAATCAAGTCAAATCCTAACTCTGATATTTTTTAGCCTTATAAATGCTTGAGTAGCCCAAATCTGAATGTAGGTATACTTGCACGCAATTATAATGCTTCTATACTCTCTGGTTCCAGGGAATCTCGACTTGAATTTTTCGTTATCACGCAAGCATCTAAGGTACGGGTGGCTATTTTTTTTCGTTTGGTTTTCGAGAATGTTGATCATCGTGCGCAAGCAAAAAAATAACGAGAGTTCGTACTGTGAAATTATTAAGTTCGTACTTAAATGAGTGAAAGAAGTGTATTGAGAACTCTGGCCAACGATATTTACGGACAAAAAAATAATTACGTTAGCATAAGTTAATTATACATTCTGGGCCAATCAGACATTACCTTAAACGCTGAACTTGCTCCGAGTGTTGCTTCAAAACATCGTATAGACCTAAGGTGGTGTGTAATTAGCCAGAAAAGTAGGTAAAGCACGAGGCACTTAAAATGCAATTAAGACGTGTTCATGCTGGTAGTTATGTCCAAGACAAGTGACCGAAATTACTCGAGATAATGAGTGCTGGAAACTCGGAGACGCTCCAGAGGAAACATCCATTCCCATGATTCTGTCCGCAGTTTGCGCCGCGGTCACACTCGGTCAGATCGTTTACCTTTAAGGATTGACGGTACTATGATGCATAGCTTCGGTTGAACGTCACACTCTGAAGCAAGTGTGCATATTTCAGTGCACTGGTTTGCGTATTACGTTTCGGCTGAGGCTAATAAAAATTGAGCACGGAACAGAATTCATGCCCAAGGTTAGGTATAACCCGGATTTTGCTGTGCCATGGTCATTCATTGTGTACTGATTCAGTTCATGCGTGTTGGAAGCGGTTCGAACCGAATTAATACCAGAATTACCACTCTCCTTCAAAACCGAGAAATCTCCGAATAATTGCTATTAATTTGAAATAAATCTGAGAGATATCCTTGTTTATGATATACTTATACGTGTAATGTCTCTTTGATTATGCCCGGAATTCCTTGTGGCTCGGAATTTTCTCTAAAAGCACGAACTTAAACCCGTATAAGGTTTTTGAAGGCATCATACTATTTCACTTTGAATGATGGATTTTGACACTTTGACCGATATTTCATCACTTGTTCTTTGAAGCCACTCATTTCTTGCAGTGCTCTGATTTTCTTATTTCTCTTATGCTTGCACCAAAGAATTTCAGCTACTTCATACTTATAATTGCTCCTCAAAATTTTGTGACAGAGCAGCCATGTATGCCACCACGACCTTGATGGTTACCCAGCTGAGGGTATTGTTAAAACGACTTTCTACTTATCGAAATAGATGCTTACATAGAACTTATTTTTACTTGTCAAATGCCTCAATACCATGTTTTATTGAATTTAAATATTGCACCATGCCTGTAATATTTCAGGTAGGAAAATTAATTATTAGCATTCAATATGAAATAATTAAGGCACCTCAGCTTATATTCCCGCAAATCATCGCTATCTTCTTGGAAAGCAAGTCTCTCCTAGAACACTTGGAATTTACCTGTATAACTTGATTTTGAGCTTACAAATCCGGAGGCTACCATGAAAAACACAAACATTATTTCCTATTCGATAAAATATATCCTTAGCACATGTTTCTGCGTAATTAGCGTTAGGTATTATGTTTTATCCATGTATCGAGCTTTGAATTTGGCCCCCATCGAATGAAATGAACGTTTATTATAATGATGGGTAGTTAATTGCGAAGGCGTCGCAGTAAAATTATTTTATCGGTGAGAAAATTGCGGCGTTAGGTATTTCTTTCCTGTATCTGGTGTCAGAATTATCAACTCTGAAAGGTTACTTCGATGAGTTAGGGGATATCTAGCCAAATAGTTGGCCAAAGTTAGAGGCGGTAGTTTAATTGTGTCATGTGCGGGAAATTCAAGTGTGGGGAACATATTCGAATCCGGGGTATGGCAATAGTTGCCGATTGATATATCCACCACGCTGATTCTATTAAATTCTGTTATCTCAGTTGCTGGATCCAGAACGTTTACTTTGTAAATTTCTTGCGCAGATTCCTCGTAGCTTTAGAGTGTGAATCGATTTCTAATGCCGCTTCTACAAAAAGTTGAGACCCAATATCCAGTCTGTTTTCTTAGTGAGTCCCAAGAGCTAAAAATAACAAGAGTTAGTTGTCCTCTTTCTTTAAATATAGGTGCAAATAGGTTACCACCTTTCATTCAGAGAGCAATTATTTTATTGGATTTATCTACTGTCAAATATGTTACCTCTTAATTAGATTTCGCTTTGTAATAAAAGTAATTAATTGCACAGTTTTGGCTAAATTACGATTTTCCTAGTGATGAGGTAAAATTTTATGAATATAGATAGCATTTATGACATACGAGGAATTGATTTTATGCCGTACTCTTACCGATATACCGATTTCATCTTCAAAACAACGAGAACAACTGAAGTTCGTTAATCACCCACAATATTTGATGGTTATCTTCTTAATCAAAGTCAATGATTTTATATCCGCCTATGATTACGTTACGTTAGTTACATGATGGCAGCATATGTAAGATCATTATTTCGTTACCTCATTATATCCGGCTCCGCTATCATGGAGCTACAAATAAATATATAAGCCATCATATAGCAATGGTATATGCTCCATGAGGGCAGCAGAGTACAAGTGACTGCTATTCTGGGCTTACATTTTCTGTCCTGTGGTTCACAATGACTTAATTAATGAAAACGAATGACTTTGACGTATTTAGCACACAATAGAACTCTGCCCGCTGCCGGGAACGGTTCTTCGACTCGATTGAAACTAGCTGCTATTATCTGACGTTCCGTGGAGGCATATCTGACGCTGTCGGGTTGAAATGTGCGCCAAATGTAGCGTGACCTAACGAACTTATTGATGGTGCCCAAGTGAAATCCTCTATGCAAATGGTCGCGAAGTACGAAAATAGCGTTGAATTCCTTCAACTCTTCTGGTCAGTTCATATCGTTCATCAGCCGTTGACAACCCCAAGCATTATTCATGAGTGATGGATATGAACTAGCATGAGTTAATGTAAGCTCATCGTGCGTTATTTGAATGCCTGCTTTTCGTATATAATCGGTGAATTCTTGAATGCTATTTCCTGAAAGTTAGGGTGATATAGTCTTAATTTTTGATGTCGCTGAAAGTGATCTCCAAGTATTTTACAGAGCTGGACGCCGTTCAGGAGTTAGCTCAGATTTATTTTGTCAGTAGTCCTAAAGGTCCTGTCAACCAATAAAGGTTTGGTTAGATACCACTCTATAAGTCATCATCGGCAGTCACCAGTCCGAAGATTGGTATGTCGCAGATCTCCACTCTACTCTCCTATCAGCTAACCGCATCTTTCCTTCTTAAGTCTTCACTGTGATGTCCTTAATTCACATGATGTATCCCATATTAATTCTTCCTCAGTAATTCTTACAATTATATTCTCTTTCCATTATTATTTTCACGAGGCTAACGTATTGCGAAATGTGCTCTATAGCATGCTCTCACATGGATGTAAATAATGAGAACAAATACCTACGTACAAAAGTAGCTTCCCTTTAAATGTATTATTGTTTTGATAGAAACTTTCTCTTCTCTCAGTCTCTTTAGCACTAGGCCATTCCTCACTCGTATCAGCCCATTTAAATCTTTCTGTCTTCCACCCCAGCCGCATTCCAACTTAACAACTTTCATTCGTCATTCTTAATGGTCCAAGTTTCCGACTACCACAGAACCACTCGCCATAGCAAAGCACTTGGCAAATCTTCTTTGCAGATTAACTGGAATCTTTTTTTTAGAAATGGATGTCTGTATTTTTTTATAAGTTCGTGGGTTCTTTTAAAAGCAAGAGTAATGCCAGCTTAAAGCGGATGGGGTTAAATTGATCATGTATTTCAAGAGAGCTTTGCTATGGTGTGAATTTCGGTATTTCTAGTTGCTCCGAATTTTTCATTCAGTGCTCTGTAGGGATTTCAGAAATATTTTTAATGAGGTTAATTAACACAACAGCTGCTTCTTCACCATCAGTGGATTTTAGCTTTAATAGCAGTTGAGCTAATCTACATCTACGAAGTACCGTGCAAGCCACCACTAGAGTGTGTGGCACGGGGTGATTCCACACAAGGCATGCAGCACTCGTCCCAGTACAAATCGGGACCTCGCACGGTCCCCTGGCCGCTAGGCGCAGACCAAAAAGCAGTCAGGAGAACAGTGCGCAGTCAAACTAGAAACTGGGAGAGTGCTACGTAAATGAACATGCAAACATGCAGCACACTGATAAAGAGACATCTAGTGGTTAATATTATGTACTAATAATATTAATTTATGAGTGCTACGAGGTAGTACTTCATGCAGAGAACAAAATAAAATAATGCCGGACATATCGAGCGGTGTGAAGTGTTAGTAATTATGATATGTTATTAAAAACATGTGAAAATTCTACTCTACCTTGTGAAGGTGGGAGTTTCGTATGACTGATATATCGCAACTATTATGATCCCTTATTGTGCGTGGAAAAAAATGACATTTTAAATATATGGGTTCTTCTGTCAATTTCCTTTATCTTATTCCTTTGATCGCTTCTACCGTAGTACGTTGGCTCTAGCAGTATATGTTGAACGTCCGGCAAAAAATTGTCTGCTTCGAACTTGCGCAAGAGATTTAACCTGTATGTCTCCCGTCTATCAGTTAGATATCCCCACCCTAATTCCTTCAAAAATTTGGTAACACTGCTAAGTTTATCGTTACAACTTTTTACAAATCTTGCTTCTCTCCGTTGTATTCGATCTATTTCTGAGATTATCCCTACTTTGTAAAGGTCCCATATGCTAGCGGCAAACTCCAAGTGAGGTCTCACGAGTGAAAAATAACATTTATTTTTAACCTTCTCGTCACATTTTCTTAGTATTATTTTAATTAATCTCAATTTGCGACTAGCCTGACCGCAGATTTCCCGAAAGTGTTTCCCCCAAGACAGATCCTGAGTAACAGTCACACCCAAGTATTTAACTGACTCTACATTTAATAGGTTGGTTTGATTAATTGTGTGTATTTCGTTGAACGAGTTATTCTTTTTAAAAAAATTCACAACACCGCACTTTTTAAAATTCAATTCTGCCAAGTATTGCATCATTCATGGATAGCATCTAGGTCTTTTTGTAACGCAATACTGTCAGACTCATTGCTTGTATTCCTGTGCAACACTGCGTGGTCTGCGAAGAGGCGAATTTTGCTCGTAACAACGGTAGTGATGTCATTAATATACAAATGGAATAATAAGGGACCGATGACACTTCCCTGGGGTGTACATGATGTTACTTTCACTACATCTGAACTAACGCCATCTAGAACTACCCTCTGCTCGCGGTAGGCGAATAACTCTCTTATCCAACATATTACGTCGTAGTGTATTCCGTAAGCTTTCAACTTAACGAAAAACTTCGAATGAGAGACTTTATTGAAAGCTTTTTTGAAAACCTAATTGGTCCCTACTGGTCGGCACATTATAAGGACGACTGATCTCCGAAATGTGAAGACTAATATGTCTTAAAGATGGCATTCAAGTACTTAGACTCTTCCACAGCTTAAAAAATGCTGAAAAACTACCATTCCATTTATTCCATTACTGGTTAAAATATGCAGAAGAGTACCCAAGTTTTTAATTCCATCATATATACCCAAAGCTTCTACGGAGTCATGAATGGTTTACTCGTATCTATTCGTAATGCTGATATGAAATACATTTGCACATTTAAAATCGAAGAAACCTGTTCATGATATCGGGTAGCTAGCCACGGCAGTAATTTTTGCAGCTCGAAAATCATTCCAATCCTTGAAGATAAATTTTTCGCATTGAATTTCTAGTCCAGGAATGTCATTTAGCATTAAGGGATTATTCGAGCGTTTTCGAAACGGTCGAATACTACAGGTTTCTATAATTAAATGAAATATTTATCATTGACAGATTTCCTCTTTTTCATTGGGTTGCGCGGATACGGCCTTCATTTTGCACACCGCTTAATTTTTATCAATGCATTCATATTAGTTTGAGCCATCTTGAGCTCTACGTTGAACATGCATGTTAAAATTGGCTCTGCTTAATAAATCTTGAACAATGGTTGATGTGAATGGGAATCCATCTTGTCCCGCGCGAAGGGTGGAACGATGTCGGCAGAGCTGACTCCTCGGCTCCAGCATGTTAATACTTCTTATTTTATTTTTGATCGCGAAGCAGTGACGAAAACCTAAAACGGGCGAATTACAGGATCTTTACATGCGGCCTTTTAAAAGCGAAGGTCATGTCCAAAGTGGGCGTCCGCACAGTGAGCGCCCGCCTACATAACCTACTGTTTCGCGGTCGGTGATTCATGGTTCCCCCCTCTCTCTCTCTCACACACAACCGAGCCCGCCGTCGATCAACCACACGCAGGGCGAGCTCTCCTCCAAATCCTTTACCCCGTCCAGGAAACCACGGGAAGTTTTAATTTGATTAAAGTTGACCGTTTTCCCGTTGTCTCGGGGACGAGGCTCGGTCCATCTGAAACCCATTAGTTAGCCCTGGATGCGGGTTGACCACTGATGGGTGTTTTGTGTTTGGACGAAGGAAAGCTTTGTCAGCTGGATAGAATTTTGTGAATGGGGTAAAACATGGAGAAAGATGATCTTAAACATGGATATGCTCAGTTTAAGGCTGTAGTCATGGTAATGCCTTGAGTTTTACCGCTTTTGATCACGTAAATACAAAGCATGCATCGCTCTTCTGTTGTTGCAATTTGTTCAAATTTCCTTGACATTACGTAGCGTACTTCAATGCACATCGCTATTAATCTTAATCGTGATGCACAAATAGAATATAATTTGGTAAGTTATTTATCCATCCTCTCGTATGTGATAGATTTTAGGTCAAAAATAAGTCTTCACCTGTTCTAATACCTATGTTCTGTTAATCACAATTGATTTCAGCATAAGTTCACTCCCGCGTCCCAGTCGAGTCTTCGGTTGATTATTCCTGTATTAGCCTTAAAGAAATGGGTAGAGAGGCAATTTGCTCAGTGTTTTCCGATTTTTTTTCTTTCCTTGATTTTTTCATAATGGATACGAAGATATATGCATATGACAATGTCCCTCGGGAGAAGTTATGGGAAGCTCTTGAAATAGCTGGAATAAGTGAACCAATAAGAAGAATACTAAATCAAGTGTATGAAAATAACAAATGTGCTATTAAAATCGGTCCCAATATATCACAGCCCTTCATAACGCCCAAAGGAGTTCTTCAAGGATGTTGCATCTCACCTATATTATTTAAGATATATATATATATATATATATATATATATATATATATATATATGCATAAATAAAACAGTGATACACTAAACAAACACAGAAACACGCAAAAAGGACACTCACAAAAGAAAACTTGTGTTTGTTTAGTGTATCACTGTTTTATTTATGCATGTGCATCGTCGCCGAGAGCGATTTTCTACCAAGACATTATATATATATATATATATACGTCAGCTTAAGAGAATGGACTAGAAAATGTGGACGAATGTGGTTACCTCTGAATTAAAATATGTATAATGCTTTCAAATCTTTTCGTTGACGACCAGGTCATAACTGCACAAGATACTGAAGATATTAACTATATGTGCAGGAAACTAGCAGAGGAATATAAGAGATGGGGTCTAAAAATTAACTGGAAGAAAACCCAGCATCTAAGCTGCAGCAATGAAGATGTAGAAATAGACGGGAATAAGATCAAAAAAGTCTCCCATTTCAAGTATTTAGGATCAGTAGTACAAAGTGATGGATCCTCGAGATTAGAAATAGAGAATCGCATATGCCAGAATAGAAGGGCAATTGGAATATTGAACCCCTTATTATGGAGCAGCAATATTATGAAAAGAAAAAAAATATATATATATGAGGCCATAGTAGAAAGTATAATGCTCTATGGAGCCGAAATATGGACTACAACCGACAGAGAAAAAAGTAAAGTACGAGCCACAGAAATGGACTTCTGACGGAGATCGGCCAGGAAATCAAGTGTAGAAAGAGTAAGAAATGAGGAGATAAGGAAAATCATGGAGGTGAAGAAGGATGCAGTGTAGATTTTGGAAGAAAGAAGATTGCAGTGTTTTGGACACGTCCAAAGAATGGGGAATGAGAGATTACCAAAAGCGGCACTAAAATGGATACCGGAAGGCAGAAGGAGAAGAGGAAGACCCAAGAAATCATGGTGGGATGGAGTGAGGAAGGAAATGGATAGGAGGGGGCTGGATAAGGGAGATGCATTTGATAGGGACGTGTGGAGAGGTTGGGTGATGAACTTGGTATTAAGGACTTTTCCTCATGAAAGAAGGAAGGATGGGGTTTGGTGAGGGAAACTGCTGCAAAGTGGAAAAATCCCAAATAAAAAAAAGATACGATGATACTCCGGAAGTAGTCTACCAGATTTTCTCATTTTAACACAATCACAAACTATGAATAGCTTCGCCACAAAACCTTATTTCCAACTTCAGTCATATGCACCTTTAAGATTAGTGTGTATAAGTTTTTCAGTTTAGGTTTACTCAGGTAGAAAAAGAGTGGAGAAAAACCCGAGTTTGTCTGAGGTCTGCTCTACACAAAAGGCTATTAATCAAAGTGTCCAGGGGTTTACGATATATTCGACGGGCTGCACTTCGAGTATTTTTCACGTGGCGCTCGTGTAGGAAAAGGCGATTTTTTTTTAAATCTCCGCCTCAAACCAGGTCCCCCGAGATGGGATGGTAGTGCTCTAGCCACCACGCCAACTATATCCTCTTCAGAAAGTTTTTCATAGAATACGGCGTTATTTTCAAATGCCAGGAGATATTTCCTATTTTGAGATCTTATACTTTGTTGAAGCCACTTTTAGGTACAGTTTTCAAGTGTGCTCGTGGGACGCAATGTCTTCCCTTTTATAACCAAATTAAAGACTACAATGTTTTTTTCCGCCAGAATTTATTAAGATACGACTAGTTTCGACCTGCATGCGTTGAAACTATTCGTACCTACCTTAACCATTTAATGTCAGGCATATGCCGCATCCGGCCCTTGTGTCATCCCAGCTTATTTACCAATGCCCATTTGCCGAACTCACTGAATCAAATTTTATAAACAAAATTCTTATGGATCTTGACCACTTTATGAATAATGGCAAAAAATTTCTGGAGTTTTGGTCAAAACTCCAGAATTTTTTTACCATAATTATAAACAAATTTCAAGAAAAATACTTCAAGCAGTTTTAATGTTTTTCCTGTAGCCACCATTATTTAATGATAATGATGAAATAAATTCTTTATTAATGAAAACATTGGTCCAATTAGGGTGAATAAATTCTAGTGTTTACTTCGGCTAGCTATGGATTTCCACAAAGTTAAGCCTGAAACCGTTGAAGACTTCCCTTTCGTTATCTTGTGGAGTGAATTTGAATGACTCATCACCCTTGAAAATTAGCCCAAGGTTTTCCAATCCCTTAATTACTTTTTACTCATCTGGAAACCCCCATAATATTATCTGCGTGTCTTGAACTCGAAGCGTCCCTATTATTTTTACTGAGTAGCAGTGGCAATTCTTGCTGAATGTGTTGGTGCAAAAATGTTTAATCTTTTAAAATTTAATTTTTAGCCATGCGTAAATCTGCACAACTTTAGGAATGTGCTCGTGGATTTTTTTATGTTATTATCAGATTTTGGATCTCGGAGTGATATCCGGAACGAAGCAAATTCGTTCCCTTGTGTAAACGTTTCGGAAGACGAGTCAACGGTCAATATTTGATGCAGGTCGGCTTCGGTCATCCGAGAACGTTACCTCGCCGTCCCAACCGCTCGTCGCTCGGTTAAGGGTCGATCACGCTCACAATTGCGCGGAAGTTCCGCTCCCATGTGCCGCTTATCATGCCCCGAGAATCGCAAAAGGCGTGGGGATGAGTTTCCTCTTAAGCAAAACTGAATTTAAATTAGACTCTCTGTCGCCTGCAAGCCAGTGCTATAACCATCCTTACCAACCCATCCTTCAAATTCATTACGTAGGTATTTTTTTTAAATCGAGAGTGGGTTTTCGTTTCCCAATCGAATATTTCTTGTTATTTTAGAACTCGTGTCACTGCTGATGAACTTCCTGGTCGATAAAGTCATTT
The DNA here is from genome assembly GCA_963573305.1 of Pyrrhosoma nymphula. Taxonomy (NCBI): domain Eukaryota; kingdom Metazoa; phylum Arthropoda; class Insecta; order Odonata; family Coenagrionidae; genus Pyrrhosoma; species Pyrrhosoma nymphula. The sequence goes on along the minus strand of OY754327.1, from coordinate 68,306,759 downwards.
GGGTTTTCGTCTTTTCTAAATGATAAAGAAATTTCTGTAAGCAACAGGGAAATTACTTCCCACTGGAGAAAACTTGCCTCTTTTCAGTATAATTCCAACTACATTAATAATTCCAATGTTTGCGTTTCGTGAAACAGGCAAAGCTTCCGGCGCTATCATCATGAATTTCCAATGATGGATATATTGATGCCAACCTGTGAATGGATTGTTGGCTTCGGGGAACATAACAACTAACATTCGTAGTCATTGTTTTTCAGAGTATCCACAAAGGGAAACGCTTGTAAGATAGTGACGCTAACTATATGGTAGGCGTGTAATTATCTGGACATCAGGGTGTTGTTCGATAATTGTTTCAGCACCGATATTACTATAGGCGTAAATGTGTACATAGTAATGATATTTTGGAAGAGTGCTGCGTATAGGATAAGGCACTTGCTTAGTCCAGTAAGAAAGTATTGTTGGCGAATAAGTCAATGAAACTTACGCATAAGAGGAAAGAGGTTTACGAGCTTCAACTTTAATACAGGTGAGGCAAAAGATGGGAATTAATATCGTGGAATTAATTAAAAATATAAAAAGAGAGGAACATTCAGTGAAGATAAGGGACTAGAATATCATGTAAGGGAAAAATCAAGAAACAGGTGTTAGCAACGTAATTGGAAAAATTATGGTTACGAAGTAAAGAAAGGGAAAGGATTTGAGCCGGTTACCGTCAAATTACTGTGTCACACAAGCTTTCCTAAAACCACATGTTAGCTGAGAAAAGGAACGACAAAAGCGGCCAAATAGGCCCAGAGGTATAGAGAGAATAGGTGGAAACTTTGTAAAGAAGGGGTTTAAGAATGTAATGAGTGATCGGAAAATTCATCTGAAGGTAGATATTTATATTACTGAGCATTTTAATCCTAAGATTTCCTCTCTACCCAAGTCTAATTCTCTCACTAGAATTCTCTGAGAAGAGTTGTTTGCATGAATCTTTATTCCTACGTAATTCTTGTATTACTCTTAGCATTCGCACCCGACCACATCCGTCGTGGGACCTTACCTTCAATATCCCCATATATTATGATGCTGACTAATCCATTGTGTCTCAAGGTGTGTCCAATTTCTCTGATAATTTTCCGCTTATAATCTTAAATGACCTTTTCCTTTTCTATGATTCAATAGTCTCCCTTATTTGTTTCATGTGATGGTTATCCTTCCAATTAGTATCGGCATACAATATCAGGTTTCGAAGGCTGCTGTCATTCCTTGCAAGGGGTTTCCTATGGTTCCTATCTCCTCTTCATTCTATGTATTGCCTCTTTGTATCTTCCAATATGTTTTTGAAGGCCGCATTCGCCTTATTTTCGTATATGTTGATAGTGTCCACTTCTCAGAGCCGCTGGAGGGAGGAGAAGAGACTTTTATGTTTCTAAAAACAGTTGAAAACAAGCAAGAGCCCACAGAAGCCGGAAAATATTTAGAAAGTGGAGCCGAAGATTCCATTCTGATTGACAGTGGAAAGAGAATTTAAAGCTAGCAGTGTCGCAAAGTTGATCAGGTATATATGACAAAATATGGAGAGAGGGACGATGAAGACGCAAATGAAACTATTGGCAATTACATTAATTAAAAGGACATGGATAAATTACTGACCCTTATGTATGTGAGATTTGAGTATAAATGCTTGTGAACCGGTGAAGGAAATCAATGTTATAAAATTATAAGATATTAAAATAGCCGAAGTAATCGAAACGTTAAAGACCGAAGGGATGAAATGCCTTTTGAGAATCAATATAACTTAACGTTGTTGATGATTATTCTGCAATCACAAGTTTGTCCTTCATCGCTCGATAAAAAATGAAATTCGAGGAGGTATTCTAATATAAGATTCCATGAATGACAGGGATAAAATCAGTGCTGACATCGTTACTAAACTCTGCGGTGAAGAATGCACTAACAAACAGACCAGTTATCGAGAAGTTACCATCGAAACTGATTCGAAGAATTCAAAGCTTTGTGGTAAAGACATCCACAATTTGCGATTGCATTAAAATGAGAATAACTGATAGATTTCCTCGGAAGTAATCGCGTGGAATAGAGAGGGATGAAGAAATTCATAAAATTATGAGAAAATAACGTCTCTACCCATTTCTCGAAGATATGGATAATAATAATTATCCAAAGAATTGGCTAATAAGTGGAAGTTTTCTTATGCCTGACATAAATTGTGATTTAAAGGACGTAGTAGAACAGGTAATATTATTTTTTCTACAAAATCATTGGGGGGTTGCTGCACACAAAAACTAGTTTTGATTACCCGAGTACCTCTATCGACAGTTGAAATTTGATCGATTAATCTCGAGTAATTTGAGTTCTCATATATTTCGGGTTTAATTCCTCCAACATAATAATGAAATTTAATAGATGCATTCATTGTCTATATTCACTTGAGCTTTTTTTTTGAAGTTTTGGCTCCTCTCAAATAATAATTTGAATGTGATTTAATAATTGTGGAATTTTAATTACGTCAGCATCAAAAAAATGTTCAAATATGGTAAAATAAAGAACACAGATAAACACATAATTTTAAATCGTTAAATTGTAAAATATTAGTAAGGTATGTTTCAGCCTGCCAATTAAAAAAAATGTGATTTAAATGTTAACCAGGAAATATATCCTATGTTCCCACTTTCACATTTATTAGAAGTAGGTTAAATCGCATGTGTTCGAGATAAACGAGACTCTGTTGTAAATGGATAAAATGAGGTTTGGCTTTGTCACGAACTAGTTATATTGTCTGGACAACTAGCCAATCATATTCCCGCTTCTCACGAAAAATATGTTTTTAGGAGATCTTTATACTCGTATAATACCGCAGAGGCAATATTTTTAGTTTGCGGAGTAGTGGATGACAGCGTTCGTAATTGGAGTGGTCGAAACCAGCACGATCTGCATGTTCGCTCCATTATCTCATAACCAGTGATTGGGTTTCTGAAATTTGCGACTTCGCCTCTCGTTGCATTTACTTTCATTATTTCACCTTGTTTCTGTCTCTTTCTACCGGGGCAACCATTCATCGACGAAAGGTTATATTGGACTCGGATTTATGCGCATACTAATTAAACCGTCTTCAAAATAGATTTTAAAGATAAAACGCCGTGTGCAAAATGGCATATTTAGAAAGTTATAGCATTATTGTGTGAATAGAACTATAGCACGAAATGGTGCTTCAAAAATTTGCACGTCTGTGTGAAAGAACAAAGGATTACCTGGCTTACATCCTTGACGAAAAATACTCATCGCAGGAAAACACCCTCATTAGAAATGGGTGTGAAAAATCGACATCAACCTGCCGATGGTAAAACTGATGTACTAAAGATAAAAGCTTTGTATTAGGTCCTGATGATGCCCTCTGTTGGATAAAACCGGTCGTGTTATTAAAAAGTCCGCGAAGCTAAATACAATCTTTAGCTTTTGTATAACGATAAGATTTCACAAAGTTGAGCTTGACTCTATCGAATTTATGAAAGCTGATGTTGTGCTACAGCAAACAAATCATACAATTTACCTGAAAAAAGAAAGATATTTAACTATTCTAAATACACGAACCATGAATTAACGTGAAATAAAAGTAACAAAACCTTGTGTGATCATTGTCATTAGACGAATTTGAGGTGAAAATTGTGCGTTTTGTATTGAGAATAGGTATTCGAAGCTATTTTTGTATGTGAATTAAGCATAATAATGTGGTGTTAGGTCTATTTCTTTTGTGCTTTTAGAATATCATTGTTAGCTCCCCTTTAAATTATTTAAGTGAATTAGCTTCTTATAAGGACAAATTGAGGCTATTCTGCTCGCAACAGGCAGTGACAGTAAATGCCTTTCCATGACTGACCGTTTCTGGTGAGGAACTGCAAGTTTTTGATACCTTAGTGCATGTTGTTCATGAAACTGGTACATTTTTCTGAATTCATGTGTAAGGTACTGCGGTATTTGGAAGACGTACGAGATAATTTTGGATAGTTTTCTGAGATCATCTAAAGAATCATGTTATCAACATTTCTTGAAATTCACCACTCGGGTTCTGTCAAAAGAAGTTTTTTTACTGTGTATGATGATTATGGTATCGGGTTGTCATTAAATAGATCTATTGGAAGTGTTCATGCTTATTTTCAGTGAATGGAGACATTGATTCAGAGCTGCTGGCTGATTGAAATGTGGGAAACATTACCGAATGAAATGCAAATGAGCTTTTCTAAATGTAAATGATATGCCATTATCTTGATCAATCTACCAACGTGGAAGTGGTAGTAGGAAGGGTAGTTAATAACTTAAGTTTTGTTTTAATTTTTTGGCATTATTATAACTGGTCACCATTAGCTTTACACGCTGGCACGTTTATGAATGTTCACTAAAGAATACAAGCATGGCGTTCTCTCGACTTTCACTTTTTATTGGCAAATGTTAAAAATATTCACTAATTGACAATAGAGTCCATATAATTTACTTACCGTCAATTACCGTTATCTAATGATATGGGGTGCCCAAATAAATTATGATTATCTTCAGAGACTATTTCTATTCCTACTGTTAGTATATGAGGGCATATTGCGTTTCCGAACTCCACGTCTAGAGGTATCATTGTACTGTACGCCGGTACTCAAAGGGTGGAGTGGGGTTTTCAATGCATTTGCTGACGGTCTCTCAGAGTCATTATCATAATCTTATGCCGAGAGGGTTTCTTGCCCTTCCTTCCCCTCCCCACCACCTTCGCCTCCACGTCCTGTCCTTCCAAGTCACGTTCGGGGCGTCAAAGGTCCCCGGAAGTCGAAAGCTTAAGAACCTTGACAAGTCAACCCACGGCAAGTTTCACCCACCCAAAACATGCAACCCCTCTTCCTTTTCTAACCAGTACCTAACTGTCACCAATTTCCAAGCTATCGTAGTATCTTATGCCAAATTTTATGTATGCAGTTGAATTATGAGTACTTTGAAATCTTTCTTTGTTTGTGTCGATAAAAATTGCGATTCGGTATATGCAATATGTGCTCTAGTTGAATAAATGAGGTTGGGAGACATTATGAACAAAAGTAGTTTCCATGAATTAACTTTCTTCTCGTCAATGTAGATGGTGGCCAATAGTTTCTTTTTAGGATTGGTTATTTTTTATTGGTTTCTGAGGAGCCGAACCACCCAAGGTCAAAATATTATGGTTTTACACACCTCAACGTTTCAGGTGTCTATAGAGCCAAAAGGCTTGTGCAGCCCATGTTATTCACCCCTGAGGTTATGCTGTAACCATAGCTGTAACCATTGATCTTAATATTTCCGCGTTGCATTTTGGGCACCAAATGTTTTGCTTTCGGTAAACACTGATAACATTTATTACAAGCGCGAGCTTTCTCCGACCCTTCTGCAGACTTCCTCAGGCAATACTGTATTCCTTAATCAGCTGGTTTGGTTTATGTATGTTAAGAGGGAGTATATAGACCAGCAGATTGAAACAAAACTGTATTCAGCTGACGAAGCCGGCATAAGGGTCGGTGAAAGCTCGCGCTTTGATTAAATACTATCAGCGTTTACCGAAAACAAGAATTTGATAAATGTATATAATCTATTTTTGCGAATTTAAGGGCAAGATGTCAGTATTTATGCCACCATTTTCCACATTTGACCAATAATAACGTCATGTGCAATCCTTCGACGAATCTCTCTGTACTGTCATCTTCACGTGCTTCGTCACGAGATAAAATATTCGTGTACCACCATTACTGCACATTTTAATTAATCATCTAATATGACTGCTACATGCGTTGAGACGCCATCCTCGCTGATAATGTGGTTGTGTGGCGAATATAAATTCATTATCTGTAGCTTGAAAGTGTGGCCGATGTATACGGTAGATACGGCTGGCCAAGGTGGCGGCGGCTGGGTAAAGTCCTCGCCTGCCGAACCAAAGGTCGCGGGTTCGAATCCCGACTGGGTTGAAAATTTACACCTCCCAGGGCATGGTTGTTTGTGTTCGTCTAAATATATATTAAATTGACAGTAATTGGCGTTAGCTGTTGCCAATATATAAATTATTATTATTAAGTCTAAACCAATGACGCAAAAGAAAACGCACGTCATTTGGCGGTTCCTCCTCAGCTTAATTAATTACAATGCCAGAACCACAATTCTCCTTAGTGATTGGAATATTTCGCATATAACCGTAGCTGTCTGTACGGCGCGCCGTTGACATCCGTGGACAATTCGATGCGACCCTCCGCCTGTTTTACCACACGAGTCACTTCCGTCATGAGAAGAGTCGCATGGGCACATTGTTCGCCATTAAAAAAACACTGGAGGGTTTTAGTATTGAGATGCATGTATCTTATTCGAATGCACCATTATCGTAAAGCGTTAAAAAGTTTATGTCAATCGTGGATAGGCATAGGAAATATTGGTATTCCAACTGTTACCACATGTTACACTTGGGTAAAGAAAAAAAAACAATTAGCTATCATGCATTACATGCTTAAGCTGCGTCATTCAAAGTAAGTACAGGCAATAGCCTGTACTTACTTTTTGGCTTTCGCCTTGTCTTCCAATCGCTGTACCAGGCCACTTTCCTTTCCACTCAAATAACGTTCGGTGACCATGGAAAGTACTGGGGTAGGTGCAAAGTTTATATTTCAGTATTGAGTATTTGAGTATTTACAACGGACTCTTGTCTAAATCATTCATTTGACATCTTTTAGAAAAATCACAATTTGTCGATAGTCGAAAAATCATCCCTCATCTTTTCCAAATTTGTCTCCAATTTTAAATTTCTTAGAATTGTATACTTCTGTTCATGATTACCTGCGCATGATTTCGTGTGGTATCTTGGATTCATCTAATGGCCTTTTACGGGGGCGAGAAAAATCCCAAGTTGCAAATAGGTTTAAGATCATACGTTTCGTTGGCTAGTGTAGTAAAAAGCGAACATGGTTGAAAATCTATCATGTTACCCCATCACATTCGGCTGCGTCAGATGCGTCCATGTTGAAAATATATCGATGCGGAGTGGAACATGGTTAACTTATTCTAAGGTCTCCACCTTATCTACAAAATATCTACAAAATACCCTGCAAGCCACCTCAGCGGTGTGTGGCAGGGGGTGAGTAATCACCAACATGCATTACACTATACCCTAAAGTTAGTGTAACTACGACTAATTATGCATTAGCATAAATCGCTAATGCTTGTCTACTGCTAATGCTAATTTGACCTTGCAGCGAGTCTAGCTATTACCGTCCTGCTATACTTTCCAGGAGAAAATTTGGTAATGATGCACACACCAACACAGCAGATTCAAAGGAAGTGTAACTTACAATTCTGTTTCAACTGGCCTACAAACAATGAAATTAAGTCATAAGAACAGACAGTTTTATTTTACTTACAAACGGCTCATTTCGATGGTTTTATGATGACAGTAGTGCTTTGAAACCCGTTGTAGGTCAATGAATAACATTGGCACGTACCTACTCATTTCATTTATTCGTCATTAATACCCACAGTCCCTACGTACATGTACCATGGCATTCAAATTTGCATTTGAAATGCTCAAATTCTAATTTTGTCCACGGGAAAATTTCTCCTTTCTTACATGATTTTTGCCACCGTAGAATGAGGCGAGGTACACGTTTGGACTCGGAGGCGAACTCTGAAGATGCAGATGGCGCACGAATTACATGTAGTATGAAAAGAAACGTAGGAGGCCGTCGTACTAAAAACATCGATCGTCCCACTGAGCCTTCCTCTTCATCTTCTTCCTCCTCGTGCTTGGCTCGCGCGTGTGTCATTGTGATGCACGGAACACTCATCCAGCCCGTGTCAACTCCTCCTCTCATGTTCTTTCCCCCCCTCCCTCCTCCCCCGTTCTATTTTCTCTCTTGTTTTTTTAAGCTCGCGATGGTGGAGCGGTGGCCGTAAACAAAAGGATATAAGGTGGAATATCCGTCGTCGGCGATCGTCTGAAGCACCTAACGAACGTGGGATCCGACAATGAGAGAGAGACTATGTAGTCAGTCCTTCGGAGGGACTAGGCGGCGGCAGCGACGGAGAGTCGTGCGGTCGAAGGTCGGGAGGAGAAGAGTTGTGTGTACGCGGTAAGAAGCTGGTGCTCTAATTACTCCTCTAATAGGCAGCCGCTCTCCACCCCACTAACTGCCGACGCCCACGCCCTTTTTTCCCCCATGCGCCGCACATTTTCGTCGCCATTTACTAGGGACTCCGCTGCATTAAAATCATCCAATGACCTCGTCCGGGTTATCCTTCCCTTTCGCAGACGCAGCCCTCATGAGAATGGACGTCGACATTTCTTTTTTTTGGACTCATGGTCATTAAAAATTACATTCTGTATAATCTAGCTGAAGTGCCGAGTTGACGATCGGTTGCCAACTTCAAGCGTCAAACAAAGCGGATGATTTCTTCTCTGTGGAATTTTTGAACTTGTGTGTACTTGCGGGTGACACCGTAAAAGCAATACCGCAGCTAGTTCACGGTATAGCTTCTCCAAAATCTGTCCAAAAGCGAGCATCGTAAGTATTCAGCGTTTGGCATTAACATCGCGGACGTTGGCGCAGTGCGCTCGATTTGACAACCCCTTTGCATTGCATTCCCGGCAGTCGGGGAGCAGCTTACTCCTCTAAAGCCCACAATAAATCTCGGTGGCTTAAACACTTGGCATGACATCGACATATCCGGGTTCGAGTCCCGGTCTAGGCGGGTGAATTTTCCTCTTTGAAAATTTCGCACTAATGTGTACTTTCGCGTTGCATAGTAAAAATAATTCCGCGGCTAAGTTGTGGTATATTCCAAAATTTGTCAAACATAGGTTTCTTCCAAGGTTGGTAGTATATTCTATGAACCTTGGGTTTCTTCAAACTAATCTTCAATGTGGTCTATGATTGACATTGTTCAAGTCAGCTCTTTTTGAAGGTAGTTCCTTTTGATTTGATTACATAGCCATACAAAGCACTCACTTTCGAAATGCCTTCTGCTTAAATCTTCGAAAAGTTTAATTATGCCTCTTGTCATTGTGATCCCCAACATAATTTAAGTGAAAAAAAACGGCCGCTCTACACTTTTAAGCTAATTCTAGTAGCGAGACGATGGATGTCACCGTCGCATTCCGCCATATTTACCTGCGGCTGTCCGAATATTGGACAGAAATATTAAAACGAAAATGTTTGAAATTTGAAGTTGAATATTGACGAAGTACGCTTTGGCGGATGAATATCACGCTTCCCTTTGGCTCTGCGGCAATCTTGAATGTATGCGGTGAACTGCAGTTGAAGACGTTTTAAGCAATCGTTGGACTAGGCCAAGGGTTCCTATCCCATGGGTTCCGACCCCATTTGGGTTCGCGGAAGAGGTTCGAGAGGCCGCAAGGGAGTGAGAAATTAGCGCTTGATATTGTAGTTGCTACTCTGTTCAGGGGTCGCAATATCGTCACCTATAATTTTGGGTTTACGTGTAAAAAAAAAGATTGGAAACCCTTGGACTAGGCATTACACAGCTTGACGAGAAGGGGATAGGTTTATTTACATTATTGATATCCCAAAATGTCTGTGGGCCCGTATGTTTCGTTGGATATCTGGGGAGGCCAAAAGGCAGTTTCGGTAATTTGCGCCATGAGGATAGGCTGGTAAGGCCACATGAGAAATGAAGGAAGAGTGGAGAGAAATAAAGTATGAGCCTACTCTACTATACGAACGTCACCCAGGGGGGACATTTTAAAGTTCCATCCGACGGACGGAGTGCTTCTCTTGAAATACTCTCCACATAGTGCATGGATTTATATCTACATACTACCTTACGAGTAGTGATGGGTCGGTCGTGATTGATCGAATCCCGAGATCAAGTTCTCTTAAAAGATTGATCGATGAACTGGATCTCTCCTATGACCGAGGAGTTCATCTTTACCAATCACGATAGGAATAGTTGTATAAAATCAAGTATCGATCACGAGATGTGAGACCGGTCAAACAATAATGAGATGAAATAAAGAGATGAATCTGAGGTGGCAAAATTCATTGAAAGAAGTGTAATAAAAAACTATACACTATCTATAATACCTACATTGCTTAAGTACATAAATCAATCATTATCCTTTCACTGAAGATGTAAACTGCCAAACTTAAAATTCAAGAGCATCCATGTAGTCAATAACTTAATTTCAATTCGCATTGATTCCAAATTTTATATAATAGTTGAAACAACGAACTAATCGCAGTCATCAGTCTTATCCGACTATTGCGAAGATTATGCAACTCTTTAAACTCATCTCATGTCATAACACATTCATTAGGAGCGTAAGTCTACCTAATATAAATTACCTTTAAATGTAAAAATATCACCACAAGAACACACGCAATACATCACAGCACATATAGTACGTATAACATTTGCAATCACTGAATTTCCAAAATTGCATTGTCACTTAAACACACGATAAACCTTCGTTTCAATATTCTCGACAAATATTACATCTCTTGCACAAGTGAAACTTAGTAATACCGACTGTAATTGAAAATTTAATTTAAGAGCTGCAGTCGGATAATTTGCTTTAAATTCTTATAGTCAAATGAAAACTTTTATCGGCTCAAACTACATTCTTAAATACACTGTCGCAGTGTTTTATGCTACTATTTATCATTGGTTTTTATTATGAGTTATGAATAATTTATGGTTCATAAAATAATTCAACAGTTTTGTAATAGTAAGGGATATTTCTAATATTTTTCTTAATTATGCTTAAAATCACCAACCAAGAACACTGTGTAAGAACAAAACAAACCTTCAAACGTATTGCACAATTGTGCCTTCAATTGTTTTCAAAGAATTACCAACAACTCCACGTAAACCGGGACTAAACGAGGTAAATGTACAAATCGGTCATGATTACAGTATATACTCGCTTTGATCGTTTGGTGGCTTCGCCCCCAACGTCTGTGTGTGTTAAAAATAATTGACTTGGGCACCATGTTGCCAGCGAACTATAAGTGATAGAGAGTTAGGATAAGCATAAAGTTGTACGCCTCGATGAGATCTAAAAAAATACACCAAGCAGATTTGAGATCCGACTGCTAGTTTAGAAGCTACAGTGGAATAACCAAAAAATCCAAATTTGGCGCCATGTTTCCAGCGAACTATAAGTGTTAGAGAGAAATGATTGGCATAAATGTTAGGACTTGATGAAATCTAAAAAAGCCGCCCAACAGATTCGAGATCAGACTCTTAGTTTAGCAGCTACGAGACGTGAGGGAAAGAAACATTCGAAAATATCACTTTGGCAACATGTTGCCGTAGAACTACGAAGTAATCCGTGTTTTTGCTAATTATCCGTAAAGATCATGTCAAGGCGCATACCCCTGCCGACTTTCAAGGTCATGCCTACACTGGTGAGCGCGTGAGGGAAAGAAACATTTGAGAGTTTCATGAATTAGCCGTCTTTGGCACCATGTTCCTAGAGAACTACGAGGGATGAAAAAAACGGATAGCAGAGAATCGTAGGCCTGCATGAGATCTAAAAAAACCGCCCAACAGATTCGAGATCCAACTTCTAGTTTAGAAGCTGCAGTCGAAAAACAGCAAGTTTTACAAACATCCGAATTTGGCGCCTTGTTACCTGCCAACTATTGGTTAAGTTCAGGTTTTTACTAATTACTCGCAAAGGGCATGTCAAGGCGCATGCCCATGTCAAGTGTCAGAAACATTTGACAGTTTTACCGAAATTCGACTTTGGCACCTTGCTACCAGAGTACTATAAGAGTTAGAAAACAACAAAAAGCATGAAGTTGTAGGTCACGATGAGATCTAAATCCCTGGGAAAAATAGATTTCTAATCAGAATCCTAGTTTAGGAGCTATTGTAAAAAAACCGCCAAAAAATGGAAACTCTTCACTAAATGCGATCATTGATCTTGGCAACTTGAACAGATCACTAGCTTAAACATCAATCAATCATGACCTTACACTCACGATCGATTTACAAGTGGGAGTGATAGGCGTGACCGAGTTCTCTCAAAAGACCGACTTGGCCCATCACTACTTACGAGCCGCCGCTGGGGCGTGTGTCAGGCACGTGTTAGGACACCAGCCAATAAAAGGGGAAGGAAAAGGAGAAGGAAGAGGGAGAGGACGAAAGTGAATTGCAAGTTCAGGGAGTGTATTAATGTCACACTCTGTTTTTGTTATAGTCACTAATGACTCTTGGAAAGAAGGAATTTTTGTACCTATCAGTTTGGCAGTGTATCTCTCATATTGATGTGAATGCGAATGAACATCTTATGGTTCGTTCTCGGAGTCATGTAAGGTTTTGCCGCGACCAATATTTGTGTACTTTCGAGGGCCTCTTGTGCAAAAAATATAAGGATTACAGAATATCTAGAACTATGACTGGATAGCCCGTTTTGTCGTCTACCGGAATTAGTTTGTCGCGAGCGGAGGGAGGGTTGCGAGGTGAGGTCACAGTGCTTAGCGTGGGGGTCTAAATTTGGGCTTGTGTGGTCTATTGTAAAATATGTGTGGGATTTATAGCATGGAGAGAGGTATGGAAAGGTTATGTCATTAAATAATGACGGGTCTTTAGCCAACGGCCGATTTCCCTCTTTTAATGCTGTTAGAATACCAATTGAATTAATCTGCACTGGTAGAGTATACTTTAACGAGAAAGTAAGAAGTATGCATTGCGTAACAGATGGCTGTAATAATTTATAGATACTTATGCACATTTCACGGCAGCATAAGAAGTAGAGCGATACACTAAAACCTGTAATTCCCAACCTTTTTCGACTTTCACAACCCTTGGTTTTCCGTTTCCACTTCAGTTGGACCCCTCGCAGCAAGGGACTATATTTGCCACAATACCGCCTTTACTTAGCTTTTCTTGCATAATCGTAAGTCACCAACCGCGTAACCCAGGTTGGAAACCGCTGCACCTGTCCAACAAACCACATCTCGCTTTTCGTCCTTTCCTTATCCCGAAATCCTCATCATATTTTCTACCTTTTCCATGGCTGGCATCCTAGCAACCCCTGCCACATATCCTTGCGGCGGCTCGAGAAGTGGCATATTGATGTGGATGATTCCGTGAGGGCGCGCCGGGTTAGAACAATTTGATTATATCCACTGTGGAACGATGGGGATCCTATTGGCGAAGTGCCCAGCCGAATCGCTACCCTTTCTTAGGTGTGTGAATTATGTGAATGTAGATATGAGCTCTACCGTCACCGATTAAAACGATTTTTGGGCTGAAAACTGTTCCTCACTCAATGGACTGATTGAGTATTGGAGAACTTTTTCTATAATCAGAGCTATTAATTTTTAATATAATATGTCGATTTTCAGCCGCGGCGTCGAAACGCCTCATATACTAATTAGAAATAAAAGCTAACTAAAGCTAAAGTTCATGCACTTTGCGCTGGGGTTGCGCTCAACGCCCCCGATTATTTAATGTAGACTTGTGTAATTTCACAGGTTATTCCGTAGGAGAAAATGGAAAATAGAATGATGGCATAAAGAGGTAGATGAGCAAAATTAGCTGTTTTTATTGTACGGCGATATTGCATAGGACAGTAGTAACTGGTCTAAGTCTTCCAATTTATAGAGGATAAATACTTTTCGAGATGCAAATAAGTATCATCATAGGCGGCAATATCTCAAGAAACATATGTATTTCTTTATTTTTAGCATAAATTAAATTTCAAAGGTAAGGCTTTTTTTACTCTTTTTTCTCTTGAAAAATGTTCTAAACTTTCTTTCCATGAGTTTGTGGGGTGTCATCAGTTAGGGTTACCTGGATACCTAGTGGGGTACCCAGTTACGTAGGGTTTCTGGCGCACCTGGCAAAATGGAAGAAGTGGTGCCCCCCTCCCTCTCCCCACACTTTTATCTATTCCCTATTGTCCTCTTTTTGTTATTACTTGATATTCTATACATTTTTCAAATTGGATATGTGGGTGAGATTGTTTACTTCAGCATTATCCTTCGGGGGAAAAATCGCCGCGCCGCCCGCTCCGTGATAGCGCCCCTGGCGTGGGCCAGCCCTGTCACCCATTAGGTACACCACTGGGTGTCATGACCCCCGTGTATATCCGCCATAGGTGGAGTAGGAGAGGAAAATTGAATCCTTAGTCTAAAGGTGACTGTGGTTGAAACAGGCCGAGAACAGGTAGGAGGAGATAGAGGATTTACTCTGCGTCATTGGTCTGAAATAGAAGTAATGTGAGGGAGAATGCTGGGGAAAGCGGGTGAGGTTTTAATTATTATTGGAAGTCATGAGGTGGAATTTATTGCAAATGTGGGAAGAATGGAAATGGAAAATGGTGGGGAAATGGCAGTAGGTATAGCGCGAGGTGTAGTGCTGAGTATGTACTTGATAGCGTACAATAATTTGCGGTAACTGGACTATTTATAGATGGACCATATATTTTTAAAGTTATCCTTGGTGATACTGACCTCGAATAAAAACCTGAGCTTTTCGGGGTCTTTTGAGGTCGGCTTCGCATGGAAAATACTGTGGTTCAACATCTGTTGAGCATCACACTCTGCGGGGCCAAAAATGTTTCTTCATGTACATTTCGAAGGCGCTCGCTGTAACTTGTGAAAAAGCGTTCGGCCGTTGTGGAGGTTCAGCTAGATTCCAAAGGCATCTTTTCATCGCCGGATGGCTGCGAAAGTATCAATCAAATGCAAATTCCTCTTTAGCTAGATCAATCTGATCCTTCTTGCCTTCCATCACAAATTGAATCGAACACTGGGACGAATGCTGATGCCAGTGCCAGTAATAAGGAAACTAGATATGTGATGCCTCGTGTTTCTGTCAGTAAAAATAAATTACCTCTCGAACTCGAGAAAAAAGGGACATTCGGTTCATTTAGTAACTACGATATATGACCCATTTAGAGCAATGCTAAATGGAACAGAAAGGGGGGGGGTTAGAAAGAAGGGAAATATCAATTATTTTAAAGGAATAGAGGGATTAGGAAATGCGTATGATTGGCTACAAGGAGTAAAGTAAGGATTGGATGACAAATTGGTGTAAAAATGAAAGATGCAAAATTGTTTGTAAGTGGGCAAAATGTGAATGGGATGGAAGATACACTAATGAATTCCAAAATTGATTCTTGTGAAAGAAGAGTAAATGCGAGAGAAGAAATTACGAGTCTGGAAAATAATGCGGCTGCCTGATGTAAACGACAGTACACTGAGTACATTGACAGTGACAAAACGTACAGTACACTGAGGAAATGGACAAAATTCAAGACTTAAAGAAAAACTACAAGGAAAGAGCATGCTTCCAATGACCGTATTTCATGAAAAGCAAAAAAATTAATTGCAGGTGGTATTCATTGGGAGTAGTATGAGAAATACTTATTGAGTAATTCATCCATTTCATCTCCTTTGATTTAAAGTTACGAGCTTGTGCGAAATCCCTCAGGGGAAAAATCATTCGCCATGGAAGCTTATTTCCTTTGGACTTTCGGAGTTCTTGAACCCGGAGTTGATGGAGCCATTAATGTGGAGACTGGGAACTCCATCCTGTTCTTCTCAAGACTTCCTCAGGAGTACCCCATCTGGATGGGGAAACTCTTCTCGACGGAGGGCTATTGAAGGAGATATACCGTGGAGCGTGTTTGCTACGCGGACGAGATGGCGAAGGTGCTCAAGGGCATGAGACCCGCGGTTCTGCTCACATTGAGTGAGGAGGATAACACTGATAGCAAGAGGAGGACTGCCGAAGCCATCTTCGATGGAATTTCTCAATTTAACGTAAACAACAAAATCCTCCATGCCGAAATTGCAGGATGCCGTGTAACGAAGATTGTAGATTGAAGTGTTACGTAATGCGAATAAGATTTCCTCAGAAGCCCACATGGAATTCATGCGATCAATTCGACCTGGATGTATGGAATATCAGTATGAAACAATCTTCAAAAAGGAGGCATATGCCATAAGTGGATGCCGTCATGTGTCCTACACGTGCATTTGTGGTTGTGGTGAAAATGAGGCAATACTGCACTATGGCCATGCAGGATCTCCAAATAATAGGATAATCAAAGAAGGTGGCATGCGTCTGTTTGATATGGGTGCATCATACTATGAGTATTGCTCAGACAAAACCTGCTCCTTTCCTGCCAGTGGAAGGTTTACATCAAAATAGAAAAAGGGCCCTAATGATACCAATTTTCCCCGAATGAGAATCTATTGATTTGTGTTCGTGACGCACTTCCGCGATGTTCAATTATACAAAAACCCGGGAGAGACTTTCACCAATGTTCACAAATTACCTTCATGCCATCTTCTCTAACTCTTTCAGCCCAAAATCGATGTCATACTTTAAAATTATGGTTTTTCCTAGATCATTTTCAATTGCACTCTTTCGTTAGTTACTTGTCAATGAAATCTTTACGAGACCACTTATTGCCTGATAAAGACAATTCCATTGCTTTAATTTGTATTTAACTGCACCGTAAAACTTCATACAATTAATTTAACTTTTAAATTAATTCTTCGACTAATACCTGGGATGATCCTAATTAGTCCTGAGTGATCTCCCACCTATCCACGCTAATCAGTGAGTGTAATCACGATTCTCCTCTTGAAAAAAAAATCCGGTAGGTCTAGAAGAAGTCATGCATTCAACATTTTATAAAGCACATGAATATTGAATACTTAACCGTGTTAAATCACAGAGGAACGCGTGGAGAAAGTAACTCTCGCAATGTCTTTGTGACTCTCTCCCTTAGCTTTCCCTGTTGGTTTCCGAGGAAGATCCAGCGTTACTTTTCGAAAATTCTTGGCACAACACACTTTTCCCGTTGCCCCATTCCGACCGAGACGACAAAGACTAGGCTGTTTATCGCCCCTTTTCTCATGCAAAGGAGACGTCTCGCTTGAATTTTAATTCTCCCCCCCTGGCTAAATTTCGACCGTGGTCCTAAATTATAACGTAAAACGTTTGCGCAGATGCCATCTTTTGGTTTTGTCCTTAAAGGTCCTCCCACAGGAGTATCAGAAGATCGCTACGGTTTTAATTAACTACGTGTGTTTAGGCAACTGCAAGTGTACGCTCTGCTTCAAGGTTACGTATATCTTTCAACCTTTCCCGAATCAGCTAACCATGGTGTCCTCCGGAGCAAAGCGAGTTCGTTAACTTCAGTGTCTCGAGGGTACCCACATTTTGATTAATTGGGGAGCACCTCTTAATCATTAGGTTTGCTGAATCATCGATGCGTCGCCGGTTAATTTCGTAATGGCACTTCTGACTGCACGCGGCCTTTTCTGAGTACAAGCTGGGGTCCGTTCACTTCATCTACATCTACATACTACCCCGCAAGCCGCCTGAATATGCGTGTGGCGGGGGGTGTTAGGACACCAGCCGTTTACATATAAAAAGGAAACGCTCTGATGAAATTACGGCTAGCATTTATTGAAGTCCCTTATTGTTCGGGGGAAACACGAATCCCCATACCTATCCGTACGGCAAAATATCTCTCTTAATTTATTGTAACACTTGGTGTGTCATTCCTTGAATAGTAGCGCGCTTTAAGGTAGTTTGAGCGAGAAATCACTTCACCTAGAATTTGATGAATTTGGTCTCATTTTAAATTTTAAAAACTCTCATATTTCCAATGATATCAAAATATCAACCCCATGCCATACTAATTTTTGAGCAATTTGCCTACAAATATAAGCTGTTTTACATGGGATAGATTACGGCTGTGCGCTCCAGAGGCAGAATATTTAAATAATTAGGAACTTATAGCACCTAGATTTCGTCAAAAACTAACTTTGTTTAGTTTGCATGTTTTATCAACTATTTATAAAAATTAATCTATTACTCACCGAAGTAATTTTGACAGAAACGAAAAACAACCTGCTGTTTTGAAGGGTTTTCAGCCATACGGCGTGAAAAAATGTGTCAAGTTAGAGACTTATGTCGCTCTATTTATTTAATTACTGAGAATGTTGCCCATATATAACTATACCTTTGGGCCATTAATACTGCAGTATTTATTTCATACTTCTTACAGACGCTGAAATCAAAAAATAAAATTTCAATATGGTCTCCATTATGACTAGGGAACTATCTCGCTCAAACTACCTTAAAATATAAGTGACTATCATTGGGGAGCCTTTACTGTGCATTCGTGCATACTGTGCATGGTATGTACGTTTGGAACCATAATTCTAGCGATCGTTGTAATAAGTGATGTTCTGTTTACCTTTTTCCGCATCCTAAGTGGTGTAAAAAGTTTGACATTTTGTAGATGTGCTTTTTAAGAGCACGCATTAAAGGGTTGAATGGAAATGTTACTCTCCCATTTATGCTCCATTTTTTTGCATCGAGATGTTTTAATGATCCAGTTGGTGAAAGATGTCTCTATAATGTAATTTTTACCAATACTTTGCATGCTGGACATTAAATTTGTTCCTTAAGCCTTTAATGAGTAATATCGTCATATCGATTGAATCTCCCGGGAATTGCCCCTTTTTTTGCAATTTCTTTTCCCATACTGTGAAGGTGTGTGCAAACTATAGATTCGTAACTAACAAAAAATTCATTTCAGTTGCTCCACCAATTTTTCTGATCATCGATAATAAGATAATACAGCGAGTATTTGAGCACAAGTTTGACGTTAAAAACGTCGTTACAAATTCACGAACGAATTATTCTCTCAAATGAATTATTCTGGAGTGCTTGCTGAACTACTTAGTGCACCAATTCTTTGACGAAAATTGGTGGAACATTATTTTAGTCACTTAACTTTTATATTCGATGAATTATTTATAATTTTAAACTAATCATGTGTGACACGATTGGATGAAAATGCTCGTTGAAATGCGGGGCGCTTAATAAACTTTGGTAGCCATTAATCCATTAAAATGAAAGGCTTAGCGATATTGCTGCGCATATAATCAATGAGATTTGGGATAAAATGGGTCAAATAGCTGGAAAATGTTATGTCAAATGTTAGATTGATGATATTTCTCCGCCAATTTAAAACTATTAGAGCATTTCAGTCGAAGACCAGCGTTTGGCAATGCTCTCCCGTCATCTATGTGATAAACCTATATCGTGAGAAAATAATGTAATCGTTGAATATATTGTGTTAACCGTTAGGCAGAGGAGGGGCATGGGAATCTTGCCCAAAGCTGATGCCCTTGTGTACAATCGCACGGAATGTCGCGGCTTCTCTTCACCACTACAACAGGAACTTGCGAAATAGTTCATAACGTTGCTTTCTGGTGTTCGTCTGTCAGGTCTAAAAGGAAAAAGGAGGAAAATATTTCCGCCTTGAATTCCTTGCTCATCACTAATAGCATCTTAGTCAGCACGTAGATGCGCGAAGCTTATTTTGAGAGCCATCTGTTCCTTAGAGAAGAGGCTTTTCTTGCCGTATTTTCCACTGTCGTCCGTCAAAGTTCAAGCGCAGTTAACTGCGAAGGAGAATTCATCTTGCGAGGGCAGTAAGGTATTTGCTTTTTTTATTTGATTTCACCAGTCAGAAATCTATATGCTATTTTTTCACTCGATCGAATCAAGACAGCGATAATGCACTATGCGTTCTTAATATAATCATTAATAATGTTACTAGGTATTGGGTAAGAGATGGAGTATTATTAATTTTGTGAGTTTTACAAATGGTGAGTGGGGTGGTTGTCGCTTCAAACGCAAAAGAACTTGAGTTAAATGGGCACAATTAATCTGTAATTAGTTATGAAGATGGTAACACCAAAATCAAATTGCCTTGGATACCAACGATCCACTCTATTTCACTTTACATCTATGTTTTTCATTCAATTTCATATTAAAAAATTATTTAGGTGGAATGAAAATTATTATATTATTTTCAATGTTAAATGTCTCCCCGTGGCGCTTATGCCTGACCTTTGTAGCACATGAAGAAATCACCCTGTGGTGTCAAAATGAGAGTTGACTTCACCATGTCTTCGCGGGATTTTAAAAACAATATTTTTGAAGTTTTGAAAGAAGCTGTTATCCTCCGCATAAAAAAAATGTCATGTACGTCACTAGAATATCACTTTTTAAATAACCTTGTTGGGAGAAATTGCTATATTTTTCTTTGGTGCTTCAGTTTTAATTGAAACGGAATTCAATACCACGGGATGTTTTTACTATGGAGGGGAGAAGTTCAGGTTTGACGACTACAAGGGTCGGCTCGAACACTCTCCACCTAACGACATCAACGTATTGTGCTCGGTGCACCATAGTAGGGGAATATATATGACGTCGGCTTATTTTTCGTACCCATGTTCCTGCCGGCGG
This sequence comes from Pyrrhosoma nymphula, assembly GCA_963573305.1. Taxonomy (NCBI): domain Eukaryota; kingdom Metazoa; phylum Arthropoda; class Insecta; order Odonata; family Coenagrionidae; genus Pyrrhosoma; species Pyrrhosoma nymphula. The sequence continues at coordinate 68,286,452 of OY754327.1, read as the reverse complement.
AACATGGGACCCAAAAAAAGATAATGTTTTCGACATCCGCACGCTCTCCCGCTGCAGCCCCGGGAAGGTCTTCCGGGCGCCGAGAAGAGTAGGCGGGCGCCGGGCTATATTCTCTGTGCAGTTCGTGCACCGTGCCAAGCTCAAAGTGAGAATCCGCACTACTTTCTCCATTGTGCCATATGCTCTCGGGTGGCAGGTCGGGGAGGTGGAACACACCCGGCTACATGTGGACTGACACTTTCATTTCGCCGATTTTCGCGAGGGATTAAAATGGCACCTCTTTGTCTTACTCCTCTCTTTTGGGAATTCATCCGCACTAAAAACAAAAACTTATGAATTAAATTAAGAAATATTATGATACGCATTGTAAAACGGCCGTCAGAATATTTCTAATTAAAATTTCACTGATAACATTAAATGTGCAGCCATACTTTTCCCTGAGTGGAGGATGATTACGGGTTCAGGAAAGGGAAGGCAACTCATGAATCCATTACAACTAGGTGGACGTTCGTAGAAAGAAACCTAGATATTTAAAGATTTATTTATTTGTTTTGTCGATTTCGTTGAGACATTTTCAGTTGGTTCGTCAAGCGTATGTATGCATTTGCATGGAGAGCTCGAAGGTATTTGTACAACGATGGAGTGAGGACGTCGAAATTCTACTGGAAATACTTACTCGTAGATAATACAACGTTTTTGTTTTTGGGGTACAGGAGTAAACAATTTGTCTAAATATTCTCTTATTGTAAGTCGTCTCCAGTATAATGAAACCCCCAATTATACTCCTAACATTTGGTCCTGATTTCCAGCCATTTAAATGGGTAACAATTGTAATGGGTAAAAATAAAATTCTATGAAAGGAAAATTTGTAATACTCATATTTTTTACTCTTCATTGTACTTATTATTCTTCTACCATAACCATCGCACTGTAATTTACCCTTAAAACGGTATTGTAATTTCACCTTTTACAATGCCATTTGGTCACTGAAACCGTTGTTTGGCTTCAATAAATAATGTAGGTAATTACAAAGGCTTTAGGTCTTACAATGTGGGAATATTCCACAAAGTGAAGCCGCGAGGTGTGGAAAGACCCGTCTCTTCTCTTTGTCAAGTAAAGTGCCTGCCGGCAAAACCCAAAACAGAAACAAAGCATGTCTTTGAGCCAAAATCACGGCAACAACTCCTGTTTCCCGTGGGAGCGATTTTTCAATCGCAAGGCGCGCGACAAATAGAATCTAATGGGTGGAACGCGCGGCACCCACCTTCTAGGAGGCTGCCGACACAACTCTCCTCTCTCAAAGGGTTCGTTAAATAATGTCTTCCCCGTTCGAACACCGTTCAGGTTTCGAATAATAATAATAATAATAAACCATCAAATTGGCGCTTCGGTTTTAATTAAACGTCCGCTTGGGTGAAGGGATTCGCCACGCAAAGATTTTCGACCAGCCGTTTATGGCGATGGGGGGAGGGGAATTTTTATGGCACCCAATTACAAGCGTTGTGGCGCGTATAAATTTTTCGGGGAACGAGGGGGCGGACTGCCGGGGACAAGGACACCCACGTAGACCTCTCTCTCTCTTCTCTCTATCCTTCTCCCTTCGTTTCCATTCTTCCACCTCTCTTTCGTCCCTCCTCCTCCTCCGCATTCTTCCCCTCGTTCCGTTTTGCATTGTGCTCGCGTCAAGGCGCCTGCGCGGTCTCCCACCACCCCGTACACACCCCCCTCCTGCCCCTACATCACTCCCTCCGCGCCTTTCCCTCCCTCCCCGCCCTTCCCTCCCTCCCCGCCATTCTCCGCCACGCCCTCCCCGCTCCGCCTCGCTCTCAGACGCCCTCGTCTTCCGTGCACAGTTCTCAACCGACGACCCCCCGCAAGACGTGCCTCGTCGTGCCTGCCCTCCTCCTCGTCCGTCTCCTTTCCTTTGCCTGCGAAAAGGAGAGCCGACCCAGCGAAGGAGGGCAAAAAAAAGGCAAAACATTTGTGCATCAGCGGACCACGAAGACGTCCTCGTCGACGCCGTGTGACGTCTCTCGCCGTTTATTCCGTTCGATCCTCGAGACCACCGCACACGCCGTGTTTCCTTTCTCGAGGGGACGCCCGTTCTCAGTGACTCGTGCCTCGGTGACACACATTATTAATCTCCGCGAGCGGGAAAAATAAACAACAACCATCCTCGCCGCCGAGACGTCCCGACCGACGCCCCCCTCCCACCCCCCACCCACACGCGGAGGAGTGATTTGGATTTGCGTCGGCACGGTTTTTTAAGAGAACGAGGTAAGTGATACTGGTGTCGATGTCCGGACTTGGTTAGGGGTGGTTCTTTTTTTTTCGTTTCTTCGGGGAGGATCTCCTGTTTTAAGGCAGTGGGAGGAAGCCTTTTTTGCTTGCTCCCAAAGTCGGTTGTGCTTTCCGTCTCTCCCGTAATTTTTCGGGGTTGGTGTGTGGTGGCACCAAGCCATTTATAAACGTCAATTCGACGTTTTTACTGAGTGAAATAATCTTAATACCCGCACCTAATCCTGGGAATGGAAGAATTTAGTGAAGCGCAACTGATTTTGGCGTGTATCGCCAATATCTTGGCGATATTTTTTCACTGTGCATTAATGTTTGTCCCTTGAAGGGTATGCATAAAGAACACAGTGAAGGGCGTGCGTGTATACAGGGTGTGCGTGGGTACAAGGGCACGCGTGTGTAAATATCTTCTAGAAACAAGCTTCCATTGTGGATAATATCTCCCACTTAATCCTGCTCAGTGTTCGTAATAACAACGGAGAAAAGTTCGACGGTCATGTCTCTAAGCTCTGCGTCCATTCGTCGCTTTCCTGTCGCCATGCGAGCCTGCATGGCCCCCCCGCAGAGAGTGAGAGGGGAGGGGGCATAACCCCATAGGTATACATATTGAGGGCATTTATTTTTCCGCGAATGGCCACTCTATAGCGTGAGCCTTTTTTTCTATCCTTTGTGCCGCACACCCCCAATCACACTCCGAAAGGGGAATCACGTAACAGCGCACGCAATGATCGCCTCGATTGTTTCTTTGCGTCTCCTTCCCACCCTCGTCCTCCTCCCTCTGGGAAAATCGATTACTTTCTCCCCTCTCCTCGGTCGTCGCCTCGTATTCTCCGGAAAGTGTCGGAGGGAAACATGCCTGCCTCCTCCTCCCCCGCTATGCCTGCCTCCTCCTGCTCCCTCCGCCCCCCCCCGTACGCCGCCCCCGCGCCCCTCTGCTGGTGGAGGTCTTCCCTCCGCCCCCCCCCTTCCCTCCCTTACAGCCGCCTACCTGTCCTTTCCCCACTCCTCACCTTCCTCCCGATTCACTTCAGTCGATAACCGGCGTCTCTCCCTCCCTCTCCTCCCTCCCCTAGCTGCCCTCCCCTTCCCTCCCTCGACCTCTCCTCCTACCCACAATCCACTGCCGTATGGGTCAAAAACGTGACGTCACTTTCTCACGCATGCTCACATTTCCTTGCAATTTTAACCCGTGTCCGTTTTATTGATTGGGATTTTCTTTTTCGCCTATTTTTATTCCTCTCGATTCTTCCTTTTTTGGGTATTTCTTTCTCTCTCCCTCTCTCCCCGTTGCATGAATGCATTTTTTAAAGGCCCCTTTCCTTTCTCCCTCCCAAAACGTCCTCTTTTCAGACCCTCCCCTCATTCTCCCACCCTCACGAAGACAATTCTTTTTTTCTTCTTCGCCGAAGCGGCGAGGATTCTTGCACACTGCAAATGTCATCTTTCCTCTCTCCCCTCCCTCCCACAGCCTCCTCCACCTACTCGTCGTGCATCTTCTTCGTCCCTTCTCTTTCTTTCTTTCCCGTACCTCCCCCTCTGCTCTGCTGCCGGGCAGTGGATCGTTAGGATTCGCCCGTCACTCAAAGCGAGGCACATGCATCACCATTTCCTGGGTCTCTTCCCCCCCTCTCCCAAATCTTCCACGCGGCCAGCCTTCCAAATTTCGACCCACCCGCAAATATTCACCACCATCCATCCATCCCTCTCCCCCTTTCATTCATCCTCCCCCCCTCCCCTCCGCCCCCCACCACTATGCGAGTCGTCCCCTTCACAGCCGGGGGTGGGGAGGTTTTTGTCCGCGAGGTGGCTGGTGTCGATGATGCGGGTCGAACTATTTGCGAGAGATGGGGAAACCTGATGAACTCGATCTCGCCTTTAATCGAGTACCTCTCTCGCCCCCCTACACGCACCCCTCCCCGAAACCCCACCACTCCCCGTGGGCACCCTTACACCCTCCATTCACAACCAATTGTGCGCCTAGGGAATCGGATTAGTGTTGTTGTGGCTAGGATGTGAGTCTCTTATGGCGGGGATAAGAATGCAAATCCAGGCCCAGCGGAGATTTTTTCCGTGGAATCCCCGTTCCCCTCTTGGGTATCAAATTGTGTGCACCCCAAGTACCAGTCTTAAGGAAATATAGTCATTCAGGGAGGTCATGGTGGAGATAATGCGCTCCCCTATCGAGCTTATGTATTAGGAATGAGTAGTCAATTAGAATTTCCATTGTGCCGTATAAAATTTGATTGGTAAGATTTTGGTGATTACCTTTACTTCCCCATCTCTTCATATCTTCTAGGGCAAATTATTCGAACTGTGATTATAATACAAAAATATTCCTCTTGTATACGTGAATTAGAAATAATATACGAGGTTTGAAACACGCGAAGAAATAAACGTTCCTCTTCAAATATAATATTTCCTCTCCAGAAAGAAAAACCCCATAATCCAGAAACTGACGGCCCTGGTCGCACCACTCCGTCATTTGGATTGGCCAGAAAACTGTAGACCCTATGGCGCCTCTCGTTTGAAGAAGGTTGATGCCGACGCCGGGTTTATCTCCAAACTTCCACCGTTTCCTTCGAACTCACACCCTTACAAAACTACCCTGCTGTACTCGATGGCTCGAATTACCCCAGCTGTCGGTCGCCAGGCCAAATAACTACGACTACCACTCTAGATGATGGTCCTAGATTATTATCATCACTCTTGCCCACATACCCGCTTCATTCTCCCTTCAGCTAAGCCGATCGCTTAATCTGGTGGAAAATTTTTATCGGTCCCTCATCCCTCTTGAGTAACCAGCGACGCGGAACGTATGCCTACCTAAAAGGGGCAAAAGGAGGAGGGGGGAGGGATTTGGTGCTCCCGTGACTGGACCCGAGCGGCGTGCACCCCCCATCCCTTTGTAATTGTTGTTTTTATCCCCCTTTTCGTCGTGAAAGCGTGTCGCCGCTTATAACGATTTTCTTTAAGTCTCGCTCCGCTCCCTCTCTCGACACCGGCAGAAGCGTCGCTCAGCCTTGGAGACGAGAGAGGGTTGAGACGCGTGCGATGCGTCGAGACTCAACGACCCCTTCCGAGTTTTCAAGAGCTTACGCGAGCCCTTTTAAGTCCGTGGCACGCTTGAAGGATTGTTTCATTTATTTTCGTTTGTTCGCCCGTCGTCGGGGTTGGCTTGTGCTTTGAAACCCTGGCACTCCGGGGAGAGGAGCGGAGCTAAAAATTGTCCCCCTCTGGTGCATTATTAGTGCACTGAAACTCTCCGAAATCTTACCCGAAGCTATAATTGAGGGAGAAATACGGCAGCTGTTGTCTCGTCACTCGTGGGATGAATGAGGGAAACGGTGCGTGAACACTTATTTCGTCGAGGCATTGTCAAGAGAGACTGTCCATCGTGAAAATTTTGATTGGTTGCCCGTTGTTAGTATTAGCATTACTTTCACGTCGGACTTCGCGTTCAGTTTAAAAAAATTGTTCTGCGGCAAGTGTGCGAGTAACATTTCCGACACATATTGACGCTGTTCGCCCTCCACCAAATCTTTACACCCTTACCCCTCGTCTGGCTTGCGGAGATAAACCATACCCATCTGTCCCTGAATATTTTTTTTCGAGGTATTGTTAAGAGACTCTACATCGTGAAATTTTCAACGGGTTATCTGTATTAACATATTACTTTTGCGTCTAATTCCACATTCAGTTTTTTTTTCTATTCTGTACCAAGTGGGCGAGTCAAGTTTCCGACACACATTGGCGTTGTTAGCCCTCCACCCTATACACCCTTCCGTCCTCGTCTGGATTGCGGAGGTAAACCTATCCCTTCTGTCCCTGCGTTTGCTAACCCTTTTGAGATTAAAATCTCAGGGTCGCGTTATGTCCACAGCGCAAAAAACGCCCACTAGGGTCTTCATATGCCAAGAGAACTGAAGTACACAAAAGCCTAGTATTAATTTTGGCCCTAAGCAAATTGATGAAAGTAGATCTCATTTTTAAATGATTTTGTGTGGAATGGTCTGAATGTTTTTCGAAGAACGGCAAAAGTGTATATAGTGCGTTCGATATTAAAATTCAAAGGTGGGACTTTCTACAGATCAAGATATTTTCAATGATAACTCTCGTTCACTGATAACACGTCACAGCGTGTGAATAATTTATCCCCTAAACGTTCTTGTTGATCTTATCTGAAAATGTGAAAATATTGGAGATGCCTGATTTCGAGGGACTTGGCAATGTGCATGAAAACCGTACGGCCAGCCATCTTCTTGAGAAAACTGATTGAGTTTATCATTTTATCTGTACGGACTACGTTGGAGATAGGTTGTTTTTGTGTGGTTTCTAATTGAGTTTAAGATCAGTGATTCAAATCGCTGTCATTAAGAATGGCAATCTTATCGCAGTTTTGAAAAATTGAAACCAGATTTTACGTCGTAGTGAAACAAACCCTGAATATCGCTTAATGCCTATTGGCTTTATCCTACGCCAGGTCTGTTAAATACGATGTTTGAAATACATTACCTGGCGCTGTTTATGTACGGAAAATATTCCTAAATGCTTGAACTATTTAAAAGCGCTGCGGTTGTGGTTTTAGTAAGTGTTCTTCGGTTTATGCTTCTACTATCGTGTCCGCCGTTTTCGTTGAAAGTTTTAGGAATGCTGATGAACTGTGATAGCAAGTACACAAATAATTCTTCAGTAAAATTTAGTTGGTTCTCAGATGTTCTGCCTTATGTGCTATACTGTCGCAAGGCCCTTGCTTACCAAATGTTATGCATGCATATTTGGAATAGGTGATGAGCGCGTAATTTGTTATTTCTCCCGGTCTGAGATTAGATGTCCATATTGTATCCGGTATAGTATTTCAATTCACGCTATGCTGCTGAGATGGTTCAAAACCGTGACCCTTTACTTAGCCTCTGAGTTTTCATGTGGTCAGAAAAAAATTCCTATTTAATTTCATTGCATTATCAAGTAATGCTTGATGACCATAATTTTACTTAGGCCATTCCCTGAAAATGGTCGTCTCAGATTATGCTGAACTATGATGTTATTATGTTGGACTAAAGTCTAAGGTTATTGTGCTTTAAGCGTGTGAATTTCTGTTTATTCTTCATTTGTGAGATGCTGTTATGACGTAGAATATTGAATATCATCAAATTTGGAGTGTACATCAAGAAATATTTGGTAGAGAAAGCATAAGAATAGAAAGCATAGAAGATTGAATGCATACAGACTGTTAAGACAGAGCTAAGAGAAAAGTTTTACCCTCTTGTTAGCGTAAATAGTTTTTAATGCCGTGTTCATCGTAATTTTCCCTCATGAGTGGATGTGTTGGAAAGCCCGGCTGGTCGATATCCGGGCTATCCGCAAGTTTAAAGGTCTCTGGGTTCAGGCAAGGCTTCAGGAAAGGACGTTCACCCAGCCCTGATATGAGCGAATATACTATTTTATAATACCTGACTTCGACCAAATACAGTTGATAAACTATTTAAATGCACATCGCCTTTACCTTTCGCTCGACTCAATATCGTATCACTCAAAATAATCAGACATGATCGTGTCTTATTCTCGGGATTCCTAAAATTTGTGCCATTCTGTTTTATAATGGAATGGGATTTTATCATTAATTTATCTATTTATCCTTGTTATAATTCGCCCGTTGCCTTTTGTAAATTTTAAATATAAGTGTCACCTAAAATTTTATCACTGTAGCTGCTGCGGTTGATTTATTTTTTGTAGGATTGGTCGATTTTGCGGTGTCCGTAAATTTCACCTTGCTCATACGATGCTGCTGAGGATATTGAATCACAACTGAATTGCGTATCAGAGAACACAATAGCCTTTGTAAAATGGAGACTTGAAAGTTAGCTCCGTGAGGTCCTTTGTTGAGTATTATTTTATGGAAGTTTTTTTAGATTTTGGCTGTAGAAAATAATCTGATAGTTTATGCGTTTTGTAAATTTTCTGCTGAGCTTCTGGTATATATTAAATTTCACTTAGAATTTCCACCTTGGAGTAAAGAATACATTATTAGTACGTGCAGTGTATTCTGTACTTTGTGGTACTTCGCAGTTTGGAAGTATGTACTTGATGAAGGCATTTGGAAACATGTTAGGTATTCTACCGTTGAACTCGCGTATTATGATGAGCCCGTTTATCATGGATGATACTCTGGAAACTTGGAAGAATTTCTTATGCTGCTTTGATTCCGAACGAGAAGATGATATGCAGTGTGGAAGTTGCTCAACATGACGTTGTATAACATACCATATGCGGTCTGAAATCATCCTTGAGTTCGGGGCCGTCATTTTTTAGTTGTAAATGCTCGATAGCATCAAACGTCCCTTGTCATTAGGCGGGAAGATAAAGATTAGGAACGTGAAAATACGTATATTTAGAGGTATTTCGTGCAGCGGGCTGAAGAGTTAACTCACGCACACAGTATGGCTCCGCGCCAAGAGACACGAGCTCTCAAGGTCGAGAAATCGATTTATTTCCATCCCCGATTGCTCTTGTAAAACTTTTACAAATTAAGTGAACTATTTATTATCTTATACTATTATCTCTGGTTCAATTTTTACTTTATACTACCTGCGTTGAGATTTCTGATCGCATTGGGTAAATTGTAGTTATAATGCTATGATATTCAGTTTTTTATTTATTAAATTCGCGTAATAATGAAGCGCAATGAAAGGGGCAAAATGAAAGAATATTGAACGTGACGAATGATTTACGTAGTTGTAACTCTAAAAATTCTCCAAATAGTTTTAGTTCATTTTCTATTCTTCGTTACTTAAGTCCCTCAGAAGGCCTACCTCATGTGTTTTACCTCTCCTGTTGTTTTTCCTTTCCTTAATTTCTGAATGCCTTCTCCATTCTATGAAGCTGTTAAGTTTTTTAAGCTGATGAAATTCCTATGACGCATCAGATTGAAGACTTTTTAAGAGGCCAGAGGTCGATTCCATATTGGTTATTTTTACCGAAATATCCGTTTTGAAATTTGATGTCGAAGTGTAGCCCTAGGGAGAAGTAGACTCCAAGGGAGAAGTAGGCGTAAACATTTTTATCTCATTATAGTAAAGAAATTTAATTAAACCGTAGTATAAAGGTTAATTGTGAAATTTATAATGCAATGATTATTTTTAGCCATACCTCTAGCAAGTCGAAGGAAATCTACACAATTTTTACATCCATGTCATACTTGTTTGTATTCAATTAACTAAAATACTTCTTAATTTTCTGCAACATTTTATTTGTACGACGCGGTTCACCGATTTACGGCATCGTCACGTACAGAACTTTCGATCGTAGATCGATCAGACTTTCGATCGATAAAAATAGTAACTATCTGTACGTGACGAAGCCGTAATTCAGTGAAACGAGTCGTACAAATAAAAGCTTGCTGAAATGTAATACGTATTTCAGTCAATCATGAATGCAAACATAAATAACTTCTACGAAGTCACTCAAGTTTATTCATATCGTACTTATTTAAACTGATGGACAACATAATTATTCCTCTGACCGCCTCCGAGAGGACAAGCAAAAATTCAGTAAGAACATGCAAAACAATTCCGATGAAAGTAGGTTTTGTATTTGAATCATTATGTAGAGTAGCATTAGTTTCTGTGACGTGATGATCGTTTTCTTTCCTCCTATCTTACATCTATGTAACATTTTTCTTATGCTTTTTTTTTTTTAATTTATGTTATGATTCAATAATGGTTTTCAATTATGTGAAATCTTGCAATACTCCCACAGTTATTCTTTGGTGGTAGATTTTTCATTGTAGTTATTTTGGTTTGTCGTCATCTCTTTTAATTATTTTAATTAGATTCTCTGATCTGAGGGGAAGGGGTAATTATTTTATCCGAAACCAGAAAGTTATTAATAGGAAAGCATAGTTTTGAACAGGATTATTGATGAATAGAGGTTTTTGCCATATGCATCGTAATTGGCCATCTGGAACAGTTAAATAGTCTCGAATTATGTTATTTTTTATCCTATTATTGTGTACTGATTTTCCTCAAAAAACACAAAAAGACATTACAAGAGTAAGCTGTGAATGCTAATAATATCAGTAAATATTCTGAGAGCCAGTTAGTAATCATTTGAACTCGCCCGTTAAATTAAATACTCAACTTTTTTCGTGTAACTGACATAGTAATGCCGAAATGTAGGGCGCTAGAATAAAAATAGCGTTCATTGTGATTATTAGACGTTTCCAAAAGATATTGCCCGAATTCCCTTCAATATGTTAATTTTTAGGTGTTCCAGTGAAATGGTTGCTGTGATTCATAATCGCTGTTTGTTTGCATCTAAACCATTGCCCGAACATTAATTGAAGGCACATTTACTTAATATTTGTATAAGTTTACTAGATTTTAAATTTAAACCAATCAGGAAGGGTCATGGATAAGATTGAGGAAGGCGTACTCGGACCCTTTTTTTATCAAGCGTACTACGCGTCTCTCGTGTTTCCCGCTGCACGCCATTTTGTCCGCTCAAGAACGTTCTCTGGGGGAACATTTTCTTTTCGTCGAAAGGTCACTTAACGTATTCCACGCGAGGATATATATGGGAGAATCTTTAACGACCCAGTGCTCTCTTGCCATGCGACTCGAAGAAGACCGAAACCTGGCACCGACCCGAAGCTGGGAGGGAACGACGCGACGGGACCCACACGCTCACAGCTCACAACGCGGTTCGAAATCAATGAAGCCCGGGGGCGGCGGGTGGGCGGCGTGCAATGCACGGCGAGCCGGCCCGACCGATAGATGGGGTGGGAAACACACGTAGATTTCGGGATATCGGAATGCTATGACGTCGCACTTGGTCTATGCGAAGTGAGATCCAGTTTTGGCTGTTTAAAGTGTGTGCGATGACGTGAGACCGTTCTTACTCAGCACTCGGGAAATATCTCTACGAACGAGAAACGATGCTGAACCTTAAACAGAAGGATGAATGAAACGGCGGTTTGTGATGATTCGTCTCGGGAACACCCCTCCGTGTTAGACTATCGCCGTGCTGCTATGATTTTTGCCCTGACAGTTAAGTGCAAACGGTTTGGTGTCTTTGTTTTTGTTCGCTAAATTTTGGTAGTTCTTTAATCCGAAGAGTGTTTGTTACCAGAGTCTCATCCTTTCCTATTCAGTAAGAGTTTTCATTCACTCGGAAAGCTTTTTGCGTCTTGCATCTCTTATCACTTGATTTTCTTTAGTTCTCCTTTATATTTCTCGTAGAGAATGGCTTTTTGTCTAAATTAAATCTATTGCATCTCAATGTGTGACCATGCTCTTTGGTTTTTCGTTTATATCTCTATGGTTTTCTTGAGAGATATGCGAAACATGGCATTCTACATTCTAATGGCTTTGAATTTCTGTAATATTTATCGAATCCAAATTGAATTGAACGCCATATTTGTAATTGCAAATATGAATCGGATTACAGAAACTATATACATTGATTCGCTGCTACTGTCAGATGTAAAACGTCTCTTCCTTCAATTGTTTACACGAATTGATTTCACGGTGCCACAGATGGTAATAGTGAATGTATCACTTTAGCTGACTCGCGAAAAAATGCGATTCACGTATTGTCTTTTTTATGTGGTTATATATTTCGCCATTAGATTTCTGCGTTTCGGTATCTTCCAATATTTCGTTTTTGAGCTGTCTGGATTCGAGTTCGCATGCTGCGCACATATCTAGATATTACATCGAATTTTCTTTTGCAAGGTTATGTGGAAAGTTAACCACTTCCTAACCCTTCCCCTTAACCACTTCCTAACCAACCATGACAGGAGAGGAAGTTGATTGGAGAAGTTCGAATGGAACAGTTTTTTGTGATAAAATTCAAATAACTGCAATGATACACATTTGAATGTATCGCTACTAAATTTCTTGATTCTAGTTCGAGTCGAAAATTAAATATAAACAAATTCTTCAAATCTAAAACAGGTTTTAGACGATTGCTTCACTTATTTATAGTATTCTCTATGGCCTCTCGTTCTCCCACTCTTCTGCTTTATTACTCTTTCGTCCGCTCATTTGATATGTAGCGCCCGTCTAAAAGACTAAGTCTTGAATGCTGTTCCTCAATATACCGCTTTTCAAGTGCTTCATAGGTAATTTATCCTTGCCTTCTCCTTTCGCTTCCTACTAGAAAACACTTTAAATGTTTCACTTGATATCCCAGTCCGTCGCCAGGTCGACGACTTTTACACGGTGACGGTGTCGCAGAGGCGGCCGCCGTAAACTTCGTTTTCACCGCAAGGCGCAAGGGAAGACGGCGGCAACACAAGCTGGGTCATCCAACGATACTGCGGCGGCGACACGCTACTGCTCGCATACAAATGCGCAGGCAGGGAGGCAGTGAACTCTGCCGAGTGTTCTGTACTGAATCTTTTCATGGCTTAAATTTTTTTTAAATAATTCACATTGATATTTACGATCGTAGATTTTTTTCCGTACATCGCAATAAAATATTTTCCAACCACCTTTTTGCAAAAAAAATCACGCCATAGTGAAATTCACTCGAGGAATGTGCACTTACAACTTTCTTTTAATTAAAAAAAACCCTCGTTATCCAGGTAAACAACCTAAAATGCTCACATTTGTGAAGTTCTTGTCATTCCCGAGTCCTCGCTTACAACTTTAAATGCATATCTGCATTAATTATTGTAAAACTTGCCCTCGCATCGTTATGCAATTTTTTCCCGCTGCTAATTCGTCACAAGCACGCTAAACAACTATTCTAGTGCAAAATATTTCTTTTTAATCTTTTTTTTAACTTTAGATCTAGGAAGAAATAATACTTGCTTATCTAAAGCGTGCCACTTTGATGCGTGACTTACCACGGATAATTTATGGGAAGTCATGGAAGAAATATGACGTTGAGTGCATTATCAATATTACTAACGCCAGCGTTTTTGTCACCAGAGTGAAGGAGGTTCCATGTTTGGAATAATATTAGTGGGGTTTAAATTTTACGGCGGTTCTAAACATTTATCGGTTTCTGTTTAATTTTATCCGAGTGAATTTCGGAATGGTTTTGAAATATCAGTAAAGGTGACTTAGTTTTGTTTCTCTTTCCTTAGCATCGAACCACCTTAAGGCTGAGACACATTCAGCGTTTCGCTAACAATAAGATGCCTTACTCTCTACTCATTAATAAAGTTTTAGTTGAACTTATGCTTGAATTGGACAAAATAAGAAGATGAGAGATGCCTAAATCTTATCAAAATTCTTGCTGCTAAGAGTAGACAGTCGTAGTCCTCCCCAGAGTCCATTTGGCGTTAAATATTAAAGTTTCCCAGATGTTACATGTACGTACATGTCCCCTTGCTCACAATTATTGTGATCAAAGTCATACCATTACGCAAGTTTATTTTATTTGCGCAATTTAAGTTTATGTTGTTTGTATCCCACCCTTTAGGCTTTCATTAAGAAAATTTTCCAGGCCTGTTTTTATCGAATTTCTACATCTTGAAGGGACAAGAATACTTCAATATCGCCTAGGATCGATCATCAATGATCGATGATTGATCATGTTTACTGTAACATTGCAGTGTTTTTGTTTCCCCTCGTATGTTACTTGTGGGATCGCTCGATCACCGCATCCCAGCAGACGGTCCTTTTAGAACAGCGAGGCCATAAAATTTCATTGGCGGCGAAACACGACGCAACTTCGGTGTCTGGTAAAGAGCTTTGAGTGGCGTTATGTTCCAATGTCCCCTCGGAACACGGAGATTCGCCGGTACATCTATTTTGTTAAATAAAAGCTGTTGAAGGCGTTGAGTTTGCTATCGGATCTCAACCCATCTTTGTGCGACTGGAGATCCTGCGCTGCACTGCTAGTAGCCGCACTAGCGCCATGGGTCTTCAATGGAGTTGCGTTCATAAGGGCACATACCCCTTTCCCTGCTTCATCGAAACCCGAAACTATTCAAAACTAGATATCTGACCAACTGAGACGTCATGATGACTTATTCGATAAAAAATTGTGCTTTTTTTACTTTTATTGAATCATTAATTGCGGATCTTTTTCTTCTTGAGAGCGTTTTAGCATTGAATTGAGCGATTTCTTTTGATATTATTCGGCATAACGTATCAAAATGTCTTAATTCTTCGGAAACAAGTCACGTAACGTTTCAGCTGGCGATATATTAGTACCAACTGTGGTTTCATAAACTCACTCACTCAGACCCTTTGTCCCTACCGTCTGGCATTTTACCGTTGGCAATGGCAATCCGTTGCGGAAACCGCAGTGGGAACTAATGGATCTTTGAATGGAACATTAGGAGGTGATTATTACTGCCTGCACTGAGTCAGTTAAGCGTAAATTAACTGCACCATTTTTATGTCAATAACGTGCATTTATTATAAAATAGGACTGTAATGTCTGCAATATAAAAATATGCGCACTCCAGTTTGACTAGCGGTTGCATGTAATTAGTTATAGTAAGCAATGACTTCTCACACTTAAAAGAGAGGTGACATGCCTTGAAACTATATTGAAGGAATCCATTTGCAAAGAGGCATTTATGCAGTTAATGTATTCGGCACCATTTTTGTGTAAATTCATGTCAAATGAAAACTGTAAGTTATATTTGATTTATTATCAAATAAAATTTTAACTGTTAAAATCGCCCATTGATTGTATATTTTCCTTCATACTACTGAATAATATGTTATGATTATGACAACTCGCGAGGAAAACTTGTCTATACTTGCTTATTTATTGTTACATAAACTTCTTTTATGAGCGTACAATGATTTTTTGTAGTTTTATGATAAATTATTTCTATTTTTGAAGACTTGAGGATTGAGGATTTCTATTTTTGAGGATTCATGTGGTATGGTGGTATGCTCAATAATTTTTTTCCGTCGCCTCAAAAATAAGTCTACTAAAATCCGTATCCTTTGAAGTAATCACCTGATACCTTTGCAATACTTGGTCCTGTTTGAGTATTGCTCTTGTATTTTAGTTAGACTTCTCTGGGAAAGAAAATTTAAGTTTTGTGGGACATAGAAACCAAAATATGTTCAATGTAAGTTCGGCTATAATATATGTGATTCATGACGCGAACATCTGATTGGTAGGTAGAAATAAGGAGGTGAATAGTTCTTATAATAGTTCTTTTACAAAGGTCCAATTACTAATAGCGGGACGGAATCAACGTTAAGCACTGTTCTAAGAACCCTGAGGGTCATCGTGGCTGTTTCTAACTCCACCTTCTGCACTGGTGTCACTCTTTCTCGTGGCTAGAGGGAGTGATCTCATATCACTACTTAGATATGTAAAGCAGCCTTTTTCCGTTTTTTTCGCAAGTAAGTGATGAGGAAATGAGATATTTCAAAATAGTTTGGACGGATCAGAAAGTATGACATTTGAATAATTTCTGCGATTTTGGCTTTACCATCGCAAGCCCTATAGCCATATAATGGCCATTCTTCAAACAAATTAATGCAATTAAATGTTAAATTTACAAAATTATCCTAAACTAAATCACATTTCGGACCACAAAGAGGCTAAGCGTTGCTTATTTTCAGCTTGTTTCACATGCAAAGTGCACAACGTGATAGTGTTCTCGGTGATCCTGAAATATGACTTTGTTTTAAAGGATAGCATCGTAAAAAGCTCAACTTGTCACGTTTGATGACTTCAAGGTTTTTTGTGTGGTGAGGGCGAGTTTCTTGCGCGGGATGACATTACTGTAAATGATCTGTTGTTAGATGAGTTGCGGTGACGAGTGGTCTGCCGGTCTACGAGGTGGGATCATGTGCTGCGGAAGTGGACGTCGGAATTGAATCGGGGTATCAAGAGAAGTTATAAGATGTAGCCAATGACTTTGGAAAAAAAATAACGACGGTAATGGTAATAAGAGTATAATGGGTATTGTTAAACCCATGCCATTTCAGTTTTGAATGTGGCTCGATTGTATTGTACCATTTCTTCAAATAATGATTGTGTACAGTTATTAAGATACATGTGTGAGATTTTTTTATTGTATTGGCAAATTTTCGATTCATGTGCTCTAGGTTTTTTCAAGCGCCTTTTAGAAAAATAGCTACGAGAGATTATATGTGGTTTGACAGTCATGTTTTCTTCTAACTCCGAGGAAGGTATTGAGGCTTTAAAGATTACATGCGTTTAAAATGGGCCATTTAGGAGAAATATGATAAATCCAGCCCAACAATCACATATCCTTGTTATTTACCGCATGGACTCGATATTTTAGCTTGAACAAGCTAAATACGCCAGGAATTTTAGTATTTGAACGAAGTTTATTCAACGCATATCACTTACATTTGCCCTCCTGATCCGTGAAGCAATTTGTTTTCTGTTAAGTGCTTATAGTGCAGAGCTCTCGTCCCGGCACCCCGTGCCATACACCCAAACGATGGTGACTCGTTGGATAAGGTAGATATGCGGGTCAATTTAAAAAATTTTCTTGAGCCGTTCTGGTAAACCAGTTGATATCTTTCTGCTAAAATATTTCTTGAAAAAAAAAGGAGTCGCCATAATGAAGGCAGGCAATTAAAGAGCGGAGCTTTTAAAGCTGTACAATCAACACACATACCTGCGTTTTTTGTGAATATCACCTTTAATTTTATCGAGAATTATGTCGCCCATCGGGTTGTCTTGCACTACGTAATCATGTTTTGCTCATGGCGCATAATTGAATTATTGTAATCTAATTTAATTATTCTACTACAAAATAAGTGATGTATTGTAATAAGTGATGTACGTAAGTTACCTTCAGGCTGATGGGGCTCCTGAAGTAAGGATATTAATGTGATTATCAGCTTCTGGGAGCGAGAATATAGCAAAACTCCTTGGGCCTGAGGCGTTGCCAAGTGATCTACGCAGTGTGAGAGTTAAGGCTTCCGTGGATTGGTTTAGAAGAATAGGTCTCTCGGATTCTCATCCACGATGGTCCATCTGGCAACGACGCTTCGCAAGAATTCCAGATTGCTTCTTCAGGTCAGAAGTGACAATAAGTAGCCTTGACCTAATGAATCATGATTGAAATCCTGCAAACGTCGGCACGAGACGGATCTATGCGGAAGAGAACCCGAAAGATCTTCATCTGTTCTAATCAGCGACCTGACAAACCGGTACGAAACGATCTTTTTCTGCGGTAATTTTGTGTGAACGCATTTAATCGCCGTAACTTCCGGTGCCATCGACAGAAGAGTGCATGTGTGTTGGGAAGGTGTGAACCATGAAATATATGGGAAAATGCAGTCGAAGGAACTCCCAAGATGAGAAATATAATAGGCATCTCAGGAACCATATGGCGTGCATGATGCAACGCAAGAATACGATGGAGGCGAAAGAAGCACGCAAGGTTAGGAAGGCGCAGAAGAACTCTGTGAAACGGAGCCAGTTTCATTAGCTGCAATGAAAACCAGTTTGCGCGAAAGAAATCTCCATATAATTATTCGAATATTCGAATCGAACGGTATTCACTGCAGGATTTTCCAATCCGTGTACCTGTAAAATATTAAGGTGCCCGTATGACATGAAAACCGGAGAAAATACGAGGCCTTTTGGACCTTGGCGATCGTTAATTAGAAGAAAATATCGTAATACCTTTTTTGGGGAAACAAAATGTTTTAAGACATCTTTTGATCTGAAAATTGGCTTCTAGCGGTTGGAAACGCTTTAACTGAATGCACAAAAGGGATAAATAATAACTTGAACATGAGTAAATTAAGTGGAAACGTATCTATTATTCTTCAAATACATAGGAAAAGAAAGTAAGTAAGTAAGTAAAGTTTATTATTACTCCATACACAAAATACATTTAAATAGCAAATTTTGAGTAAATTTAGGTAGCCTTGAAGGAGAACCTGTTTTAAGGCTACCATCAAATAATAACAGGTTATGCTTATACTTAAAAATACATATAGCTCATGTAGTGAGGCCTAGACAATAACTTAACAATGTGAGTGCGTACCTTAATAAGCTACTAACTAAGACTTATGGATTTAATTATAACACATTAACAACAATATTTATAACACGTTTACAACAATATTTACAACAATATTTCCTCTGCACTCTCTTTGGTGAGAAGCCAAGAATGTACATTCTTTGAAAACACTTTCAAAGACTTAGAATTAATACATAAATGGGGTAATTGTTTGTATACCTTTGGTCCTACATACAAAAAACATCTTTTAAATACCATCAAATTTGGTTTGGGTAAGGGTATACTTTTTTTACGCAGGGTATAGGGAGAAGGCAGGCACAGAAATATTCCAGAGTTACCACTTCTTGTATAAAAACACCGTAGAACCTTATAAATATAGAAATTAACCTCTTCTGCGCTCCAAAATTATTTGTGAAATGGATTGATGAAAACTTGATTCATTTATTGCACGCTAACTTGTGTTTATGTTTTTCTATTTTGGTAGAATTTTCCAGCGCCAAAGTCACATAAATTTCTCTGTTTTGTCTTATTTAAGGTCAAAATGCTGTTTGATAAAATAAATAAGGGGGTCTATCCAGGATTAGAATAATTATAATCATATCATAGAGTGTGATGTGCTAACATTACAGTATTTCTCAGGCGTCACTTGGTGGAAACGTTTAGCGTTCAACTTGCTGAGTAAAAAAAGAATCGCTTATTTCTCATTTTGGTTCATTCCTACAACCGACCATGATTTTGGTTCCATGTACCATTGTTGTACAACGTACTACGAAAATGGTACATAGTGCTGAAACCTTGGTCGGTTGTTTGAAATGAAAAAAAGTGCGATAACAACTGAGTCTCGTCTTACTCAACGTGTTGTAATTTCCTGAGTCCATGTGTGTCCAAGTCTAATAATCTATTAGTTCCTTTCTGTTAGTAATTACTTTTTTATTAAAAAGAACTTCGGTATTGCTGGAGGATAAAGCGTGTATGCAGATCGGTTGCAGAGTTTCCTAGTTTATACAAAGTACTTCCACATTTCTATTAGTATTAAACTATTTGTATATCATTGATAACAGACAAACAAGTTAAATGCAATGTTTTTATTCAGTTCATCATGTGGGCATTGATGGTTAGCGTAGATATATGTTCTACATATTTAATTCTATATTCCCAGCTCTTCTTTTTGGGCTTGTTGTTGCTAATTGTCGATTGCTACAAAGCAAAATTGCGACAGTGTCCTTTGAATTTCATATTACACCCTCAAAAAAATCAATGACTGATTATTTTTATCTTTTTATTTTCCTTTGCATGAGTTTCTACATGTTGGTCTCTTTTGTGCCATGGTCTGAACAATACGTTCTTACATAACTGTAAACAATGGCCGTATCGTACGGGTTTTAAGATTGATACGTGTTTACTGTGTTTGTTGATGAGCACCGGAAATAAATCTGTGTCCTGATGTATTTCATTGAGTTTGTAGCTTTACCTTGGTGCGACAGCTACGAGGAGGCTTGTGTCAGGAATTTTCCCTATTTACTGTTTACGAGCGCTGTAACATTGGCACGTTTTCGTGCTTTTTTTTGCCCCGTCGTCGCTGGTGGCCCACACCACTTTGGCTAGCCGTCAAGTGACCCCGTGGGCAAAAAACGCCGGGATTCGCACCTCAGACAATATTCCTCTCGTAGACGGTAATACTCAAGTCTATGGCTTTTGTGTAAAGGTGGGATTCCCGAGACGTGTCTGTCGCTGAGCAAAGATTCCCCTGCGACGATCGTTGACACAATCTTGGAGGTGTTCTCCGGCTAGAAACTTTGTTTATGTTCTCGTTCCGGCTGTTTAGGGACTCAGGACCTGCGATGGGGAGTTAGTGTTCGGCAGTGGCCCTGAGTAAGATAAATAAACTTCTCCCTTACTTGCTGAGTGAGGAGGAAGGTGGTGAGGAAAATTTCCGCGTCGACATTTCTTTCACATTAAAATGAGTGTATAAAATATTTACAGCGAAAGGTGAAGACAAGGGCGGATTAAGATGTGTTGAAGGGTTGGTGGCCACCCCGCAATTCCTAGTAAAATTCGAAGCATGGTAATCATAAGGTACCTATTCCATACCTTTCAGACCCCCGGAAAGTACCCCCCTCCCCCAAACAACGACCTTAATCTGCCCCTGTATGAATAGGGATGTAGCATTGCATTGAAGGACTTAATTAATTGATTAGTTTAGGTGGTGGCTATATTCCCTCGAATCCATAGCATTTTGATTTAATTTTAAAATTCAGATGGAGGAAACTAAGAAGACTGGATCCAGTAGAAGTCTCCAAGAGGACTTTTTTCTCTTTTACCCCTTTCACATTGGGCCCTCTAACAAAAACCGTTCACGTTGCGAGATGGCGTTGTTTTCGCGGGAGTTATTTCCAAAATCAAGGAATAATGCTACATGGTATCAACCGCTCCGCATTCGTGTAATCTGAGAACGAGCGATTCCATCCGCTCAAAGATGTACACTCGCGATCATCGTCTTTTAGGAGAAAGACATCATGTGATTACTTGTTTTCTAAGCAATCATTGTATTCGGTAAACGTCGATTTTCTGATTAAGGAAGCATAGTATTTAATGGTGACGAGTGACAGATTATCGTGTAAAAGCGCTGCTAGGAGATGTGTTTAGATTCGAGGAAAACTCTCCGGAATAATTTAGTGCCGTTAGAATCCGTGACCATCTCTCTGGATACATCGAAATCAAGCTTTTATATGAAGATCAAACTTTTCTCCCAAATTTGAAGAAACTGCCATAAGCTAAGACGATATGTTTTTTCCTTCAGAAGTCAAAGTGAGCCCAATGCCACAGTTGATGTAAGCAACAATCTGTCTTTGCTCGATTTGTACCTCATGGCTTTAATCCTGTATTCTTATATCTAAAGAAACTTAGCAATTGTAAACTTGCTGCGCTTCCGGTGAAATGTCTATTTTTCGCTCCTATATTTTTTCTTCTCTCATTTCGGGTCCCAAAAAGCATATTTGATGGTGAATACAAACGTACGTTCAAGGCTCCTCGTTTATGAGAAACTTACATCGAGAAGAGTTTCGTATGATAGTCTTTGCAGTCTCCTCGGAATGCTCGAGCGGTCACAATCGCTCGTGCTCTACCAATGTGAGCCGATTCTTGGACGTTATCCCTAGTTTCCTCCCCTCCTAATCAGTTGTCCATCTGAAGCTATTTCGGTGCAAAAACGTTCCGTTGGTCTTTTGTGCTCTCCCTCTTATCTTTATACCCTCTCTCTATCTCTCCCCTCAAACCGCCCAAAAATCTCTTATTCTTTTTTCTCCCTCTTCGCCTCTTATTCAACATTCTCCCCTCCAACGCAGCTCTCAAGATCCTCTTACCTTTCAACGCGTACTCCGTCTTTTTATACCTCCTTTAAATTTCCCCCAGCCAATTTCCTTCATCTCTCCCTAGAAATAAACTAAAGTACGTACACATCATCATGCTGTGGTATTCTACCAATAATTCATTGGATTTTGGAAAGTCGCTAACTATTTTGGGATCATCTAAAGGTGGCTTTGTAATTGTGGGTCATTGATTGCACATTTCCTTCAAGTAATAGTAATTTTGTTTAACGTGGTTCGACGGCTTAGGTCATTTCGCACATACTGTCTGCCACGTGCAGACAGGGGCAACAGCACTCGGACTAATCGGAGGATCACCCCTCCAAACTCCAGCCGAGCCAAACGATGCTTTACTTAGGTGACTGATCAGGGACCGGTGTTTCCATCGTGGCAGGCCGTTGCCCACATTTCCTTCAAGTACATCTGTTTGTGCGTTAGAGCTCACCATACAAGCAGTATTAACAATGATACAAGAATTATATTTTTCATTTTTACCTTAATTAAAGCTATTATTTGAGCAATTACTTATATACTTATTACTTAAGTATTGATGAAGGCTTCCGCGGAGTGGTGGAATAGGCGTAACTAATTTTCCGGGATTCCGGGAATGCATCGATGCGGAGGAAATCCCGGAAAATTAGCCACGCATACTTATTACTTATATTATTATAGGCTATTACTTGAGTTTTCGGCGCGGTATTGGAAATTTAGGCGAAAATTAGGTGTATTTAATATGTTTTTATAATCTTTGACTCGGCGTGACACCTTGATATTTATTAGCAATCATCATAATAATATAAATTGTATTATTGAGCGTTTAGAAGAAAATATTTTAATGTATCATCAAATTATTACGAAGTATGTCTCATGTGCCATAAGGCTTCGTGTTGAAATTGCAATGAATTGCCAAAAATCAAATCGGTAATATTCAGTTTTTTCACTTTTATCTTTATATATCCCTAATAAGAACACGGATGCAAAGTTTTACACAAATCTCTACATAAAATAAATCGCTATGGCCACCTTCTCATGACAATCAATTTTCATTCCTTTAAGCCTCTCATGAGTGCCTCATGCCTTCTGTCTCCCCCTACACTGTTCAAAATTACTATTTTTTACCTCCCTCGGCCGCGATTATCAAGCGTTCTACCCTCTACCTCCCACCTTCAGCATGCTGTTCTCTCTCAATACAACCTCCAACCACTTTAGTGGCCTTATCCTTATCTCCGTCAACAATCTCCTTTCCTTACCTACTATATATTAAGCATCCTCTTTTGTCTTACTAGCCACTTGCCACTAGCTTACCCTCTCCATTCTTCTCTGCAACCAAATTTCAAAAGACTTGAGTCTACGTCCATATATCATTTTTCTGATACGACATTGTTTTCGGACAATAAAGGGCAATGCTCCATAGCGAAGGTTTTACTAATAACTATATAAATGATTCAGCTCAGAATCAACCAATCTCACTCCACCTTTTCTTTAATGCCTTTCCACTTGAAATATCTTTACTGCTAAACCTGTTGTACTTTGCTTCCTAAATACGTGAACAGCTTCATCTTGACTATTTTATGTCCCCCCAAATAATTTTCAGTCCATCCTTTCCACTTAAGGAGAATTTATTGACTCATCATCATTGGTATTGTATGTGCCAAGTGAACGGAAGGACCATGGAGAGTCTTTCCTGCCCGTATATTCCCAGACCGCAGTGTCTTTCCTGAGGTTTCCGAATGAACACTATTAATTTTTCGAATATTAATGCTATTTTCAACTCTTCCTAACTTCCGTCTCCCTTCATACTGTCCTGATCTATGGAAAGCGTAATTATTTTACAATCTTCATAATGATAAATGTAACCTGAATAAAAGGTAACAAAGGTCAACTTCATAATTTCCACCGTTTTTATACGGTTTATGTGTATAACATGAGTGATAATGTAGTGTGCTTTCCATTCAAACTACTGCGCCGCTCACTTCGCAAAACAACTGCGCCCTTGCTTTACATTCATTTCTGATCCTGATGACTAGGCAGTCCACTTCTAAACAGATCAGGAGCAGAGTTGATGTGCGCTTAACAATAAAAGAACTTTGATAATCCCATCCGCGATTCTAATTTTCGTGTTGATTTTCAGGCGTCAAACATGGATATTATGAAGTATTTGATTACTGTGAATTAAAAAGCTTATTTGAATATATTTTTGAACGGATTCAGAAGCTATGTACATACATAACATTCAGCCACGACTATAGTGAACCAACAGAATGCTACCAAGTAGCATATGGCCGAACGTTTTACCTGTGCATATCGTTCCATTCATCGTCCAGCAGGCGCTGATGTGTTTCGATCTGCGCTAATTTATAAAAATTTAATAGAATGCTCCTATTGTTATATTTTTTATTATATGTATATTGTAATTATAATTTTATGTGGTGGTACAACCAGTCAAAGACTCGGGATCTGATGATAGCCTGGCAGCCGAAATCAATTTTACGAGTTGATAAACGGTGGAAGCTACAAAGTTTATCCTCGTCTCCTTTAGGATAGGCTACACAAGGTTTTTACTGAGTCATTAGTTCTTTAATTATGGGAAATTTTCCTCTATGCCTCCATATGCATGTCACCGCGGTGCAGCGTGACGACCCTCAACCGCGGAGGCGGCTGTGACATATCTCTTGACGCGCGACCGCTGTGCAGGCAAGCCGTCCAAACCCCGCTCCCCCGTCTTATCTCTATTTCTGAGGGTGGGTGAAGGGAGGAAAGGCCCACACTCGAGTTTGGGACGTCAATCGACGGGTGGTTGAGTCACGGCGTTTAGCGTCGTTCCCTCTCCGGACAGAATTTCAGATCCACGCGCGGCCACCGGTAGTGCCGACATTCTTCCGCCGCACTAATTTAGAACAGTGACGGCGGGCTGTGGCTCGCGGGCCACGTCGGGAGATGCGTGTTTTTGGCACTCCGATGCCGCTGTCAGGAGCGACAGTCAATTTTTAATCCCTCCCATCCCGAACGTGCTCGTGAATTTGCCGGTAAAGTAACCTAAAGCGTGATGAAAAGTCCGTCTTACCCGACTTTTTATCACACACGTGCGGTGAAGACGGATTTTAGACGATAGTAAATGCATTTTAGCGCTCTCCGACGCTA